>CM068387.1:51347384-52072765 GCA_034770075.1 Aralia elata | reverse complement strand
ACTTATTCTTGATCGTTGCCTTGTTCAAACTCTCGGTAGTCAATACAAAAGCCTCATCGTTTCCGTCCTTCTTCTTGTACAAAACAAAACTGGTGCTCCCCATGGAGAAACACTGGGCTGAAAATACCCATTGTCCAGCCAATTCTTTGAAGTTGGAGCAACAATTTCTTCATTCCCACTAGCGCTATGCGATACGAGGCTTTCGAAATCGGTAGCCGTCCCTGGCGCAAAAATCTATTGCAACACTCAATTTCCCTGTCTAGCGGTAGAAGGGTTAAATCGCTGGGAAACACGTTTGGAAAGTCCTTCACTATCGGTATATTTATTATTTTGGCTCCCTCCTTCTGAGTTGTCTACAATATAGGCTAAATAGCCTACGCACCCTTTGCTTTAGTACCTTCTTGGCCTGCATCATCGTAAGAACAACACGATCGTCTAAGCGATGTGCTACCATAAAAATACTTCCCTCAACCGGTATTGCGGTCCGAAGGTTACCACTTTTCTTTTGACAGTCAGTTATTGCTGCATGGTAATACAACCAATCCCTTCCCAGTATTACATCAAACTCTCCTTAATTTAATCGGGATCAAATTCTACCTTTAGGTTATGACCCTTAATTACAGCCCAACAATTATGGTATCTGGAACTCTACAGGAATTACCCTTCCTCCTTAGCAATTTCTACTCTCAAAGGATTTTCTAGTTGCTCTTGGGGTAAATTTAAATCGACTAGCAAATCCCTCAGATACAAAACGCATCATAGGTAGCACCCGAATCAAATAATATATAAGCATTTCTATCACTTGATCAGAGATAATACCTGACACCAACGTCCATCGAAAGCTATGGCATCCCAGGGCCGTCATGTTGAATGTCCTGTCGGTTTGGTCGGTTAGGCTGAGCAGGTCTGCCAGATTGCTGGCTTGTTGCTTCTTCCTTTGTAGCCACTTCCCCTGATGTTTCCTTTCTGGGGGAACAATCCTTGACCCGATGTTCGGCTGACCCACAACGCAAAAACATCCACGAACTTTCTTCGGTTTGGTGGCAATGAGGAGAGATATGTCCCTCTTGCCCACAGTTGTGGCATATGATAGGCCTTTTCCTACAATACGCTCCTATGCATCTCTTCCCACAGTTCTTACACTCTTCTTTTCTCTTCTTAAGGTCTCTTTGATTACTTCCAGAATTTTCCTGGATCACTAAACGTTCCCATTTCCTCTTTCCCTCCTTACTCGGAGCTTCCTGCCAATACACTACATTCAGCTCCCATCTTATTGACCTGCTCATTCTAATGCATGTCACGTTCCTCTTACCATTTCTTTTAATACAGCTTCCAATCGATCGATTATCCCTCTCGCTACTATCCATGATTCTTCTAGGATGGATACCCTATTAATTAGTGTATGCACCTCCGCTAACACTTGATTATCTACTCCTATCGCGAGGACTTTTTTCCTCCTCTTCTACACCTATTCCTGGCTCTATCTGAGCCTCATTTGGAATCTTCTGTTGGATCATTCGCCAGATAAAAACCCTAACTCAGGCTCCTCCTCAACTGGGGACCACTGTCGTGGGTTAGGCTCAGCTATCAGGGGGAGTCTCGTTGGAGGATACCGCATGGATGTTCACGTGGCCCCTCCTCCTCAACTCTGCTAGGTCCACCTATAGCTGCCATCCTCCCCCCCCCCCCCCCCCCATACATCCCCCCAAAACAACACAAGACAAACAAACTTTATTAGTACCCCATAGTAAAATATAGGGTTCAATTGTATGGGACATGAAGTTATATATTCACGACACTATAAACTTTCATAATCAAAGTCTTTATCACGTAAAACTCTACATGAGACTTTATCTCTTTTCGATTCCTTTACTTTCCCTAAGGTTATGCCCTAAGGATTATCTTTTATCCTAAGGTTTATAACATATAGCTCTGATACCAACCTGTGACGCCCCCAAATCCGGGTTACCTTAAACCTCGAATTTGGTGCAATCTCTATGCAACACATACACAAACTATTAATAACTAAGTGCGGAATAATAGAAATATTTACATTGATATAAACATAAATACTCTCGTCCCAAGTCTCGATCCCAATACAAATACCTGGGACATAAACATAATACCAAAAAGGTCTAATATATATGTCTGAATACATGACATAACTTTAATACATAATTTCTAAACGAGTCTTAAAAGCTAGCATAATCATTAACATAGTGGGACAAAGCTAATTCGCTGGCTTTGCCTTTGCCTTTATCCTTTCCCGAGCTCTCGCCCTCTAATGGTTAACCACTGAAATATTTTAAGGAAAGCAAGGTGTGAACAACAAGTTTGCCCAAGCAAGCACAATAATAATAAAAATGAATATCCATGAGTTAGGTGTTCACAATCTCAACGGGCTATGACGAAGATTGAATAGTCTCAGGGAATAAATATGTAGATTGTGAATAAAGTTTCAATACTATTCTCTTTTATCACCGATGAGTTCACTATGGACCAGAAGGATTATTAGAAGAATCTAAAGATTTTCAATGATTTCAAGGTAATGAACAATCAAACACTGTGAGTAGGCCTCTATAGACCGAAAAAATCTGACTAGACTTAGCTATATTCCAATGATAAACCCAAACTGACGTGGTCATTAAGGACCAAGAAACTCTTACTCGAATCACCAGCATTACACTGATAACCCAAAAACAGGTACAACTAGGTGATCAGCCTAAAATAACCGGCGTTATGCATTAAGCCTAAAACGTTCTACTTACATTCAACTTGCGCGCATGTCGGTCCCCCGACAAAAATAATATATTTCCCCTTCTATGAGGGGTGTTTCATCTCTAGCAGATATTAATAAGTTCCGCGCCTCCACCCATGCAAATGCAAATTGGTTTGGATTCGGCCTTTTTAAGTTATGGATAAATATTGGTGTTCCTGAGCCCGGAATCAAATGGCATGGCTCATCATTCTATAAACAACACCAATTCGACCACCTCTTCATATAAACAGTTTTCATGCATCATAATTTGGAATTCAAAAGCTGTCTTTTTTAACAGTTGTTGTTTATTGGCAACAATAACGTATCTTGAACCACTTGTGGCAAAATACTTAAAGGATTGTTTTTTCTATTTAAAGTTATGGGGTTCACACGAATCATATATGTTATTGCTTCGTAACTTATGAACTTTGAAACTGTATTAAATTAGCATCCAGTATAAGAATATAATCGGATAACGATAAAAGTTGTTGAATAATCTTTGGTTAAAGCACAGATGAGGACTCCTTCTAGACTAACGTTAGAAGACTCCTTACTCAATTTTTAAACTTAAGTAAAGGGTAGAACACTGTGCATTTCAATTATATAGAAAGAACGGAAGTAGTCTAAAGTAGTTTTTAGGTAACTTTGCATATTATAGAAACCTCGTTCAATATCAAATTGTTTTTTAAACAAAGGAGTTAGAAAAATAACTTGCACAATATTACGGTCTTTTGGAGGAAAGAAAGATAAGAAAGAAACTTGCATTTCAATTACTTAGAATGGAATGAAGGTTTTAGAGTAAAACTTGTCCAACAAAAAGGGTTAGACAAGGGTTTAGGAAACTTGGCTCATAGATAAAATAGTGTTGAGTGAGGAACTTGTCAATAACATAGAAGGATATTTGCTCTAATTCAATAATTAACTCGCACATTAGGAACTTGCCCATACACATATATTGGGTGGTTAGACAAGGTTGTGGGGGTGGGTGTTTTAATAGTTAGAAAGAACTTGCACGGTTACGGCGCGGGGGGGAGGGGCGCGGGACGTTGGGTTGTTCGCGTCGGGCGGGGTTGCGGAACTCTATGGATTTGGGTAATAACGTCTCTGCGGGGTGATTTTAATCGTCCTTCAAAAGTCCTACACATTTAAGTACACTATCCATTACCAATGATATGTGCCACATAATTGATGTCAAAATTATTGGATTTTTTTTTTTACAGTTACTCAATTAAGGTTTTTTCATTCTCAATTAGAAACATTAAATTATCAAATAAGGTTACACACACATGATACTTTTTTGTTTTTTTATTGTTGTTTTTTTATGGTTTCGGCGTTTGCACAACGCACCATACGCGATTTTATTTCGTTAATTCAGCCTCAGTTGCATAAGACTTTAGCATGGCTTCATACAATTATTTCTAGTTCATCATTTGTTTATTTTTTTCTAAAGCTCATAAAGGTCAATTATAAACCATAATGATAACAAGTTCTAGAACTCTACAACAATAATTTTTAGCGTTGGGAAGGAAACGTTACATGTTTACATAACGTGCTATTGCTTCCTAATGCACAATGGTCCTAAAAAAAATGGCACCACCCCCAATTTAGAATATTTTTCATGACACAATTAAAATTTCAGTTCTAAAATATATGGAAGTTATAGAACTCTTACTTCCTTAGCTTTTTCCGGATTCCATCTTGAATCATCCAATTTGGAGTGTCTCTTGTCGTTTCCGTCATGAGAAAGTTACGCACCGATTTTTTAGTATATAAGGATGTCAGAGCTTTTTTTGTTTTTTTTTTGTCCAAATCAAGGCCCCATGCGTCCTCCATGTTGGTAGTACCAGCGCATATCTCGGCGCCAACCATGCGGCACAGCCCCAGCGCCACAGCGACCATGCGGCCCAGCGCGCGGCGCCATGCCGCACAGCGAGGCCCCTAGCGCGCAGCCGCCGTGCGCCGCCCCCACCTGCGCCACACGCTGCGGCCCCAGCAAGCCCCCAGCGGCGCCTCCCGCGCGGCGCCCCCCCACCACCCCAACCCATACCAACCTGCGCCCGCCGGCCCATGGGCCTGGCCCCCACCCCAAGGCTTGGTTTCCTTCCAATCTTTGTGCAGAGGCAGGGTCAACAGTTTTTTGACATTACATATACTTCAAACATTCGATAACTATCTATTCGTTATAAATCTGGAATTACGTGCCGTTCCGGAGGCGGGGTATGGAAAGCTTATATTACATGGACTCACAAAACCCTCATGGATTCATAATTTTACCAGACTCATTTACTTACCCCATAATAATTGTCCCGAAAGTCCCTCCATGGCTTAAATTTTTCCCTATTTTGTGACAGATTGGGCACCTTTGCTCGCCAAACGCCATATACTCTCCTCATCCTCCGAGGGTCGGAAATGCGTTCGTTACCAAAGCCATACGGTCTTACTAACTCAGGGGCATTTATATTTACCCCAATAAGCATTAAAAATTACACACATAACATAACATTTACCAGAATTAAATCAAAGGCCACAGTTCACACTAGTTTTTCAACGAAACCTCAAGGGTTTAGGCCAATTCGTTGATCCTTCTTGTGAGTCTTAGCTATTATGCAAAACAAGTAAATATGATCTCTTTAAAACATGGCTTCTATTGCCCTAAGCTAAGAAACATTAACATACCTTTCATTAATTAATCAACACCTAGTTCCTCATAGTTCTTTAGAGGGAAATTCTTCTCTTGGGCATTAAATCAAACAGTTTGTGGGCATAACTTTACAAAAACTCATATTGGAAGTAGAGTTTTAATTATGTTCTAGGTCAGATTTCCAAATGTAAAATCATTACCCACATGCCTCTAAGTAAACATGGCAAAACAATTCTCTACCATCCTTAAAATCAACCTAAAATAACCAACCAACAGCTATATTTGACAACAAAGTACATAAATTGTCCCAAATCAGGTCCATAATTGTCCAAACAGTCCATTAATGTCCATTCTTGATTCCTGATGCAAAGGTTTTGATTATCAAACATTGTTCCACTTTCATTTGATCATTTATCTAATGGCTTTTAAAGAGTTAACCACATTCATATTCAACTCATGAAACTAACAAACAATTTCAGCAACATATACTACTCATGAAACAAGCAATATGAAACTGAAAAACTGTTAAGCAACCAATGAAAATGAGTTTGGTTCCAAAACACTTAACCTCTTGAAGCAACTTCTAGAAGATGGAAGAAATAGGATTGATAACCAGCTGTCGTACACCACTTCTTCTTCTTCTTCAAACCCACACCCGTGCACCAATCACTCACTAACTCTCTCTAAATTTCTGGAATTCTAACTTAGCAACAATGAGCAAAGGAATGCATGATATGGCAAGGGAGGAGTATATATAGAAGAAATGAGCTGAGCTTCATGGGTGATAGTGAAGAAGGAACATGCATGACCAGCTCCCTATACATGGGAGGCTGGAATTTGCCTTCTTCCCATGTATGGGTAGTCCACTCTCCTCCTCCCCAATTGTTCCATTTGCTTGCTTTTGCTCTTTCCAAATGTGGAATTGTTTGACTTCCCCAAATGTTCTTGATTCCTCCTTGTTCCTTCTCCTCCCATTCTACCACCCGTTATGTTTATACCTCCATCCTCCATTCAATTTCAGCATGATGATTTAACCCATTTTCCTCATGGGTCATGGGTAGGGTCAATGGGGTCGGGTCGCGGGTCTATGGATCATGGGTTTGGGCCACCCTTAAGTAATTTAGGGCTTCTAATTAAATCCCAATTTGGCTAAAAATAAAAATCCAACACTTGGATTATTAACCCATCACATTATACACCATGACAAAAATTAGAAATTTCGAAATAAATCGGACAAAGACATTTTTGCGGGCGAATAGTGCCCGTGCGAATAGTAACCCACTATTGATATTGTTGGTCGGTGCGAATAGAATATTTAGCGATATTTCTCACGAAATTCATTTTAATAAGATCCTACCAAATAACAACAACTTTAATATCATTGCAAATCCAACATAAATCTAGGTTATTACATAACCTTTATATCACCATCACATAAAATTAATATTAATAAAAATTCTATTCTATTAAATTATAATTATAAGCTGTATATTACAAAAGTCATTGGCAAAATTCACTGGTCGTTACATGCCTCCCCTCCTTATAAGAATTCTGTCCCCAGAATTTCGATTCCTAAACAAAAAGGTGGGGATTAATTCTGCTTCATTTTATCCTCTAACTCCCACGTAGCACTCCTCGATATCGTGGTTTCGCCAAACTACCTTCACCGATGGTTATGCCTTTATTCCTTTAATACTTGCTCCTTTCCTATCAGTTATCTGAATTAGGAATTTCCTCCGTACGTGTGAGATCCTTCTTCGATCTGGACGGGCTCATAGGATTATAACGTGCTTGTAATCGTGGTTTTATATGGTTCGTTAGCACTGAGACATGAAACACATTGTGCGGATATGCTCCAGCTCGGGAGGTAAAGCTACAAACAACTCTATTATGCCACTACGCCTACCCTTCTCTAAGACCTCAATGGTCCTCACGATACCTCGTGGGACATCAACTTTCCTTTCTTGCCGAATCGGATCTTTCCCCTTCTAAGGAGATACCTTGAAAAAACACATAAAACTACCACCCTTTTTCAAACTCTCGGCTTTGACGGTTCCAGTGCAAATCTGCATTTTTCTTCTGCGGATCTTGGGCTGCTACCAATCTGGGCTCTTATTGTCCCCAATACTTATCTGCCGTTTGCTGAACTAGTTCTTCGGTCCCAATAAGTCCGTCCTCTCCCCGACATTCATCCCAACATAAACGATGTTCTGCACTTTCTTTCGTAGGAGAGCTTCGTACGGCTGCGGCATACGGCTTCTTACGTGATAACTATGATTATATAGCGAATTCACCGACGAGGGGTAAAATGGTCAATCCCAGCTTCCCTACTAAATCCATCACACAAGCTCTAAGCATCGTCTTCCAGTGTTCTGTTATTGTTCGCTCACTCTGTCCGTCAGTCTTGAGGATGATAAGCTCAGTAGCTTAGGCCTCAGCTGTGTTCCCATTTCCATTTCTGGTATTCTTAAGTGGTTTTTGAAAGTAGTCCACTCGTGGTCTCTGATGCCTCTTGGCCTTGACCCTGTTGACAGGGTAAGACACTTACTTACGCACTCTGCCAACCTCTCTGCTTCAAAATTTGGCCCACCAAATAATGATGGACGGAGGTCCTTGTACATTTTTGTGCTTCCTGGAGTGAACAGGGAATATGGTGAGTTATGTGCCTCATGGCAAGGATTTCCCTCTCTTAGATTCGGTCAAGGCTGGCACCCACCACACGTTCTTCAAATCGCAAGGATACCATTCCTTATCCAACCCTGAACTTTTCTCTCCATCATTTACTGCTACTCTTTCCTTTATCTTCTCACATTCCTAATCATTTCTACTGCGCCCACCCTTACTTTATCTAGCAAACGCTCCGGGACGAGCTTCCATTACGAAATAAACGCTCCTTGCTGCCATTCCCGGACTTTTTCAACCTTCTATCTCTAGTCGCGTCATTTCCTTCACTTACTAGCTCCTCTCCTCCGTGGTTGTTGCTGGGGCAGCCCTTGATGACAAGCTCTCCCTTCCCTTTCTACTCAACACATCTGCTACTAAACGTTTGCCTTCCCCGGGTGACTAAAGAATCTTGCAGTCGTATAATCCATTGATTAATTCCAACCACCCTCCTTTGTCGGCATATTGAGCTCCTTTCTGGTGTGGAAGATATTACTTCAGACACTTTTGTTGGTCTGCCGTATAATTATATCTCACATTTCTCGCCCATAAAGATAGTGCTCGTCCCATAATTTTCAGGTGGCAAAAAAAACTACCGCGGCATAATTCCAAGTCGTGGGTTAGGGTATTATCGCTTTTCATTAGTCCTTTCAATTGACGTGACGGCATACGCAATGGGCCTTGCCCATGCTGCATTAGAAACACAAACCCAAGACCTCGGTTGTGCGACGCATCCCACGTATACACGTACAAAACCTTCCTGTATCATCTCGGGTATGGGTATAACACAGGTTCCTCCGCTCAATCTCTTTCTTCAATCTCCGTAAAGCTTTCCTCACACTTCTCAGTCCACACAACACTTCACACGTCTTCCTCGTTAGATTAGTTAACGGGGGGCGGGGTCCGCTATCTTTAGAAACAGGATCCTGGATAAATCGTCGATAGATACCCGGCTAACCCTAAGAAAACTTCGCAACCTCCGTTTTGGCGTCCTCGGTTGATTCCCAGTTACTCACTGCTTCCACTTTCGCGAGGATCCACTTGAGATCCCAATCTTTGTCTATCCACATTGCCCCGAAGAAATTGTACCTCTTTCCATCCAAAAATTCACATTTAGAAAATTTTGGCGTTTACAACTTCTCTTTCCCTCAGTGTTTCTAGTATCGCCTTCAGCATGGTCGGGAAAGCGGTGCTCCTGCTCTTCGGTCCTTTGAATAGATTAGGATGTCGTCGATGAAAAACTACCTACAAACTTGTCTAAAGTATGGCTTGAGGAATTCGATTCATCAAATCCATTAAATACTCGCTGGCGCGTTCGTCAGATAACCGATAAGAAACATTCACCAAAAATGTCATTTGTGCCCATACCTCGTTCGAAAACGCTATTTTTTTTTTGGCACATCCTCCTTCCTCACCTTTAACTGGTGATATCCAGTCCTCAAATCTATCTTCGAGAAATGCCTCGCTCCTTGAAGTTGATCGAAAAGATCATTGATTCTTGGCAATGGATACTTATTCTTGATCGTTGCCTTGTTCAACTCTCGGTAGTCAATACAAAGCCTCATCGTTCCGTCCTTCTTCTTGACAAACAAAACTGGTGCTCCCCATGGAGAAACACTGGGCTGAATATACCCATTGTCCAGCAATTCTTGAAGTTGGAGCAACAATTTCTTCATTTCCACTAGCGCTATGCGATACGAGGCTTTCGAAATCGGTTGCCGTCCCTGGCGCTAAATCTATTGCAAACTCAATTTCCCTGTCTAGCGGTAGACCGGGTAAATCGCTTGGAAACACGTCTGGAAAGTCCTTCACTATCGGTATATATATTATTTTGACTCCCTCCTTCTGCGTTGTCTACAATATAGGCTAAATAGCCTACGCACCCTTTTCTTAGTATCTTCTTGGCCTGCATCATCGTAAGACAACACGATCGTCTAAGCGATGTGCTACCATAAAATACCTACCCTCAACCGGTTTGAGGTCCGAAGGTTCACACTTTTCTTTTGACAGTCAGTTATTGCTGCATGGTTATACAACCAAATCCATTCCCAGTATTACATCAAACTCTCCTAATTTAATCGGGATCAAATCTACCTTTAGGTTATGACCCTTAATTACAGCCCAACAATTATGGTATATGAACTCTACAGGAATTACCTCCTCATTAGCAATTTCTACACTCAAAGGATTTTCTAGTTGCTCTTGGGGTAAATTTAATCGACTAGCAAATCCCTCAGATACAAACGAATAGGTAGCACCCGAATCAAATAATATATAAGCATTTATATCACTGATCAGGATAATACCTGGACACCACGTCCCTCGAAGCTATGGCATCCTGGGCCGTCATGTTGAATGTCCTGGCGGTTGGTCGGTTAGGCTGAGCAGGTCTGCCAGTTGCTGGCTTGTTGCTTCTTCCTTTGTAGCCACTTCCCCTGATGTTTCCTTTCTGGGGACAATCCTTGACCCGATGTTCGGGCTGACCCACAAGCAATACATCCACGAACTTTCTTCGGTTTGGGGCAATGAGGAGAGATATGTCCCTCTTGCCCACAGTTGTGGGCATATGATAGGCCTTTTCCTACATACGCTCCTATGCATCTTCCCACAGTTCTTACACTCTTCTTTTCTCTTCTTAAGGTCTCTTTGCTTACTTCAGAATTTCCTGGATCACTATCGTTCCATTTCCTCTTTCCCTCCTTACCTCGGAGCTTCCTGCAATACACTACATTCAGCTCCCATCTTATTGACCTGCTCATTCAGCATGTCACGTTTCTCTTACCATTTCTTTAATACAGCTTCCAATCGATCGATTATCCCTCTCGCTACTATCCATGATTCTTCTAGGATGGATACCCTATTAAATTAGTGTATGCACCTCCGCTAACACTTGATTATCTACTCCTATCGCGAGGACTTTTTCCTCCTCTTCTACACCTATTCCTGGCTCTATCTGAGCCTCTTTGGAATCTTCTGTTGGATTCATTCGCCAGATCAAACCCTAACTCAGGCTCCTCCTCAACTGGGGACCACTGTCGTGGTAGGCTCAGCTATCAGGGGAGTCTCGGATACCGCATGGATGTCACGTGGCCCCTCCTCCTCAACTCTGCTAGGTCCACCTATAGCTGCCATCCTACATCCACAACACAAGACAAACAAACTTTATTAGTACCCCCATAGTAAAATATAGGTTCATTGTATGGAATGAAGGTTATATTTCACGACACTACTAACTTTCTAATCAAAGTCTATATCACGTAAAACTCTACATGAGCTTTATCTCTTTTCTATTCCTCTACATTCCCTAAGGTTATAGCCTAAGGATTCTCTTTTTCCTAAGGTTTATAACCTATTAGCTCTGATACCAACCTGTGAACGCCCCCAAATCCGGGTTACCTTAACCTCGAATTTGGTGCATCACTATGCAACTCATACACATACTATTAATAACTAATTGCGGAATAATAGAAATATTTACATTGATATAACATAAATACTCTCGTCCCAAGTCTCGATACCAATACAAATACCTGACATAACATAATACAAAAGGTCTAATATATAAGTCTGAATACATGACATAACTTAATACATAATTTCTAAACGAGTCTTAAAACATAGCATAATCATAACATAGTGGGACAAAGCTAATTCGTGGCTTTGCCTTTGCCTTTATCCTTTCCCGAGCTCTCGCCTCTATGGGGTAACCACTGAAATATTTTAAGGAAAGCAAGGGTGAACAACAAGTTTGCCCAGCAAGCACAATAATAATAAAAATGAATAACCATGAGTTAGGTTTCACAATCTCAAAGGGCTATGACGAAGATTGAATAGCTCAGGGAATAAATATGTAGATTGTGAATAAAGTTTCAATACTATTCTCTATTATCACCGATGAGTCACTATGGACCGATGGATTATTAGAAGAATCTAAAGATTTCAATGATTTCAAGGTAATGAACATTCAACACTGAGTGGCCTCTATAGACCGAAAAATCTGACTAGACTTAGCAAATATTACAATGATAACCCAAAACTGAGTGGTCATTAAGGACCAAGAACTCTTACTAGAATCACCAGCATTACACTGATAACCCAAAAACAGGTACAATAGGTGATCAGCCTAAAATACCCGGCGTTATGCATAAGCCTCAAACGTTCTACTTACATTCAACTTGCGCGCATGTCGGTCCCCCGACAAAAATATAATTTCCCTTCTATGAGGGTTGTTCATCTCAGCAGATATAAAAGTCCGCACCAAAGCAATTGGTTTGGATCGCTTTCTAAGTTATGGATATTGGTCTAGCCGAATCAAATGGCATCGACACTCTTCATAAACAGTTCATGCATAATTTGAATTCAAAAGCTTTAACAGTTTATGGCAATAACGTATCTTGAACACTTGTTGCAAATACTAAGGATTTATATAAGTATGGGGTTCACACAATCATATATGTATTGCGTAAATATGAACTTTTGAACATTAAATAGCATCCGTAAGAATATAATCGAACGAAGTTGATAATCTTGTTTAGCACGAGGACTAGACAAACGTTAGAAGACTTACTCAAATTTAACTTAAGTAAGGTAGAACACTTGCATTCAATATATAGAAAGAACGAAGTTAGGTAACTTGCATAATATAGAAACCTCGTTCAATATCAAATTAAACAAGAGTTAGAAAACTTGCACAATATACGTCTTTTGGGAAAGATAAGAAACTTGCATTCAATACTTAGAATGAATGAAGTTAGAGAACTTTGTCCAACAAAAGGGTTAGACAAGGGTTAGGAAACTTGCTCAAATAAAATAGTTGAGTGAGGAACTTGCAATAACAAGAAGGATTGCTTAATCAATAATTAACTCGCACATTAGAACTTGCCCAACACAAGGGTTAGACAAGGGTTAAAGAAGAACTTGCCTTACGCGCTTGCTAATAACTCGACGTTAATCGTCCTTCAAAAGTCCTACACATTTAAGTACATATCCACATACCAAATAGCCACATAATTGATGTCAAATATTGGTTTACAATTACTCAATAAGGTTTTCATTCTAATTAGAAACATAATATCAAATAAGGTTACACACACATGATACGATGTTTCGGCGTTTGCACAACGCACACTCGATTCGCCTCATTTGCATAATCTTAGCATGCTCATACACTTATCTAGTTCATCATTGATTAAAGCTAAAGGTCATTATAAAACCATAATGTACAAGTTCTAGAAACTTACAACAATAATTTTTTAGCGTTGGAAAACGTTACACGTTACATACGTGCTTGCTTCCTAATGCACAATGGTCCTAAAAATGGCCAATTTAGAAATTTTTCAAGACAATAAATTACAGTTCTAAATAATGGAAGTTATAGCTCTACTTCTTAGCTTTCCGGATCATCTTGAATCATCCAATTTGGAGTTCGTATGAGAAAGTTACGCCCATTTTAGTAAAGGATGTCAGAGCTGTCAAGCCCATGCGCCCAGCGCGCGCCCATGCGCCCAGCGCGCGCCCATGCGCCCAGCGCGCGCCCGCGCGCGCCCCACCTGCGCCCAGCTGCGCCCAGCAGCCCCCAGCGCGCCCGCGCGGCGCCCCCACTGCGCCCGCGCCCATGGCCTGGCCCCCAAGGCTTGGTTTCCTTCCAATTTTGGCAGTTTGGACATACAAACTTCAAACATTCATAAACTTCTTCGTTATAAATCGGAATTAGGCCGTTCCGGAGGGCTATGGAAAGCTTATAACAGGGACTACAAAACCCTCATGGATTCATAATTTTACAGACTCATTTACTACCCATAAAATTGTCCCGAAAAGTCCCTCCAAGGCTAAATTTTCACTATTTTGGACAGATTGGGCACCTTTGCTCCCAAACGCCATAACTCCCTCATCCGAGGTCGAAATGCGTTCGTTCCAAAGCCTACGGCTTACTAACTCAGGGCATTATATTACCCCAAAAGCTTAAAATTACACACATAACATAACATTACCAGAATTAAATCAAAGGCCACAGTTCACACTAGTTTTCAACGAAACTCAAGGTTAGGCCAATTCGTTGATCCTTCTTGAGTCTTAGCTATTATGCAACAAGTAAATATGACTTAAAACATGCTTCTATTGCTAAGCTAAGAAACATAACATCCTTTCATTAATTAATCAACACCTAGTTCTCAAGTTCTTAGAGAAATTCTTCTCTTGGGCATTAAATCAAACAGTTTGTGGGCATAACTTACAAACTCATATTGGAGTAGAGTTTAATTATGTTCTAGTCCAGATTTCCAAATGAAATCATTACCCACATGCCTCTAAGAACATGGCAACAATTCTCTACCATCTAACACAACCAAAATAACCAACCAAAAGCTATATTTACAACAAAGTACATAAATTGTCCAAATCAGTCCATAATTGTCCAACAGTCCATTAATGTCCATTCTTGATTCCTTATGCAAAGGTTTTGATTATCAAACATTGTTCCACTTTCATTGATCATTTATTAAGGCTTTTAAAGAGTTAACCACATTCCATATCAACTCATGAACTAACCAAACAATTTCAGCAACATATACTCTCATAAACAAGCAATATGAAACTGAAAACTGAAGCAACCATGAAAATGAGTTTGGTTCCAAAACACTAACCTCTTGAAGCAACTTCTAGGATGAAAATAGGATTGATAACCAGCTGCTGCTACACCACTTCTTTCTTCTTCCTTCAAACCACCCGTGCACCAACTCTCACAACTCTCTCTAAATTTCTGGATTCTAACTTAGCAACAATGAGCAAAGGAATGCATGAATGGCAAGGGAGGAGTATATATAGAAGAAATGAGCTGAGCTTCATGGGTGAGTGAAGAAGGAACATGCATGACCAGCTCCCTATACATGGGAGGCTGGAATTTGCCTCTCCCATGTATGGGTAGTCCCCCTCTCCTCCTCCCCAATTGTTCCATGCTTGCTTTTGCTCTTCCAAATGTGGAATTGTTTGCTTCCCAAATGTTCTTGATTCTCCTTGTTCCTTCTCCTCCCATTCTTCCACCCGTTATACTCCTCCTCCATTCAATTTCAGCTGATGATTTAACCCATTTTCCTCATGGGTCATGGGTAGGGTCATGGGTCGGGTCGCGGGTCATGGATCATGGGTTTGGGCCACCCTTAAGTAATTTAGGGCTTCTAATTAAATCCCAATTTGGCTAAAATAAAATCCAACACTTGGATTATTAACCCATCACATTAACACCATGACAAAAAATTAGAAATTTCGAAATAAACGAAAAAGACATTTTTGGGGCGAATAGTGCCCGTGCGAAATAGTAACCCCTGCGCGAATAGAATTTTAGCGATATTTCTCCGAAATCATTTTAATAAGTCCTACCAAAATAACAACACTTAATATCATTGCAAACACATAATCTAGGTTATTACATAACCTTTAATCACATCACATAAAATAATATTAATAAAAAATTCATTCATTAAATAATAATTATAAGCGTATATTACAAAGTCATGCAAAATTCACGGTCGTTACAAATAAACTCCTTTATTCTAGGAAACATGGAATCTTATTCCAAAATAGAATAAACTCCTTTATTCTAGTTAACGTGGAATCTCATTCCAAGTTAAAATCAAACTTTTAATTTTAATCATATTCCAATTCAAAATAAACCTTTTATCTAAATTGAAAATAAATAAAATCAAAATAAAAAATTTTCAAATTCTGCAGACCGGCGCGGCCGCGCTCCAAATTGAACTAGGAGCGGCGCGGCCGCGCTGCACCCCTAGAAACGATTTCTGAGTTCGGGCGCAACCACGCTCCCAAAATGAACTGGAAGCGGCACGGCCGCGCTGCGTTAGTAGAGTTCGAATTTTTTTTTTCTTTGCCCAGAAAATCGATCCAACCGCATACCCATACATACATGGAATCATAATAATCGATAATTAGCACAAGGTCTGGCTCTGATACCACTATTTAGGTTTGTGTATAGCGCGAACATGCAAATCAAATTACATAAATAGTGCGGAAGCGTAATAAAACGGATTTTAAAATTTTTCATACAAATCATCACCATGATCATCCATGTGCTCAATTATCAATTAAACGAAAGAGATAAAGTATGAGAATTATACCCTTGTAGAACCATGCTTCCACAGGTACGAGTTCACCTCCAAATACTTCGCGTTCTTCTCGAATTCCACCGATTAAATTCCTTCCTTTGATCAATGTTAGCCACCCAAGTGTTTGACCTCTAGAGGTGATCCACCAAGGAATAATAGTTGTTCAAGAAGATGGGTGTTGGCAAAACCCTAGTTTCTATCTCTATATAAATTGCAAGTACTCTCTCTCTCCAATTCTTATGGAAGAGTGTGTAACTATCTAACCCTAAATGATGATAAGACTCCTCTTATTTATAGATATAGGGAACCCTTCTAAACTATTTAGGATTAGGGTTTTTCTTCTAATTAAACTCCTTTAATTAATTATGCTCCTAATCTAATTAGGAATGCATGAAAGAGTACTTCTATTAATTAATTCTCAATCCCTATTAGGAATTAAATAATAGTAATGGTAATAATAATAATAAGATTCCTCTTATTAATTTATATTTAATAGTTCCAAAATATTAAATAATAAATATTAAGCTATTTAATTTATTCTATCTCCATAGATTAAATTAAATATACTTAACTTATTATTACAATTATGTCATTTACTTCTTAAACAAATATTTTCCTTTTTACGGTGTGACCCTTTAGATTCTCCATATTAAATCGGTTGTGAATAAATCAATTAGAACAATTATAATTTTATTTAAATCAATAAATTAAACTATTTAATTAATTTAAATAAATAATATTTATTCTACAATAAGGGTAAGCCCCCTTAGCGATCAACCGACTTTCTAGATAATATAGATTTCAACATTAATCACAAAAAAACCTTTTAGTGAATAGTTACCGTACAATTCAATCCTTCTACCATACAATGTCCCAATTAAATATAAGACATGGAATTACTGTCAAGTCTTATTTTATTTAATTATACGTATTTTGATTCTCCAATGAACAACTCTGATAATGCAAATTAGAAACTCCTTTCTAATTTTATTCTGCTTTGGCCAAAGATTTCTGAGTCGTCATTTATCGAATCACATAGGACATTCTCTCCTTTTACTATAAGTGGTAGATTCTTTGTTGATCATTCACCTATCTCCATGTTTAACTTATTATACCCAATCATACGCTTTGATATACCTAAAGGTATTAATGGACATGTCAAAGTATAACTCATCATACACAAGATACTATGATGATCTCAAGTCCAAGGATCACTTGTACTACTATCACTAGAGGAATTCCTATTGACAGGTGAGTAAACTCCATCAGGTATTCCTTAGCGAGCCACGTTCAGTGAACTTATTCTCTAATAAGCACCTACATACTTGCTTTAGTGTCTCCACACAAATAATTATGAGATCAATCATCCTCTTCATAAGAGCAAACAACGTATGTACTAATCTATCTGGATTCACTAATCCCCTTTTTAGTAATCCATCGATTAGGAACAATCTTAGTTCGTGAGCTATCTTGAATTTAGATCTCATTAGAATGATCACCATCATGATTCTAAAAACATTGCTCAAAACTATGGGTTTATCACATTTAATATAACAGCACCATGTAGATAAAGTAAAATGCCTTTAACAAACGAATAAGATTACAAAGTATATGCTACATTATATCAAATATGATTGGCTTGTGTGCATACTACTTTCATCTGGGAGAGTACCGAAGATACCTAATAGGTATGGATTCATCATAGAGGATGATGATGAGGTACACATCATAGATGATAATGATCCAGTAACTTACGAAGAGGCTATGAGTAGTAAAGACTCAGAGAAATGGCTAGAAGCCATGAAATCCGAGATGGACTCTATATATGTAAACCAAGTATGTACTTTGGTTTCATCACCTGAGGGCATTAAGCCCATTGGGTGTAAATGGGTTTTAAGAGAAAGACTGGAGTGGATGGCAAGGTAGAGACCTATAAGACCCGACTGGTCATAAAAGGTTTCAAACAAAGATAAGGTGTTGATTATGATGAAACCTTCTCACCAATCGCTACGCTCAAGTCCATTTGGATTTTGCTTGCGATTGTAGCTTTTTAAGACTACGAAATCTGGCAAATGGACGTAAAGACGACCTTCCTCAATAGGAAACTTGAGGAAGATGTAAGCTATAACGATCAACACTGTAAGCTACAACGATCCATTTAGGGATTGAAACAAGCTTCTCGAAGGTGGAATAACCATTTTGATGAGACAATCAAAAAGTTTGATTTTATCAAAAATGAGGATGAGCTTTGTGTGTACAAGAAGGTTAGTGGAAGCGGTATATCATTACTATTACTATATGTTGATGATATATTACTGATCAGGAATGATATTCCTATGCTATAATCGATCAAAATTTGGTTATCTAAACACTTCTCTACGAAGGATTTGGGAGAAGCATCCTATATTTTTGGGATAAAGATAAAGATCTATACAGATAGATCTAAAAGGATTATAGGCTTGTCCCAAGGAATGTACATTGACTCGATGCTAAAGAAGTTTACCATGGAAGATTCCAAGAGAGGTCTCATGCCGATGAGCTATGGAATATATCTCTCCAAGAAACAGGCTCCAAAGACACCTGAGGAGAGAGACCATATGAGTAAGATTCCTTATGCTTTAGGAATAGGATCTATCATGTATGGTATGATATGTACTGTTACGACCGCGGATCGAGGGTAGCTTTATAATTCGAGCCTATGAATTTTATTGAATAAATTGAACTTTTATTAATATTATTCTATGTTATGTGTTTGAAGGTTTATTATTACATATGATGTGTATGTGATAATTTTTGAGTGTTGTTATTTCATGGTATTGATTAAATTATTTTGAGGAATAGCGCTAAAGCACTATTTACGCAAAAGACGCCTTTTTCAATTTTATGACTTTTCATAATTTCACGAAAGCGTTAATGAGAGGGATTAATAATCCAAGTGTGGGATTTTTATTAGAAGCCTAATAAATTATTAAATTTATAGTTCAAGAGAAACCTAATAGAGTATTAATTGAAGCCCAAAACCCATGGACCTAGTCCATGACCCAAACTCGCACCCCCTGACCCACAACCCATGACCCATGAGGGAAATGGATTATGTAATCAGCTGACTTGAAAAGGAAGAAGAGTACGAGAATGAAGAGGAGAGGGGAAGAGAATCAAAGAAGGTGGGGAGAGCACGGGGAGAAGGAATTCTTTGCATTTGGTAGAGAAAAAGGAGAGAATAAAGCCATGGGGAGAAGGGAGGGGAAGTACCCGAGTCTTGAAGGAGCCAAAGCTCACTCCCCCAGTCATGGGGAGCTGCCTTAGCAGAGCACGCCCAGCTCCATCACCTCCTTGAAGCTCAGTTCTTCCTCTATATATACTCCCCCATTGCAAGCCTACCATTAATTTGATTTTACCAATTGTTGAAACTGAAAACTTGAGAGAAAATAGTGAAGAGAGTGTTCACGGATGATTGAGAAAGAAGTATGAGTGGGATAGCAGCTGGGTATTAATTCTCTTAGCAACCTTAGAACAAGCTCCAAGAGGTATGCAACGATTAAGCAAACACATTTCCTCAATATTTCCAAGTGTATAGTTTTGCTTTCACTGCTTTATTGGAGTTATGTGACTGATTTTGCTAGTTAGTGTATGAACATGTATGAAGGTTAATTAGCTCTATAAAACCTTGTTAATGGTATGTGAAAGTGGAACTATGAATGAGAATCGAACCTATGCATAAGGAATCAAGAAATGGACAGAGATGGACATTAGTAGACTGTTATTCATGTTTTGTTAATAATGTAATCACTATGCATTGGTTGTGTATTGTTGGTAATTGTCCAGAAGCTATGAGAAATGATTTTAGTGTGAAATCTAGGGTAACCATGTAATGATAGGCTATGAGTTATGAACTCTAAAGCCATGCCCACCAACTATTTGGTTTAATGTCCAAGAGAATGATTTCTCTAAGGAACATGAGAATTAGGGATGATTAATTGATTTAATGATGTTATGATGCATAGCTTAGTTGTAAAAGCATGTTTTAAGTCATATAGACATGTTGTATAATGGCTAAGGAGCAAAGGGGACGGAATCAAAAGTGTTGGTTTTTGGTTCTGCAGTAGCAGAACTTGGGAGTTCCCTGGATATAGAATGGCTCGGTCGCGCCACTCCCAAGCTTAAAACCAACGCGGTCGCGCTGGTCCGTAGAGGTGAAAAGCCAAGTTATTTCGCGTTGTTGATTTGATGCATGTTTACATAAACCTAACATGTTATAAATACCCCAAACCATACATATGATATGTTAGTATAATAGTAGAATGACCCTAAGCATTTAGAAGTTGAGAAGTGTGAGAAATAAACCAGAAAAGTGCATCTGGGGGAGTAGCGCGGCCTACCATTCCTTTGATTTTACCAAGTGTTGAAACTGAAAACTTGAGAGAAAATAGTGAAGAGAGTGTTCATGGGTGGTTAAGGAAGAAAAAGGAGTGGTGTAGCAGCTGGGTATTAATTCTCTTAGCAACCTTAGAACAAGCTCCAAGAGGTATGCAATGATTAAGCGAACTCATTTCCTCAATATTTCCAAGTGTATAGTTTTGCTTTGGTTGCTTTGTTGGAGTTATGTGACTGATTTTGCTAGTTAGTGTATGAACATGTATGAAGGTTAATTAGCTCTATAAAACCTTGTTAATGGTATGTGAAAGTGGAACAATGAATGAGAATCGAACCTATGCACAAGGAATCAAGAAATGGACTGAGATGGACATTAGTGGACTGTTATTCATGTTTTGTTAATAATGCAATCACTATGCATTGGTTGTGTATTGTTGGTAATTGTCCAAAAGCTATGAGAAATGATTTTAATGTGAAATCTAGGGTAACCATGTAATGATAGGCTAGGAGTTATGAACTTTAAAGCCATGCCCACCAACTATTTGGTTTAATGTCCAAGAGAATGATTTCTCTAGGGAATATGAGAATTAGGGATGATTAATTGATTTAATGATGTTATGATGCATAGCTCAGTCGTAAAAACATGTTTTAAGTCATATAGACATGTTGTATAATGGCTAAGGAGCAAAGGGACGAAATCAAAAGTGTTGGTTTTTGGTTCTGCAGTAGCAGAACCTGGGAGTTCCCTGGATGCAGAGTAGCGCGACCGCGCCACTCCCAAGCTTAAAACCAACGCGGTCGCGCTGGTCTGCAGAGGTGAAAAGCCAAGTTGTTTTGTGTTGTTTATTTGATACATGTTTACGTAAACCTAACATGTTATAAATACCCCAAAGCATACATATGATATGTTAGTATAATAGTAGAATGACCCCACGCATTTAGAAGTTGAGAAGTGTGAGAAATAAACCAGAAAAGTGCATCTGGGGGATTAGCGCGGCCTACCATTCCTTTGATTTTACCAAGTGTTGAAACTGAAAACTTGAGAGAAAATAGTGAAGAGAGTGTTCATGGGTGGTTGAGGAAGAAGAAGGAGTGGTGTATCAGCTGGGTATTAATTCTCTTAGCAACCTTAGAACAAGCTCCAAGAGGTACGCAATGATTAAGCAAACTCATTTCCTCAATATTTCCAAGTGTATAGTTATGCTTTGGTTTACTTTGTTGGAGTTATGTGACTGATTTTGCTAGTTAGTGTATGAACATGTATGAAGGTTAATTAGCTTTATAAAACCTTGTTAATGATATGTGAAAGTGGAACAATGGAATGAGAATCAAACCTATGCATAAGGAATCAAGAAATGGACTGAGATGGACATTAGTGGACTGTTATTCATGTTTTGTTAATAATGTAATCACTATGCATTGGTTGTGTATTGTTGGTAATTGTCTAGAAGCTATGAGAATTGATTTTAATGTGAAATCTAGGGTAACCATGTAATGATAGGCTATAAGTTATGAACTCTAAAGCCATGCCCACCAACTATTTGGTTTAATGTCCAAGAGAATGATTTCTCTAAGGAACATGAGAATTAGGGATGATTAATTGATTTAATGATGTTATGATGCATAGCTCAGTCGTAAAAACATATCTTAAGTCATATAGACAGGTTGTATAATGGCTAAGGATCAAAGGGGACGAAATCAAAAATATTGGTTTTTAGTTCTGCAGTAGCAGAACCTAGGAGTTCTGTGGATGCAGAGTGGCGCGGCCGTGCCACTTCCAAGCTTAAAACCAACGCGGTCGCGCTGGTGTGCAAAGGTGAAAAGCCAAGTTGTTTCGTGTTGTTGATTTGATGCCTGTTTACATAAACCTAACATGTTATAAATACCCCAAAGCATACATATGATATGTTAGTATAATAGTAGAATGACCCCAAGTATTTAGAAGTTGAGTAGTGTGAGAAATAAACCAGAAAAGTGCATCTGGGGGAGTAGCGCGGCCTACCATTCCTTTGATTTTACCAAGTGTTGAAACTGAAAACTTGAGAGAAAATAGTGAAGAGAGTGTTCATGGGTGGTTGAGGAAGAAGAAGGAGTGGTGTAGCAGCTGGGTACTAATTCTCTTAGCAACCTTAGAACAAGCTCCAAGAGGTATGCAATGATTAAGCAAACTCATTTCCTCAATATTTCCAAGTGTATAGTTTTGCTTTGGTTGCTTGGTTGGAGTTATGTGACTGATTTTGCTAGTTAGTGTATGAACATGTAATGAAGGTTAATTAGCTTTATAAAACCTTGTTAATGGTATGTGAAAGTAGAACAATGAATGAGAATCGAACCTATGCTTAAGGAATCAAGAAATGGACTGAGATGGACATTAGTGGACTGTTATTCATGTTTTGTTAATAATGTAATCACTATGCATTGGTTGTGTATTGTTGGTAATTGTCCAGAAGCTATGATAAATGATTTTAATGTGAAATCTAGGGTAACCATGTAATGATAGGCTATGAGTTATGAACTCTAAAGCCATGCCCACCAACTATTTGGTTTAATGTCCAAGAGAATGATTTCTCTAATGAACATGAGAATTAGGGATGATTAATTGATTTAATGATGTTATGATGCATAGCTCAGTCGTAAAATCATGTTTTAAGTCATATATACATGTTGTATAATGGCTAAAGATCAAAGGGGACGAAATCAAAAGTGTTGGTTTTTGGTTCTGCAGTAACAGAACCTGGGAGTTCCCTGGATGCAGAGTAGCGCGACCGCGCCACTCCCAAGCTTAAAACCAACGCGGTCGCGCTGGTCTGCAGAGGTGAAAAGCCAAGTTGTTTTGTGTTGTTTATTTGATACATGTTTACGTAAACCTAACATGTTATAAATACCCCAAAGCATACATATGATATGTTAGTATAATAGTAGAATGACCCCACGCATTTAGAAGTTGAGAAGTGTGAGAAATAAACCAGAAAAGTGCATCTGGGGGAGTAGCGCGGCCTACCATTCCTTTGATTTTACCAAGTGTTGAAACTGAAAACTTGAGAGAAAATAGTGAAGAGAGTGTTCATGGGTGGTTGAGGAAGAAGAAGGAGTGGTGTATCAGCTGGGTATTAATTCTCTTAGCAACCTTAGAACAAGCTCCAAGAGGTACGCAATGATTAAGCAAACTCATTTCCTCAATATTTCCAAGTGTATAGTTATGCTTTGGTTACTTTGTTGGAGTTATGTGACTGATTTTGCTAGTTAGTGTATGAACATGTATGAAGGTTAATTAGCTCTATAAAACCTTGTTAATGGTATGTGAAAGTGGAACAATGAATGAGAATCGAACCTATGCACAAGGAATCAAGAAATGGACTGAGATGGACATTAGTGGACTGTTATTCATGTTTTGTTAATAATGTAATCACTATACATTGGTTGTGTATTGTTGGTAATTGTCCAAAATCTATGAGAAATGATTTTAATGTGAAATCTAGGGTAACCATGTAATGTTAGGCTATGAGTTATGAACTCTAAAGCCATGCCCACCAACTATTTGGTTTAATGTCCAAGAGAATGATTTCTCTAAGGAACATGAGAATTAGGGATGATTAATTGATTTAATGATGTTATGATGCATAGCTCAGCTGTAAAAGCATGTTTTAAGTCTTATAGACATGTTGTATAATGGCTAAGGAGCAAAGGGGACGAAATAAAAAGTGTTGGTTTTTGGTTCTGCAGTAGCAGAACCTGGGAGTTCCCTGGATGCAGAGTGGCGCGGCCGTGCCACTCCCAAGCTTAAAACCAACGCGGTCGCGTTGGTGTGCAGAGGTGAAAAGCCAAGTTGTTTCGTGTTGTTGATTTGATGCCTGTTTACATAAACCTAACATGTTATAAATACCCCAAAGCATACATATGATATGTTAGTATAATAGTAGAATGACCCCAAGTATTTAGAAGTTGAGTAGTGTGAGAAATAAACCAGAAAAGTGCATCTGGGGGAGTAGCGCGGCCTACCATTCCTTTGATTTTACCAAGTGTTGAAACTGAAAACTTGAGAGAAAATAGTGAAGAGAGTGTTCATGGGTGGTTGAGGAAGAAGAAGGAGTGGTGTAGCAGCTGGGTATTAATTCTCTTAGCAACCTTAGAACAAGCTCCAAGAGGTATGCAATGATTAAGCAAACTCATTTCCTCAATATTTCCAAGTGTATAGTTTTGCTTTGGTTGCTTGGTTGGAGTTATGTGACTAATTTTGCTAGTTAGTGTATGAACATGTATGAAGGTTAATTAGCTTTATAAAACCTTGTTAATGGTATGTGAAAGTGGAACAATGAATGAGAATCGAACCTATGCTTAAGGAATCAAGAAATGGACTGAGATGGACATTAGTGGACTGTTATTCATGTTTTGTTAATAATGTAATCACTATGCATTGGTTGTGTATTGTTGGTAATTGTCCAGAAGCTATGATGAATGATTTTAATGTGAAATCTAGGGTAACCATGTAATGATAGGCTATGAGTTATGAACTCTAAAGCCATGCCCACCAACTATTTGGTTTAATGTCCAAGAGAATGATTTCTCTAATGAACATGAGAATTAGGGATGATTAATTGATTTAATGACGTTATGATGCATAGCTCAGTCGTAAAATCATGTTTTAAGTCATATATACATGTTGTATAATGGCTAAAGATCAAAGGGGACGAAATCAAAAGTGTTGGTTTTTGGTTCTGCAGTAGCAGAACCTGGGAGTTCCCTGGATGCAGAGTAGCGCGACCGCGCCACTCCCAAGCTTAAAACCAACGCGGTCGCGCTGGTCTGCAGAGGTGAAAAGCCAAGTTGTTTTGTGTTGTTTATTTGATACATGTTTACGTAAACCTAACATGTTATAAATACCCCAAATCATACATATGATATGTTAGTATAATAGTAGAATGACCCCACGCATTTAGAAGTTGAGAAGTGTGAGAAATAAACCAGAAAAGTGCATCTGGGGGATTAGCGCGGCCTACCATTCCTTTGATTTTACCAAGTGTTGAAACTGAAAACTTGAGAGAAAATAGTGAAGAGAGTGTTCATGGGTGGTTGAGGAAGAAGAAGGAGTGGTGTATCAGCTGGGTATTAATTCTCTTAGCAACCTTAGAACAAGCTCCAAGAGGTACGCAATGATTAAGCAAACTCATTTCCTCAATATTTCCAAGTGTATAGTTATGCTTTGGTTACTTTGTTGGAGTTATGTGACTGATTTTGCTAGTTAGTGTATGAACATGTATGAAGGTTAATTAGCTTTATAAAACCTTGTTAATGATATGTGAAAGTGGAACAATGAATGAGAATCAAACCTATGCATAAGGAATCAAGAAATGGACTGAGATGGACATTAGTGGACTGTTATTCATGTTTTGTTAATAATGTAATCACTATGCATTGGTTGTGTATTGTTGGTAATTGTCTAGAAGCTATGAGAATTGATTTTAATGTGAAATCTAGGGTAACCATGTAATGATAGGCTATAAGTTATGAACTCTAAAGCCATGCCCACCAACTATTTGGTTTAATGTCCAAGAGAATGATTTCTCTAAGGAACATGAGAATTAGGGATGATTAATTGATTTAATGATGTTATGATGCATAGCTCAGTCGTAAAAGCATATCTTAAGTCATATAGACAGGTTGTATAATGGCTAAGGATCAAAGGGTACGAAATCAAAAATATTGGTTTTTAGTTCTGCAGTAGCAGAACCTAGGAGTTCTGTGGATGCAGAGTGGCGCGGCCCTGCCACTTCCAAGCTTAAAACCAACGCGGTCGCGCTGGTGTGCAAAGGTGAAAAGCCAAGTTGTTTCGTGTTGTTGATTTGATGCCTGTTTACATAAACCTAACATGTTATAAATACCCCAAAGCATACATATGATATGTTAGTATAATAGTAGAATGACCCCAAGTATTTAGAAGTTGAGTAGTGTGAGAAATAAACCAGAAAAGTGCATCTGGGGGAGTAGCGCGGCCTACCATTCCTTTGATTTTACCAAGTGTTGAAACTGAAAACTTGAGAGAAAATAGTGAAGAGAGTGTTCATGGGTGGTTGAGGAAGAAGAAGGAGTGGTGTAGCAGCTGGGTACTAATTCTCTTAGCAACCTTAGAACAAGCTCCAAGAGGTATGCAATGATTAAGCAAACTCATTTCCTCAATATTTCCAAGTGTATAGTTTTGCTTTGGTTGCTTGGTTGGAGTTATGTGACTGATTTTGCTAGTTAGTGTATGAACATGTATGAAGGTTAATTAGCTTTATAAAACCTTGTTAATGGTATGTGAAAGTAGAACAATGAATGAGAATCGAACCTATGCTTAAGGAATCAAGAAATGGACTGAGATGGACATTAGTGGACTGTTATTCATGTTTTGTTAATAATGTAATCACTATGCATTGGTTGTGTATTGTTGGTAATTGTCCAGAAGCTATGATAAATGATTTTAATGTGAAATCTAGGGTAACCATGTAATGATAGGCTATGAGTTATGAACTCTAAAGCCATGCCCACCAACTATTTGGTTTAATGTCCAAGAGAATGATTTCTCTAATGAACATGAGAATTAGGGATGATTAATTGATTTAATGATGTTATGATGCATAGCTCAGTCGTAAAATCATGTTTTAAGTCATATATACATGTTGTATAATGGCTAAAGATCAAAGGGGACGAAATCAAAAGTGTTGGTTTTTGGTTCTGCAGTAACAGAACCTGGGAGTTCCCTGGATGCAGAGTAGCGCGACCGCGCCACTCCCAAGCTTAAAACCAACGCGGTCGCGCTGGTCTGCAGAGGTGAAAAGCCAAGTTGTTTTGTGTTGTTTATTTGATACATGTTTACGTAAACCTAACATGTTATAAATACCCCAAAGCATACATATGATATGTTAGTATAATAGTAGAATGACCCCACGCATTTAGAAGTTGAGAAGTGTGAGAAATAAACCAGAAAAGTGCATCTGGGGGAGTAGCGCGGCCTACCATTCCTTTGATTTTACCAAGTGTTGAAACTGAAAACTTGAGAGAAAATAGTGAAGAGAGTGTTCATGGGTGGTTGAGGAAGAAGAAGGAGTGGTGTATCAGCTGGGTATTAATTCTCTTAGCAACCTTAGAACAAGCTCCAAGAGGTACGCAATGATTAAGCAAACTCATTTCCTCAATATTTCCAAGTGTATAGTTATGCTTTGGTTACTTTGTTGGAGTTATGTGACTGATTTTGCTAGTTAGTGTATGAACATGTATGAAGGTTAATTAGCTTTATAAAACCTTGTTAATGATATGTGAAAGTGGAACAATGAATGAGAATCGAACCTATGCATAAGGAATCAAGAAATGGACTGAGATGGACATTAGTGGACTGTTATTCATGTTTTGTTAATAATGTAATCACTATGCATTGGTTGTGTATTGTTGGTAATTGTCCAGAAGCTATGAGAATTGATTTTAATGTGAAATCTAGGGTAACCATGTAATGATAGGCTATAAGTTATGAACTCTAAAGCCATGCCCACCAACTATTTGGTTTAATGTCCAAGAGAATGATTTCTCTAAGGAACATGAGAATTAGGGATGATTAATTGATTTAATGATGTTATGATGCATAGCTCAGTCGTAAAAGCATATCTTAAGTCATATAGACAGGTTGTATAATGGCTAAGGATCAAAGGGGACGAAATCAAAAATATTGGTTTTTAGTTCTGCAGTAGCAGAACCTAGGAGTTCCGTGGATGCAGAGTGGCACGGCCGCGCCACTCCCAAGCTTAAAACAAGCGCGACCACGGTGGTTTGCAGAGGTGAAAAGCCAAGTTGTTTCGTGTTGTTGATTTGATGCATGTTTACGTAAACCTAAAATGTTATAAATACCCCAAAGCATACATATGATATGTTAGTATAATAGTAGAATGACCCCAAGTATTTAGAAGTTGAGTAGTGTGAGAAATAAACCAGAAAAGTGCATCTGGGGGAGTAGCGCGACCTACCATTCCTTTGATTTTACCAAGTGTTGAAACTGAAAACTTGAGAGAAAATAGTGAAGAGAGTGTTCATGGGTGGTTGAGGAAGAAGAAGGAGTGGTGTAGCAGCTGGGTATTAATTCTCTTAGCAACCTTAGAACAAGCTCCAAGAGGTATGCAATGATTAAGCAAACTCATTTCCTCAATATTTCCAAGTGTATAGTTTTGCTTTGGTTGCTTGGTTGGAGTTATGTGACTGATTTTGCTAGTTAGTGTATGAACATGTATGAAGGTTAATTAGCTTTATAAAACCTTGTTAATGGTATGTGAAAGTGGAACAATGAATGAGAATCGAACCTATGCTTAAGGAATCAAGAAATGGACTGAGATGGACATTAGTGGACTGTTATTCATGTTTTGTTAATAATGTAATCACTATGCATTGGTTGTGTATTGTTGGTAATTGTCCAGAAGCTATGATAAATGATTTTAATGTGAAATCTAGGGTAACCATGTAATGATAGGCTATGAGTTATGAACTCTAAAGCCATGCCCACCAACTATTTGGTTTAATGTCCAAGAGAATGATTTCTCTAATGAACATGAGAATTAGGGATGATTAATTGATTTAATGATGTTATGATGCATAGCTCAGTCGTAAAATCATGTTTTAAGTCATATATACATGTTGTATAATGGCTAAAGATCAAAGGGGACGAAATCAAAAGTGTTGGTTTTTGGTTCTGCAGTAACAGAACCTGGGAGTTCCCTGGATGCAGAGTAGCGCGACCGCGCCACTCCCAAGCTTAAAACAAGCGCGACCACGGTGGTTTGCAGAGGTGAAAAGCCAAGTTGTTTCGTGTTGTTGATTTGATGCATGTTTACGTAAACCTAACATGTTATAAATACCCCAAAGCATACATATGATAAGTTAGTATAATAGTAGAATGACCCCAAGTATTTAGAAGTTGAGTAGTGTGAGAAATAAACCAGAAAAGTGCATCTGGGGGAGTAGCGCGACCTACCATTCCTTTGATTTTACCAAGTGTTGAAACTGAAAACTTGAGAGAAAATAGTGAAGAGAGTGTTCATGGGTGGTTGAGGAAGAAGAAGGAGTGGTGTAGCAGCTGGGTATTAATTCTCTTAGCAACCTTAGAACAAGCTCCAAGAGGTATGCAATGATTAAGCAAACTCATTTCCTCAATATTTCCAAGTGTATAGTTTTGCTTTGGTTGCTTGGTTGGAGTTATGTGACTGATTTTGCTAGTTAGTGTATGAACATGTATGAAGGTTAATTAGCTTTATAAAACCTTGTTAATGGTATGTGAAAGTGGAACAATGAATGAGAATCGAACCTATGCTTAAGGAATCAAGAAATGGACTGAGATGGACATTAGTGGACTGTTATTCATGTTTTGTTAATAATGTAATCACTATGCATTGGTTGTGTATTGTTGGTAATTGTCCAGAAGCTATGATAAATGATTTTAATGTGAAATCTAGGGTAACCATGTAATGATAGGCTATGAGTTATGAACTCTAAAGCCATGCCCACCAACTATTTGGTTTAATGTCCAAGAGAATGATTTCTCTAATGAACATGAGAATTAGGGATGATTAATTGATTTAATGATGTTATGATGCATAGCTCAGTCGTAAAATCATGTTTTAAGTCATATATACATGTTGTATAATGGCTAAAGATCAAAGGGGACGAAATCAAAAGTGTTGGTTTTTGGTTCTGCAGTAACAGAACCTGGGAGTTCCCTGGATGCAGAGTAGCGCGACCGCGCCACTCCCAAGCTTAAAACAAGCGCGACCACGGTGGTTTGCAGAGGTGAAAAGCCAAGTTGTTTCGTGTTGTTGATTTGATGCATGTTTACGTAAACCTAACATGTTATAAATACCCCAAAGCATACATATGATATGTTAGTATAATAGTAGAATGACCCCAAGTATTTAGAAGTTGAGTAGTGTGAGAAATAAACCAGAAAAGTGCATCTGGGGGAGTAGCGCGACCTACCATTCCTTTGATTTTACCAAGTGTTGAAACTGAAAACTTGAGAGAAAATAGTGAAGAGAGTGTTCATGGGTGGTTGAGGAAGAAGAAGGAGTGGTGTAGCAGCTGGGTATTAATTCTCTTAGCAACCTTAGAACAAGCTCCAAGAGGTATGCAATGATTAAGCAAACTCATTTCCTCAATATTTCCAAGTGTATAGTTTTGCTTTGGTTGCTTGGTTGGAGTTATGTGACTGATTTTGCTAGTTAGTGTATGAACATGTATGAAGGTTAATTAGCTTTATAAAACCTTGTTAATGGTATGTGAAAGTGGAACAATGAATGAGAATCGAACCTATGCTTAAGGAATCAAGAAATGGACTGAGATGGACATTAGTGGACTGTTATTCATGTTTTGTTAATAATGTAATCACTATGCATTGGTTGTGTATTGTTGGTAATTGTCCAGAAGCTATGATAAATGATTTTAATGTGAAATCTAGGGTAACCATGTAATGATAGGCTATGAGTTATGAACTCTAAAGCCATGCCCACCAACTATTTGGTTTAATGTCCAAGAGAATGATTTCTCTAATGAACATGAGAATTAGGGATGATTAATTGATTTAATGATGTTATGATGCATAGCTCAGTCGTAAAATCATGTTTTAAGTCATATATACATGTTGTATAATGGCTAAAGATCAAAGGGGACGAAATCAAAAGTGTTGGTTTTTGGTTCTGCAGTAACAGAACCTGGGAGTTCCCTGGATGCAGAGTAGCGCGACCGCGCCACTCCCAAGCTTAAAACCAACGCGGTCGCGCTGGTCTGCAGAGGTGAAAAGCCAAGTTGTTTTGTGTTGTTTATTTGATACATGTTTACGTAAACCTAACATGTTATAAATACCCCAAAACATACATATGATATGTTAGTATAATAGTAGAATGACCCCACGCATTTAGAAGTTGAGAAGTGTGCGAAATAAACCAGAAAAGTGCATCTGGGGGAGTAGCGCGGCCTACCATTCCTTTGATTTTACCAAGTGTTGAAACTGAAAACTTGAGAGAAAATAATGAAGAGAGTGTTCATGGGTAGTTGAGGAAGAAGAAGGAGTGGTGTATCAGCTGGGTATTAATTCTCTTAGCAACCTTAGAACAAGCTCCAAGAGGTACGCAATGATTAAGCAAACTCATTTCCTCAATATTTCCAAGTGTATAGTTATGCTTTGGTTACTTTGTTGGAGTTATGTGACTGATTTTGCTAGTTAGTGTATGAACATGTATGAAGGTTAATTAGCTTTATAAAACCTTGTTAATGATATGTGAAAGTGGAACAATGAATGAGAATCGAACCTATGCATAAGGAATGAAGAAATGGACTGAGATGGACATTAGTGGACTGTTATTCATGTTTTGTTAATAATGTAATCACTATGCATTGGTTGTGTATTGTTGGTAATTGTCCAGAAGCTATGAGAATTGATTTTAATGTGAAATCTAGGGTAACCATGTAATGATAGGCTATAAGTTATGAACTCTAAAGCCATGCCCACAAACTATTTGGTTTAATGTCCAAGAGAATGATTTCTCTAAGGAACATGAGAATTAGGGATGATTAATTGATTTAATGATGTTATGATGCATAGCTCAGTCGTAAAAGCATATCTTAAGTCATATAGACAGGTTGTATAATGGCTAAGGATCAAAGGGGACGAAATCAAAACTATTGGTTTTTAGTTCTGCAGTAGCAGAACCTAGGAGTTCCGTGGATGCAGAGTGGCACGGCCGCGCCACTCCCAAGCTTAAAACAAGCGCGACCACGGTGGTTTGCAGAGGTGAAAAGCCAAGTTGTTTCGTGTTGTTGATTTGATGCATGTTTACGTAAACCTAACATGTTATAAATACCCCAAAGCATACATATGATATGTTAGTATAATAGTAGAATGACCCCAAGTATTTAGAAGTTGAGTAGTGTGAGAAATAAACCAGAAAAGTGCATCTGGGGGAGTAGCGCGGCCTACCATTCCTTTGATTTTACCAAGTGTTGAAACTGAAAACTTGAGAGAAAATAGTGAAGAGAGTGTTCATGGGTGGTTGAGGAAGAAGAAGGAGTGGTGTAGCAGCTGGGTATTAATTCTCTTAGCAACCTTAGAACAAGCTCCAAGAGGTATGCAATGATTAAGCAAACTCATTTCCTCAATATTTCCAAGTGTATAGTTTTGCTTTGGTTGCTTGGTTGGAGTTATGTGACTGATTTTGCTAGTTAGTGTATGAACATGTATGAAGGTTAATTAGCTTTATAAAACCTTGTTAATGGTATGTGAAAGTGGAACAATGAATGAGAATCGAACCTATGCTTAAGGAATCAAGAAATGGACTGAGATGGACATTAGTGGACTGTTATTCATGTTTTGTTAATAATGTAATCATTATGCATTGGTTGTGTATTGTTGGTAATTGTCCAGAAGCTATGATAAATGATTTTAATGTGAAATCTAGGGTAACCATGTAATGATAGGCTATGAGTTATGAACTCTAAAGCCATGCCCACCAACTATTTGGTTTAATGTCCAAGAGAATGATTTCTCTAATGAACATGAGAATTAGGGATGATTAATTGATTTAATGATGTTATGATGCATAGCTCAGTCGTAAAATCATGTTTTAAGTCATATATACATGTTGTATAATGGCTAAAGATCAAAGGGGACGAAATCAAAAGTGTTGGTTTTTGGTTCTGCAGTAACAGAACCTGGGAGTTCCCTGGATGCAGAGTAGCGCGACCGCGCCACTCCCAAGCTTAAAACAAGCGCGACCACGGTGGTTTGCAGAGGTGAAAAGCCAAGTTGTTTCGTGTTGTTGATTTGATGCATGTTTACGTAAACCTAACATGTTATAAATACCCCAAAGCATACATATGATATGTTAGTATAATAGTAGAATGACCCCAAGTATTTAGAAGTTGAGTAGTGTGAGAAATAAACCAGAAAAGTGCATCTGGGGGAGTAGCGCGGCCTACCATTCCTTTGATTTTACCAAGTGTTGAAACTGAAAACTTGAGAGAAAATAGTGAAGAGAGTGTTCATGGGTGGTTGAGGAAGAAGAAGGAGTGGTGTAGCAGCTGGGTATTAATTCTCTTAGCAACCTTAGAACAAGCTCCAAGAGGTATGCAATGATTAAGCAAACTCATTTCCTCAATATTTCCAAGTGTATAGTTTTGCTTTGGTTGCTTGGTTGGAGTTATGTGACTGATTTTGCTAGTTAGTGTATGAACATGTATGAAGGTTAATTAGCTTTATAAAACCTTGTTAATGGTATGTGAAAGTGGAACAATGAATGGGAATCGAACCTATGCTTAAGGAATCAAGAAATGGACTGAGATGGACATTAGTGGACTGTTATTCATGTTTTGTTAATAATGTAATCACTATGCATTGGTTATGTATTGTTGGTAATTGTCCAGAAGCTATGATAAATGATTTTAATGTGAAATCTAGGGTAACCATGTAATGATAGGCTATGAGTTATGAACTCTAAAGCCATGCCCACCAACTATTTGGTTTAATGTCCAAGAGAATAATTTCTCTAATGAACATGAGAATTAGGGATGATTAATTGATTTAATGATGTTATGATGCATAGCTCAGTCGTAAAATCATGTTTTAAGTCATATATACATGTTGTATAATGGCTAAAGATCAAAGGGGACGAAATCAAAAGTGTTGGTTTTTGGTTCTGCAGTAACAGAACCTGGGAGTTCCCTGGATGCAGAGTAGCGCGACCGCGCCACTCCCAAGCTTAAAACAAGCGCGACCACGGTGGTTTGCAGAGGTGAAAAGCCAAGTTGTTTTGTGTTGTTTATTTGATACATGTTTACGTAAACCTAACATGTTATAAATACCCCAAAGCATACATATGATATGTTAGTATAATAGTAGAATGACCCCACACATTTAGAAGTTGAGAAGTGTGAGAAATAAACCAGAAAAGTGCATCTGGGGGAGTAGCGCGGCCTACCATTCCTTTGATTTTACCAAGTGTTGAAACTGAAAACTTGAGAGAAAATAGTGAAGAGAGTGTTCATGGGTGGTTGAGGAAGAAGAAGGAGTGGTTTATCAGCTGGGTATTAATTCTCTTAGCAACCTTAGAACAAGCTCCAAGAGGTACGCAATGATTAAGCAAACTCATTTCCTCAATATTTCCAAGTGTATAGTTATGCTTTGGTTACTTTGTTGGAGTTATGTGACTGATTTTGCTAGTTAGTGTATGAACATGTATGAAGGTTAATTAGCTTTATAAAACCTTGTTAATGATATGTGAAAGTGGAACAATGAATGAGAATCGAACCTATGCATAAGGAATCAAGAAATGGACTGAGATGGACATTAGTGGACTGTTATTCATGTTTTGTTAATAATGTAATCACTATGCATTGGTTGTGTATTGTTGGTAATTGTCCAGAAGCTATGAGAATTGATTTTAATGTGAAATCTAGGGTAACCATGTAATGATAGGCTATAAGTTATGAACTCTAAAGCCATGCCCACCAACTATTTGGTTTAATGTCCAAGAGAATGATTTCTCTAAGGAACATGAGAATTAGGGATGATTAATTGATTTAATGATGTTATGATGCATAGCTCAGTCGTAAAAGCATATCTTAAGTCATATAGACAGGTTGTATAATGGCTAAGGATCAAAGGGGACGAAATCAAAAATATTGGTTTTTAGTTCTGCAGTAGCAGAACCTAGGAGTTCCGTGGATGCAGAGTGGCACGGCCGCGCCACTCCCAAGCTTAAAACAAGCGCGACCACGGTGGTTTGCAGAGGTGAAAAGCCAAGTTGTTTCGTGTTGTTGATTTGATGCATGTTTACGTAAACCTAACATGTTATAAATATCCCAAAGCATACATATGATATGTTAGTATAATAGTAGAATGACCCTAAGCATTTAGAAGTTGAGAAGTGTGAGAAATAAACCAGAAAAGTGCATCTAGGGGAGTAGCGTGGCCTACCATTCCTTTTATTTTACCAAGTGTTGAAACTGAAAACTTGAGAGAAAATAGTGAAGAGAGTGTTCACGGGTGCTTGAGGAAGAAGAATGAGTGGTGTAGCAGCTGGGTATTAATTCTCTTGGCAACCTTAGAACAAGCTCCAAGAGGTATGCAATGATTAAGCAAACTCATTTCCTCAATATTTCCAAGTGTATAGTTTTGCTTTGGTTACTTTGTTGGTGTTGTCGACGCCGGGTTTTCGCTTCGTGGGTCCTTTTTTAGTCTTTTTCGATTTTAGCCTCTTGATTAAATGACTTTTGGAAAAGGTCGGCATTAATGTCGACGGGGTTTTGAAAGATTGCTTTTTTTTTTATGATGAGCCAATTAATCAGAGTCGCCAGTTGGTATATTTGAAATGGATGTACCAACTCATCCGAGTTTTCGTTTTTTATAAATCGCTACCACATATGTGACTCCGAATTAATTGGTCTGCGAATCGAGATTCATAGAGTTCGGGGGCTTGCTTAAGCGAGGGGAAGGTGTTAGGCACCCCCCGACTTCCGTGAAACACGGTTACCGCAATCTCGATGCTTTCCTATCCTTTAATTCATGAAATGTGTGTGTATGCGCGCGCGTGTGTGTGTGTGCCTATGTGACTATCGTGGTGAGTTTGCATGAAGAATCATTTGGATTTTTAGGGAAAGTCGTGCTTTAATTTGAGAACGCTTCGGAATGTCTTTCCAGCATACACGAGAAAGCTTTATTCTTTATGAGAAAGGTTTTGATTTTAATTGTCAAAACTGCAAGATTTTCATTAGGTGTCGTTTTGGCAAAGCAAGAGTTTTAAACCTTCGTCAAAATAGGAATCGAGATCTATACGTTGCCTTCGTAACTCAAATGATAGGCAATTTCTAGGATCTCTTTAACCCTATGCACAACGGTTTAATAAAACGTCATTTATTTCACAAAACCATTTCTTGTGATGTTTGAAAACGATTTTCTTTAGCTTTCTCGTTGAAATAGAAATCGACATTCGTTAGCACTTCCCATTTATTAACCTCGTGATTCTAATAACCTAGTTCGATTGATTTTACGAAAATCTTATCGTTTAGCTTTGAAATCAATTTCGTCTCATAAATCAAATCAAGCATTAAAATGCGTTGGGGCTATTCATGGGCATGTAAGCCATCAAAATAACCCCAAACGCCTACGATCACAAGTTTCACTATTTCGGGGCCTTAAACACGATTCTCGCCTTGGCGTCGTTTTAAGGCCCGACGATTACATATTTACAATGAAAGATACATCGAATTTATTACATATATCAATAGATGTCCATCATCGGATTTGGACCACGGGGTCGCGCTCGTAGGCTCACATCCAAAATCGCTACACACCCACAAGATCCTAAAAATAGCAATCTAAACAATCTATGCACAATACATCATTACAATGAGCTAAAAATTCACCAAATGGATATCATCGGGCCATTAGGAGGAATTTCGTTCCATTTGGAACCCTCACTAATAGCCCTCAATCCATGGATTCACAACAATATACAAGAACAACTACATTTAATATAATTTGGATGACAAAAAGCTTCAACAAAAATGGTAAAACAAAATGCTAAAACAAAGGATTTTTCACCTTGCAAATAATCCCCACAATATGTATGAATTTGTCTATTGAATAGAGTGGAAAATATGAGATGTAATCTCACAAAATGGGTACAATTTCTCACTATTTCTCACTCTTTTCTTTCTTGATTTCTCTTATTTTCTTGCTATTTTCTTCTCCTCCTCGAGCTGCTGCTGCTATTTTTTTCTCCTCTCGCCGCCTGCTCCTTCTTCTGTATGCAAAATGGCCTGATAAGGGGCTGCCTTAGGCAGCCGCAGATTGATCTGCGGCTGGCCTCGATTTCCCCGCGCCCGCCGCGCACTTCAGCCGTCTCGCGCACTACCATTATTTTAATCGTTTGGCCGCAGATTGATCCGCGGCTGGGTGGGCTGATTTTCTCGTTTTCCGAACCGCACCTCGATTCTCATGTCGGATCATCGGTTTCTGCTGGAAGGCTTGCATTTTGCAGTCCGGGAACCGCTGGGAAAAGTGCCACATCATTCATGGGTGTTTGCTTCGCCCGTCGTCGTGTCAGCCTTGATCACAAGTCGTCGTGGTGGCCTTGAGTGTTCGCACTTATGTCCACCTTCCGTCTCGTAGGCTAGGCTAATTGACGATTTTGCCCTCCTGTCAAGGTTAGTATAGGAAACGCAAAATTTGGGTGTCTACAGCTGCCCCTCTTTATCATGTTTATGAAATGTTAAATGAAATGAACATGATAAAGAAGTAGACACACGATGCATGAATGACAGTGCATAAGAATGACAGTACATACATGATGCAACACATATAGCTTATGATGCAACACAAGATGCAAAGCATGCAAAACATTCGTAAGGGTGTCAATGCCTCACGCAATTGTCTTGTCCGCGCCGGGTTTCGTATCTGGTCGCTCGTCTCATAATCACCGGATATCGTCGTCGGTCGATTGTCTTATCGGGGCCGGGTATCGTCGCCGGTCACCCATCTTGTAACCACCGGGTATCGTCGCCGGTTGGTTGTCTTGTCGGAGCCGGTTTTTATCGCCGGACATCCATCTCGTAATCGCCGGTTATCGTCGCCGGTCGATTGTCTTGTCGGGGCCGGGTATCGTCGCCGGTCACCCATCTCGTAACCCCCGGTTATCGTCGCCGGTTGGTTATCTTGTCGGAGCCGGTTTTCATCGCTGGACATCCATCTCGTAATCGCCGGTTATCGTCGCCGGTCGATTGTCTCATCGGGGCTGGGTATCGTCGCCGGTCACCCATCTCGTAACCCCCGGGTATCGTCGCCGGTTGGTTATCTTGTCGGAGCTGGTTTTCATCGCCGGACATCCATCTCATAATCGCCGGTTATCGTCGCCGGTCGATTGTCTCGTCGGGGCCGGGTATCGTCGCCGGACATCCATCTCGTAATCGCCGGTTATAGTCGCAGGTTGGCTATCTTGTCGGAGCCGGTTTTCATCGCCGGACATCCATCTCGTAATCGCCGGTTATGGTCGCTGGTCGATTGTCTTGTCGGGGCCGGGTATCGTCGCCGGTCACCCATCTCGTAACCCCCGGTTATCGTCGCCGGTTGGTTATCTTGTCGGAGCCGGTTTTCGTCGCCGGACATCCATCTCGTAATCGCCGGTTATCGTCGCCGGTCGATTGTTTGGATCTCAGCCCTTCCCAGGGTTTGTTGTTTTTTGTCTTTTTTCTTTTTGTTGATATCAGCCCTTCCCAGGGTTGCTCACCATCTTGTTGTGGTTCGCGTGGATCTCAGCCCTTCCCAGGGTTTGTTGTTTTTTGTCTTTTTTGTGGATATCAGCCCTTCCCAGGGTTGCTCACCATCTTGTTGTGGTTCGCGTGGATCTCAGCCCTTCCCAGGGTTTGTTGTTTTTTGTCTTTTTGTGGATATCAGCCCTTCCCAGGGTTGCTCACCATCTTGTTGTGGTTCGCGTGGATCTCAGCCCTTCTAAGGGTTTGTTGTTTTTTGTCTTTTTTGTGGATATCAGCCCTTCCCAGGGTTGCTCACCATCTTGTTGTGGTTCGCGTGGATCTCAGCCCTTCCCAGGGTTTGTTGTTTTTTGTCTTTTTTGTGGATATCAGCCCTTCCCAGGGTTTCTCACCATCTTGTTGTGGTTCGCGTGGATCTCAGCCCTTCCTAGGGTTTGTTGTTTTTTGTCTTTTTTGTGGATATCAGCCCTTCCAAGGGTTGCTCACCATCTTGTTGTGGTTCGCGTAGATCTCAGCCCTTCCCAGGGTTTGTTGTTTTTTGTCTTTTTTGTGGATATCAGCCCTTCCCAGGGTTGCTCACCATCTTGTTGTGGTTCGCGTGGATCTCAGCCCTTCCCAGGGTTTGTTGTTTTTTATCTTTTTTGTGGATATCAGCCCTTCCCAGGGTTGCTCACCATCTTGTTGTGGTTCGCGTAGATCTCAGCCCTTCCCAGGTTTTGTTGTTTTTTGTCTTTTTTGTGGATATCAGCCCTTCCCAGGGTTGCTCACCATCTTGTTGTGGTTCGCGTGGATCTCAGCCCTTCCCAGGGTTTGTTGTTTTTTATCTTTTTGTGGATATCAGCCCTTCCCAGGGTTGCTCACCATCTTGTTGTGGTTCGCGTGGATCTCAGCCCTTCCCAGGGTTTGTTGTTTGATTGGATACCAGCCCTTCCCAGGGATCATTGATTGCTTGGATGCCAGCCCTTCCTAGGGATTTTTTTTTGATTTAATTTTGAGGGATTTCTTGAAGTGGGATGCGTGATCGGCTTCTGTCCCGGATCTCCCACCAACATCGTCTACGTACTATGCCGCAAAGCCATCACGGTCTGATCATTTGTGAGGTTGAAGGCGACGTGCTTGTACTTTTCTGAAGATTTTCATTTTGATCGTACCTGCATGCATGAAAAAGATGTTATGCATGATCTGGCAGATATGTTATGGACAGATGCATGTGCACAACATATGTTTTAGATAGAAATGACCCTTGTTCAGTCAAATGATACGATTCGGCAGTCGTCCTTGTTTGCCAACATTTGACTGGATCACGCCTAGTCGTGAAGTGTAGTTTCTGGACTTCAACATTGGTTCGGTAATCTGCCTGTTCTTGGTCGTCTTCATTTCATCGAGTTGAGGCAGTCTGTTTCGCTCTCTGTGATGACCGACAACTATGTTGGGCTCTTTGGCCTTTTGATCATTTCTGACGGCCGTTATGTTGTTGTCCCGCATTATATCATCCTTGTATATGCTCATGCACGTGGATCATTTGGATGTCGAGGCAGTGATAGTCAGGATTGGGGAGAGGCTCAATGATGAGAAGTTCTGTGCAGCCTCAGCTTCCTTTCATTTCACGATTCTTAACTGCCCCTGCCTTGGTGCGTGTCGCTACCAAGAATTTCTATCGAAAACTCGCGATGTTGACCGTGCTGAATTATCCACAGCTCTGCAAGATCCTGCATATCAGATGACTAACAAATGCCAAAACTTGAAGGCTCGGGTCGTTAGTGTTAGTTCCACACAAAGATATTATAATCTTTACAAAAGAGTAAATGCAGTTAAAGCACATGAAATTGAATATCTGTTGATCGCACAATCTAGCAAGTTGTGAACCGTGCATGTACTAGATTGGAAGTTATTTTTGATCCTTCGTGATTGATGATTTTCTATTTCACGAGTTATGAAATCGTAAGAAAACCTTCAAGCATTCATGGTCATTGTACGTGAGTAAGATCGAATTCAAAAGAACTATCTTCCCTCGTCAAAGGTATTCTGTCTCCATTCTCGACAACGTCCTTAGCAAGATTGACGTCATATGACAAATGCATTGTGCGATGCAGCATTCAGTAGGGGTTTTTCTTTCATGACTTGTCGTTTTAAGGCCGAGAGTTTTTTCATATTATCTTTTCTCTTTATCAGCCCACTTCACTTGTCTCGTTTTCTTAGGCTATTCAAAGTTACCCATTTAACGAGTTTTGGACCAATAACTCCCAAACCAGACGGTTTATTTACTCGAGTAACAAAGGCCACGGTTCGAGACAAGCTGGTGGTGTGCACCATTCATTCTTTGCTTGACCTTGCGCAAGATTCGTTTTCTTAGGCTTGAGTTACCCATGTAGCGAGTGTTAGGCCGGTGACTCCCAAACCAGATGGCTTTAGGGCACCAGATTCAGAGACACCCATTAGGCTTAATTACTCGAGTAGCCCATGCCACGATTCGAATCTGCTCGGGCCTCTTCTACTGTAATGCTCGTTTTCTTAGGCTCTGAGTTACCCATGTAACGAGTGTTGGGCCAGCGACTCCCAAACCAGATGGCTTTAGGGCACCAGGTTTAGAGACACCCCTCGGGCTTAATTACTCGAATAACCCAGGCCACGATTCGAGACATCGGCTTGATAATCATTTATCGTCTGACTTCTTGATATTAGCTCGATAATTATTGACTGTCTGACTACGTGTTAATTTCCATCAACGTCGTCATAGTTTTATACCCCACAACTGAAAGTTTGTGCAATGCAAAGTGAAGACTGGCACATGAGGTCGATTCTATCGCAAACGTTGCTTTGAATTAAGGCTTTGTACCCGATCAAAAGGTTGAATAGCCTTCTTCGTCTAATCATACTCACGATCGTGCTCCACGATTGCTTGTCAGAATTAATCCGATTCCTATCAAGTCAAATAAAATCCCCTTTCACGCGGGTCACTGTATCCCGGGAAAACTATGCTTGACAAATGCCAGATGATCGTACCGTTGAAGATTGAATTGACATGAGGTAGCATTTGATGATGATGGTGCATGTTGATGGGATTGTTGCATGGGTGCCAATTTGCACGTCATCATTTCCTGGGTAGTGACAAATGCCCAGTGTTAAGTTGCTTTTCTTGTGATCTCCCTCGTACTGGTTGCATCGGTATCTCGCTGGGCTGACAAAAGATCCGGTCCTTTGACTTTTTGAAAGGTTTGGGGGATTTTTGATTTTTGAGAAATTTTTTTTTTTTGATTTTTTGAGTTTTTGATTTTTTGATTTTTTGATTTTTTTTTTGCCCCTACTCCGGTTTCTTTGTGACCGTTAGGGGTTCTGATGTTTGATGGCGATGGTTTGGTCTAAGTCGGGTTTGGGTTTATATTCGACCCCTCATTTGATCTTGTTAGGCGTATTGTCGATATCTGTCTCGTCCTGCTCAATCCCCATCAGATCGAAATCTAGCTCTATACCAAAATCGTGATCCTCCTTCAAATTTGGCATATCGCTCGTCAGGCTAGAATGCCTCAAATCGAGGTACCTGACATAAAACAAAAATGCTTGTCATATATATAAAACATTTCACAACATGATCTTCCTTTTGGATATATGACAAAAAGATATGAGCATGCAGGGATTTGAAATAAAACTCAGAATTTTAAAACCCATTGATCTTCTACTGGCCGAGATTCACTGCCTCACTCCTGGATTTATCCCTTCCAGGATATCACCTGCTGCACGGTCCAACTGGCCACGGTGAGGTCAAGCAATGGAGCTCATTAGGAGGTGCATGGATCGCATTGGCATGGACCTGGCATTGATGGCATTTCCTGACATGCGTAACGCAGTCAGCTGTCATGGTTAGCCAGTAGTGACCCGTTCACATGATTTTCTTTGCCAAAAAATGTTCTGCTCATATGGCCTCCGCACACATCGCCATGTACTTCGTTCATCAATCTGTGGGCTTCCTCGGCTTCCAGATATCTCAGCAGTCCCGTAGCTAGGTCCCACTTATGCAAATCGTCTCCGCTTAGGAAGAACTTCACTGCCCATCTTTGGATTCTCTTTCCTCGGTCAGATCTGCATTTTCGGGAGAGGAGCTGTCTCGAAGGAAACTTTTTTTTTTTTTTTTTTTAATGTTTTGATACCGAGCCCATTTAGGAGGGGCGTCACTATGGGAGATTTCTCCGATCTGATCCTCATAGGCCGGACAAGTCTGTACTGCAATTTCCCCCTTAAAGCTCGTCTCGTACCGTGATGTGTGAATCAGGGAAGCCAGTGTGGCCAGAGTATCCGCGAAGTCATTTTGATTTCTGGGAACGTGCCGAAAGGCAATATCTTCGAATTGTTTGGCAGGTTTGATGATGAGGCGATGGTAAGGCAATAACCGAAGCCCTTTGGTGCTGTATATTCGCATGGCCTGTCGGATGACCAATTCGAGTCTCCAACTACTATCCTCTTTTTGATTCCCATTCCCAGGGCTAATCTCAGTCCTAGGATGAATCCCTTGTATTCGGCCGTATTGCTGGAGTGGCAGAACTGTAATTTCATGGCTATCGACCTCTGCCATTTGGATGGATGGAGTATGGACTTTACGACCTCTTAGTTGGGGTCTTAGGGCAGTCTCGCAAAACAAACCAGGGCCGTAGTTTAGTACTGTGCCAGTTATAAGTTGGCAGATGCATGTCAATACTGATGTATGATTATCATTTTTTTTTTGGTGGTCGAAATGCCCCTACTCCGGGTTCTTTGTGATCGTTAGGCCACGCTTTCACGGTTCTCTAATCTTATCCTGCAAAACAAGGTCAGTGTTTGATGACAGGATAGTATTCAGAAGTTTTAGAAAACCTTGGTACGTGGTATGGATGGCCTTCCTGCAAAATCAAGTCAGTACTCTCTTTATATGTGCAGGTGATGTAATCACATGATACAAGACACATTTATTACAATGATGACGGCATGACAGTTGTATGCCATTTACATGACATTTATTTATTTGACTTAATGATAAATGGGCATGAAGAAGCTTCCCTTTCGTTAGGTTTATCAGAGGTTGACCTATCCTAGGGTTACTCTCGCGGGCTTTTCGGCATGAAGGTCCCCAAATCTTCGCAATCTACTCGTCTGAATCCTTTCGATTAGAGCGGATTTGGGTGGTGCGTTTCCTGAGCCATCTCCGGGGAGCAGCCCCTTCGAGTCCAGTAATAAGCAACCGACAGGTTCGCCTCAGGAGGAGGTACTCTCTCAACATACATTCACATTCATCGTCCTCACCGTATGCAAATGATTTCTTTAAACTAAAGCCATTCCATTCAATCATTCATTCATTGGACAAAACACACATTCACACAACAAAAGCACAAAAGATCAAAATATCGCATGCACACACATATTCATGAATTTTTAAAGGATAGGATAGCATCAAGATTTGAACGCGGCTTAAGCCCTCTAATATCCCCAGCAGAGTCGCCAGCTGTCGACGCCGGGTTTTCGCTTCGTGGGTCCTTTTTTAGTCTTTTCCGATTTTAGCCTCTTGATTAAATGACTTTTGGAAAAGGTCGGCATTAATGTCGACGGGGTTTTGAAAGATTGCTTTTTTTTTTTATGATGAGCCAATTAATCAGAGTCGCCAGTTGGTATATTTGAAATGGATGTACCAACTCATCCGAGTTTTCGTTTTTTATAAATCGCTAGCTCATATGTGACTCCGAATTAATTGGTCTACGAATCGAGATTCATAGAGTTCGGGGGCTTGCTTAAGCGAGGGGAAGGTGTTAGGCACCCCCCGACTTCCGTGAAATACGGTTACCGCAATCTCGATGCTTTCCTATCCTTTAATTCATAAAATGTGTGTGTATGCGCGTGTGTGTGTGTGTGTGCCTATGTGACTATCGTGGTGAGTTTGCATGAAGAATCATTTGGATTTTTAGGGAAAGTCGTGCTTTAATTTGAGAACGCTTTGGAATGTCTTTCCAGCATACACGAGAAAGCTTTATTCTTTATGAGAAAGGTTTTGATTTTAATTGTCAAAACTGCAAGATTTTCATTAGGTGTCGTTTTGGCAAAGCAAGAGTTTTAAACCTTCGTCAAAATAGGAATCGAGATCTATACGTTGCCTTCGTAACTCAAATGATAGGCAATTTCTAGGATCTCTTTAACCCTATGCACAACGGTTTAATAAAACGTCATTTATTTCACAAAACCATTTCTTGTGATGTTTGAAAACGATTTTCTTTAGCTTTCTCGTTGAAATAGAAATCGACATTCGTTAGCACTTCCCATTTATTAACCTCGTGATTCTAATAACCTAGTTCGATTGATTTTACGAAAATCTTATCGTTTAGCTTTGAAATCAATTTCGTCTCATAAATCAAATCAAGCATTAAAATGCGTTGGGGCTATTCATGGGCATGTAAGCCATCAAAATAACCCCAAACGCCTACGATCACAAGTTTCACTATTTCGGGGCCTTAAACACGATTCTCGCCTTGGCGTCGTTTTAAGGCCCGACGATTACATATTTACAATGAAAGATACATCGAATTTATTACATATATCAATAGATGTCCATCATCGGATTTGGACCACGGGGTCGCGCTCGTAGGCTCACATCCAAAATCGCTACACACCCACAAGATCCTAAAAATAGCAATCTAAACAATCTATGCACAATACATCATTACAATGAGCTAAAAATTCACCAAATGGATATCATCGGGCCATTAGGAGGAATTTCGTTCCATTTGGAACCCTCACTAATAGCCCTCAATCCATGGATTCACAACAATATACAAGAACAACTACATTTAATATAATTTGGATGACAAAAAGCTTCAACAAAAATGGTAAAACAAAATGCTAAAACAAAGGATTTTTCACCTTGCAAATAATCCCCACAATATGTATGAATTTGTCTATTGAATAGAGTGGAAAATATGAGATGTAATCTCACAAAATGGGTACAATTTCTCACTATTTCTCACTCTTTTCTTTCTTGATTTCTCTTATTTTCTTGCTATTTTCTTCTCCTCCTCGAGCTGCTGCTGCTATTTTTTTCTCCTCTTGCCGCCTGCTCCTTCTTCTGTATGCAAAATGGCCTGATAAGGGGCTGCCCTAGGCAGCCGCAGATTGATCTGCGGCTGGCCTCGATTTCCCCGCGCCCGCCGCGCACTTCAGCCGTCTCGCGCACTACCATTATTTTAATCGTTTGGCCGCAGATTGATCCGCGGCTGGGTGGGCTGATTTTCTCGTTTTCCGAACCGCACCTCGATTCTCATGTCGGATCATCGGTTTCTGCTGGAAGGCTTGCATTTTGCAGTCCGGGAACCGCTGGGAAAAGTGCCACATCATTCATGGGTGTTTGCTTCGCCCGTCGTCGTGTCAGCCTTGATCACAAGTCGTCGTGGTGGCCTTGAGTGTTCGCACTTATGTCCACCTTCCGTCTCGTAGGCTAGGCTAATTGACGATTTTGCCCTCCTGTCAAGGTTAGTATAGGAAACGCAAAATTTGGGTGTCTACAGGAGTTATGTGACTGATTTTTCTAGTTAGTGTATGAACATGTATGAAGGTTAATTAGCTTTATAAAACCTTGTTAATGATATGTGAAAGTGAAACAATGAATGAGAATCGAACCTATGCATAAGGAATCAAGAAATGGATTGAGATGGACATTAGTGGACTGTTATTCATGTTTTGTTAATAATGTAATCACTATGCTTTGGTTGTGTATTATTGGTAATTGTCCAGAAGCTATGAGAAATGATTTTAATGTGAAATCTAGGGTAACCATGTAATGATAGGCTATAAGTTATGAACTCTAAAGCCATGCCCACCAACTATTTGGTTTAATGTCCAAGAGAATGATTTCTCTAAGGAACATGAGAATTAGGGATGATTAATTGATTTAATGATGTTATGATGCATAACTCAGTTGTAAAAGCATGTTTTAAGTCATATAGACAGGTTGTATAATGGCTAAGGATCAAAGGGGACGAAATCAAAAGTGTTGGTTTTTAGTTCTGCAGTAGCAGAACCTAGGAGTTCCGTGGATGCAGAGTGGCACGGCCGCGCCACTCCCAAGCTTAAAACAAGCGCGACCACGGTGGTTTGTGGCCGAACATGAAGATAGAAGTCGCAGAGTGCGTTATTAGGTGCATGAATTGTCAGAGTCAAGGCGGAGCATCAGAGACCAAGTGGGTTGCTTCAACCTTTAGAGATTCCAGAGTAGAAGTGGGAGCATATCATGATGGATTTTGTGGTAGGACTCCCAACAACGTAGAAGGATACGACGCTATATGGGTCATAGTGGATCGTTTGACGAAATCGGCGCATTTCTTGCCGATCAGAATTAGGTTCAAATTAGACCAACTAGCTAAACTCCATGTGAAGGAAATTGTTTCTAGACATGGAGTGCCAATTTCGATTGTGTCGGATCGAGATCCATGTTTCACATCAAATTTTTGGAAGAGCCTGCAAGAGCAATTGGGAACACAGCTGAGGTTGAACACGATGTATCATCCTCAAACAGACGGGCAGAGCAAGCAGACGATACAAACTTTAGAAGATATGCTACGGGCATGTGTGATGGACTTTAAAGGGAATTGGGATGACCACCTACCTTTAGTTGAGTTCGCCTATAATAATAGTTATCACGCTAGTATAGGCATGTCGTACGAAGCGTTATATGGAAGGAAATGCAGAACGCCATTGTGCTGGGATGAGGTAGGAGAACGCAAATTGTTGGGACCGAAATTAGTACAGCAAACTGCGGAGATCGTCAAGGTAATAAGAACGAGACTAGTCGCGGCCCAAGACAAGCAAAAGAAGTATGCAGACAAGCATTGCCAGAAGAGAGACTTCGACGTCGGTAGCTACGTATTCTTGAAGGTATCTCCCTGGAAGGGGAAGATACGGTTCGGGAAGAAAGGAAAGCTGAGTCCGAGGTTTATAGGACCGTTTGAATGTTGAGAAGGGTAGGAGAAGTGGCTTATGAGGTAGCATTACCTCCTGAGTTAGAACACATCCATAACGTGTTTCACGTGTCGGTACTACGACCCTATAAGCAAGACTATAAGCATGTAATAGAGTATGTAATAGAGTATGAACCAATTCAGGTTGAGAAAGACTTAACATATGAAGAAATTCCTATTCAGATAATTGATAGGAAGGAGCAAGTCTTAAGAAGTAAGACAATATATTCTGTGAAGGTAGTATGGAGGAACCACAACGCCGAAGAAGCCGAAGAAGCGACGTGCGAACTCGAAGATAAGATGAAGAAGAATTATCCCCATCTTTTTGTTTAACCTTATGTCATAATTATGGGGACAAAATTCTTATAAGGGGGGAGGATGTAACGACCGCGGATCGCGGGTAGCTTTGTAATTCGAGCCTATGAATTTTATTGAATAAATTGAACTTTTATTAATATTATTCTATGTTATGTGTTTGAAGGTTTATTATTACATATGATGTGTATGTGATAATTTTTGAGTGTTGTTATTTCATGGTATTGATTGAATTATTTTGAGGAATAGCGCTAAAGCATTATTTATGCAAAAGATGCGTTTTTCGATTTTATGACTTTTCATAATTTTGCCAAAGCGTTAATGAGAGGTATTAATAATCCAAGTGTGGGATTTTTATTAGAAGCCCAATAGATTATTAAATTTGGAGTCCAAGAGAAACCCAATAGATTATTAATTGAAGCCCAAAACCCATGGACCTAGTCCATGACCCAAACCCGCACCCCATGACCCACAACCCATGACCCATGAGGGAAATGGGTTATGTAATCAGCTGACTTGAAGAAGGAAGAAGAGTACCGGAATGAAGAGGAGAGGGGAAGAGAATCAAAGAAGGTGGGACAGCATGGAGAGAAGGAATTCCTTGCATTTGGTAGAGAAAAAGGAGAGAATAAAGCCATGGGGAAAAGGGGGGAAGTACCTGAGTCTTGGAGGAGCCAAAGCTCACTCCCCCAATCATAGGGAGCCACCTTAGCAGAGCACGCCCAACTCCATCACCTCATTGAAGCTCAGTTCTTCCTCTATATATACTCCCCCATTACAAGCCTACCATTCCTTTGATTTTACCAAGTGTTGAAACTGAAAACTTGAGAGAAAATAGCAAAGAAAGTGTTCACGGGTGATTGAGGAAGAAGAAGGAGTGGTGTAGCAGCTCGTTATTAATTCTCTTAACAACCTTAGAACAAGCTCCAAGAGGTATGCAATGATTAAGCAAACTCATTTCCTTAATATTTCCAAGTGTATAGTTTTGCTTTGGTTGCTTTGTTGGAGTTATGTGACTGATTTTGCTAGTTAGTGTATGAACATGTATGAAGGTTAATTAGCTCTATAAAACCTTTTTAATGGTATGTGAAAGTGGAACAATGAATGAGAATCGAACCTATGCATAAGGAATCAAGAAATGGACTGAGATGGACATTAGTGGACTGTTATTCATGTTTTGTTAATAATGTAATCACTATGCATTGGTTGTGTATTGTTGGTAATTGTCCAGAAGCTATGAGAAATGATTTTAATGTGAAATCTAGGGTAACCATGTAATGATAGGCTATGAGTTATGAACTCTAAAGCCATGCCCACCAACTATTTGGTTTAATGTCCAAGAGAATGATTTCTCTAAGGAACATGAGAATTAGGGATGATTAATTGATTTAATGATGTTATGATGCATAACTCAGTTGTAAAAGCATGTTTTAAGTCATATAGACATGTTGCATAATGGCTAAGGAGCAAAGGGGACGAAATCAAAAGTGTTGATTTTTGGTTCTGCAGTAGCAGAACCTGGGAGTTCCCTGGATGCAGAATGGCCCGGCCGCGCCACTCCCAAGCTTAAAATCAGCGCGGCCGCGCTGGTCTGCAGAGGTGAAAAGCCAAGTTGTGTCGTGTTGTTCATTTGATGCATGTTTACATAAACCTAGCATATTATAAATACCCCAAAGCATACGTATGATATGTTAGTATAATAGTAGAATGACCCCAAGCATTTAGAATTGAGCAGTGTGAGAAATAAACCAGAAAAGTGCATCTAGGGCGTAGCGCGGCCGCGCTACTCCTAGGCCAAATAGCAGCACGGTCACGCCGCGCTGCAGAGTTGCCCAGTTGTTTCTTTTCATGAACTGAAGCAAGAGGCAAGTGTATGTGAACCTCTTAAGTGGTAATACATGAAGCATGTTATTAACTGGTTAACTAAGCATGAAATGACTTAGTCACGTGAGATTTGCTTAAATGAAGTGAATAACTTAGCTTAGTTGCATCTTCCCGGTGAGCGAGGCCCCCGTTTGGGTAGTCGTAGTAGTAATAATTGTTCGTAATAATTATAATGTGTTGATTAATATAAGCCAATGTTTGGTGTCTATTGTGAGACTAATTGGTATGTGAATACGTGTTTAAATGCGTAGGACATATTTGATGGATGATTAACGTCAAATAGTAGCAAGCACTTAAGGCAAGTTTCCTAAACCCTTGTCTAACCCTTGTATTGCGCAAGTTCTCTAGCTTCATTCATTTTCAGTATTGAATGCAAGTTTCGTATCTTATACAAAAGACGTATATTGTGCAGGTTTTCTAAATGCTTGTCTAACCCTTGTGCTGGGCAAGTTTATTTGATTCATTTGATTATATTCTCTTGACTCTCATGCGATGTTTGAAGTTCCAATTTAGGCAACACATATATGGTTGCATGAATTCCTTACTTATGTAAATTTTTTAGTATTTGCACAAGTATTCGAGCTATGTTATGACATAAATTATTGAAGCTTTCAAGTTCACATATATATGAACTATTATAGAGAACGTCGATGCCATTTGTTTCGGCTAGACAGATATTGAAATGATTTATTGATTTGATAATAAATCCTTGAAATGTTATTGATGATTAAGTAGAGCTATCCGACTAAATTGTTTTGGTTAGGATTCCGAGACATGAATGAGATGAACAACCCTAATATTTGGGGCAGTTTTTAGTCAGTTATTCTGACAAGGCATCGAGCGCGTAAAACAAACACATATTATCGTTTCTAGCTAGAGTGCTGATCAACATAGAGTACACTAAGCTGATCACCTAGAAGTGCTCGTAAGTAAGACAGTTTGCAGTTATATTGCTGTGTACCTTTTCAAGAAAGGAAAAGAAAGTTCAAGGTCTTATGACCACTCAATGTCGTTTCGAAAATATATTTTTAAAACGAAAGCAAAGTATTATTCTTGTTTATTCAGAATATTTCACAACTATTGTTCAGTTGTCGAAGAGGAACGATATGATTGATGATATTGTTGTTATTCAACTGTTATACTTGCTGGGCAATTGAATGCTCATTCTTGCTTTATATTAAACATTGCAGCTAAGTCCGAGCGGGTCGAAGGCTCCGGTAAGGACAAGGGAAAAGGCAAGATGAACGTCTAGATGGCGTCGTAGTTTATTTGTATTAGTAATGTTGTAATACTAAGACTTATTATGTATTTGGAATGATGTTATGGTAATAGAACCTGGGATTGAGAGTAAGACGTGTTGTAATAATATAGTAATTACATTCATGTCTATTATGTTGTATGGGATGGGATGTACCGTGTAGCACCGAATTCGGGTTTGAGGTACCCAGATTTGGGGGCGTCACATGTACTAGGTCGGATGTCGCTCATGCACTTAGTGAAACAAACAGATATCAGTCGAATCCTGGAGAAGAACACTAGAAAGCAATGAAAAACACCCTAAAGTACTTAAAAAGAACTAAAGATGTATTTCTTGTCTACGGTGGGTCTGCATTCAAACTAGAGAGCTAAACAAACTCAAGTTTTTAGACGGACCAAGATAACAGTAAATCCGTTTTAGGTATGTGTTTACCTTAAACGGTGGCACAATGAGTTGGAAAAGTTCCAAGCCGCAAATAGTTACTGATTCAGTGACAGAGGCAGAGTATATGTGACGCCCCCAAATTCTCTACACTCCCTGTAGAAGATATGGTGCTCACGTGAAACTATACAACTATAAATATTCAATAATATATGACTTCTATCTATCCAAGGTTCACAGTATCCCATAACAGATGATAATTCTTGCCAGAATGTTATCTGTGTTTGGATACCCTCACTTGGATGTATAGATTCATATCTCATGAATACCTCTTTTATATCGATATTCCCTATCTATCTGACCTTCACAATATTAATGATAAGACTGTCCATAGAACTGATGGGCGCATTCCGGTAAAGATGACACCTTACCGGCGCTCATTAAGTGTAACCTCAGAGTTTATAGGACTTTCAATATCATTCAAATACCCTCACTCAAATGTATAGTTCGTATAGATACTGTATTTACTTAGTACAACTATGCTAAACAAAGTAAAGATCAGAGTATAATGCATTCGATATAATAAAGGATGATAACATTAAGTTCGGTTACATCGCTCTTAGTACTAAGTTATTACAACAAAGCCTTATAAAAGACTTGAATTGTTCAAAACAGTAATTACAACTAATTAACATGTCCTTTTCCTTTGTCTGTCCCAGAAGTGCTGGGATTATCATTTAAAACTGCAAAAGAAGATATATGCAAGAATGAGCCACAAATGCTCAGCAAGTTCATTTGAAAATATAAACACAATGTGTTTGATTTGAAAGATGACAATGATGTATAACTGAGGGTTCTGTACATGAACCATATATTTCAATTAGTTCTATCAGTCTTCAATGACTTAGAACCGCTTGATTTCGGATACCTGATAGGGGATCAACCTAACAAATATCCTAGGAGTATGCATATCATCCTACAATTTTGTGTCGATATATAATCAACATTTACCACCACCTTATATCAAGGTGTTTTAGTTCACCTTACATCAAGGTGTTCCATTTCTCAGTATATAAGATGTCGTACCAAAATAATTTAGTTTGACACAACATTTTACGCTCGAATAAACAATATATGAATAATGATTCATTTCTTAAGTTATGCTGAACAAGAAGCAATAACTTCACAATAATTGATAACAAGATGTAATAGACTTGCTTAAATGTAACAAGGTTAGAAGACTTGCCTCGTATATCTTTTACAGTTAATATAACGGTCTAAACGTTCGTCGTAAATCCTACACGATTATAAGTTTATGTAGACAAATAAGTGTTTAATGATTAAATCTTTTAAGTTTTATTTCGGGTATCATAACCGCATATAAATAAGACTTCTTCTACAATACATGAAATAATTTTAGCATTATAACTGCTTACAGAATGAATATTTTTCAACTATATTTAAAATAAATTGAGCATTATAACTTCTTGAAAAATGAATATTCGGTTACTATGGTTGAAATAAATCGGGCATTATAGCTGCTTATAAAATGAATATTCAGCTATTATATTTGAGAAAATTTCAGCATTATAACTGCTTATAAAATGAATATTCGGCTATTATATTTGAGAAAAATTCAGCATTATAACTGCTTATAAAATGAATATTTTTACTAAATAGTTGAAGAAATTCGAGCATAGTAACTGCTTATAAAAGTATATTTTCTAATATATAAGAGAAATAAATCGGACATTATAACTGCATGTAAATAGGACTTTTGTACTATATACTTAAAATAATTTGGACATTATAACTGCTTGTAAATAGGACTTTTGTACTATATACTTAAAATAATTTGGGCATTATAACTGCTCATAAAAGTATATTTTTACTAAATATATATAAAGAAAAATAAAAATAATTACCACTAGAGTAATACCTCTTGTAGTTGCTAGCTTTACTTCCAATCGCGCAGCGCTTCGATACTTAGAAACTAATTTTTATCTCATAATATCTCTCAGAATATAAATATAGAGTGTTTTTGTTCTTGAACTGCTCTTGAAAAATAGTAAGCAATGAATGAACTGAGCTTGCTATTTATAGAAAAACCAAGTTTCACTAATTGCACGTTAGAGGCTCAGCTTATTACACTTTGCACCCTAGCATATTCTTAGAAGATTCTTCTAAGCTCCTCAATGAAAATATCTTTAAGCTCGACAATGCAGCTTACAATCTAAGCTCCTCAATGAAAATATCTTCTAAGCTCGACAATGCAACTTGCAATTGAACCTATCTTCTAAGCTCCTCAATGAAAATATCTTTAAGCTCGACAATGCAGCTTGCAATCTAAGCTCCTCAATGAAAATATCTTCTAAGCTCGACAATGCAGCTTGCAATTGAACCTATCTTCTAAGCTCCTCAATGAAAATATCTTACAAGCTCGATAATGCAGCTTGTTACCTTAAGCACGATAAATCACTTTGTCATTCTCAAGCACGACACAACAACTTGTCAAAAATAATTTGCCAGGATGCTTCTTGGTGAAATCGTGGAAAGCACGACTAAGCAGCTTGACAAAAAAAATTTTATTTGACCTAATTCATCGTTTACATAATATAATTAGAAAACACCTGCTTCGAAATATCATTTCAATCTTTATTAAGCACATATATTACAAACTTCAAATCGCATTAGGGTTTAAGGTTTTAAACTTCTTGATATCTAGTTTTACGTTATACGTTCTAATTCTAAACGTATACGATAATGCTTTCGAATCGTATTAGGTTTTCAAAGATTACCTGAACAGCCATTCATTAGAATATATCATTATATAACACAGAGTCGGAATAAGAAATTTCATTTAATAAACACATAATTTACATATACAAATCTTATTAGGGTTCGGAATATTACAGTATATAGCTGTAAGTGAAGCTACAAAGGAAGCTGTTTGGATGAAGAAGTTCATAACCGAACTTGGAGTGGTTCCTAGCATTAAAGTAGTCGTACCTTTATTCTGCGATAACACTAGAGCTGTTGCGCAGGCCAAGGAACCCAGGTCTCATCAGAAATCCAAACACGTGTTACGGCGGTTTCATTTGATTAGAGAGATCATTGAAAGAGGATGTCCTTACGATAGAGCGTGTGGACTCTCAAGACAATATTGCAGATCCATTTATTAAATCTTTAACTCAACAGCAGTTTGATCGTCACTTAGAGAAGATGGGTATTAGATACCATGGCGATTGGCTTTAGTGCAAGTGGGAGATTGAAAGTAGTATGCACACAAGCCAATCATATTTGATATAATGTAGCATGTACTCTGTAATCTTATTCGTTTATTAATAAAAGAATTAATTATTAAAGTCATTTTATATTATCTACATGGTGCTGTTATATTAAATGTGATAAACCTTTAGTGTAAGCAATACTTTTAGAATCATGATGATAATCATGCTAATGAGATCTAGATTCTTAGATAGCTTAAAACTAAAGTAGTTTCTAATCGTTGGATTACTAAAAAGGAGATTACTGAATCCGAATAGATTGGTACATACTTTACTTGCTCTTAGGAAGAGGATGATTGATCACATAATCATTTGTGTGGAGACACTAAAGCAAGTATGTAGGTGCTGATTAAAGAATAAGTTCACTGAACGTGGCTCGCTAAAGGAATACCTAATGGAGTTGTACTCGGCTGTCAATAGGAATTCCTCTAGTGATAGTAGTACAAGTGATCCTTGAACTTGAGATCATCATAGTATCTTGTGTATGATAAGTTATACTTTGAAATGTCCCTTAAGACCTTTAGGGTATATCAAAGGGTATGATTCGGTATAATAAGTTGTACATGGAGATAGGTGAATGATCAACAAAGAATCTACCTCGTCTAGTAAAAGATGTGAATGTCCTATGTGATTCGATAAATGATAACTCAGTAGTCCTTGGCCAAGGCAGAATGAAATTAGAAAGGAGTTTCTAATGTGCATTATTTAGAGTTGTGCATTTGGGAATCGAAATACATATAATTAAATAAAATAAGACTTGATAGTAATTCCATGTCTTATATTTAATTAGGGCGTTGTATGATAGAAGGATTGAATTGTACGGTAAATGGCATAATTGTAATAATATGTTAAGTGTATTTAATTTAGTCTATGAAGATAGAATAAATTAAATAGCTTAATATTTATTATTTAATATTTTAGAAATATTAAATATAAATTAATAAGAGGAGTATTATTATTATTATTATTATTACTATTACTATTATTTAATTCCTAATAGGGATTGAGAATTAATTAATAGAAGTACTCTCTCATGAATTCCTAATTGGATTAGGAGCATAATTAATTAAAGGAGTTTAATTATAATAAAAACCCTAATCCTAAATAGTTTAGGGAATGGTTTTCCTACATCTATAAATAAGAGGAGTCTTATCATAGATTAGGGTTACACACTCTTGTATTAGATTGTGGAGAGTACTTGCAATTTCTATAGAGATAGAAACTAGGGTTTTTCCAATACCCATCTTCTTGAACAACTATTCTTCCTTGGTGGATCACCTCTAGAGGCCAAACACTTGGGTGACTGTCAATAGGAATTCATCTAGTGATAGTAGTACAAGTGATCTTTGGACTTGAGATTATCATAGTATCTTGTGTATGTTGAGTTATACTTTGACATATTCTTTAATACCTTTAGGCTATAACATAGGGTATGCTTGGGTATAATAAGTTATACATGGAGATAGGTGAATGATCAACAGAGAATCTACTGCTTCTAGTAAAAGGAGAGAATATTTTATGTGATTCGATAAATGATAATTCAGTAGTCCTTGGCAAAGACAACATGAAATTAGAAAGTTGTTTCTAATTTGCATTATTTAGAATTGTGCATTTGAGAATCAAAATACATATAATTAAATAAAATAAGACTTGACAGTAATTCCATGTCTTATATTTAATTGGGACATTGCATGGTAGAAGGATTGAATTGTACGGTAACTATTCACTGAAAGGTTCTTTTGTGATTAATGTTGAAATCTATATTATCTGAAAAGTCGTTGATCGCTAAGGAGGTTTACCCTTATTGTAGAATAAATATTATTTAATTAAATGAATTAAATTGTTTAATTTATTTATTTAAATAAGATTAGAATTGTTCTAATATATTTAGTCACAACCGGTTTAATATGGAGAACCTAAAGGGTCACACCGCAAAAAGAAAATATTTATTTAAGAAGTAAATGACATAATCGTAATAATAAGTTAAATGTATTTAATTTAAACTATGGTGATAGAATAAATTAAATAACTTAATAGTTATTATTTAGTATTTTGGAAATACTAATTATAAATTAATAAGAGGAGTCTTATTATTATTATTATTATTATTATTATTACTATTACTATTATTTAATTTCTAAATGAGTTGGGAATTAATTAAAAGAAGTATTCTCATATTAAACCCTAATCCTAAATTGTTTAGGAGGGTTGCCTACATCTATAAATAAGAGAAGTTTTATTATGATTTAGGGTTACATACTCTTCCATAAGAATTGGGAGAATACTCATAATTCTATAGAGATAGAAACTAGGGTTTGTCATCACCCATCTTCTTGAGTAAGTATTATTCCTTGGTGGATCACCTCTAGAGGCCAAACACTTGGGTGGCTTACGTTGATCAAAAGAAGGAATCTTTGTGAAGGATGTTGGAAGTAGAACTCGTACCTGAGGAAGCTAGTTTCTACAAGGGTATGATTCTTATTCATATCTTTCTTATTAATTAATAATTGCGCATAAAGATCAATCCTGTTTATGGTTTGGAAAATTTTAAATTATGATTTATCTCGCTTCCGCTATATTTGTGTAATTTGATTGCATTCTTGTGTATTACAAACCTAACAACTTCATAATACAAGATTTAGAGAATATGATTGAAGAAGAACAAAAAGCATTACAGGATTATGTTGTTCCTTTAATGATGGATATTCAATCGAGCATTCGAAGACCAGCAATTCAAGTTGTAGTTTTGAGATACAACCGGAAATGATACAGATGACCCAGAGTTCAGTACAGTTTGAGGGTTCACCTAGTGACGATCCGAATGAGTATCTGATTAACTTTCTGGAGATCTGTGACACATTCAAATATGAAGGAGTTATAGAAGATGCAATTAAATTGAGACTTTTCCCTTTCACACTTCATGATAAGGCAAAAAGTCGGTTACATTTGCTACCGGTAGGTTCAATTTCTACATGGGTTAATCATGCACAAATTTTTTTGGCTAAGTTCTTTATACTAGCTAAAACTGCAAAGTTAAGGAAGGATATCACAACATTTGCCCAATTAGACTCCGAATATCTATATGAAGCATGGGAAAGATTTAAGGAACTACTTAGGAAATGTCCACATCATTTATTCCAAGGTGGTTGTAAATTCAGATTTTTTACAATGGTTTGAATAGAACAATGAGAACCAGCATTGATGCAGCCGCAGGTGGAGCCATGATGGAGAAGAATTGTGATGAAGCATATGAGTTATTGGAGATAATGGCAAACAACAACTACCAATGGCCCACAACAAGAAATACGTAAATTGGGACAGTGGGAGTAAATCACCTTGACGTAATTTCGGTATTGGTGGAACAAGTATCGGTCTTAGCGATGAAAATGGATTCTTTTGGATCTCAGTCTATGCAGAATGTGTCGATGGTATGTGACATTTGTGCAGGAAATCATATGAAGGAACAATGTGCTATTAAGGTTAAGTCAGTGCAGTACATTGGAGGAATCAACAAGCAAAGCAATCATAATCTCAACAATGATGATCAAGGATGAAATAATAAGCAATTTCAAGGGCAACATACTTTTCAGCAAGAATAAAAGTCAATAATAGAAGAGATGTTATCGAAGTATATAGTGCAAAGTGAGGTGATAATGTCTAAAGTGGAGAAACAACTGGAACACATTGTGACCAACAAGAAAAATCGACCACCAAATTCTTCAATTAATAATATGGAGGAAGTGTACAACCTTGATGAGAAATGTGAAGCTGTTGTTTTATGAAGTGGTTAGGACCCAAGGCAGATAGCAAGAATGTAAACGATGATTTACGCACCGATGAAGAGTTAGTTGTGGAAGAAGTCAACAAAGAAAAGAAACAAGGAAAGAAGGAAGATAACCCACAAGGTGAAACAGATAAAGGTAAACAGATGCAAAGAGTGCCTCCAATTCCATATCTGCAGAGGTTGTAAAAGCAAAAAGTAGATAAATAGTTTTCAAAATTTTCGGGGTTTTTAAAAAACTTCAAATCAACATTCCATTTGCTGATGCACTTGAACAAATGCATGTATATGTTAAATTTATGAAAGAAATATTATCCACGAAAAGAAAGTTGGGCGAGTATGAAACTGTGGCACTTACGGAGGAATGTAGTGCAATACTACAGAAAAAGCTACCACCCAAACATAAAGATCTGGGTAGCTTCACAATACCGTGCACCATAGGCAATTAGTACTTTGGGAGAGCCTTATGTGATCTAAGGGAAAGTATTAATTTGATGTCTTTATCTATTTATCAAGAGCTAGGGTTAAAAGAAGTGAAACCGATAAATGTGACTTTATAATTAGCAGACGGATAGCTCACGTATCTGTGACACCCCCAAATTCAGGTACCAATACCTCGAATTTAGTGCTCACGATAAAATGCATCCATACACCTCTAAACAACATAAATTAACTAATGCGGAATAAAATAAACATATGTTGTTCATTACAAAAGGTTCACTACGGTCCCAAGGTCTACAACCTTAAATAAATACATCGCGGAATACATTAATAATACAAAACTATTCCACGATTACACAACGGGATAGTATATGTAACTATTCCTTAAGCTTTTCTTTGCCTTTGTCCGCTTTGGAACTCCCCGGCTTAACTGCAATATGTTCATGATATAGCAAGGGTGAGCAACTACTTTGCTCAGCAAGTTTAAAAGCAAGAATGAAGATATATTATGAATAAATAAGAATAATAGCTGCATAGATCAACAATTTATGAACATTGATGAAATAGCTGAAATGACATAATCAAAGTCCAAATGAATCAATGAATAATGATTCTGTACTGCTGAGTGGTCCAACCGACCATGAACTTTTGGCCAAAGAGTCAATCATTCGACTAACTTTTTTAAAACCTGGCCCCGTCAGTTGTACTCGAGGGGATCAGCCTCTCGTACACCATGTATATGCATAACATTTAACTCTGACTGCATCGAATAACCGACACATTATAATCCCCTAATAAGAGTTGCTCTCTCAGTCCAAGAATCCGCACCAACAATCGGTTTGGATAGCTTTTAAAATAATAACCTGTACATGTCTAACCGAAACAAATGGCGTAGACTATTTCCTTAAACAGTTCATGAATGAAGAACTTAAACGTTTCACAATCCAACAATAGATAATGAATTCAAATGCATAAGCTGCGAATATCAATAATTATCTTGGAGGTGGAGTAATTGACAATAATTAGTCCACTAATATGATTCAAAAGTAATAACTCAATTTGAGTCATGAAATTTGCAACAATATACAACATGTATAAAATATGAAACCTGCTCAAAATATAATTCGAGTAAGGTTAAGGAAAACTTGCCCAACACAAGGCTTAGACAAGCGTTAGGAAACTTGCATTTAATATATAGAAAGAATGAAGTTAGGGAACTTGCCTGATGCTCTGCTACAATATTATAACACACGCTCCTTAATATCCTACACAATTAAGTACATATTTACATAACAATTAGTCACATACCAAATAATGGTTCAAAAACGGACGTTGCATCATTAAAACACACTGATTACGAAACCAAGCCTAAATTGCAATTAGATTATACAATTTCTGCCTTAAGACAATACTAATTTGGTTGACATTTAATAAATAATTAAGCATTTAGGGCTTAACAAAATATGCTTAGTTAACGTGTCTAATCATTTAATACAAGGAAAAATATAAGTGTTGGACCATGCTGAAATGGGCTCATTAGGTCCGACCCGATCCGACCCGGTCTGACTAACCCGACCTGGACCGGACACGGAGCTGGCGCTGCAGCGCCAAGCTCAAGCACTGGACCTCACGCTGCAGCGTGAGTCCCGTGTCTTCTCCATAACCGGGCTTCACGCTGCGGCGTGAGCCTTAAAGCTTGGGCCTCACGCTGCGGCGCGAGTCCCGGTATTTCCCCACTTGCCCCTCGCTGCAGCGTGAGCTGCAGGGCATATGGGTGGCGCTGCGGCGCCATTCTGCAGTAGCCGGATTCTGGGTTTGTTTCCAGAACGCGACTCCGACCTCCGGCCACTCCAACCTCCATATCTCCTTCAATACACAAGCAATTTGGTCCATTCCAGACTCTATGGACTCCTAACTCATGGGGCTACAACATATCAAAAATGCAGAGCTACCCATTAACATTAACATGGTCAAATCCTAAGCCAAAGTGTAAAGTTCATACTCTGTTCTTCGAGCTCTTGACATGTTTTACAAGAATCATTACTACGAACTCGTTTTAACTCCTTTTTACTCCATTCCAGTTAGCTTCATAACCCATGGAACTACAACACCATAGCAACAAATAAAATTAACAAACACAAAAGCATAGCTTTACAGTCCTCTAAAAAGTCCAAATGTCCAAGTTCATGTCCAAAGTCCATTGTTCTTGCTCCATTAAGCCAAGGTAAGGATTTCTTGCGTTTTTGTTCCACTTTGATGTTATTAATGGCTTACATAGTCTCTTAAAAACATTTACAAACAATCATAACAAACAAAAACACCAAGAATCGCCAAAAATCCGACCCACAAGCTTAAGAGCTTAAAACTAAGAAAACTTGAAAAGTTTAACAAGAAATCGAATGGAAAGGATTTGGTTGATGTTTTACCTCTGTAAATCCTTCCTAGAGGTTAAGAAGCTTGGCTAAGCTTGACTTTGAAGGTCCTTCTTGCTTGGTTCCTCCACCCGTGCCCTCTTCTTCTTCCTCCTTCCTTTTCCGGCGAGTTCTTCCTCTTTTCCGGCGACTTCTTCCTCCTTTCCGGTGAGCTCTCTCTCTCTCTCTCTCTCTCTCTCTCTCTGCAGAATGGGTTTGAATGAAGAGCTGATGGATTGCAAAAGAGAATGAATGTTTGAATTTGGGAGGAGTGGAGTGAATTAGGGAGAAGTGGAAGAAAAATGAAAATGGGGTTGGTTGCTCAAGGAGCTTGGCGGCAACCTCCCCCTTGCTCAATTCTCATTGGTCCAAAATGAGGGATTGGTTCCCTCTTGGGGTAACAAGCCAAAACAAATACCCGAAAATACCAAAAATATATCCGAAAACTCCCACTTTTGTACCAAAACTGGTAAATAACTCTACCCAAAATTAGAATGGATACTCCCATAATTATTGGGATGTATAAAAATAATTATTATGGGATTTGTCCATTTATTCAGAACACTCATATAACACATTTCGGATACGGATAAAATCACGTATCAGCTCAAATAAAATTTCCGACACTTGGAAAAATTATTCGTACGCGTACACGTATTTTTGAAATTTATTAACATCGAAAAAGACACAAAAATTTTATGGCGTGAATAGTGCCTCGGGAAACGTGCCCCGTGAATAGTGATTCAGCAACGCTACGCGAAATCAATTATTCACTTAACAAAACTATAACACATAAAATTCATACATTCACATGATCTAGATTGTCACACAACCTTTAAACATGTAACACAAATATAATATTAATAAATTATAAAATATTCATTAATATTCAAAAATTCGAATTACAAGGAAATTTCAGAATTCCCGGTCGTTACATCCTCCCCCCCTTATAAGAATTCTGTCCCCAGAATTACAGTCTAGGTACGGAAAACTTAACGGGTTCACTCAAAAAGATGCGGATAATTCTTCCTCATCTTCTCTTCTAGCTCCCACGTAGCTTCTTCAGCTGCGTGGTTCCTCCAAAGTACTTTAACCGAATGAATGACCTTATTTCTTAACTTCTGTTCCTTCCTATCTAATATCTGGATAGGAATCTCCTCATATGATAAGTCCTTCTCCACTTGAATTGGTTCATAGGATATCACATGCTTGTAGTCGGGTTTATATGGCCGCAACACAGAAACGTGAAACACATTATGAATATGCTCCAGTTCAGGAGGTAGAGCTACCTCGTACGCCACTTCACCTACCCTCTTTAAAACTTCAAATGGTCCTACGAACCTGGGACTCAATTTTCCCTTCCTACCAAATCTGATCTTCCCCTTCCAGGGAGATACCTTCAAAAACACAAAGCTGCCAACTTCAAAGTCTCGTTTCTGACGATGCAAATCGGCGTATTTCTTCTGTCAATCCTGAGCTGCTACCAATCGAGCTCTTATCACTTTGACGACATCCACAGTCTGTTGCACCAATTCAGGTCCCAACAGTCTTCGTTCACCGACTTCGTCCCAACACAGAGGTGTTCGACACTTCCTTCCGTATAATGCTTCATATGGCGGCATGCCGATACTTGCATGATAACTGTTATTATAGGCAAACTCCACCAATGGTAGGTGATCATCCCACATGCCTTTAAAATCCATCACACATGCTCTAAGCATGTCCTCCAGCGTCTGAATCGTTCGTTCGCTTTGCCCATCCGTTTGAGGATGATATGCCATACGCAACCTCAACTGAGTTCCCAACCTTTCTTGCAAGCTCTTCCAGAAATTCGACGTGAAACGTGGATCTTTGTCAGATACAATAGATACCGGTACCCCATGTCGTGACACAATTTCTTTCATATATAACTTTGCTAGCTGCTCCAGCCTGTACCTTATCTTGATCGGTAGAAAATGTGCAGATTTAGTCAAACGATCCACAATCACCCAGATCGCGTCGTAACCCTTCTGAGTTGGTGGAAGCCCCGTCATAAAATCCATCGTGATATGCTCCCACTTCCACTCTGGAATATTCAGCGGTTGTAGCAGTCCACCCGGTTTCTGATGTTCTGCTTTTACCATCTGACATGTCAAGCATCGCCCAACACATTCTGCGACCTCCCTTTTCATGTTCGGCCACCAGACGTGTTGGCGTAAATCCTGATACATCTTGGTACTACCAGGGTGTATCGAATACCTTGTAGAATGAGCTTCCTGCAGAATCTCTTCTCTCAACTCCGGAACCATCGGTATCCAGATCCTCCCTTCAAACCTTAGCAGTCCTGTGCCATCAATTTTGTACTTTAATTCCTCTCCTTCTGAGATTCGCTTCTTTATGGCGATACATTCATCATCCTTTTCTTGAGCCTCTTTTATCTTGTCTAATGAAGTCGGACTCGCCTCCACTGCGAACAGTTTCTCATCTGCATTCATCAGATATTTGACTTTCAACTCCAGTCTTTCCATATCCTTGATCAGTTCCTCTTGAGTTGTCAGCATCATCAACTTATCTCTGCCTTTCCTACTTAGAGCGTTGGCTACTACGTTAGCCTTACCGGGATGTATAGAATATCACAATCGTAGTCCTTGATCAACTCCAACCATCGCCTCTGCCTCATGTTTAGTTCCTTTTGAGTGAATATATACTTTCGACTTTTGTGGTATGTGTATATCTCACACTTCTCCCCATACAGATAGTGTCTCCAAATCTTCAGAGCAAACACTACTGCCGCTAGTTCCAGGTCATGAGTCGAATACCCCTTCTCATAGTCCTTCAACTGTCGTGACGCGTACGCAATGACCTTCCCATGCTGCATCAGTACGCACCCAAGGCCTTTGTGTGACGCATCACTGTACACCACAAATCCCCCTGTATTATCTGGTAGGGATAACACAGGTGCTTCACTAAGTTTCTTCTTCAACTCCAAGAAACTCTCTTCACACTTATCCGTCCATACAAACTTTACAGTTTTCCTTGTCAGATTCATCAACGGTGTTGCTATCTTTGAAAAGTTCTGAATAAACCTCCGATAGTAACCTGCTAATCCCAAGAAACTTCGGACTTCTGTTGGTGTCTTCGGCTGGTCCCAGTTTATTACTGCTTCTACCTTGGCAGGATCCACCGATACACCATCCTTGTCAATCACATGCCCCAAAAACTGCAATCTTTGTAGCCAAAATTCACACTTGGAAAACTTTGCATACAACTTCTCCCTTCTCAGCGTTTCCAGGGTTATCCTTAAATGCTCGACGTGTTCCTCCTCCGTCTTCGAGTAAACAAGAATGTCATCTATGGAAACGAAGACAAATTTATCTAGGTATTGCTTGAACACTCTGTTCATCATGTCCATAAATGCTGCTGGCGCATTCGTCAGCCCAAACGACATCACCAAAAACTCAAAGTGTCCATATCGAGTTCTGAATGCTGTCTTTGGATTATCCTCCTGCCTCACCTTCAGTTGGTGATATCCTGTCCTCAAGTCAACCTTTGAGAAGAATTTCGCTCCCTTCAATTGATCGAACAAATCATCAATTCTAGGCAACGGATACTTGTTCTTAATGGTAACCTTGTTCAATTCCCTGTAGTCAATACAAAGCCTTAACGATCCATCCTTCTTTTTCACGAACAATACTGGCGCTCCCCACGGAGATACACTCGGATGAATATACCCCTTATCTAGTAACTCCTGCAATTGAACCATCAGTTCTTTCATTTCCACCGGTGCCATTCTATACGGTGCCTTTGAGATTGGTGCGGTTCCCGGTACTAAGTCGATCACAAATTCCACTTCTCTATCCGGCGGCAATCCCGGTATCTCATCTGGGAAAACGTTTGGGAATTCCCTTACCACAGGTATCTGACCCAGCTCACCTTCAACTCTTCGGGTATCAACCACGTGAGCCAGATAACCTATACAACCTTTCCGTAGCAATTTCTTTGCTTGCATCATCGTCAGACAACAAGATTGTCTCGGCGATTTACTACCGTAAAATACGACCTTCGACTTATTCAGAGTCTTTAGGTGTATACTTTTCTTCTGACAATCAATCATAGCCCCGTGACTAGACAACCAATCCATCCCAAGAATTACGTCAAATTCTCCTAGTCGTATTGGAATTAAATCTACGCTCAGTTTATACCCATTTATCTCAGCACAACAATTTCTATGAATATGTTCTACAGGAATAACTTCCTTATTAGCTACTTCCACATTCATTGGATTCTCTAATTTCTCACGAGGTAAGTTTAGCCGTTTAGCAAATTCATCCGACACAAATGAACAGGTAGCTCCCGAATCAAATAATACATATGCATTAATATTATTGATCGAAATGATACCTGACACCACATCCTTTGATTCCATCGCATCCTGCACTGTCATGTTGAAGGTGCGTGCTACTGGTCTGTTCTGTTGTGTTGGTCCTCCAATAGTCAGCTTACTGTTGTTCCCTTGGTTAGCACTACCTGCATCACTCTTCCTCTTTGGGCAATCCTTCTTCTGATGATCTGAAGCGCCACAAGAAAAACAACTTCCTGCCTTCGCCTTTGGGCATTGTGGGGCAAAGTGCCCTGGTTGACCACAGTTGAAACAAACTCCTTTTCCATTCATGCATTCTCCAAAGTGATTCTTTCCACATTTCTCGCATTTATTACCCTTCTTTGTATCCCCTCCGGATTTGCTTCCTGTCATCTGACTGTCATTCCATTTTCTCTTATTTGGGTTACTTCCCCCGCTGCTACCTTCCTTATGACCCTCATGACTCTTTTTCTTTTTCTGATCTTGGTTGTGCCTGGCCAAAGCTTCGCTTCCTCCCTCAGCAATGATTGCTTTCTCAAGTAACGTAGAAAATGTGTTGATCCGCAAAACCGCAACCTTACTATACACCCAAGGTTTCAGTCCTTGTTCAAATCTCTTTGCCCGCCTAGCTTCGGTGTCCACCTGATGTGGAGCAAACCTCGCTAACTCGTTAAATTTTGCGGCATAATCCGCAACCGACATGCTTCCTTGCTTTAGTTCCAGGAACTTTATCTCCATGCTTGCCTGCATGCTCGCTGGAAAGTAGTTTTCGAAAAACAGCTCCTTGAAACGAGCCCATGCAATCGTTCCTTCCCCGGCTCGACCTTTGTTCGCCTTCCACCAGTAATTTGCCTCACCTTTCATCATGAAGGTGGCAAACGACGTCATCTGTTCTTCGCCCACCCTTGCGACCTCAAAAATTTTCTCTATTTCTTCTACCCATGTCTGGGCTTCAATCGGGTCCGTAGTACCACGAAATTCCGGTGGTCCTACTAATTTGAAGTCCTTAATCCATGTGACTTCTTGGCTGATCAACTGCAGCGGCTTGTCTGCCCTGCATTGCTTCTGCTAATAAGTTAACAAAAGCCCTCATAGGGTCTGCCTGACCCCCTTCGTTATTCACCGACTCCTCAACCCTTTGGTTACGCGGTCGTCATCTTGGCGCCATGATCTGCTAAAAGAAAATCGTCGGCGTTTACTAATAGATTTATTCCATGTGCAGAAATCATTTAAGTCAACAATAAAAGTAAAAGCATCTATCAAACACGTTTGATTTAAATAAAACAACTGCATTTATAACCATATGTCATTGTCTTAATACAACCAGACTCAACATGTGGCATACTTCTATAAATGCTAAATGACATAGCCTGCCAACCATTAACTATCCCCTAACAAACACAAGTGGGGAATAATAACCTTCCACCCCTATACTAGAAGCAAAATTGGGGTTCAACTACTATCCCACGCACGCTACAAGCAGAGGGATTTACAACATAAGTAAGCCCCTAATACAACAAAAGTGGGACCTACTGCAAACATAATGCTAAAAATAACACATCACCGCCTGCTGCGGCGAATTGCAACCTTAAGCTCCCGTCGAGCCAACCTGTCAACCACTCGGCGCCTAATCACGCGCCTGCTGGTACCCTCATCCCTGGGGTACCTCCTCACCTTGTACCTCAGCCTGCCAATGGAAGTGGTCAAGCCTGACCTGAGGGAATCAATTTCTGCAGTCAGGGCTGCCAAGTGCTCCATAGCCTCATCTCGCTCTATACGAGTAGTCTCTAGCTGATCCTCTACCTGCTCTATCTGTCCTACCAGCATCACATTCCTCTCTAGGAGGTCATACACCATTACACCAAACTGAACAGAAACCCCTCGGCGACCGTGAACCGCTGCCTCTAATTCGGCAATCCTCTGGTCCTTTTCCTGCAACTTCTGGGTCAACTCAGTCTTTTCTCCCAAAGTCTGATATGCCAATGACCTGTACTGCTCTTCTCGGTCCTGGTGCTCCTGGTTCTGCTCCTCTAAGTGAGTTACTCGATTCTCGAGCTCCTCGTTCCTATTTGTCAGCTCTTCGATAATATCACTAGCAGTAGTGCCCATGCCATCTGCATACTCAGGTGGCTCATCATCTTCCGTCAATGGATCCTTCTCGGGGTCCTCATCCTCCCCCTCGTCGCTTAACAGCCTCAGCACTCTTCCGGTAACTGGCTCCTCCTCAGAACCATACTCGACCTCGGACTCATCCCTAGTGTCCAGCATATCTGGCTCACTCGGCTGCACCTCCACTAACTGCCCTTCGTCCACATGTATGTCTGTGAACTCTACCTCTCTAGCAGGACTGAACTCTCCCATCTCAGACATCCTACAGCCACAAACAGAAATAAATAGATAGCAAGATGTCAGTGTCACAATAAAATATATTCATTGATAAAATGAAATGATATTTTATCATGCACAACTCGGCTCGATGGATTTCCACAATCCACCTCCAGACATGACCATCAAATGAATCTCCCCGATCCATCACCTAGCGTACTCAATACGAGTTTAATACTAAGGTTATAACCTAGGTTTCACAAATCCTAAAGTTTATAAACTAAAGCTCTGATACCAACCTGTGACACCCCCAAATTCAGGTACCAATACCTCGAATTTAGTGCTCACGATAAAATGCATCCATACACCTCTAAACAACATAAATTAACTAATGCGGAATAAAATAAACATATGTTGTTCATTACAAAAGGTTCACTACGGTCCCAAGGTCTACAACCTTAAATAAATACATCGCGGAATACATTAATAATACAAAACTATTCCACGATTACACAACGGGATAGTATATGTAACTATTCCTTAAGCTTTCCTTTGCCTTTGTCCGCTTTGGAACTCCCCGGCTTAACTGCAATAGGTTCATGATATAGCAAGGGTGAGCAACTACTTTGCTCAGCAAGTTTAAAAGCAAGAATGAAGATATATCATGAATAAATAAGAATAATAGCTGCATAGATCAACAATTTATGAACATTGATGAAATAGCTGAAATGACATAATCAAAGTCCAAATGAATCAACGAATAATGATTCTGTACTGCTGAGTGGTCCAACCGACCATGAACTTTTGGCCAAAGAGTCAATCATTCGACTAACTCTTTTAAAACCTGGCCCCGTCAGTTGTACTCGAGGGGATCAGCCTCTCGTACACCATGTATATGCATAACATTTAACTCTGACTGCATCGAATAACCGACACATTATAATCCCATAATAAGGGTTGCTCTCTCAGTCCAAGAATCCGCACCAACAATCGGTTTGGATAGCTTTTAAAATAATAACCTGTACATGTCTAACCGAAACAAATGGCGTAGACTATTTCCTTAAACAGTTCATGAATGAAGAACTTAAACGTTTCACAATCCAACAATAGATAATGAATTCAAATGCATAAGCTGCGAATATCAATAATTATCTTGGAGGTGGAGTAATTGACAATAATTAGTCCACTAATATGATTCAAAAGTAATAACTCAATTTGAGTCATGAAATTTGCAACAATATACAACCTGTATAAAATATGAAACCTGCTCAAAATATAATTCGAGTAAGGTTAAGGAAAACTTGCCCAACACAAGGCTTAGACAAGCGTTAGGAAACTTGCATTCAATATATAGAAAGAATGAAGTTAGGGAACTTGCCTGATGCGCTGCTACAATATTATAACACACGCTCCTTAATATCCTACACAATTAAGTACATATTTACATAACAATTAGTCACATACCAAATAATGGTTCAAAAACGGACGTTGCATCATTAAAACACACTGATTAAGAAACCAAGCCTAAATTGCAATTAGATTATACAATTTCTGCCTTAAGACAATACTAATTTGGTTGACATTTAATAAATAATTAAGCATTTAGGGCTTAACAAAATATGCTTAGTTAACGTGTCTAATCATTTAATACAAGGAAAAATATAAGTGTTGGACCATGCTGAAATGGGCTCATTAGGTCCGACCCGATCCGACTCGGTCTGACTAACCCGACCTGGACCGGACACGGAGCTGGCGCTGCAGCGCCAAGCTCAAGCACTGGACCTCACGCTACGCGCGTGAGTCCCGTGTCTTCTCCATGACCGGGCTTCACGCTGCGGCGTGAGCCTTAAAGCTTGGGCCTCACGCTGCGGCGCGAGTCCCGGTTTTTCCCCACTTTCCCCTCGCTGCAGCGTGAGCTGCAGGGCATATGGGTGGCGCTGCGGCGCCATTCTGCAGTAGCCGGATTCTGGGTTTGTTTCCAGAACGCGACTCCGACCTCCTGCCACTCCAACCTCCATATCTCCTTCAATACACAAGCAATTTGGTCCATTCCGGACTCTATGGACTCCTAACTCATGGGGCTACAACATATCAAAAATGCAGAGCTACCCATTAACATTAACATGGTCAAAGCCTAAGCCAAAGTGTAAAGTTCATACTCTATTCTTCGAGCTCTTGACATGTTTTACAAGAATCATTACTATGAACTCGTTTTAACTCCTTTTTACTCCATTCCAACTGGGTTAGCTTCATAACCCATGGAACTACAACACCATAGCAACAAATAAAATTAACAAACACAAAAGCATAGCTTTACAGTCCTCTAAAAAGTCCAAATGTCCAAGTTTATGTCCAAAGTCCATTGTTCTTGCTCCATTAAGCCAAGGTAAGGATTTCTTGCGTTTTTGTTCCACTTTGATGTTATTAATGGCTTACATAGTCTCTTAACAACATTTACAAACAATCACAACAAACAAAAACACCAAGAATCGCCAAAAATCCGACCCACAAGCTTAAGAGCTTAAAACTAAAAAAACTTGAAAAGTTTAACAAGAAATTGAATGGAAAGGATTTGGTTGATGTTTTACCTCTGTAAATCCTTCCTAGAGGTTAAGAAGCTTGGCTAGGCTTGATTTTGAAGGTCCTTCTTGCTTGGTTCCTCCACCCGTGCCCTCTTCTTCTTCCTCCTTCCTTTTCCGGCGAGTTCTTCCTCTTTTCCGGCGACTTCTTCCTCCTTTCCGGTGAGCTCTCTCTCTCTCTCTCTCTCTGCAGAATGGGTTTGAATGAAGAGCTGATGGATTGCAAAAGAGAATGAATGTTTGAATTTGGGAGGAGTGGAGTGAATTAAGGAGAAGTGGAAGAAAAATAAAAATGGGGTTGGTTGCTCAAGGAGCTTGGCGGCAACCTCCCCCTTTCTCAATTCTCATTGGTCCAAAATGAGGGATTGGTTCCCTCTTGGGGTAACAAGCCAAAACAAATACCCGAAAATATCAAAAATATATCCGAAAACTCCCATTTTTGTACCAAAACTGGTAAATAACTCTACCCAAAATTAGAATGGGTACTCCCATAATTATTGGGATGTATAAAAATAATTATTATGGGATTTGTCCATTTATTCGGAACACCCATATAACACATTTCGGATACGGATAAAATCACGTATCAGCTCAAATAAAATTTCCGACACTTGGAAAAATTATTCGTACGCGTACACGTATTTATGAAATTTATTAACATCGAAAAAGACACAAAAATTTTATGGCGTGAATAGTGCCTCGGGAAACGTGCCCCGTGAATAGTGATTCAGCGACGCTACGCGAAATCAATTATTCACTTAACAAAACTATAACACATAAAATTCATACATTCACATGATCTAGATTGTCACACAACCTTTAAACATGTAACACAAATATAATATTAATAAATTATAAAATATTCATTAATATTCAAAAATTCGAATTACAAGGAAATTTCACAATTCCCGGTCGTTACAGTATCCACGGAGAATTGTGGAAGATGTGTTAGTGAAAGTGGATAAATTCATTTTCCCAGCAGATTTTATTGTATTGTATTTTGAAGAAGACCGGGAGATACCTATCATTCTTAGGCGCCCATTTTTAGTAATAGGAAGAACCTTAATTGATGTACAGAAAGGTGAGCTAACAATGCGGGTTCAAGATCAAAAGGTTACATTTAATGTCTTCAAAACTATGAAATTTCCAAGGGAAGTGGAAGGATATTTTCGAGTTGATCTAATCACAAAAGCAGTGGATGAGGTATTTTTAGAAACTTATCTTCCAGATCCACTTAAGTCAGCAATAATAAGTTCAACAGCTTCGGATTTTCTTGATTCATAAGAGTATGTGCGAGTATTGGATTCGGCCCCATAGTTTATTAGTTATTTTCATCAATATGAAACTTTGGATAATTCCAGGAATCTTTCTTCATGTGCAAAGCCATCTCTAGAAGAACCACCTACATTGGAACTTAAAGCTCTACCTAAACATTTGCGGTAAGCATCTTTATGTGATTTGTGCACTATACATGTTATTATATCTGCTTCACTTAACGAATTGCAGGAAGAAACACTCTTGCGACTGTTACGTGAATACAAAACAGCTATTGGATGGACCTTAGCAGATATTAAAAGAATTAGCCCTTCATTTTATATGCACAAAATTCTATTGGAGGATGAAGCAAAGCCAGTTATTGAGCAACAACGTCAGTTAAATCCCATTATGAAGGATGTGGTTAAAAAGGAGATCATCAAATGGCTAGATGCGGGCATTATTTATCCAATATCAGCTAGTTCATGGGTAAGCCCAGTTTAGTACGTCCCTAAGAAGGGATGTATGACAGTGGTTGAAAACTAAAAACAATGAATTGATAACAACAAGAACAATAACTGGATGGAAGGTGTGTATGGATTATAGGAAGCTTAATAAGGCCACACGAAAAGACCATTTTCCATTACCATTCATTGATCAGATGCTGGACCGTTTAGTAGGACATGAGTTTTACTGCTTATTGGATGAATATTCGGGATATAATCAAATTGCTATTGCACTCGAAGATCAGGAGAAAACAATATTTACATATCCTTATAGAACTTTGCGTTTCGAAGAATGTCTTTTGGATTGTGCAATGCACCCGCAACTTTCCAACGGTGCATGATGGCTATTTTTTCGGACATGGTGGAACACAAACTCAAAGTATTCATGGACAATTTTTTTGTCTTTGGGGATTCATTTGATCTATGTCTAGAAAACCTAATTCTAGTGTTAAAGAGGTGCGTGGAGACAAACTTGGTGTTGAATTGGGAAAACTGCCATTTTATGGCTCGAGAAGGACTAATATTGGGACACAAAGTTTCAGCTAAAGGGTTAGAGGTGGACAAAGCGAAGATTGAGACAATTGAGAAGCTTCCGCCACCGACATCTATGAAAGGAATTAGAAGTTTTTTGGGGCATGCAGGCTTCTATCGGCGATTTATCAAGGATTTTTCCAAGATCACTAAACCTTTATGTGGTCTATTAGTGAAAGATGTCCCTTTTGTCTTCGATAAAGCATGCCTGGAAGCTTTTGAGTTACTGAAGAAGAAATTAATTTCCACCCCAGTGATTATTGCTCCAGATTGGAATCTCCCTTTCGAGTTGATGTGTGATGCTAGTGACTATGCAATTGGTGCACTGTTGGGTCAAACAAAAAAGAAGATTTTCCAGACCATTTATTATGCAAGCAAAACACTATCAGAGGCACAACTGCATTACATAACCACAAAAAAAGAGTTGTTAGCAATAGTGTATGTATTTGACAAATTCAAAGCTTAAGCAGTTGCTACAAAAGTAATTGTATTCACTGATCATTCGGCTATTCAATACTTGATTTCAAAGAAAGATGTCAAACTAGGGTTGATACAATGGGTACTTCTGCTGCAAGAATTTGATCTAAAAATTCGAGATAGGAAGGGAATAGAAAATCAGGTGGCAGATCATCAAAAAGGGGATGGTACAGAAATCAACGAGTTCTTTCCAGATGAACAGTTGTTCGTAGTGACAGAAGAAATACCATGGTATGTAAATTATGTCAATTACATAGTTAGCCATGTATTACCACACCAGACTTGAGTTACCAGCAAAGAAAGAAGTTTCAACACGATGTGAAAAGCTACGTTTGGGATGAAACTTTCCTGTTCAAATGTTGTTCGGATCAAATGCTTAGAAGATGTGTACCTAAAGAAGAAGTTGAAGATATTTTTTAGCATTGTCACTCATCGGTATAAGGAGGACATTATGGTGGAGAAAGAGCAACTGCGAAAATTCTTCTGTCAGGTTTTTACTGGCCAACCCTATTTAAAGATGCTCACGGTTATGTAGCTCGATGTGATTGGTGCCAACGCATGGGTAATATTTCCAAGTGATATGAGATGCCATTGAACACAATCTTGGAAGTAGAAATTTTTGATGTGTGGGGTATAGACTTTATGGGTCTATTCCCAATATCTTTCAACAAAGAGTATATATTGGTGGCAGTTGACTACGTTTCCAAATGGGTGGAAGTCGTTGCCTTACCTACAAATGAAGCAAGACTGGTAATCAATTTTTCGTACAAGAATATATTTACAAGATTCGGAACACCAAGAGCAATAATTGTGATGCCCCCAAATCTGGGATCCTTACCCTCGGCATTTGGAGCTCACGATCTATCATCATCATACGCGTTCTATAAACTATTACGGAATAATAAACAAACATTATTCATTATAATTAGGTTCTACATCAATCCCAAAATCTATCAACCTTAAATCGATTACATGTCCTTAGAATCCTAAAAGATTTACATAAGTATTTCTATATAAGTTAACAAAATAATGAAGCTTACTCGTTAAACTATTCTTAAACCTTCCCCTTGCCTTTGTCCTTCTTTGAGCACTTGGGCTTAACTGAAATGAATATCATGATATAGCAAGAGTGAGCAACTACTTTGCTCAGCAAGTTTAAATATAAGAAGTATATATCATGATTGAGGAGAATTTAACTTCAAATTTTCAACAATATAATGATTGTGAAAGGGCAAAGATTCAAGTTTCCAAAATATGAAATAATGAATCGGGGATGCTGAGTGGCCAGAACTGACACTGAACAAATTTGGAAGTTTACCAGTAGTTACACCGGACCTCTTAAAAGTTTTGGTAATCGAGGGGATCAGCCTCTCATACCCGGTGAATATGCATACCACTTAAAGTCGGGCAATTAATTGTTTTTTTTTCAATTTAGTGCCTTAATAAAATGTTCTTTTCTCAATAGAAGAGTCCTTACCAATAATTGGCTAGGAAGCTGCTTTTAAAACTTATTTGAATCTAAACATGTTCGATCTAGCTAATACAACTAGCTTAGACTTAACATTTCATGAATAGTAGAACTTAAAATTCTTGAGTATAGTCCAGTAATAGAACAAATTTTAAAGGCATATAAGTGCAATTAGCAATCATAACATTAAGGTGGAATAATTTTCAATAATTATACCACTTAGATACCTTTCCAATAAATACAAGTCTGAATACAAGAACTTGCACCAAGTGCGAATAGCAATACTTATCATGGATATGGAGCAATCAACAGCAACTAACATACTTTGAAATAATGATTTAAGTTTGAATCTGGAAATTTGCATTATATAAGAAAACTGGCACGCAATATATGAGGTGGTGCGAGTTAAGGAACTTTCCTGTTCTGCTGCTTAACAGTTACTTTACGATCCTGTCCTGCAGGTATCCTATAGTGTTTATAATTGATCTTCTAATCAGACATAACTATGTATCAATAATAAACTCAGTAAATATACACAAGAGACTCATACGGCCTGATCCACGGTCCCTTTAAACATTCAATTGTCTGCTATGACAGCTCTACTATCAGTAAAGTTTTGTCAACACTGGTGGAGTCACTCTACAATGACTTAGTGGAGCTCTATGATCGGCATAGTTGGACTCTACAATTGTCGAGTTTGACTTTACGATGGTTCAGTGAAGCTCTACGATCGGCAGAGTTTGGACTCTACGATCGTCGAGTTCACTCTACGATGGCTTAGTGAAGCTCTATGATCAGCAGAGTTTGGACTCTATGATCGTTGAGTTCACTCTATGATAGCTCAGTGAAGCTCTACGATCGGTAGAGTTTGGACTCTGTGATCGTTCAGTTCACTCTATGATGGCTCAGTGAAGCTCTATGGTCAACAGATTTTGGACTCTACGATCGTCGAGTTCACTCTACGATGGCTTAGAGATACTCTACTGACGCTGATTGACCCGACTGACTTACTCTACGGGTATAAGTGCAGTCTACGATCAGTAAGGCTACTTTACGATTGGTGAGTCCCTTTAATTACCTAAGGTTGCTTCATAATTTCAGTTTAAGGAGCATTCCCCAGCTGATTAGTCTCAGGTCACATGATTGTCACACTGATTTGTTAAAAGGTTTTCAGTGCTACCACCCTTATGGTCTATCTAGGGGCTAGTTTTAAGTCTTTATGGACAACATTTAGTATCGGTATAGACATGGTTACAGAGCACCTAGCTCACAAACCTTTTTTGACCTCTACTCTTTTAACCAGTATGTAAGATAAATAGTACATAGATAGATCATCATCACCAAAATTAGGAAACCTCTTACCTCCTCGTTTTGGTTTCCCTTCTTCTCTTCCTTCCAAAGTACACGATGAATGTAGCAGGCATAAACCAGGTATCGCTCTTCTCTCTCTCTCTCCTAGCACGGCAGCTCCTCTCCCTTCTTTCTCAAATCTTTTGTTTACTAGATTTTAAAACTGAGGTAACGAGTGAAGTCAACATTTGCTAGCTCAAACGAAGAGTGCTATTTATAGACTTCAAAAACATATACATAAAGCAGATTTCTATATGTATACATACTCATTGCATATCTCCCTTTTTTTGGCTATCCCGGTTTTTTAAGGGATTCAAATATGCTTTTCAGTCGTGCTATGGAACAAGAGCTAAGGTGTTAGGATACTAGTTTTAGGAAATAAGATGAGAGAATTTAATGCACCCATGTGACCCTCTCTCTCTTATATCCGGATACTTGCTACTTAATTGGGTAAGTTGGGTCATCAACATGATACCTTCGGGTCACCGCTGATGGGTCACATTGGACCAAAACAGGGGTGATATATATTGATCTAATCCATTTAATTACTCCAGTTACTAGCCCGCTATCTTTGGAGTTAAGTTGCCCCTATTAGTTTTACTAAAATGGACTTATTTTAAAATAGGTTGGGAAATTAAATCCCTTAGCTTGATTATTAGCAAACTTATATTCGTCAGTAACTACACTTCTTGTTTTATTAAATCCTTAACATATATAATTATGGCACCAAGCTTTTTAGGAAACATACACAGACTTATATATATACATACATATATATATATTCGTTAAATCATATGTATTTGCACAACATGAGTCACAAAGTCTTTACTTCATTAATTAATATTCTTATTTACAGTGAGACTCAAAATTTCCGGTTATTACATCCTCCCCCCCCCTTATAAGAGTTTCGTCCCCGGAATTACAGCATAAGGTTACTCAAAAAGACTCAGATAATTCTTCCTCATCTTTTCCTCGAGTTCCCACGTAGCTTCTTCAGCAATGTGGTTCCTCCAAAGAACTTTGACAAAATGTATAAACTTATTCCTTAACTTTTGCTCCTTCCTATCTAAAATTTCTATAAAACTTTCTTCATAAGATAAGTCCTTCTCGACTTGAATTGGCTCAAAAGATATAACATGCTTATAATCTGGCTTATAAGGTCGCAACACGGATACATGAAACACATTATGCATGTGCACCAGTTCAGGAGGTAAAGCTACCTCGTACGCAACTTCACCTATTCTCCTCAAAATCTTGAAAGGTCCTATGAACCTCGGACTCAACTTTCCTTTCTTCCCAAATTGGATTTTTCCCTTCGAGGGAGACACTTTTAAAAACACATAACTCCCCACTTCAAATTCTATTTTCTTGTAATGTAAATCTGCATACTTCTTTTAACGATCTTGAGCTGCTACCAGTTGAGCTCTTATTACTTTGATGATCTCCACGGTCTGCTGCACCAATTCTGACCCTAATAGTCTGCGTTCACCTACTTCATCCCAACATAATGGCGTTCTACATTTCCTCCTATACATAGCTTCGTATGGTGACATTCCAATACTTGCATGATAACTATTGTTATACGTAAATTCTACCAGTGGAAGACAATCTTCCCAGCTTCCTTTGAAGTCCATCACACAGGCTCTGAGCATGTCTTCTAATATTTGAATTGTTCTTTCACTTTGCCCATCGGTCTATGGATGATACGCAGTACTCAACCTTACATGTGTTCCCATTCTTTCTTGAAGACTTCTCCAAAAGTTTGACGTGAAGCGCGAATCCCTATCCGATACAATTGATATCGGCACTCCATGTCTTAAAACAATTTCTTTGATATACAATTTGGCTAGTTGGTCCAAATTATTCCTAATCTTGATCGGCAAAAAGTGCGTTGACTTTGTAAGACGATCCACTATCACCCATATGGCGTCGTAACCTTTTTGTGTTACTGGAAGTCCCACCACAAAATCCATCGTGATGTGCTCCCATTTCCATTCAGGAATCTCTGACGGCTGTAATAATCCACTCGGTCGTTAATGTTTTGCCTTGACTCGTTGACAAGTTAAACATCGACTGACACATTCCGCAACCTCCATTTTCATATTCGGCCACCAGAAATGTTGACGCAGGTCTTGATACATCTTCGTGCTTCCTGGGTGTATCGAGTATCTCGCATTATGGGCCTCTTGTAGAATCTCTTCTCTCAATTCCGGTACTGAAGGTACCCAAACTCGTTCCTCAAATCCTAGCAATCCGGTGCTATCGATCTCATACTTTAACTCTTTACCTTCGGTTAACCGCTTCTTGATGTTATCACATTCTTCATCATTTTCCTGAGCATCTTTCACCTTGTCTAATATGGTCAGACTTGCTTCCACTTCCATTACTTTATTTGAATCTTTCGGATTTTTCACCTCCAACTCTATTTTCTCCATTTCTCTTACTAATTCTTCCTGTGCTGTCAATACAAACAACTTCTCACTGCTCTTTCTGCTTAAAGCATCTGCCACTACATTGGCCTTTCCTAGATGGTACAAAATATCACAATCGTAGTCCTTGATCAATTCTAACCACCTCCTCTGCCTCATGTTCAACTCCTTTTGTGTAAAGATATACTTTAGACTCTTATGATCTGTGTATATCTCACAGCTTTCTCCATAGAGATAATGTCTCCAGATCTTAAGGGTAAACACTACCACAACTAACTCCAAGTCATGGGTAGGGTATCCCTTTTCGTAATCCTTTAACTGGCGTGACGCGTATGCAATAACCTTACCATTCTGCATCAGCACACAACCCAGCCCTTTGTGAGACGCATCACTATACACTGTAAAACCTCCCGTACTATCTGGTAAGGATAACTGTTGGTCAATTTCGCAACCGAAAAATGCGCGCAAGTATACGCGGTCAACAAGTAATAAAGTGATAAGAGAGTTGTCGAACCCACGGGGAATTGTTCTAGTGTATCCCAAGTACCACCTATATATCGTTTTGATTTTATTTAGATAAATGATGATTTGAGTTTTTGTTGTTTAACAATAATTACGAGTTATGGAAAGCGTTAAAATAATGAAATCTAATATTAACAAGTCTAAGATTGTAATTTCCCCCAACAATTCATTTGAATATCCTAACTCTCTCGTTTGAATTAATTAACAACATAGAATTATCAACCGAGAAATCAAAGTTACTTATAAGCCTCTGTCGATGGTCAAATTCGAAACTTTTTAATGCGGCATGTAGGTATTTGTCTATCCTACACACTATCAAGAGACCAATTTCAAGAATAATAACAAGACACGTGTCACTAAATCTCATTTATCGTCCTTTCAATTACCAACTTTCACATAAGAAGTCATTAAGAATAGATTCTCTATTGGTTGCACACGGTATCTAGGTATATGTCTATCCTAAATACTATCAAGTTACCTATCATTGAGGATAATCAACAAGACACACGTTACTAAATCTCAATTAATTACCCACAACAATCTTTAACTCTCGCATGATATCATAACAAGGTCTAAACACTATAATTCGTTTGTTAAGTTCATATAGGTTCCCACGGTAATTACTAGCTAGACAATTAAGAAATGAAGCATAAATTATGATATTCAATTCACAAATGAGTAATTAATAACAAAGAGAGAGAAGTCAATTCAAACTATGTATTGGGTTCCATTGAAATCTTAGAATACAAGTTCTAGTTCATGGTAGCAAAGAAAAATATCAAACACATGGTGTACATCATGAAATAGAAATACAAATTCAAAGGAAAGCAAGAGATGATAAAACCCATTTTGAAGATATTCATATGTTGCTTGCTTGGTTGATGTCAATTTCTAGCTTTTCCTCTTCCTTTGACAATCTTTTCTCCTTTTGTTCCTTATGTAATGACCGTGAATTTTGTATGGCTTTGTAAAATAAGCTTATGTATATTATTTAATAAAAAGAATTTTTATTAATATTATTCTATGTGATGTGATTAAAGGTTATATAATAACCTAGATTATGTGTTTGCAATGTTATTAAGTGTTGTTATTTAGTAGGACTTATTAAAATAATTTCGGAGAAATATCGCTAAAATTTAATTCACGGGGTATTATTCGCGTGGGCACTATTCGCCCCAAAAATGTTTTTTTCGTTTATTTCAAATTTTCTAATTTTTGTCATAGTGTTAATATGATTGATTAATAATCCAAGTGTTGGATTTTATTTTTGCCAAATTGGGATTTTATTAGTAGCCCAAAGAATTATGAAGGGTGGCCCAAACCCATGGTCCATGACCCGCGACCCGACCCATGACCCAACCCATGACCCATGAGGGAAATGGGTAAAATCATCAGCTGCAATTGAATGAAGAAGAAAAGCACGGGAAGAGAGGAATGTGAGGAGAAGGAACAAGGGGAATAAGAACATCTTGGGAGAAGCCAATTCTTGCATTTTGGAGAGCTAAAGAGAGCATGGAACAATTAGGGAGAAGAGAGAGGGAGTCCCCGAACATGGGGAGAGCAAAAGCTCAATCACCCAATAATGGGGAGCTACAAATTGAAGGCATGCTCAGTCCTCTCCACCTCCAAGAAGCTCAGCTCACTCATTCTATAAATACTCCTCCTTTGTCATTCATCCATTCCTTTGTTCATTGTTACTAAGATAGAGCTGAAAATTGTGAGAGTTGTGAGTATTGAGTGTACGAGTGATTTGAGGAAGAAGAAGAAGTGTGGTAGCAGCTGAGTATCAATCCCTTTTTCATCCTAGAAGGAGCTTCAAGAGGTTAGTGTTATGGAGCCTAGCTCATTTCCATTGTTGTTTCAATTTTCAGTTTGCTATTGATTGCTTTGTGGGAGTATATGTTGCTGAACTTTGCTTAGTTGGTTCTTGAACATGTATGAAGGTTGTAAACTCTTTAAAAGCCTTATTAATAATCAATGAAAGTGGAACAATGATTGATAATCAAAGCCTATGCATAAGGAGCAAGAATGGACTGTTGGACATTAATGGACTGTTAAGGACTATTATTGTGTATTAATGAAGTTGTAATCACTATGTATTGGTTGTGTTAGATGGTTGAGAATGGTTGCCATGTTCTTAGAGGCATGTGGGTAATGATTTCATTGGAAATCTGGGCTGGAGTATAATGAAACCCCTCTCCAATATGAGTTTCCAACCCATGCCCACCAACTATTTGATTTAGTGTTAAAGAGAATGATTTCTCTAAAGATCATGAGAACTAGTTATGATTAATTGTTGAAATGATGTTATAATGCATGGTTGAGTAATAGAAACATGTTTTTAAGTCATATGTATTAGTTGTATAAGGGTTATGAAGCAAAGAGGGAGAAACCAAATTTTGTTGTTAAGTTTCTGTAGAAGCAGGAAACCTTAAACTCCCTGTATCTGGGGTGGCGCGGTCGCGCCACTCCCAAACTTAAAACCAGCGCGATCGCGCTGGTCTGCAGGAATGAAATGTTATGCTGCTTTGTTTTCTTGATTCGATGCATGTTTGCACAGACCTAGCATGTTGTAAATACCCCAAAACATATGTATGTTATGTTAGTATAATGTTAGAATGACCCCAAGCATCTAGAGGTTGGTTAGAGTAAGACATAAACCAGAAATTAGCTACAGGAGGAGTAGTGCGGTCGCGTTACTCCCAGGCCAAAAAGCAGCGCGGCCGCTCCGTGCTGCAGAGTCGTCAAGTTGTTTCTTTTGAGAACTGAAGCTTGAGGCAAGTGTATATGAGCCTCTTAAGCAGTAATACATGAAGCATGCTATTAATTAGTTAGCCAAGCATGAGCGAGACACCCGTTTGGGTAGTCGTAGTGGCAATCAATGTTTTGAACCAAGGAAAACCTTTTGCATAGCATTAGAGTATTGTGTTAGTCTATAATTGGCATCAATTGTGTGTCTAATTGGTATGTGGCTATGTACTTAATGTGTAGGATAATTGTAATACCCAAGCCTTTGCTTAAGTCCCACATCGCCCCTTTACTAAAATTCTCCTCCTCCCTTAGCCTATATATAAGATATCAACCTTTGCTTTATTTTTACCAAACAATTAGTGCCTCCAAATTTTGTTTTGTGAGGAACTTTTTGTGTGAAGTCCTTTTTGGTAAGGACCTCCTTAGTAAAAAAATTTCAGTATTGAGGGCGTAGGCAGACTGCGAACTTCATAATTTCGGGTATGTTCTTTTTCTTTCTTTCTTTCTTTCTTGTGTATTAGTTTAATTTAATTTTCTGTATTATTATTTTATAATTTTAATTAGTATATTTTAGTTAGTTTGTTAGTTAATATTGTGGTATTATTTTGGATAAATATTAGGTATCTCAATTATAAGAAAATGTTCTCTTTAATTTATTAATTTAATTAATATTATGGATGGTTCAATATATGCATAAAAACTATTAATACTAATATTATAGTATTTAATAAAATGTATTATTTTTGTGAATAGATTATATTGAGCGAGTTTAACCAATTGCATCTGTAATTGTGGGTATTGCATTACGTACTCCAGGTACGGATTCCGTACTCCTTCAGTAATACTCTTGTGAAATTTAATTAATTCGTTTTGTTCTGCGTTTCAAATTCCGTTATTATTTCACATAATTATTTCTTGTGAAATTCATTTAATAGTTTCATTTTGGAATTGATACACATGACTCATATTTATACTCTTTGAGTTGGATTATCATGTCTAATATTTATTTTGATATTTGTAGAGCGGTACATGTTACCTTCTTTTTGAGACATTATGATTATGATTTGATCTGGTTCAACATGTACATATAGAATCCTTTTGTTGGTATTATGTCACATGTGTTGTGACATCATATTTCTGTTAGAATATACTGTAGGGTATACTTGAGTTATAACCACCTGTGGGGGAACCACAGGCATGTCGTCTTGGCACGAGAGACATGACACTTTCTGTGGCAGTGTGATTAGTCCACGGCGTCTCTGATTTGTGCTCCGATAGGAGTTGGCCATTTGGTGATTTGTTGTGAGAGGCGTATGGGTCGGCCCTAGTTTTCTATTCTGTTTTGCGGATTGGTGATGTTGTGCCAAACACCCTTTTCCGATTTTGCATGCATTTGGATCTGCAGTCCAATGTGTGATTTGTCTATGTGGCATTATTTGACTTGTCTGTGTGGCAAGCTATACTTTTGAGCTCAGTATGAAATAACACCTTGTCATTCTTCTTTAGACTATTAAGTTATTGTGATACAACTTAGTTCAGTTTAGTTGATTTTGTTATTCAGTTCAGTTCATAATTCTGTTCTCTATATCCATACTGGGCATTTGGCTCATGCTGTGTTTTTCTTCCGGCAGGTACTCAAGGGGATCATGGGCAAGTGTGATGAGAGCTTCTCACCTAGATGGTTTAGATATTTTGGTTATGTTTGATGTTTGGATCTTAGTTTAGTGATGTATTGAACCTTTATTAAGAATTAGGTTGTATTAAACAGTATGTATTTTGAGCCTGTTGGGCAGTTATTAATATCTCGTTAGACTAATCTTTTGCGGTTTATAACTTTGGTATTAATTTATATTTCTGTTGTGCTTTGCACGTGACCTCCATTCCTATTTTTCGGGATGGCGTGTTACAGAGTTGGTATCAGAGCATAGGTTCTTTCTTGTAGAAAACCTATTTAGGTTCGACCTGTGAGTTATGGATAGACTTTGGGTTAGGTTTTTGTTCCATTTGATATTTCGCTCAACTATTATGTTAATCATATTCAAATTATTTTGCTTCAGTCCGTTGTGTTTCTTTATTAGATGGCTCGTAGATCCGCTAGAGTTGCTGGTAGACGAGGAAATAGTAGGGGAAGAGGTGTGCGCCAACCCGAGTTACATTCTGATATGCAACATGATGTGCAATCAAATAATCAAGATGATGCTCAAATGGTAGCTTTGGTAAATCAGGCGATTAATCAGGCTTTGCCGCAATTGGTGGCACAAGTCGTTCAGGCAATGCAACAACCGACGCCAGAAATTCCTAATCAGGGGAATCTCGGGAATGGTGGTTCGCAGACAAATGAAGAAGGAGTGAATACTGTTGGGATTAATCCATCTGTTGTTCCGATGTATTTGTGGTTAGAGAGATTTCAAAAACAAAAACCACATTCATTCACTTCAGCTCCAACTCCAATTGATGTAGAGAATTGGGTTGCCCATTTAGAAAAGATATTTGATGTGCTAGGATGTTCGGATAACTAAAAAGTGGTGCTAGCTACTTATAAATTAGAGGGGGATGCGCAAAGGTGGTGGAAAGCAATGAAAGTAACAAAGGGTGATGGATTTGTGGAGGCACTTACATAGGCAGAGTTTTGTGATATGTTTTATCAACAATATTTCTCAGCTGCTGATAAAGAGGCTTATGGTAGAGAATATTTGTCTATACGGCAGAAGGAGGATGAGTCTGTTACGGATTTTATGACAAGGTTCACTAGGTTGGCAAGTTTTGCAGGAACCTCAGCAGGGACTGCAGCAGAAGAAGCTGAGAAATTTAAGTGGAGAATTCATTATAAATATCGTCAACATCTCATTAACATTAAATTCGAAGATGTGTCAGCAGTGGCTAATGCAGCCAAGAATATTGAGATGGAGCGACAAGATTTTCGAGCTTCTAAACCGGAAGGAAGTCGGAAGAGGGATAGAGATGATCAACAGAGTCAAGTTTCGGGTCAACAGGGGAAAAATCAGAATGGTCAGTGGAATAAGAACCGAGGTGGTCAACAGGGACAGTGGTGTGGCTAGAATCAGAACACAAGCTATCAACAGTTGCCTCAGCAAGGTCATAATCGTCAACAATGGCAGAATCGTCAGCAAGGGCAAAATCAAGGTCGTTACCCAGGACCAGCAGGCGGGGGTAACCCTAATCTTATTCCAATAACTCCTTGTGCTACTTGTGGGGCTAATCATCCAGGGAGACCTTGTCATAGAGTTACTGGTGCATGCTTTTTGTGCGGTCAGTTAGGTCATCTTGCTAAAGATTATACTCGACCACGTGGTAATGATGGAATTGGTGATAATGGTGGCAATGTTGGTCAGCACCGCGGTGGACGGGTCTTTGCCTTGACACACAACCAGGCAGCAGGTGCGCTAGGTACTGTTTCTGGCACTCTGATAGTTGGCAATCGTGAGGCTTCCATTTTATTTGATACTGGCTCTACCCATTCGATTGTTGCAAATTCTTTTGTTTGACACCTTGGTGTGTCGTCTCAGTGTTTAAATTCTGCTATGTCTATTACTACCCCGATGGGAAATTCTATTGTTATCTCTGATTTGTATCGAGATTGTCCTATTAGTTTTGGAGACAAGATTCGTAGGGTAAATCTTTTGCCGATGGGTATGCATGATTTTGATGTGATTCTTGGAATGGACTGGTTAGATAAACATCAGGCCACTATCGATCGTCAATCGAAGAAAATTATCTTTGGGGATTTGAAGTCCCCAGATTTTGTGTATCAAGGTTCACGACCGGGTAAGGTGGTGAAATTAATTTCAGCTCTAAAAGCTGGAAAATTGGTGGCTAGTGGTTGTGAGGGATATTTAGCATTTGTGAATGACACCTCTATGGGAGAGTCTCGTATTGAGGATGTTCCAATTGTTCGTGAATTTTTCGATGTGTTTCCTGAGGAATTATCAGGATTGCCACCGCAACAGGAAGTTGAGTTTACCATTGAGCTTGTTCCTGGTGCAGAGCCTATCTCTAAGGCACCGTATAGGATGGCACCATTGGAATTGCAAGAGTTGAAGGAGCAATTGCAAGAATTATTAGATCGTGGTGTAATTCGACCAAGTGTGTCCCCGTGGGTAGCTCCGGTTTTATTTGTAAAGAAGAAGGATGGGTCTATGAGATTGTGTATAGACTATAGAGAGTTAAACAAGATTACCATCAAGAATCGGTACCCTTTACCGAGGATTGATGATTTATTTGACCAACTTCAAGGGGCGAAGTATTTTTCGAAAATAGACTTGAGATCGGGTTATCATCAGTTGAGGGTAAGAGATGAGGATGTCTCTAAGACAGCTTTTCGTACTCGCTATGGGCATTACGAGTTTTTGGTGATGCCATTCGGGTTGACTAATGCTCTGGCGGTGTTTATGGATTTGATGAATCGGGTGTTTAGAGAGTATTTGGATAAATTTGTTATTGTTTTTATTGATGACATCTTGATTTACTCTAAGTCTAAGGAGGAGCATGAGGAACATCTTCGCATAGTTTTGGGAATTTTACAAAAAGAGAAATTATATGCTAAATTCTCCAAATGCGAGTTTTGGTTGGAGCAGGTTATATTTTTGGGTCACATTGTGTCTGTTGAAGGCATTAAAGTGGATCCTGCGACGGTTGAAGCTATCACTAAATGGCCAAGACCTACTACGGTGACGGAGGTTAGGAGCTTTTTGGGTTTGGCAGGGTATTATAGGCGATTTGTAGAAGGGTTCTCTTTACTTGCTTTGCCATTGACTCAATTGATGAAAAAGGGCACGAAGTTTGTGTGGAACGAGGAGCGCGAGAAGAGCTTTGAGGAGTTGAAGAAACGGCTTGTGACGGCTCCAATACTTACATTGCCATCAGGGACAGGAGGTTACCAAATTTATAGTGATGCTTCTAAGAAGGGTTTGGGGTGTGTTTTGATGCAACACGGTAAGGTGATTGCTTATGCTTCTAGACAACTTAAACCTTATGAGGTGAACTACCCCACTCATGATTTGGAGTTGGCAGCAGTAATCTTTGCTTTGAAAATTTGGAGGCACTATTTGTATGGCGAGACTTGTGGTATCTTCACCGATCACAAAAGTCTTAAGTACATCTTCACTCGGAAGGAGCTCAATATGAGGCAAAGGCGTTGGTTGGAGCTTCTCAAAGATTATGACGCTAGAATTCAATATCACCCTGGGAAGGCGAATGTAGTTGCAGATGCACTTAGCCGAAAGAGTTCAAGGAGTGTAACAACCCTTATTACGCAACCACAACTTATTTCAGATATGGAACGGTTGGAGTTGGAGTTGTATGTACAAGGTGCAGATGGACTTTTAGCAGGTATGAGAGTGGAGCCCTCTCTTATTTCGAAGGTTAAGGAAGCTCAGAAAGAAGATGGCGAGTTATGGGCTATAACGCAAAATTTGGAGAGGGGAAAGCAGCCTGAGTTTCGTATTGATGACCATTGCGTGATTTGGTTGGGTAAACGGTTTTGTGTGCCGTCGGATCCAACTATTCGGGAGGCAGTATTGGCTGAGGCTCATAGTTCACCATTTTCTATTCATCCGGGTTCTACGAAGATGTATAGGGATTTAAAGAGGAATTTTTGGTGGAATGGGATGAAGCCAGATGTGACTGAATATGTGGGAAGGTGTCTTACCTGTCAGCAAGTGAAAATTGAGCATCAACGTGCTAGTGGATTACTGCAACAATTAGATATTCCTGTTTGGAAGTGGGAGGACATTACAATGGATTTTGTGACTGGATTACCAAAAACTTTCAAGAAGAATGATGCTATTTGGGTTGTAGTAGATCGATTGACCAAATCAGCTCACTTCTTAGCTATCCAAGAGGGTTATTCTGTAGATAAGTTAGCACAAATCTTTCAACATGAGGTTATTAGACTTCACGAAACTCCAGTGTTAATTGTTTCTGATCGAGACCCACGGTTCACTTCACGGTTCTGGAAAGGGTTTCAGCGAGCTTGGGGCACTCGACTAAAATACAGTACTTCTTTCCATCCACAAACTGATGGGCAATCTGAGAGGACTATCCAGACATTAGAGGATATGTTAAGGTCTTGCGCATTAGAATGGTCGGGTAATTGGGATGATTACTTGAGCCTTGTTGAGTTTGCTTATAACAATAGTTGACATGCAAGTATTGATATGGCTCCGTTTGAGGCATTGTATGGTAGGAAGTGTCGAACACCAACTTGTTGGGATGAAGTTAGCGATAAGGCCATAGAAGGGCCTGAGTTAGTTCAAATCACTACGGAGAAAGTAGTTGTGGCTAAGGAGAAATTGAGGCTTGCTCGATCTCGGCAAAAGAGTTATGCTGATAAGCACAGAAAAACTTTAGAGTTCAAACTTGGTGAACATATATTTTTGAAGGTTTCTCCTTGGAAGGGTATTCGACGATTTGGTTTGAAAGGTAAACTCAGTCCGCGTTATATTGGGCCATTTGAGATTCTAGAAAGGGTCGGCGAAGTTGCATATCGGTTAGCTCTGCCTCCACAATTAGCTCATGTGCATAATGTGTTCCATGTGTCGGTGCTGAGAAGTTATCATTATCATCTGTTGCATGTGGTACAATATCCGTTCGATAAGATTCAGAAGGATCTTACTTGTGAGGAACAAGCCGAGAAAATTTTAGATCGTCAAGAGCGGATTATGAGGAGGAAAACAATTTCGTTTGTTAAAGTTTTGTGGAAAAATCATTCGGAACGAGAGGCAACTTGGGAAATGGAGGAGTCTATCCGGGCGGAGTATCCGCATCTTTTTGATAATTAGGCACGTTCTTTTTCTTTTGATTCCGGGGACGAAATCATTTTAAGGGGGAAGTAATGTAATACCCAAGCCTTTGCTTAAGTCCCACATCGCCCCTTTACTAAAATTCTCCTCCTCCCTTAGCCTATATATAAGATATCAACCTTTGCTTTATTTTTAGCAAACAATTAGTGCCCCCAAATTTTGTTTTGTGAGGAACTTTTTGTGTGAAGTCCTTTTTGGTAAGGACCTCCTTAGTAAAAAATTTCAGTATTGAGGGCGTAGGCAGAGTGCGAACTTCATAATTTCGGGTATGTTCTTTTTCTTTCTTTCTTTCTTTCTTGTGTATTAGTTTAATTTAATTTTCTATATTATTATTTTATAATTTTAATTAGTATATTTTAGTTAGTTTGTTAGTTAATATTGTGGTATTATTTTGGATAAATATTAGGTATCTCAATTATAAGAAAATGTTCTCTTTAATTTATTAATTTAATTAATAATATGGAGGGTTCAATATATGCATAAAAACTATTAATACTAATATTATAGTATTTAATAAAATGTATTATTTTTGTGAATAGATTATATTGAGCGAGTTTAACCAATTGCATCTGTAATTGTGGGTATTGCATTACGTACTCCAGGTACGGATTCCGTACTCCTTCAGTAATACTCTTGTGAAATTTAATTAATTCGTTTTGTTCTGCGTTTCGAATTCCGTTATTATTTCACATAATTATTTCTTGTGAAATTCATTTAATAGTTTCATTTTGGAATTGATACACATGACTCGTATTTATACTCTTTGAGTTGGATTATCATGTCTAATATTTATTTTGATATTTGTAGAGCGGTACATGTTACCTTCTTTTTGAGACATTATGATTATGATTTGATCTGGTTCAACATGTACATATAGAATCCTTTTGTTGGTATTATGTCACATGTGTTGTGACATCATATTTCTGTTAGAATATACTGTAGGGTATACTTGAGCTATAACCACCTGTGGGGGAACCACAGGCATGTCGTCTTGGCACGAGAGACATGACACTTTCCGTGGCAGTGTGATTAGTCCACGGCGTCTCTGATTTGTGCTCCGATAGGAGTTGGCCATTTGGTGATTTGTTGTGAGAGGCGTATGGGTCGGCCCTAGTTTTCTATTCTGTTTTGCGGATTGGTGATGTTGTGCCAAACACCCTTTTCCGATTTTGCATGCATTTGGATCTGCAGTCCAATGTGTGATTTGTCTATGTGGCATTATTTGACTTGTCTGTGTGGCAAGCTATACTTTTGAGCTCAGTATGAAATAACACCTTGTCATTCTTCTTCAGACTATTAAGTTATTGTGATACAACTTAGTTCAGTTTAGTTGATTTTGTTATTCAGTTCAGTTCATAATTCTGTTCTCTATATCCGTACTGGGCATTTGGCTCATGCTGTGTTTTTCTTCCGGCAGGTACTCAAGGGGATCATGGGCAAGTGTGATGAGAGCTTCTCACCTAGATGGTTTAGATATTTTGGTTATGTTTGATGTTTGGATCTTTGTTTAGTGATGTATTGAACCTTTATTAAGAATTAGGTTGTATTAAACAGTATGTATTTTGAGCCGGTTGGGCAGTTATTTATATCTCGTTAGACTAATCTTTTGCGGTTTATAACTTTGGTATTAATTTATATTTCTGGTGTGCTTTGCACGTGACCTCCATTCCTATTTTTCGGGATGGGGTGTTACAATAATTGTGAAGGCGATTAACGTCAAATAGTAGTAGCGCGTAAGGCAAGTTTTTCCTAACTCTTGTCTAACCCTTGTGTTGGGCAAGTTCTCTAACTCCATTCATTTACTATATTGAATGCAAGTTTCTTATCTTATACAAAAGACGTATATTGTGCAGGTTTTCTAATTCTTGTTTAAATCGGTATTGAACAAATATTCTATATTCTCCTAAATTACACCAATGTGGTGTATTGAGCAAGTTTCTAATCCTTGTCTAGTCCTCGTTCTAGGCGAGCTTATCAACTTCATTCGTTTATATTCTTACGAATGTTATTTAATGTTCAAAGTGCATATTTATGCAATACATATATTATTGTGTGAATTCCATACTTATGCGAATCTTTCATATTTGCACAAGCGTTCAAGATATGTTATTGGCATAAACTGTTAAAGCTTTTAAGTTCACATTATGCATGAACTGTTTACGAAGAGTGTCAATGCCATTTGATTCGGCTAGACTAATGTCCATGATTTAGAAAGCTATCCAAACCAATTGTTTTGGTGCGGACTCTTTGCAGAGATGAACAACCCTCATAGTAGGGAAAAATATATTTTTAGTCGGGGAACCGACACGCGCGTAAGTAGAACGCTTGAGGCTTATGCATAACGCCGGGTATTTTAGGCTGATCACCTATTATACCTGTATTTGTTGTTTTGGAGTTAATAGTGTAATACTGTTAATTCTAATGAAAGGTAAGTGCTATGGTGGCCACTTAGTGATTCCTACAATTGAAACAATTTGAAAACCTTGAATTCGTTTGATATTCATCTAGTCCATAATGACTCATCAGTAATAACAGAGATTTGTATTAAAACTTGAGAAATCTTACTTTTGATCATGCATTATCTTTATTGTTATACTTGTTGGGCAAATTTGTTGCTCACCCTTGCTTTCCTTAAAACATTTCAGTGGTTACCCATAGAGGCGAGAGCTCGGAAAAGGATAAAGGCAAAGGCAAAGCTACGGATTAGCTTTGTCCTACTATGTTATGATTTATGTTATGTATTAAGACTCGTTTAGAGATTATGTATTAAGTTATGTCTTGTATTCAGACTTGTGTATTAGACCTTGTGTAATATGTTATGTCAGGTATTTGTTTTGGTATCGAGACTTGGGACGAGAGTATTTATGTTATATCAATATAAATATTTCTATTATTCCGCAATTAGTTGTTAATAGTAAGTGTATGAGTTGCATAGTGATGCACCAAATTCGAGGTTAAGGTAACCCGGATTTGGGGGTGTCAAACCTTAGCTTGTTGCAGGAAATTTCCTTGAATTGTAGCCCTCAAGCTCTTGTTGGTGATGTATGTGCAGTCTCCCAAGGTCTAGATATCCCTTTGACAATCCTTTCCTTCTTGGTTCTTTAGCTTTTGCTGAGTTTTCCTTGTATTGCAGCTCTTTGGCTCTCCATTTTGATGGTTTAGTGTAGCCTCCCAATCCCTAGATGTCAAACATGAAGCCCCAATGAGATATTATATAGCACCTCCATCGAAACCCTAGCAAAAATCAGATTGTGGGTCAAAAATCCGCTCAGATCGCACCAAAAGGCTAGCTGGAATCGTACTCAGGAGGTTTGGCACGCGCGCCCAAGGCCTGGTTGGCACACGCTGGCTGCTGCTCGCCCGCACGCTGACTACCGAGCCACGCGTTGCGCGCCCGCGCCCGCGCCCTGACCACCAGCCTGCTGCACGCCTGGCGCCCCGCCTGCTGAGGCCCCAGCGCGGGCCCTCGCCCAGCGCCTGCCGAACGCGCCTGCCTGCCGAGAGCTGCCGAGGCCCCCGCGCGTGCGCGTGTCCAATGCCCATGCGCCCGCACCTACTGCCTGCCGACGCCCAGCGCCCATGCCAGCACCCAGTGCGCGCCCGTGGCTTGGTCGACGCCGCACGCTTTCCAACGCCGTGCATGCTCAACGTCCGAATTTCATCAACTTACACACCGAGCTTCGCCAAACACTAATTTTCACCATAATACCATTCGGGCACAGATATTCAAGCACGGGCTTGCCCTCGTGGCTTAGCCGACGCCGAACGTCGTGCACGCTCTCCAACGTTGTGTACGCTCGGCTTCAAAATTTCATCAAATTAAACACCGAGCGTCGCCAAACACTAATTTTCATTGTACTACCATTCGGGCACGGACGTCCAAGCACGGACATTGAGTCATTACGAACAACGATCCGAGCGGTCTTTATTTCAATTCCTATAAACATAATGAAAATGCATCAAAGCAACATAAAATATGTAAAAATAACTAAAACCTAAATTATCTAGAAATGCGATAAAAATAGCTAAAAACCATATAAAATTCCCAAAAGCTAACAAAATACCAAGGTCAAAGGTGCCCAAATTGTGTGTATAAAACATACTCATCAAATACCCATAAACTTAAATCTTTGCTTGTCCTCAAGCAAAATAAACCTAAACTAAACAATTCAAAAACTTCTAATACAACCTAACTTGAGTAATGAATTAATAAGCCGAAAATGGTCTCAAAGGCATCAACACATAGAACTCAAGAAAATAAACAAGCGTTGCAACTCTAACATTTCAATTAGCTAGTCATATCTTGCTTTAGGTCCCTTTCGTATGTGTGTGTGAGTACCCAATAGCACTAAATCACTTGTAGCTCGGATGAACTTATGCAACCACATTACCTTATGAAAGAAATCAAAATAAACTTCAAAAACCACATGCTTGACACATCACTCATCGCAAATGTATACAAATCATAAATTTCCAAAAATTTTGAGATCAAAGGACTTTAGGTGAGTGCATTTTATGCTCCATCTTACCATAAGCCCGCTCTTGTGGGCGAGTGCGTTTTACGCTCCATCTCAACCCACCGCAAGATTTGCAATATACAATTTTCTTTCTTTATTCATAATTATAAGAGATTTCGTTTTATGCTCTATCTCCCATATGCATGTGTCCATGAGTGAGTGCGTTTTACACTACATCTCAACTCATGACATGACCATCAATTCAAACACAACAAATTTGGATATCTTGCTTCGAGTGATGTTTAAATGAGTTCTAGAGTTTGGGTTAAGTGCATTCGGTAATAATAGCCATCCAATGCATACAACTAGCTTAATACTTATGGTTAAGTGCATAAAAGTGAAAGGACGCATAAGCAAAATAATAACCAATAAACGATAAGCACAAAGACTAAGCAACAATTGTCTACGTCTCATGAGTTAGATTCTCTTCAAACAAGCTATTATCATTGACTATGGATTATAGTTCAAATCAAATTAAAACAATGCTCAAGGGACACAACCTAAAAATAATTTTTTTTTTGAATAAAAAGAAAAACATACTTAAATCACACAAAAACTAAATTAAAAACACACAAATACTCAAATATTAAGTACTACCTGATGAGTGTGTTTTATATACACAAATTAGGTACTTTTAACCTTAATAATTTGTAAGTCTTTAGCTATTTCGTTTGGTTTTATGTGTTTTCATCTTATTGTTGTGTAATGTAGTTTTGTAGTACTTTTATATGTATTTGTGTGCTTTTATGTGTTTTTACGTTGTTTTGTAGGTATTGAAATAAAGGCCCCTTGGATCGATGCGTTTTTGGCTTGAATCTAGCATTCCCGCTGCTTGTTTCTCAATTTGACCCATGATGCAATCCGAATATCTCAAAACGCAAAGAACAAAAGTTGTCGCTTTTGATCTTAGCTTTCTAGAACATCCGGAATCATCCAATTTGAAGTTCGTATGAGAGAGTTATGGTCATTTTACCATCGGCTTTTGCATGAATTTTCCATAGCAGTTGCTTCCAGGCCAATTTGATCCTTTCTCCGGCCATTATCGCGTCGAGCTCCAGTTATCGAAGTTGTAGGGCTACTTCTTATCTTTCCATAGCCTCCTTAATCGCCTTAATCCGAGTTCGGACAAAGAAGTTATGACCATTTTACCAACAGACGTCGAAACTGTCTCGCGGTACAGAACACCGCCGGGGCGAGAGCGTCGCCGGGGCGACGGAATTCAGGCCAAAATCCTCGTCGGGGCGAGAAACACTTTTGATTCAGCGATTTTTTTGGTCCAAAACTCGGGAAATGCTAGGGTTTGGGAGACCCAACTGATATAACACCAAAGTGGCGGCTGGAACTTGATTCTAACACATACCCACTCATTCTAACTCATCCTAACACCTTCTAACACAAAATCTAGAGAGAGGAAGCTACCAAATACATCAAATTAGAGGGCCAAAGTGCTAAAATCAAGCTACATAAAGCAAGGCCAAGGAGCAAAAACATCAAGGATTGCAAAATCAAGGAGGAGAAGCTAGTGTTCATCATCAACCCATTAAACATCATATGAAAATCTACAAAAGTGGTTCTATCTCTAGTTTTCTCTTCTATTTTGTAATCCAACATGATGTATAATTTGAATATGATGTTATTTATAGTTGCCATGAACTAGAACTAATTTTCTAAGATTTCAATGGAACCCAATATGTAGTTTGAATTGAATGCTCTCTCTTGGATATTGGTTATTCATTTGTGAATTGGGTATCATAATTTATGCTTTATAGATTAATTGTCTAGCTAGTAATTACCTTGGGAACTTATATGGAATTGAGAGAGGAAGTATAGGTTGAAACCTTGTTATGATATCATGTGAAAATTAGATATTCCTATGGGTAATTTATGAAATTAAGTGACGTGTGTTTTATTTATTACCCTCATGAATGGATAATTTGATTGTATTTAGGATAGACATATACCTAAATACCACATGTATCCATTTGAGAATCATGCTTAATGATTTCCATTGCGAAAGTTGGTAATTGATAGGGTGATTAATGAGATTTGGTGACACGTGTCTTGTTGATTATTCTTGATATTGGATTCTTGCTAGTGTGTAGAATAGAGATATTTATACACCGCATTGGGAAATACGTATTTGACCATCGAGAGAGGCTTGTATATACTTGTAAATTCTCAGATAACAATCCTTGTGATTTAACTAGTTGAAAAGAGAAAGTTAGGATATTCAAGTGAAGTGTTGGGGGAAATAGTGATCTTAGACTTGTTAATATTTGATTTCATTATCTTAAAGCTTTCCATAGTTCTTTGATTATTTGTAATCTTCATTAATGCAAAACAACAAAAACAATTATCGTTTGTTTAAATAAGATTGAGATGATAAAAGGTTAATACTTGGAAAAGACTAGTAACAATTCCTTGTGGGATCGATACTCTACTCACTCTTTATTACTTGTTGACCGCGTATACTTGCGCGTAATTGTCGTTATATTAATCGGACAACAAGTTTTTGGCGCCGTTGCCGGAGAATTATTCTTCTAGTTTTTTTTCAATATTAGTCATAATCAAATTAGTCTTAATTTAAACTTGTATATAAATTTGCTTTTAGTTTGTTTTATCATTTATTTTTCTGTTTTAATGCTTTCTTCTTTGCAAGGTACACCATGGATGACTTTGTTGATCAATGGCCGTACATGAGTATGACTCAACCAAGCGAAACTGGGATTGATAGACTCAATGCATTTTCTGCATTGTTAGCATAATTTGAGACGTTTTCGAGGAAGGGTGATGCTTTAGAAGCATAAAATATTCAAAGTGTGGTGGTTACTTGTGATTATTGTGCTGACAATCACCCGAGTCATCAATGCACCGTCAATTTTGGACCGGTACAATACGGTGGTGATTACCCCAACAACTATGATTATCCCGATTATCACCAAGATTGGAGGTATCACCCGGATATTACATGGAGCTACAATTATGATGATCAATGTTATGCTCCAAGCCTATCATACACTCTTGAATCTTAGAATCAAGCTCCTACTCAAGAAGAAGGAATGTCAAAATTTGAGGAACTTGTGTCCAAGATCATGGCTTCGAATAAGGAGATGTTGAAAAGTCAGGAAATATCAATTCAAAATCTTCAGAATCAGATTGATCAAATGTCCAAAGCTTTGAACAACTGTCCTCAAAAGAATTGGTGTTATGACATGGTTCCTGAGATTGATGGGCGACCCATGCCAAATCTGCAAGTGGATGAGCCACAAGATGTCGAAAGTGGGGAGACAAGTGGGGAACGGGAAAAGGAGGCCGAGGATCCAGCCTTGAGTTCCAACGATGATGAGCCGATTGTATTAATACCCCAAGTGCCTTCTCCACCAAAGTTCAAGAATCCAGTCAGTTTTGCAAAACCGTGTCCACTTAGTAGTCATGTCTTAGGCAAGGCTCTATGTGACAATGGAGCTAATATAAATTTGAACCCATGGTGTGATGAATTAGGGGTCCATGAGAAGAAAGCTGAAAATTCTATTGTGTTTGTGGAGCTTCAATTCAACATTCTTTTCACAAACACAATGGAACAATCATCTAGTTTTGCGAAGTCCTTAAGTGAGGTTGTGCCTAAAAGTACCAAGCTAGGTAAACATGATACAATGACCCTTACTGAGGTGAAACCCTCAAATATTACATGGCTATCAATGGAGGGTGGGTTCCTCAATTATCGAAGGGGAATTGGATAAAAGCAGGGAGTTAGTCAGGCCGAAGACTTTAAAACAAGCGCTTCTTGGGAGGCAACCCAATTTTATTATTTTGATTTTGATTTTTTTCAATTGCTTTTTAGTTTGTTTAATTGCATTTTAATTTCTTTAGTCAATTGCTTTCAGGTGCCGAATACTAAGCAAATTGGTGTACGCTCCCCACTTAGGGGACTTGAAAGATGATATTAATAGCGTTTGACACGTTCTCAGGGAAGTCTTCTATTTTATTTTTTTTCCTATTTCAGACATTGAGGACAATGTCAAGTTTAAGTTTGGGCGTATGGGCTTTAGTATTTAGTATTTGTGTTTTTAATTTAGTATTTGTGTGTTGTTAGTGTGTGTTTTTTTTCCAAAAAAAAACAAAAAAATTTATTTATTTTTAAGATGTGTCCCTTGAGCATTATTTTAATTTGATTTGAACTATAATTCATGGTCTATGATAATAACTTGATTGAATAGTTTCTAAATCATGGAAAATGGATAAATGTTGCTTAGTATTTGTGCTTAATCGTTATTGTGGTTATTGTTTTGCTTATGCGTCCTTTCACTCTTTTGCACTCACCCATGAGTATTGAGCTAGTCGTATGCTTAGAGAAGGCTTTTATAACCGAATGCTTATGAAAAATATCTATAAACTCTTAAACTCGTTTAAACATCACTCGAAGCAAGGTGTCCAAATTTGTTGTGTTTGAATTGTTGGTCATGTGGTGAGTTGAGATGGAGCGTAAAACGCACTCACTCATGGACACATGCGTAGGAGAGATAAAGCGTAAAACGCACTCTCTTATAATTTTGATAAAAGTGAGACATTTATGTTTATCAAATCTTGTGTTGGGTTGAGATGGAGCGTAAAACGCACTCACCCACAAGAGTGGACTTATGATAAGATGGAGCATAAAATGCACTTACCTAGAGTCCTTTGATTTCAATTTTTTGGAAATTATGATTTGTATACCTTTGTATTGAGTGATGTGTTAAGCATGTAGTTTTTGGTGGTTTATTTTGATTATTTCATAAGGTAATGTGGTTGCATAGCTTCATTCGAGCTTGTTTGGTTTAGTGCTATTGGGTACTCACACACACACGGAAGGGACCTAAAGCAAGCTATAACTAGCTAATTGTAAATATAGACTTGCAACGTTTTGAAAGTTTCCTTGAGGTTTCACGTGTTTATGCTTTGAGACCATTGGTTAGCTTATTAACTCATTGCTCAAGATAGTTTTTATTTAAAAGTGTTTAGTTTTTATAGTTTGTGTGTTTTGCTTGAGGACAAACAAAAGTTTAAGTTTGGGGGTATTTGATGAGTGTATTTTATATACACAAATTAGGTACTTTTAACCTTAATAATTTGTAAGTCTTTAGCTATTTCGTTTGATTTTATGTGTTTTCATCTTATTGTTGTGTAATGTAGTTTTGTAGTACTTTTATATGTATTTGTGTGTTTTATGTGTTTTTACGTTGTTTTGTAGGTATTGAAATAAAGGCCCCTTGGATCGATGCGTTTTTGGCTTGAATCTAGCAATCCCGCTGCTTGTTTCTCAATTTGACCCATGATGCAATCCGAATCTCTCAAAACTTAAAGAACAAAAGTTGTCGATTTTGATCTTAGCTTTCAAGAACATCCGGAATCATCCAATTTAAAGTTCGTATGAGAGAGTTATGGTCATTTTACCATCGGCTTTTGCATGAATTTTACATAACAGCTGCTTCCAGGCCAATTTGATCCTTTCTCCCTCCATTATCTCGTCGAGCTCCAGTTATCGAAGTTGTAGAGCTACTTCTTATCTTTCCATAGCCTCCTTAATCGCTTTAATCCGAGTTCGGACGAAGAAGTTATGACCACTTTACCAACAGACGTCGAAACTGTCTCGCGGTACAGAACACCGCCGGGGAGAGAGCGTCGTCGGGGCGACGAAATTCAGGCCAAAATCCTCGCCGGGGCGAGAAACACTTCTGATTCAGCGATTTTTTTGGTCCAAAACTCGGGAAATGCTAGGGTTTGGGAGACCCAACTGATATAACACCAAAGTGGCGGCTGGAACTTGATTCTAACACATACCCACTCATTCTAACTCATCCTAACACCTTCTAACACAAAATCTAGAGAGAGGAAGCTACCAAATACATCAAATTAGAGGGCCAAAGTGCTAAAATCAAGCTACATCAAGCAAGGCCAAGGAGCAAAAACATCAAGGATTGCAAAATCAAGGAGGAGAAGCTAGTGTTCATCATCAACCCATCAAACATCATATGAAAATCTACAAAAGTGGTTCTATCTCTAATTTTCTCTTCTATTTTGTAATCCAACATGATGTATAATTTGAATATGATGTTATTTATAGTTACCATGAACTAGAACTAATTTTCTAAGATTTCAATGGAACCCAATATGTAGTTTGAATTGAATGCTCTCTCTTGGATATTGGTTATTCATTTGTGAATTGGGTATCATAATTTGTGCTTTATGGATTAATTGCCTAGCTAGTAATTTACCTTGGGAACTTATATGGAATTGAGAGAGGAAGTATAGGTTGAGACCTTGTTATGATATCATGTGAAAATTAGATATTCCTATGGGTAATTTATGAAATTAAGTGACGTGTGTTTTATTTATTACCCTCGTGAATGGATAATTTGATTGTATTTAGGATAGACATATTCCTAAATACCACATATATCCATTTGAGAATCATGCTTAATGATTTCCATTGCGAAAGTTGGTAATTGATAGGGTGATTAATGAGATTTGGTGACACGTGTCTTGTTGATTATTCTTGATATTGGATTCTTGCTAGTGTGTAGAATAGAGATATTTATACACCGCATTGGGAAATACGTATTTGACCATCGAGAGAGGCTTGTATATACTTGTAAATTCTCGGATAACAATCCTTGTGATTTAACTAGTTGAAAAGAGAGAGTTAGGATATTCAAGTGAAGTGTTGGGGGAAATTGTGATCTTAGACTTGTTAATATTTGATTTCATTATCTTAAAGCTTTCCATAGTTCTTTGATTATTTGTTATCTTCATTAATGCAAAACAACAAAAACAATTATCATTTGTTTAAATAAGATTGAGATGATAAAAGGTTAATACTTGGAAAAGACTAGTAACAATTCCTCGTGGGATCGATACTCTACTTACTCTTTATTACTTGTTGACCGCGTATACTTTCGCGTAATTGTCGTTATATTAATCGGACAACACTACCCCCAAACTTAAATTTGACATTGTCCTCAATGTCTAAGATAGGAAAAGGTAAAACAAATAACTTCCCTAAGAACGCGTAGCATCATTGATATCATCTTTCAAGTCCTTAAAATCGGGGGCGCAATCAAAATTTCTTAGTACTTGGTACCTAGAAACAATTAAAAAAAATAGAATTCAATTAACAATCTAAAATGTAATCAACAAAAACAAAAGCAAAACAATAAACTTGGGTTGCCTCCCAAGAAGCGCTTGTTTTAAAGTCATTAGCCCGACTCCTTTATTTCGTTTCAATCCGGCTCAATTGCAAAAATGACCATTGCATGCCGCCTCACTGTTTTTTCTTTGATTTGCATGGCGTGCATGTTTGATTGGCAACCCTCAAACTTAGCTTCAACCGGTGGTAAAAAGAAGCTTCCCTCATCCGCTTTATCCATTATTGCACTTTCGTCAAGATCAACATGAAGAAATTCTTCATGAACCAATGGATGCTCGATAGCTTTGAAAACCTCGAATGTGACTTCTTGATCTTCAATTTCCTTTTCATAGTCCCCATTCATGCTCCTCGTCTCATCAACCTCAGAATCAACATACATAAAAGGATGTACACTCTCAAAATCTTCTTCAATAGCTTCGTGCATCTCCTCGCCACTTCCATGTTCATCCACCATGCACTGCTCTTCACCTTCCTCTATAGGGTCAATCTCTGTATCGCTAGGCAAGGTGCATTGCGGGTGAATAAGCATAGCCTCGACAAGTTGTGCCATTTGGTTCTCGAGATTTCGTACTGAATCTCGTTGCTCTAAGTGCATGGAAAGAATCTCCTCCAAATAAGATGTATCCTTTTCTTGCGGTGGAGGATGGTGTACAAATTCTGAATGGTATGAGAGATTTGGATCATAACATTGATCTTGATTGTTGTCCCAAGAAAAGCTTGGATGATCTTGCCAACCCGGATTATAGTAGTTTGGGTTGTAGTCAGCTTGATTCTAACAGTAGGCATTCTGAGTGGACTGGCTTTCAAGAGTGTCAACGGCCATTGAAAGCATTGTAACTTGTTCTTGCAATTGCTCAAGAAGTTTTGACGAACTTGGTTGTGTCGTCCCCTCATAATCCCATTGATAGTTATGCTCATCCATTAACTGAAAATAAAATCAAAACAAAAATAAATAAATAATAAGAAAATTATTTACAAGTCTAAATTAAGACCAATTCAATTGTCATTAATATTGGAAAAACACTAGTAGAACAATTCCCCGGCAACAGCGCCAAAAACTTTCTGGTCGATTTCGCAACCGAAAAATACGCGCAAGTATACGCGGTCAACAAGTAATAAAGTGATAAGAGAGTTATCGAACCCACAGGGAATTATTCTAGTGTATCCCAAGTACCAACTATATATCGTTTCAATTTTATTCAGACAAGTTTTTGTTGTTTAACAATAATTATGAGTTATGGAAACCGTTAAAATAATGAAATCTAATATTAACTACTCTAAGATTGCAATTTCCCCCAACAATTCATTTGAATATCCTAACTCTCTCGTTTGAATTAATTAACAACATATAATTGTTAACCGAGAAATCAAAGTTACTTATAAGCCTCTGTCGATGGTCAAATTCGAATCTTTCTAATGCGGCATGTAGGTATATATCTATCCTACACACTATCAGGAGACCAATTTCAAGAACAATAACAAGACACGTGTCACTAAATCTCATTTACCGTCCTTTCAATTACCAACTTTCACATAGGAAGTCATTAAGAATAGATTCTCCATTAGTTGCACACGGTATCTAGGTATATGTCTATCCTAAATTCTATCAAGTTACCTACCATTGAGGATAATCAACAAGACACACGTCACTAAATCTCAATTAATTACCCACAACAATCTTTAACTCTCGCATGATATCATAACAAGGTCTAAACACTATAATCCGTTCGTCAAGTTCATATAGGTTCCCACGATAATTACTATCTAGGCAATTAAGAAATGAATCATAAATTATGATATTCAATTAACAAATGAGTAATTACTAACAAAGAGAAAGAAGTCAATTCAAACTATGTGTTGGGTTCCATTTAAATCATCGAATACAAGTTCAAGTTCATGGTAGCTAAGCAAAATATCAAACACTTGGTGTGCATCATAAAATAGAAATACAAATTCAAAGGAGAGCAAGAGATGATAAAACCCATTTTGAAGATATTCATATGTTGCTTACTTAGTTAATGTCAATTTTTAGCTTTTCATCTTCCTTTGGCAATCTTTTCTCCTTTTGTTCCTTAGCTTGTTGCTGGAAATTTCCTTGAATTGTAGCCCTCAAGCTCTTGTTGGTGATGTATGTGCAACCTTCCAAGGTCTAGATATCTCTTTGACAATCCTTTCCTTCTTGGTTCTTTGGCTTTTGCTGAGTTTTCCTTGTATTACAGCTCTATGGCTATCTATTTTGATGTTTTAGTGTAGCCTACCAATCCCTAGATGTCAAACATAAAGCCCCAATGAGATATTATATAGCACTTCCATGGAAACCCTAGTAAAAATCAGATTGTGGGTCAAAAATCTGCTCAGATCACACCAAAAGGCCAGCTGGAATCGCACTCAGGAGGTTTGGCACGCCCGCACGCCGCCTGGTGCGCTCAAACGCCGCCTGGCGTGCGCGTGCCCAAGGCCTGGTTGGCATATGCTGGCTGCCGCTTGCCCGCACGCTGATTGCCGAGCCCTGCGCCGCACGCCCGCGCGGGCGCCCGTGCCCATGCTCTGGCCGCCCGCCTGGTGCCCCACCTGCTGCACGCCTGGTGCCCCGCCTGCCGCAGCCCCAGCGCACACCTGCACCTGCGCCTGCGCCCAGCGCCTACTGAGCGTGCCTGCCTGCCGAATGCTGCCTAGGCCCGCGCGCGCGTGCGCGCCCAGTGCCCATGTGCCCGCGCCTGCTGCCTGCCGACGCCCGATGCCCAGCGCCTAGTGCCTAGCGCCCAGCGCGTGCCCGTGGCTTGCCCGACGCCGCACGTCGTGCACACTCAACTTTCGAATTTCATCAACTTACACACCGAGCATCGCCAAACACTAATTTTCACCATAATATCATTCAGGCACGGATATTCAAGCACGGGCTTGCCCTCGTGGCTTGGCCAACGCCGAACGCCGTGCACGCTTTCCAACGTCGTGCACGCTCGACTTCCAAATTTCATCAAATTAAACATTGAGCTTCGCCAAATACTAATTTCCATTGTACTACCATTCGGGCACGGACGACCAAGCACGGACATTGAGTCATTACGAACAACGATCCGAGCGGTCTTTATTTCAATTCCTACAAACATAATGAAAATGCACCAAAGCAACATAAAACATGTAAAAATAGCTAAAAACTAAATTATCTAGAAATGCGATAAAAATAGCTAAAAACCATATAAAATTCCCAAAAGCTAACAAAATACCAAGGTCAAAGGTGCCCAAATTGTGTGTATAAAACATACTCATCAATAACACAGGTGCTTCACTTAGTCGCTTTTTCAACTCCTAAAAACGCTGCTCACACTTTTCCGTCCATACATACTTAACATTCTTCCTAGTCAAATTGGTTAACGACGTCGCTATCTTCGAGAAATTTTTAATAAACCTCCGGTAATATCTTGCCAATCCCAAGAAACTTCTGACTTCCATCGATGTCTTCGGTTGTCCCTAATTTTTCACCGCTTCTACCTTTGTTGGGTCAACAGAAATTCCCTCCTCATCGATAACATTCCCCAAAAATTGAACTTTCTTCTGCCAGAATTCACACTTCGAAAACTCTGCATAAAATTTCTCTCTCCTTAATGTCTCCAGTACTATCCTTAAATATTCGGCATGCTCCTTTTTCGTCTTTGAATACACCAGAATGTCGTCAATGAACACAAACATAAACTTATCCAAATACTATTTAAATATTCTGTTCATCAAGTCCATAAAAGTAGCTAGCGTATTCGTCAGTCCAAACGACATCACTAGAAACTCATAATGGTCGTAGCGAGTTTTAAATGCTATCTTTGGTACATCCTCCTTCCTTACCTTCAATTGATGATAATCGATTCTTAGATCAATCTTCGAAAAGTACTTTGCTCCTTTAAGTTGATCAAACAGATCATCTATCCTTGGTAACAGATATTTGTTCTTGATCGTCACCCTATTTAGTTCTCGATAATCTATACACAATCTCATCGATTCGTCCTTCTTCTTTACAAACAATACTGGTGCTCCCCATGGAGAAACACTAGGTTGAATTTACTTTTTATCTAACAACTCTTGCAGCTGGATCATTAACTCTTTCATTTCTACTAGAGCCATCCTATACGGTGCTTTTGATATTGGCGTTATCCCCGGTACTAGGTCGATGACAAACTCTATCTTTCGGTCTGGTGGAAGTCCTGCTGATTCCTCCAGAAAGACATCCATGAACTCGTTAACTATAGGTAGTTGCCCCACGTCAGGATTCACCATCCGTGTATCCACCACATGAGCCAAATACCCCTCACACCCTTTCTTTAACATTTTCCTAGCCTGCATCATCGTCAGACAACTCGTTTTTCTTGGCGACTTGCTACTATAAAATACGACCTTAGACTTATTAGGTGTCTTAAGGCATATACTTTTCTTCTGACAATCAATAATTGTCTCATGGTTAAACAACCAATCCATTCCTAAGATTACATTGAATTCCCCCAAGCGTATTGGGATTAAATTCACGTTTAACTTATTCCCTCTTATTTTCACACAACAATTTCTATAGATAAACTCTACATGGATTAGTTCTTTGTTTGCAACTTTTATATTCATTGGGTTTTCTAACTTTTCATGAGGTAAATTTAATCTTCCAGCAAAATCATCAAGCACAAATGAACAGGTAGCTCTCGAATCAAATAATACATATACATCTATATTATTGATCGAAATAATACCTGACACCACTTCCTTCGATGCCACAACATCTTCTATGGTCATGTGAATGTTTTAGCTGTTGGCCTGGTTGGCTGTACTGGCCCTCCAATGGTTAACTTTATGTTGCCACTTTTGTTGCCGCTTCCTCCATCAGTATTCTTCTTTAACGGACAATCCCTGAATTGATGACCCGTTCCTCCGCAGGAAAACACCCTCATTTCTTTGGGTAAGGACAACTTGGGGAAATATGTCCTTCCTGGCCATAATTATAACAAACGCTCTTCCCCTTCATATACTCCCCCGAGTGATTCTTCCCACACTTGCCACATGCCTACTTTTTTTGTTGTACACTCCCTAGCTGACTCTCTAAGTTGTTGACACTGTTATTCCATTTGCGCTTATTGTTGCTGTTACCACCACTACTGATGTTCTAATTCCCTCCTTCATTCTTCTTCTTGTTCTTCTCTCGATTATATCTGATACTGCTTCGCTTCCCCCTTCGGCAATGATTGCCTTATCTAACAAGGTCAAAAACGAATCAATTTATAACACTTCCACCTTGCTGAAAATCTATGGTTTTAAACCGTTCTCAAATCTCCACGCATTACGTTCCTCGGTATCCACCTGATGGGGTGCAAACCTTGCTAACTCGTTGGACTTAGCGGCGTATTCTGAAACTGACATATTCTCTTGCTTCAATTCTAGGAACTTAATTTCCATTCTTCCTTGCATACTCTTTGGAAAATAATTTTCAAAAAAAAATTCTTTGAATCTTTCCCATGCTACCACTCCTTCCCGGCCCTATTCTGATTGGATTCCCACCAGAAATTAGCCTTACCCTTCATTAGGTATGTAGCAAAAGCTGTTTTTTATTCCTCTACAACTCTTGCAATAACAAAAGCCTTCTCCATTTCTCTTATCCATGTTTGAGCTTCTATTGGATCTATCGTTCCCTTAAACTCTGGCAGACCTACTGCTTTAAAATCTTTAAAATTTGCCAATCGATTATCTGGCGGATTTCCTGTGACTGGTGCTCTGTTCTGCATAGCCTCTACCAGCATATTCAGAAAATCTTGCATAAGGTTTGGGTTACTTCCCTCATTATTAACGAAGTCATCTACCATTCGATTTCATAGTTCTCTTCTTGGCGGCATTGTCTGAATAAACAAATCCTTAAATTACTCAGTGTCTTTCATAATCTATACTCATCTTATTAGTATTATCATATAAAGCCTTTTACGGACAATTCAAACTCAGTCAAACATGTAAGCATAATATTGCATTTATATTCATATACCAAATCATAGCTTCATACACTTTACATTTTCCTGGCATATTTCTATAAATGCCATTTATCCCACTTAAACCGCAAAAGATGGGATTTACCAAAAGCAATACTCCCCTAATCGCATAAGGTGGGGATACATTATACTTGCATATTACCTCTCACAGTCTGAGGTTGACATTATACATCATATAACCCTAGTAAACAAAAAGGGTACCTACTGCCTCTATATACATAACAACTAAACTATATTGTCACTGCATGTCCTGCTGAGCCGTATCGACATGAACATGCTCCTGCTATACATGACCATCCCAAACTCGACGACGAACTGAGCGAGTACTAGTCTCACCTACCTCCACACGAGGCCTTCTATCCCTAACTCTCTGGCTCATACAGGCTGAGTCCAAGGCCAGCCCCAAAGTTTCTATTCTGACCTCGCTTGTCTACAACTCCGCCTCTAGCTGGTCAACCCTCCTCGTTGCTCGGACCAAGGCATCCTTAACCTGAATCCTTTCAGCGATCTCTAGATCAAACTCAAACTGTATTGCCCGATGCTCTATCTTCAATACTCCCAGCTTCACTTCCTTTTGCTTTAACCTTTTTTTTAACTCTACTAATTCTTCCTCAGACTGATAAGCTACCTCCTTATAATGCTGCTCTATGAACTGATGTGTGAGGTTCTGTTCTTCTAAGTGGGAAACTTTATCCTCCAACTCATTGTTCCTAGCCAATAGGTCTCCTATCAATGAATCATGGGGGTATCTTCCAACACTTCGTGCTCTACGGGCTCCGCTATCAGATCTACCTAATCTTGCTCAACTGTATGGCTATCTTGACGCTCTTCCGACATCTTATAATCACAATACCAAATATAAACCATGAACAACCTCAGTATCACAATAAATATATTCAATGATGAAATGAAATGATATTTTATTATGTACAACTTAAACTTGATGAAATTCCATAATCCATCTCCTAGCATACTCTACATGAGTTTTCTTCTAAGGTTATAACCTAGGTTTCGCATCTTAACCATGCTTATTAAGTCATCACCTAGGCGACGACTAGGCATCAAGTCGGTATAGAATTGCAAGGAGTCAGCGCGACTTGGGTACAGAGTAGAAAGGCGAGTGCTTAGTTCGTGACTTGGACGACTTGGTCGACTTTCGGGCGACTTGGGCGACTATATAGCCAAGCAGTCGACTTAGTTGGAGTGGGTCTGGTCCGACCCGATGCTTAACTGGGTAAAAAAAGAAGAAGAGTAAAGTTCAGTGAACAGACCTAATCGATCGATCGCAAGATTCGCAACTTTAGAAGATTAAAAAGGGAGAAACGAAGCGACTCACTGTGGCGACTCAATCGATCGACTCACTGCGGCGACTCCCTTCGGCGACTCACTTCGATACAAGTATGCTTCTTCTCTCTTCTGACTTATTCTCTTCTCTCGACTTCTTCTGGAAATCTTCTCTGCTTCTTATTTTTCTTTTTTGGTTCTTTAGTTCTTCTCTTCTTTTAATCTTCTTCTTCAGTTCTTAACTTCTTATACTCTGTTGGCTCTGCTCTGCTCTGCTCTGCCTTAGGTCTCCTTATTGCTGATTTGCTTCAGTATTTGTTTATTGCTTATGTGGAATGTGGATGGGTTTGGCTGATTATTTATTGTTTATTGTTTATTGCTTCAATAATCAATATCATAGTTCTTAAATATTATGGATATTTACATTTAAAGAATTTTCTAAACTATATATGTATAAATTATAAATTATAATAGTGTATAGTTGATAGCTTACTTAGTGTATAAATTATAATAATGTAATAACTAATAAGTAGTAACTAAAAAAAATTTCATATGTATCTATGTAACTAAAAAAAATTGCAGCATGTAACTAAAAAAAATTGCAGCATCTAAATAAAAAAAAATTATATCATGAGTGTTGCACTGCTGCTGCTCATTTATTTATTGCTAAATTACTGATATGAGTCTATGACATCATATAAAAAAATGAGCAGCACAGAAAATAAGGATTATAATATATTATAATTTTTTGCTGCTCATTTATTTTATTTATTTATTTTCTCATCATTTATTTATTATGAGTCTGTGTGATGCATTGTTGTCTTATGTTTATAATATAGTTATAAATTATATTTTGTAGATAGTTAAATGGCAGAAAGTTCGGGAGCAGAGGGTTATGATCTAAGTAAGGATCCTAAAAGAAAGGCTAAGTCTAAGGATCGGGGGTGGAAATATGGATTTTGGCCGGAATTGAGCGATAAAAATCTCATGCAATGCATGCTCTGTGGGAAAAAGATTCATGGAGGAATCAAGAGATTTAAGCAATATCTTACCGGTGGTATGGGGATGTGTCTAAATGTCCTCGAACTACAACATAAATTACAAACGAGATGTATCAAGCAATAATGAGTAACAAAAGGAATAAGCCCATTTAATTTGATGATAATGACGAAGTAGAAGAAATTTAATCATCAAATATTCCAAGCAATGCATCTAATCCTTCCAATGCTTCCTCTACAGTTGTTCCAAGTTCTGGGACTGCATCTAAAAGGATGAAGAGTGCATTTCAATTCCTTAAGCCACAGTCACAAACAAAGGCATTTGAAACTCATCTTAGAAAATCTCCTGAAGAAGTTGTGGACGAAAGACATCGCCAAGGTCCTAGCCAAACTACTTTGGAGAATCATCTAAGGTCACCGGAAGAGAAAGAGAAAGTTCACATGTACATTGCCAACTATTTTTATGAGAATGGCATCCCTTTTAATAAAGAAAATTCAAGAAGTTTTGAGGTGATGATAGAGGCTATCGGGCAATATGGGCCAGGTTTGAAGCCTCTTTCGTATCACGAGTTAAGAGTTCCTCTTTTAGGGAGGCAAAGACTAAAACAGAGGAGCTGAAGGAGAAACACAAAACTTCTTGGAAGTAATATGGTTGCACTCTTATGTCAGACGGATGGACAGACAGAAGAGGCAGACACTTGATCAATTACTTGCTAATAGTCCTATAGGGACTTACTTTATATGATCAGTTGATGCTTCTAGCTAATCTCAGGATGCAAGCATGTTGGCAGAGTTACTTGATGGGAAGATCAAAGAGATTGGACCTGAGTATGTTGTGCAAGTAGTGACAAACAATGCCTCCAATTATAAGGCAGTTGGTCAGATTTTAATGTATAGGACACCTACTTTGTTCTGGACACCATGTGTAGCCCATTGCCTAGACCTTATGCTAGTGGACATAGGCAATTTAAAGCTGTTTAAGTCTAAAATCAGGAGGGCAAGAAAAATAACAACATTCATTTATAGACATGGTCGCCTTCTTGATGCGATGAGGAGCAAAACAAATGGGAAGGACTTTGTGAGATCGGGAGTCACCCGATTTGCTACATCTTTTCTAACCCTTCAAAGCTTGTGCAAGAACAAGGATGCTTTGAGACATTTATTCATCAGTGATGATTGGACACATTCTAGGTTGTCGACTACAGAAGCGGGGAAGAAAGTGTGTGATACCGTTATTTCTTCTAATTTTTGGCATGTCATTGAAAATTGTATTAGAGCGTCACAACCATTACTTATTGTCTTAAGGATTGTGGATTCAGATGAGAGGCCAGCTATGCCTGAGATTCTTGCTACGATGGAATTTGCAAAGAAAAAGATCAAAGATGCCTTTAATAACAAATAAAGGCTATACAAGAAAGTGATCGACATTATCAAGCGAAGATTGGCATGCCAAATGGAGCAAAAGTTATATGGGGCAGCACTGTTTCTAAATCCGAGAAAGTATTTTGACATCAAAAAAGATAAAGAATCTAGTTTATCTTACAAGTTACGTACCAACTTCAATGATGATCTTTCAAAATGGTTTCCGACTAAGTTTTGGCAGACAAGATAAGCGACCTAGCCGATGTCTATGAATTTACTCGTGATGATTTTTCTAAAGATATGCCGATTAGGTAACGAAAGACAAAAAATCCTAGTAAGTATATTAAATTAATTATACAGTTTACTTTAAGTTTTATAATTTAGACTATATTTGATTTTTTAATTTTTTACATATAATGTAGTTGATTGGTGGAATGCTTTTGGCGGTTGTGCTATTGAGCTTACAATGTTTGCAAAGTGAATCCTCGGCCTTTGTTGTTCTTCTTCCGGTTGTGAACGCAATTGGCGCACTTTTGAGTTTGTAAGTATTTAGTAATTAAATATCTTCTATTTAATATTAATTAGTACATAACTAAATCTATAAATATTTTATATCTTCTTTTGCTTAATATTTTTTTAAACAAAAATTTCAGATTCATACGAAGAAACGAAATAGGTTAGGGCATCAACGGTTAAATGATTTGGTATATGTGCAACACAATCGCCGAATTATTGATAGGTTCCAAAAGAGGCGCGAACTTAGAAGAAACGTTGATCCATTAGTCCTAGATGATTTCGAGTGGGGTAATGAGTGGATAATTCCCGAGCAAGATATAGTTCATCATAGAGATGATCTTACATGGGAGGATGTTGATAGAGCTGTTGGTGCATCCGATGCCGCCGAGGATCGCAATCTTCATAGAACGGGTAATGTCTACTCACAGCGTGGTGGTGTTTCGACTTCGAGGGAACCGAGGATAAGAGATGAGAATGACTCTGATTCTGATGTTGGAGAAGAGGAAGACGAAGGTCTTCCTAATGATGATAAGGATGTGGATGATGATTATGGCCGAAGAGTAACTACTGTTTCGAGTGATGATGCCACTGCTGGAAGAGATGATGATGATTTGATATTTGATGATTTTGTTTGATAGCTTGAGTGATCTTTTCATTTTAAAAAATGAGACTTTTGAGTTGAAGAATACGGAGTTTTTATGACTTTGTTTCTATATCTATTTTATGTTTGTTTTTAGCAATGTCACAATGATGAATGGACATGTCTTTATCTTATTGAGGATAGTTGTTTAATGTTATGACTTATGATATGATTATATGCTTGTTTATACCTTTATCTTAACAATGCTTGTTTACTTGTTTTATCATAAATTATTGAATTCTTAGTATTGAAATTTATGGTATTCTATATATACAATGTTAAAATTTAAGAAAATAAACATAAATTAAATAATTATATTGAATTAAACTAAATATTACAAATGTATCACCATTTATATAATTTGAAGTTGGTACAACAAGTTCAAAAATTACAACTATAGTAAAATTATCATTTTGACTTGATTTTGTTCGCTTCTTGTTGTGATTTGATATGCTACAACTTGTATTATGAATATGGTAAATCATTAGAAAAATAAATATATCAATATTTTTGTAAATATTATATATATATAATTTTATTTGTATAAAATTTACATTGTTAACGACTTGTCGACTTGTGGACGACTAGTCGGGCGCCTTGTCGCCTAAGCGCTTAAGCTCCCGGCTATCGCCTCGCCTCGACTTGGCGCCTTGATAACTATGATCCTAACGTTTATAACCTACAGCTCTGATACCAACCTATGACGCCCCCAAATATGGGTTTCTTACCCTCGACATTTGGTGCTCACGATCCATCATCATCATACACGTTCTATAAACTATTGTGGAATAATAAACATACATTATTCATTACAATTAGGTTCTACATCAATCCCAAAAACTATCAACCTTAAATCGATTACATGTCCTTAGAATCCCAAAAGATTTACATAAGTATTTCTATATATTTAACAAAATAATGAAGCTTGCTCATTAAACTATTCTTGAACCTTCCCCTTGCCTTTGTCCTTCTTTGAGCACTCGGGCTTAACTGAAATGAATATCATGATATAGTAAGAGTGAGCAATTACTTTGCTCAGCAAGTTTAAATAAAGAAGTATATATCATGATTGAGGAGAATTTAACTTTTCAATAATATAATGATTGTAAAAGGGCAAAGATTCAAGTTTCTAAAATATGAAATAATGAATCGGGGATGCTGAGTGGTCAAAACTGACCCTGAACAAATTCGGAGGTTTACCAGTAGTTACACTGGACCTCTTAAAAGTTTTGGTAATTGAGGGGATCAACCTCTCGTACCCGGTGAATATGTATGCCAATTAAAGTCGGGCAATTAATTGTTTTTTTTAATTTATTGCCTTAATAAAATGTTCTTTTCTCAGTCGAAGAGTCTTTACCAACACTTGGCTTGGAAGCTGCTTTTAAAACTTTTTTGAATCTAAACATGTTCGGTCTAGCTGATACAACTAGCTTAGACTTAACAGTTCATAAATAGTAGAACTTCAAATTCTTGAGCATAGTCCAGTAATAGAACAAATTTTAAAGGCACACAAGTGCAATGAGCAATCATAACAGTGAAGTGGAATAATTTTCAATAATTATACCACTTAGATACCTTTCCAATAAATACAAGTCTGAATACAAGAATTTGCACCAAGTGCGAATAGCAATACTTATCATGGATATGGAGCAATCAACAACAACTAACATACTTTAAAATAATGATTTAAGTTTGAATCTTGAAATTTGCATTATATAAGAAAACTGGCACGCAATATATGAGGTGGTTCGAGTTAAGGAACTTGCCTGTTCTGCTGCTTAATAGTTAGTCTACGATCCTGTCCTGCAGGTATCCTACAGTGGTTATAATTGATCCTTTAATCAAACATGGCTATGTATTAATAATAGACTTTGTAAGTATACACAAGAGACTCGTATGACCTGGTCTACGGTCCCTTTAAACATTCTATTGTCTGCTATGACAACTTTATGATCAGGAAAGTTTTGTCAACACTCGTGGAGTCACTTTATAATGGCTTAGTGGAGCTCTACGATCAGTAGAGTTAGACTCTACGATTGTCGAGTTCACTCTACGATGGTTCAATGAAGCTCTACGATCGGCAGAGTTTGGACTCTACGATCGTCGAGTTCACTTTACGATGGCTTAGTGAAGCTTTACGATCGTCAGAGTTTGGACTCTACGATCGTCGAGTTCACTCTACGATCGTCGAGTTCACTCTACGATCGTCGAGTTCACTCTACGATGGCTCAGTGAAACTCTACAATCGGCAGAGTTTGAACTCTACGATCGTCGAGTTCACTCTAGGATGGTTCAGTGAAGCTCTACGATCGGCATAGTTTGGACTCTACGATTGTCGAGTTCATTCTACGATGGCTTAGAGATACTCTACTGACGCTGATTGACTGGACTAACTTACTCTACAGGTATAAGTGCACTCTACGATCAGTAAGGCCACTCTACGATGGTGAGTCCCTTTCATTACCTAAGGTTGCTTTATGATTTCAGTTAAAGGAGCATTCCCCAGCTAGTTAGTCTCAGGTCACATGAGTCTAGAAATATGATTTAAGCTTGACTTATGGTTTACTGAACTCAAAGATTGGGGTAACTCGAATGGGGTATGGTTTACTAACTCTGTTTGTTTATAAATGATCTGACAGAGATCTCGAGCTGGTTTATTAAACAGATGGTTACGTAATCAATTATCACACTGATTTGTTAAAAGGTCTATCCAGGGGCTGATTTTAAGTCTTTATGGACAACATTTAGTATCGGTATAGACATGGTTACAGAGCACCTAGCTCACAAACCTTTTCTGACCTCTACTATTTTAACCGGTATGCAAGATAAATAGTACATAGATAGACCATCATCATCAAAATTAGGAAACCTCTTACCTCCTCGTTTTGGTTGCCCTTCTTCTCTTCCTTTTGAAGTAAAGGATGAATGTGGCAGGCATAAACCAGGTATCGCTCTTCTCTCTCTCTCTCTCCTAGCACGACAGCTAATCTCCCTTCTCTCTCAAATCTTTTGTTTACTAGATTTCAAAACTGAGGTAACGAGTGAAGCCAACATTTGCTAGCTCAAGTGAAGAGTGCTATTTATAGACTTTAAAAACATATACATACAACAAATATATGTATACATACTCATTGCATATCTCCCTTTTTCTTGGCTATCCCGGTTTTTAAGGGATTCCAATTTGCTTTTCAGTCGTGCTATGGAATAATAGCTAAGGTGTTAGGATACTAGCTTTAGGAAATAAGATGAGAGAATTTAATGCACCCACGTGACCTCTCTCTTCCATCCGGATATTTGCTACTTAATTGGGTTAAATTGGATCATTAACATGATACCTTCGGGTCACCGCTAATGGGTCACATTGGACCGAAACAGGGGTGATATATATATATATATATATATATATGTATATATTGATCCAATCCATTTAATTACTCCAGTTACTAGCCCACTATCTTTGAATTTAAGTTACCCCTATTGGTTTTACTAAAATAGACTTGTTTTAAAACAGGTTGGGAAATTAAATCCCTTAGCTTGATTATTAACAAACCTATATTCCTCACTAACTACACTTCTTGTTTTATTGAATCCTTAACATATATAATTATGGCACCAAGCTTTTTAAGAAATATACACAGACTTATATATATATATATATATATATATATATATATATATATTCGTTAAATCATATGCATTTCCACAACACGAGTCACAAAGTCTTTACTTCATTAATTAATATTCTTATTTAAAGTGAGACTCAAAGTTTTCGGTTATTACAATAATCAGTGATGAGGGTACGCACTTTTGTAATAAATCTTTTTCTGCTATCCTCTCTTGGTATGGTGTAACGCATAAAGTGGCAACAACTTACCATCCCCAAACTAGCGGTTAAGCTGAGATTTCTAACAGAGAAGTAAAGAGGATCTTGGAGAAAATTGTAAACCCAAATAGGAAGGATTGGGCGAAAAAACTTGATGATGCTCTCTAGGTATACCGCACAGCATATAAAATACCAGTGGAATGTCACCATACAGATTAGTGTTCGGGAAAGCATGCCACTTACCTGTAGAACTGGAACCTAGAGCTTATTGGGCAATCAAGGAATGAATTTTGATTTACGTGCAGCAGGGGAAAGAAGGCTATTACAGTTAAATGAAATGGATGAGTTCCGCTTGTAAGCATATGGTAATGCAAAGTTGTACAAGGAAAAAGTAAAAAGATGGCATGACAAAAACATCTTACACATAACATTTGAGCCGGGACAGTATGTACTTTTTTTTAACTCACGATTAAGACTATTCCCTGGTAAATTAAAATCACGTTGGTCAGGACCATTTATTATTACGAAGGTATTCCCATATGGAGCAGTTAAAGTCTCACCACTTGATTCAAATAGAACATTTTTAGTTAATGGGCAGAGACTAAAGCAATATTGGGGTAGAGATATGGATCGTCAAAAGGTCTCCATCATTTTATCTGATCCAAAGTAAAAAGGGGAGTAGTCGGGCTGAGGCTATAAAACAAGCGCTGATTGGGAGGCAACCCAATAATTTCTTAATTCGTAAGCAATTTAAGCATTTTAGTAGATTATATAAATCATTCTAAGTTATTTTTATCAATTTTGTAGGAATAACAACCCAAATGAAGAAATAAAGAAGGAGGAGCAAAAGAAAAAACAGAGGGCAGGATCAGAAGGTTAAGCGTCGCGGCCCATAACATGGAGCATCGGGACTCAACAAGCTAGCATCGAGGCTCTAACGCCGTTCCTGGGCACATGTTTTCAATTAGCGAATTTTGGAAAACAAATCTTCTAAACTCCTAGTCCTAATGTAAAACTAATTCATCTCTTCAATTCTAAGTCAAGTTCTAAACCTAAACTTTCAAGCTATAAATACAGGATTAATTTACACTTGTAAATTTAGCTCACAAGAATACAGGGTTTTTGGAGAGAAATTGAGTTTTATAGCAGAAGAATTATTTGTGCGCTACATTCAACATGGCTAGTAAGCATCTAAGGAGTCGATGAACATCCACAATTTTCATCGGTGAGGAGTATGATAAAACTAAGTTTGTTAGCAACGCAACATCAATTTATTATTATTTATCGTTGTCAAACTGACGAATGGGTTTTATACCTACGAATTGGGTACTTTTGGCTTGATGAAATTGTGTGTTCTTGGGTAGTTTATGTTCTTTTTTATGTGTTTTTATCTTATTATTGTATTATATAGTTTTATACTGCTTTTATATGTTTTTGTATGTATTTTATGTGTTTTAACTTTGTTTTGTAGGAATCGGAGTGAAAGCTACTTAGAGCGACGTTTGGGGTTGCTAGATTTGCGTTTTCGGCTTGCCATTTGCACAGCAGTCACTTTAAGGCTAATTTGAGCATTGCTCCAGCCTATATTTCGAAAAACTCAAAGAATGAAAGTTGTAGATCTACTTCTCCTCTTTCTGGAACATTGTGAATCATCCAATTTGGAGTTCGGATAAAGAAGTTATACTTATTTTCCCAACAGACATCAAAGCTAAAAATTCCAGATTTTTGTCTGGTGCCACAGCTCCCATTTACAGTGTATTTTCGGTGCTGCAGCGCCCTATATGCAGTATGTACGACATTTTGCCAGCGCTGCAGTGCCCCGTTTCAAGACAAATCCGGCGCCGCAGCGCTGGGTCGCGATTTTTGACAGTTCTAAGCTTTCAAATGCTCAACCTAAGGTCTCAAAACATGAATCTTTCATTTCATCTGCAACCTAGAGGAGAGAAAGAAAGGGAGGCGGCTTGGAAGAGGGAGGCCATGGCTCTTGGCCATGGTTCTTCAAGAGCTTCAAGAAACAACAATGGTGGGAGCTTCAACAACATCAATGGAGGAGCTTCAACGAACAACTAAGGGAAGCCATCCTTTCTTTCTTTTTCCTCTAGTGGCTAGAACTCATGCTTGGGGATCTAGTGTAAACAATTGTAACACCAATGGAAGTAAGGAATTGAATTAAACTTCTAGTTTTTCTTTGATACTTGTATTATCTATGGATAATTACCTAATATTTGGAACAGTTTGATTTATTTGTTATGAATTAAACTGCTATATTGCTTTCCTTTTGATTTGTGGCATGTGAATTGGTTATTTATATTTTGTGCTTAATGTTTAGCTTGGTAATCTATATGAAATTGGAAAATGGATTATAGATTCATACCATGAATTAGCTTGGTAATCTATATGAAATTAGAAAATAGATTATAGATTCATACCATGAATATGATGACATGTGATTATGTTATAGATAATTTGTGTATTGTCAATTCATTGTGACCACCATGATCAAAAGGAGAGTTAAGAGATTTGAACAAAATGATGCACGCCAAGTGTTTGACAAAATACTTGTGTATGGATATTGTGTTCTTAGCTCTTTACATATCCATTTATGTTTTAAAATAAGTGTTTAAGTAAGATTGATGTGACTTGAAGTTGATGTTTGGGATATGTTTGAGATAATTCCTCGTGGGTTCGACAATTCTCTTATCATTGTATTACTTGTTGACCGCGTATATTTGTGCGTGTTTATCGATTGGGAAAGCGTCCAACAAGTTTTTGGCGCCGTTGCCGGGGAAATAGTTTTCTTTTGTTTTTCCAATATTGATTTCAATTGAGTTGATCTTAATTTAAACTCTTATTTATGTATTTGTGTTTTGTAATTGTTTGCACGTATTTACCAATTGCGATAAATAGGCTGACAAGACTGTATGTAAATGCGGCTCTTGTGCAAGACTTGGCGTAAGATGGGGCCTTACAGTTCTGTTTATTGTTATCATTTGTGAGATTAGATTGACAAGACTATAAGTAAATGTATTGCTCTTGTGCAAGATTCAGCGTAATTATTGGAGCCTTACAGTCCAATTTTGCATGAGACGTTTGTATTAAAAAGAATAAAGAAAAGAAAAAATTAATATAAAAAAAGGAGCATAAAAAATATAAAAAAAATGATTTTAAATTTAGCATGTTTTGTTTTTGCTTTTCTAATTATTATCGTTAATTGACTATAACTTGTTAATGTCAATTTCAAGTTTGGGGGTCTTCTACATTTTGTTTTGATATTTTATGTTTTGTTTTAGCGTGTTTTGTTTTCGTGTGGGTTTCAATTGAAGTTTTAGTATAGGTTGTGTCTCTTGAGCATTGATTTAATTTGAAGTGATCTATAATCTTTGATTGGGCAAATAATTGTTGAGGTTATAACTCATGAAAAATGGACAAATGTTGCTTAGTCTTGTGCTTAACTTATTGTTGGTCATTGCTTTGCTTATGAGTCCTTTCACTTTTCTGCACTTACCCATGTGTAATGAACTAGTTGTACACCTTAGAAGGCTTATGTGACCGAATGCTTGTGGGAACTATCAATAAGCTCTGTTTTAACCTTAATTTAAACTTATTTTTTTGTTTCAAATAAAGTCGAGCTGAAGACTATAAAACAAGCGCTTATCGGGAGGCAACCCAAGCTTTGTGATTAGTTAATTTCAGGTACCGAGTATCGAGCAAAGTGGAATGCGCTCCCGACTTTGAGGACTCAGAGGATGATGTTGATGACAATTGGCATGTTCTCAGGGAAGTACTCTGTTTTAATTTTCCCTATTTCAGACATTGAGGACAATGTCTAGTTTTAGTTTGGGGGTACTTGTTATGTTATTTGGTACTTGAATTATTGTTATGTTATTATGTTAGTTATTTTGATGTTTTATGTTTATTTATACATATTAGTTAGAAATTTTGAAAATTTTGAAAAATTTTGAAATTTTGAGCAATGTTTTAGTTAAATCCATTGAGGGCCTATAATAAGAACTTGGAGGACATTTTGTTAACACTTGTGAAAGTGTCGAGCATACTAGTTTAAATTTTAACTTGGGAATTGGTTCTATGACATTTATGATCCTTTGTGTTTTTTGGCACTTACATCCAACTGTTGTGTTAGTTGTTCTTGGCGAGTTTATATAGTTTAATTCTTGTCAAAGATGTTGTTGAGATTCTAGGAACTTATTTAAAAATCAATTAAAGCAAAGTTAGGTATTCATATAAGTTTTGGGGAAAATATTGAATAATTTGATATCTTGGATTGTTTTTGAAAAATTTGAACTTTTGCCCTCCCAAGTTGGATTTATGAATCATGTGGTGAGTCAAGATGGAGCGTAAAACTCACTCGCTCATGGACATGTATGCGAAGAGCGAGATGGAGTATAAAACACACTCGTTGGGTAGAACAAGTGAGATGGAGCTAACATGCACTCATTTATTAGCTTCAGTGAGATGGAGCATAAAATGCACTCACGAAAAAAAAATATATGTTTTTGAAATACTAGGGATGGTGCAAGAATGTTAATAATGATCCAAGTGTGCATAAATGTTTGAAAAATCCTTTTGATCCTCTATTATATGGTTTGCCCTATTTGCTGAGATTGATGTGGTAATAGGATTCTAGAGTTGATATGATGTATCTTTTATTTAGTATTTGTTATATAGGCTTATCTATTGCGGTGGCTTATACAGTTTGGATGCGCGCACTCTGATTTCAAGGGTCATAATAGTTGTGGAACTAATTAATTGGTTGAATTATTAAACTTTCATGCTCTTGAGTTTTGTTGGGAGTTATTGGTTTTTGAATCTTTGAGGCATTATTCGGATAATTGTTGATTCATTGCTCGCATTGTAGGTATATTTAGTTTGTGAAATTTTAATATGTGATAAACCCATAGTTTTAAGCAATACTTTTAGAATCATGATGATGATCATGCTAATGAGATCTAAATTCTTAGATAGCTTAAAAACTAAAAGCGTTTGTGACGCCCCCAAATCCAGGTCACCTGAGCCACGGACCTGGTTCATCACTATCTAATACAAGCATGATACAATCGATAACTTATAGCGGAATAAAGGAATATTTACATTGATATAACATAAATAATCCTGTTCCAAGTCTCGAAACCAAGACTACTGCAAAACATAACATAACACATAAGGGTAAATATGTCTTAATACACAACGTCAATTAATAAGTCTTAATACAAACGGTAATTCTAGAACAACAAAATATAACTAATCAGTAGCTTTCCCCTTTCCCTTATTTTTCCTGAGCTCTCGCCACGTGCCGCACTAACTGAAATGTTTTAAAGAACGCAAGGGTGAGCAACAAATTTTTCCCGCAAGTATAATAACAGTGAATAATCACATGAATGACTTTAGCTCACAGGAGTAAAAATTTAGCTAACTCAAGGAAATAAACAACATCTTTTACCACCGTTATAGTGGTTGCTATGAACCGAAGGATTTCTGAAGTATCCAAGGATTTAAAAGTTTCCCAAAAAAAGGGACTAATCAATACTGAGTGAGCACCAAGGCACCGAACTCTATCTAGAATTACTGAAAATTCATCCGATAATCCACAAATTTGGTACAATAGGTGATCAGCCTAAGGTACCTGGCGTTATGCATAAGCCTTACATTTTCCATTTATGCGCGTATCGATTCCCTGACGTTTATACAATTTCCCCTGCTATGAGGGTTGTTCTTCTCAGTTTTACATGGGAGTCCGAACCTAAATAATTTGATCGGACAGTTTTACTTAATAACAATAATAGTTGGAGGACAATTCAATCCTTCAACCATACAATGTCACAATTAAATATAAGACATGGAATTACTGTCAAGTCTTATTTTATTTAATTATATGTATTTTGATTCTCCAATGAACAACTCTGATAATGCAAATTAGAAACTTCTTTCTAATTTCATTCTGCTTTGGCCAAAGACTTCTGAGTCATCATTTATCAAATCACATAGGACATTCACTCCTTTTACTAGAAGTGGTAGATTTTTTGTTGACCATTCACCTATCTCCATGTGCAACTTATTATACTCAATCATACCCTTTGATATACCCTAAGGGTCCTAAGGGATATGTCAAAGTATAACTTATCACACACAAGATTCTATGATGATCTCAAGTCCAAGGATCACTTGTACTACTATCACTAGAGGAATTCCTATTGACAGGCGAGTAAAACTCCATTAGGTATTCCTTAGCGAGCCACGTTCAGTGAACTTATTCTCTAATAAGCACCTACATACTTGCTTTAGTGTCTCCACACAAATGATTATGAGATCAATCATCCTCTTCATAAGAGCAAGCAACGTATGTACTAATCTATCCGGATTCACTAATCTCCTTTTTAGTAATCCAACGATTAGGAACGATTTTAGTTTGTGAGCTATCTAGAATTTAGATCTCATTAGCATGATCCCCATCATGATTCTAAAAGCATTGCTCAAAACTATGGGTTTATCACATTTAATATAACATCACCATGTAGATAATGTAAAATGCCTTTAATAACCGAATAAGATTACAAAGTATATGCCACATCATATCAAATATGATTGGCTTGTATGCATACTACTTTCAAATGCTTCGCCCGAGCTCTTGAAAACGAATTTGACGAGGATGTTTTGTGAAGTTAACAATCCCATGTTTGGTGTACTATGATGGTCTAGCCCCCTCGTCTGATTGGCTAATTCAATTAATACTCTCTCCTAATTGGTTGAGGCTTAATTGCCTCTCCAGTTAATTCTAATACACAGATAAATATACCCGAATACTCCCACTTTTATACCAAATTTGGTAAATAATTCTACCCAAAATTAAAATGGGTACTCCCATAAATTATTGGGACGCGTAAAAATATTTATTATGGGATTTGTCCATTTATTCGGAACACCTATATAACACATTTCGGATACGGATTAAATCACGCAGCAGCTCGAAAATCTATATTATCTGTAAGCCCCCTTAGCGATCAACGACTTTCCAGATAAAGATGTTTCTAATTTGCATTAATCAAAGTTATGCATTTGAGAATCGAAATACATATAATCAAATAAAATAAGACTTGACAGTAATTTCATATCTTATATTTGATTGGAACATTGTATGGTAGAAGGATTGACTTGTACAGTAACTATTCACTGAAAGGTTTTTTTGTGATTAATGTTAAAATCTATATTATCTGTAAAGTCGTTGATCGCTAAGGAGGCTTACCCTTATTGTAAAATAAATATTATTTATTTAAATGAATTAAGTAGTTTAATTTATTTATTTAAATAAGATTAGAATTGTTCTAATTGATTTATTCACAACAGGTTTAATATGGAGAACCTAAAGGGTCACGCCACAAAAGAAAAATATTTATTTAAGAAGTAAATGACATAATTGTAATAATTTGTTAAGTGTATTTAATTTAGTCTATGTAGATAGAATAAATTAAATAGCTTAATATTTATTGTTTAATATTTTAAAAATATTAAATATAAATTAATAAGAGGAGTCTTATTATTATTATTACTATTACTATTATTTAATTCCTAATAGGGATTGAGAATTAATTAATAGAAGTACTCTCTCATAAATTTCTAATTAGATTAGGAGTTTAATTTAATTAAAGGAGTTTAATTAGAATAAAAACCCTAATCCTAAATAGCTTAAGGAATGGTTTTCCTACATCTATAAATAAGAGAAGTATTATCACAGATTAGGGTTATACACTCTTGCATTAGAATTGTGGAGAGTACTTGCAATTTCTAGAGAGATAGAAACTAGGGTTGTGCCAACACCCATCTTATTGAACAGGTATTATTCTTTGGTGGATCTGTAACGATCGGGAATTTTAGATTTCCTTGTAACCCGAGTTATGTATGAATAAAATGAATTTTTATTATTATTATTATTATTATTTTTATATTAATCTATACTACGTGTTTAGAATTGTTTTATAGCCTAGAAAATGTGCATATGTTAAATTTTATGTGTTGTTGTGTCGTTAGAGTGAATAAATCGATTTTGCGAAAATTCATAAAATCACTATTAGCGGGACCCGCTTCCCGAGACACTATTCACGAGCACTATTCACACCCAAACTTTTTCGTCTATTTCAATTTTTATTAATTTAGGGGAGGCATACATGCGGAGGAATAATGTTTTAAGTGTCAGAAATTTTATTGGAGCGGATACGTAATTTAATCCATACCCAAAATGTATAGTATGGGTGTTCCGAATAAATGGACAAATTCCATAATAAATATTTTTACGCGACCCAATAATTTATGGGAGTACCCATTTTAATTTTGGGTAGAGTTATTTACCAAATTTGGTACAAAAGTGGGAATATTCGGGTAAATTTATCTGTGTATTCGAATTAATTGGTGAGACATTTAAGCCTCAAACCAATTGGGGGAGGCCACGTGTATATTGAGAGCCAATTGGGGGAAGGGAATAAACATGCACAGTACACCATACATGGGGCTGTTAACTACACCAACACTTGGCTCGGGTAACACATTTTTTGCGTACCCATACATTCCATCTCCTCCTGAAGCACTCCTCTTATTCTCCCATCAGCTCATTCTCCTCCTCCATTCAAGCCATACTCAACTGTTAGCAACTTCAGAGAGAGAGAGAGAGTTATTTCTTTCTTGCTAAGCAAAAAGCTTACTACAGCTAGAAGGAGAGTAAGTGTGTGTGTGCGGTAAGGACGTAAGAAGGCAAGCAAGGAGAAGAGGAAAGGAAGTATCAGCAGAAACGAGCAAGGAAAAGAGCAACCTGGCAAGTCATCTCAACCTACCCAAAGCCAACAAGAAGAGGTATACAAGCCTTATCCCTTCCCTTTTTCCATTGTTAGTTATAGTTGTGGTTCTTGAGCTAAAACCGATGGGTTTGAGCCCTCCTTGAGATATTTGTTGCACTGTTGGTTATGGTTCCTTATGAACATTTTTTAGAAGCTTTATAAACCATTAATACCTTCAAAGTGAAACAAAAACAAAGAATGATTCGGACCCAAGCTTAAGGAGGAAGATGATGGACTGTTTGGACCTTTGGACGATTAGAGGACAGTAAAGCCTTGATGTTGGGATTATTTCGATTGTTTGTTGTTGGAATATTGTACTTCTATCAGTTGTGAAGATATCCCAATTTGAATGAATCAAAATGATACTAAAATGAAGTCACAGTTGCCATTTGTGTGAGATATTTCATGGTTGCGAAAAACAGAGCATGCAGTTTATGTTTTAGCTAAGGATTTGGTCATGATAGTGATTATGGGTCGTCCTGAATTTGTGATATGTTGTAGCCTCGTGTCTTAGGAATCCATAGAGTCCGTAACGGACCAAATTGATCGAGTATAAAGGGAGATATAGGAGCTGGAGCTGGCGAGAGTCTGCCAGTTCGCGGTTCTGCAGGAACTGCAGAACAGCTACTGCATGCCGTTGTTCCGCGCCTGGTCCGGGTCGGGTTAGGTTGGACCTGGTCGGGTCTGGCCGGACCGGGTCGGGTCGGACCCAGTGAAATTTTCCAGCGAGTCTAAAACTTATATTTTTGTACAATGATTAAAAACACGTATAACTTGTTAAAGCCTTATGTGCTGAATTTCATACTAGTGTCAATCGGGCAGCCGCTCGCTCACCGGGGAGCGAGACCCCCGACTGGGTAAGCGTAGTGGCAATCAATGTATTTTAATGATGTGATGACTGTAATGAACTTAGTCCTTATGTGACTAATATTTATGATGATTTTAATGAATTATGTAGGATATTTTTGACGGACGATTAACGTCAAGATATTAACGCACGTACAAGGCAAGTTCCTTACTCAACCCTCATTTAATTGTGCGAGTTTTTCTTTACTCATTTATCTATCGAGCAAGTCTCCTATCTTATTCAAGTTATTATTGTGCAAGCTTACTTACCTTACTCAAATTTATATTCGAGCAAATATTATTTATTGGGCAAGCTTTTTGAGTTTCTTGTCTCCGTTCAAGTTACTTATCGATTTAGCAATTATTGTGCTAGTATTCATACTTTTATTCAAGTACTGTGTGATTCCAAAGATTATGAATTGTTATTCATTCAAGATATTATTGATGTTATTATACATGTTATTGAACCTTAAAGTTCTTTATTCTATAAACTATTTGAAAGTTATGTCAAAGCTAATTGCTTCAGCTAGACACTTATTGATTTATTTATTGAAGTGAGGTTAAGTCCTCCAACTATTATTGTTGTTAAGTAAAGTTGTCCGATCAAATTTCTTTGGTCCGGACTCCCATGTAAAGCTGAGAAGAGCAACCCTCATAGTAGGGGAAATTGTATAAACGTCGGGAAACCGACACGCGCGTAAATGGAAAATGTAAGGCTTATGCATAACGCCAGGTATTTTAGGCTGATCACCTATTGTACCAGTTTATGGATTATCGGATGAATTTGCAGTAATTCTAGAATAGAGTCATGTGCCTTGGTGCACCCTCAGTATTGAATAGTTCCCTTATTTGGGAAACTTTGAAATCCTTGGATACTTCAGAAATCCTTCGGTCCATAGCAACCACTATAATGGTGATAAAAAGAAGTTGCTTATTCATGTGATTATTCATTGCTATTATACTTGCGGGGCAAATTTGTTGCTCACCCCTTGCTTTCCTTAAAAACATTTCAGTTAGTGCGGCACGTGGCGAGAGCTCAGGAAAAGATAAGGGAAAGGGGAAAGCTACGGAGTAGTTGTAATTTGTTGTTTTAGAATTACCGTTTGTATTAAGACTGATTAATTGACGTCGTGTATTAAGACATATTTACCCTTATGTATTATGTTATGTTTTGATGTAGCCTTGGTTTCGAGACTTGGGTCAGGGTTATTTATGTTATATCAATGTAAATATTCCTTTATTCCGCTATAAGTTATCGATTGTATAATTCTTGTGTTAGATAGTGACGAACCAGGTCCGTGGCTCAGGTGACCCGGATTTGGGGGCGTCACAGGATCACCTCTAGAGGTCAAACACTTGGATGGCTAATGTTGATCAAACGAAGGAATTTAATCAGTGGAATTCAAGGAGAACGCGAAGGAATTGGAGTTGAACTTGTACCTTAGGAAGTTAGAATTCTACAAAGGTATAATTCTTATTCTCCATCTCTTTCGTTTAATTAATAATTGTGCATAAAGAAAGATCATGGTGATGGTTTGTATAAAATTTTAAAATCTGATTTTATCGCGATTCCATTTTATTTATGTAATTTGATTGCATGTTCGTGTTATATACAAATTTAATAGTGGTATCAAAGCCAAACTTTATGCGAATTATTAATTTCTTTGATTCTGTATATACATTGATATGTGTTTAGAACAATTTAATTGTGCATAACTGTTTGCGTAAAATTATTATTATTTTTTTTATTTAAAAAAAACATCGGTCAAAGTCAATGGTCAAGCGTTCACTGGTCAACTGATGACGTGGCACTGACTGCTGATGTGGCGCTGACTGGTCAACTGTTGACTGCTGATGTGGCGCTGACTAGTGAACTGGTGACTGCTGATGTGGCGTTGACTGCTCAACCTTTAAAAATAAAATAATAAATTTAGGATATAGGGTTTTAAACCCTTGACCTATTGATCATATTTTAGAAGCCTTACCACTACATAAGAAACATTTTTGATTATGAATCAGAATGTTTAATATTTAAACTATATAATTCTGGGTTTGAAGTTTGACTTAAGGTTTGTTTGATTATTTCTTTTAAAGGTTTATGATCAAGGGTTGACCTCATTTTTTTTTGTAAATTAAAATAAAGGAGTTTATTTTGATTTGGAATTTGATTAAAAATAAAGGAGTTTATTTTTATTCAAAATTGGATAAATTAAAATAAAAGGGTTGATTTTGATTTGGAATATTGGATGTCATGATAACTAAATAGAATTGGAATTGGATTCCATGATAACTAATTGGAGTTAAAATTAGATTTTATACTAACTAATATTGCCCATTAAATGATATCAATGCATATATGGAATCGTTTTATTATTCATGAGATGAATTGTAACGATCCCAAAATTTATACAATTCAACTCTCAACATCGGTCATTATCAATACATCTTCATTCTGACTTTATAACAATATTCAGTGTTAACCTTAATAAAATGCGGAATAACATTTGTTACATTTAATTCATCATCAAATACATCATCCAGAACCTTAACCATGGTTCAAAAACATAAATTTAAGCTAAAACAATTAATCTTCATGCATAACATCTGAATCATGCCATTCAAGCAGCGCATAACGTTACTTTGAATCTTTACCCTGCAAAAGTGGTTATTTGCAAGAATGAGCTCGACAGCTCAGCAAAATCTAACAGTTTGCATGCATCACATAGCACATAGATAACATGCTCATTATTTCAATCATAAACATTTGGCTAAACATGTCATATATAATGATCAACACATAACAAATAGAGATTGAGTTCCATAACTCAATCAACAGTCTTTATTCAACGAACGTAGTCATAGTTTGACTTTGTTGTCTCATACTTGTAACATATATAAAATGCATCATGCTTTTACATCATATGTTTAAAACAGTTAATCATTTAGTTCACATAACAAAAAAGAACTGAGAGACTTGCCTGGTTCGTAGATTACCAATTACCATAATCAGCTTATACTTATCTGCACTTCATGTATCTTACACAATATATATAATCATGCGCAACATTTATTAGTCACATAGCAACACATGGTATTAACTCTACTTTACATTTCATAATCCTTCATTTTTATTCTCCATGCAATTCTCAACTTAGAAATTAAGTCCTCATAAAACCCTTCATTTTATTACGTTCCACTTTAATCGACACTTAATATTTAGTTAAGTCTTAAACTTTTCTTTACATTAGATGTATAATGTTTATAAGTAAATCTTTGGCTTATTACAATACTATTTTCACTTCAGGATTCACTCTCATCCAATCTCATTTTAATATCTCAATTGTCATTTGATAAATAATGGGTAATTGTTACCATCAATCACAATATCTTAGTATTTATTTAATGCATTAGTCTACGTTTTTAAACATGCATAGGACAACATAATATATTATAATTTGAGAGACTTATACAAATATACCCCGTGATGGACTCTACATAAACAACTTTAGAAAATAAACAATTTTCTCATATCTGCCAGTTTCAGCGCCGACCGCGCTGAACTCTGGACCCAGAAACTCAACATAGTTTCAGAGCCAACATCACTGAAAATGAACTGTTTCAGAGCCGACAGCGCTGAAACCTGAACTTCAAATTCTAAGCATCAAACACCAATTTTCTATATTTTAACAACAAATTAAAATTACCCAATCACTATAACTCATATATGATCATTACCCAAATCTTCAATCACGATTCTAGCATCTTAAACAACCAATTTAAAGGCTTAAAATTCACAATTCATACTAGTTTTTCATATTTCACAACTTTTAGCGTAATCAATCGCTATGGATTCGTTTCTCAACCAAATTGGTCCGTTCAACTTCCGTTCTTTTCGTTTTTCAACGCATAACAACAATCCATTATCAATTTACAGTTTCATTCACGCATTGATAATGTAATGCCCGAAAAATTTTAAAACTCGTTATCAATTAATTATGATTTTTTTTTTATTTATTTAATTTTTACGGATTTAATTAGACCTATGTAGGTATTATTATTTAATTGTATAACTATACGATCTAATAATTTTCGTTACGTTAAAGGGTTCACTAATGGTCCGAGTAAATTAGTGGTTCAACCCTAAGATTTGAATGACAAGAAAATTGAAAAAAAAAGAAATTTAAATAAGTAATTTCATTTCGACTTGGTGTTGCATTAATTTTTTTAGATTAAATAATTAGGATGAGAGATTTATTGTTAAAATAAGTATTTTAAACGATTAACTAATTGAGCTAGTTATTTAATTTAAATGCTAGAAGTTTAGTTATTATTAATTTTAGTTAGTGAATTGGCCCATTCCCCTCTTTAGTCGGCTGGCCAACATCAATTGGGTTGGACCCATTTCCCTTTCACTTCCAGTCGGACCAAATCAAAGGGGTTGGGGCAAGTCTTAGGTGTTAACCAACTGGTGCCGAGTAGAGGACGGGTAGCTGAGGCTTAGGCCTTCAATCAGATGGAACGGGGAAGCGCGGCAAGGGTATGCCAGCGTGAGGCGACCGACGGCTTAGACTGGGAACTGAACAGCGACCGGTGGCTACTCAAGGTTCAAGGCGGGCAGAACGTATAAGGGCATGGGCGACCGACCACTTACCAATCGGACCAGGGGATTAAGGCGCTAGGAGATTGACCGATGTGAATACGCGGCGTGAGGGTCGGCGAATGGCGTCAGCAAGCGGGCATAGGCCTACCTTTCCTACCGACCGCACGAGGGTCTGTTGGCTGAACATAGCTGGGCTCGGATGGGACTTGATGCGGACAGCCGCTCACCTACCCCCCCTAACCCTTGGGTAATGTTGTGTCAATTGGGGTATTAACCAACGAAGGGGGCGCATATCCTCCTATAAATTAAAATCCCCTGAACCCTAGCGAAGTCGCTGATATTGTGGGTTCCAAATCAGAGAGAGGGTCTTAGCGAGAAGAGGGAAATTAGGGGAAACCGACTGCAAGTGGCGATACCAGCTCGGGGAGGGGGGTGCTAGCTGAGAAGTGAATGTCCAATCTCATCACCTATTTTGGGAGAAGAAGGAGAACGGCAACCCGGACCCCTTTTCAACTCAACCCAACCTCAAGGCACATCAATGGTTCTGTGTCGAACCAAGCCGCTGTAACAGTTCTTCTTCTGATTTTGTTTTACTTTTCTTTTCCTTCTTTGATGTTTGTGGGTTATGTTGTTACATTGATGGGAAAAAATCTGTTTATGGGAGGCCATGGAAGGCCGGGCAGTATAAGGGTGGGTTTTGGATTGTGGAATAATAGGTGATAACTGGTTCTTGAAGAACCTTAATATGCACACCAACTGTTTCTTGTAATGTCCATAAGAATCTGTTCGTTAAATTTTTCCCTATTGTGTTAAGTAGTAATCTGGTTAGCTTGAATAAAATTACAGGAATTAGTTATATCTTGTGATAATGTGTTGTTGTTGATTGTTATTGAGTGGGTTTTATAGCTACGAATCAGGTATTGTTAGACTTAATTATTGTGGTCTTTAAGTGTTTTTAGTATTATTTTACTTGTTTTTGGTGTTTATTTATTGTAGGTTGGAGCTAGAGGGGCAAAAGGGTAAATTTGGAGCTTAAAATACACTTGGTGGAATTTTTGTAAATTCCTGGACATGGGCTAGCGCCAGAAGCGCTAGGAATAACACTAAGCTAGCGCCAGAAGCGCTAGTTCACGAATTGGGATGCCAAAGTTCAGCTGGAAAGGAAAAGAAGAAACCAATTCGGAAGAGGATTCTAGTGAATATTGATTAGATAGTGAGAAGGAAACCCTAAGAAGGAACTTAGAGAATTTTATTATTTTTATTCTACTTTTCTAGAGAGAGATTTGGTGAAGTTTTATTGTGGATTATTATTATTGAAGTGCTGGATATTGATGTGGGTTAAACTTTACTTTGAATTTTATTCTTCAATTGGGTTTGATCAATCTACTTCTTCTTATTTCAATTGATTGTTTATTCTCCATGTTTAGTTTTGATCCCATAATGGCTTTTGGTTCAGACATGAACTAATCTCCATTATAGGATTCTAACGGATTTTAATATGTAGTCTAATTATAAGCGTGATTGTTAGATTATTTTGCATATCATAAGGAATTTCTATCATGATTGTTTTGCATGTATGAATGCTTGATCACCATTCGTTCTCAGTACTTGTATGGAATTGAAAAATAACATATAAGTATGGATTGTAATCATGATAGCTTGCGAATATGAGGCTTAATTGGATAGCTTAATATTGTGTGAGTCAGATAGAAATATATTGTTTCACCGTAGGAGCTAGAATAAGGGCTTGTGCTTAGAATCACTATAATTGCAATTTCACATAGAAATATAGTGATTTTGGTTGTAATGGTGATTACATGGTGTCTATTGAGTATGGATATTATGTAAGTAGGTCATAATACATTGACAGATGGTTATGTCTATATTAGTGCCCTTGGCTATTTTCCTGAGATATGTGAACTGTCTCGCATGATGGTGGTAATTAGGTGAACTATTAAATGAAGTTAGAATCCCATTAATTCCAAGCTTGATATATTTCGTTAGTATTTGTATATTTAGTTATTAATTGATATAGAAATAATTTTTCCACCAAAAGTAAGTCAATAGTTTAGGAAAATAAGTATAGTGATAGAACTGATGCATAGTGATTTAATTTAATCCTTTCTCTATGGGACGATACTCTACTTCCTCTGTATTACTTGTTGACCGTGTACACTTGCACGAGTTAAAGCTCTTTTATTAAAGACTTAAAAAGAGGCAACAAGTTTTTGGCGCCGTTGCCGGGGATAGGCGTTTAGATTTTTATTATTATCATCAGTTTTAAGCTATATTGTTTGACTTAGACAAATCTAATCTTTTCTCATTTCTATTTTTTATTTTTGCTGTGGTTTCAGGTACTTGTAGAATTTTTATGAACACACGATCATCTAACTCAAAATTAACACCAGCGCAGGATAATATTGACGGAAGAGGTTGGAAAGCAAGAGTGCGTAGGAATTTACAAGCACAGTTGGAAGGAACTATATCGAATATGGCGGAAGAACAGAGAGTAGAGCAAAGAGAGGAGCATAAAGCTTTGAGGGACTATTCCATGCCAAACATCACTGGATTGCAGTCTAGCATAGTCAGACTAGCAATAGCAGCAAATACCTTTGAGATTAAACCAGGAACCATTCAAATGGTGCAGAATTTGGTCCAGTTTGGGGGTGCTGCTACAGACAATCCTAATGAGCATCTTTTGAGTTTCATTGAAATTTGTGATACATTCAGATACAACGGGGTGACGGAGGATGCCATTCGACTAACACTGTTTCCATTTTCATTAAGGGATAGAGCAAGAAGTTGGCTTCATTCTTTGCCTGCAGGATCAATTACTACATGGGAGGACCTAGCACAAAAATTTCTAGCTAAGTTTTTCCCAATGGCTAAAACTGCAAAACTAAGGACAGCAATTTCTCAATTTGAGCAACAACAGGGTGAGTCCTTATACGAGGCTTGGGATAGGTATAAGGAGATGCTAAGGAAGTGTCCACACCATGGGATGCTAGATTGGATGGTGATCAACACATTTTATAATGGATTGGGATGGCAGTCTAGGCAGATGGTAGATGCAGCTACGGGTGGAGCTTTAGGGGCAAAGAGCTATGATGAGGCTTATAACCTTATTGAGACTATGGCAGCAAATGATTTCCAAAATCCTACAACCAAAACGTTACAGCCCAGAGTTGCAGGTTTGTTGGAAGTGGATGCTATTACCCAGTTGTCAGCACAGATGGGGGCTATGGCAAAGAAAATAGATTCGTTGTCGAAAAGTAAAGCCAAGTCAGTTGCCTTCGTATGTGAGATTTGTGCGGGGTCGCACTCAACAGATCAATGTGCTATCAACTCGAAGTCATTACAATATGTGAACACTTACAGGAAAGACCAAGGTCAGTTTCAGAACACATACAACCCCAACAACCGCAATCATCCAAACTTTAGTTGGTCAAGTAATCAAGGAAATCAGCAACAACAGTTTCAGCAGAATCAACAGTTTCCATCTCAGCCAGCACAACAACAGTATGCTCCATGACCACCTTTTCCACCAGGATATTCTCAACAACAACATCCTACTCCATATGCACCTCAACAAGAAAAGAAATCAGAAATGGAGGAGATGATGTTAAAGTACATGGCAAATACAGAGGTGATGATCAAAAGCCAGGCAGTGGCTATTAAAAATCTCGAAGCTTAGATGGGGCAAATGGTGACTATACTTAACAGTAGGCCCCAGGGTTCATTGCCAAGTAACACAGAGGAAAATCCACGGAGAGAGGGTAAGGAACAGTGTCAGGCCATTACACTCAGATCGGGAAAGCAATATTCAGGAAATGCACTAGACACAGCAGCACCGAGTTTACAAGGGGATGACACTAGGGTAGGAACTGAGACAGAAATTGAAGCTGAACAGAAAGAGAAGAAGGATGAGTCCGAGTCGCAGCAAGTAGAGAAGGAGAAAGCAAGTTCAGATAAGAAGCCTGTGAATACAGTACCGCAAGTTCACCCTCAAGTTCCATATCCGCAAAGATTGAACAAGCAGAGGGACGATAAACAGTTCAGAAAGTTTTTGGAGGTTTTTAAGAAACTGCAGATCAACATACCCTTCGCGGAGGCATTGGAATAAATGCCAAGTTATGGAAAGATCAAGAAGGGTATACTGTCGAGGAAGAGAAGGTTAGACGAATTTGAGACAGTGGCCTTGACGGAGGAATGCAGTGCAGTGCTTCAGCGTAAATTACCTCCAAAGCTGAAAGATCCGGGAAGTTTCACAATCCCATGTACGATCGGAAAGATGAGCTTCGATAAATGTTTGTGTGATCTTGGGGCAAGTATCAACCTGATGCCCTTGTCAGTATTCAGTCAGTTAGGATTGCCAGAACCAAGGCCAACTAATATTTCCCTACAGCTAGCTGATAGATCTATCACATATCCACGGGGGATAGTGGAGGACGTACTGGTGAAAGTGGACAAATTTATCTTTCCGGTGGACTTCATCATTCTGGATTATGAGGAAGACAAAAATATACCAATCATACTAGGGAGACCATTCCTAGCCACGGGGAGGACTTTTATAGACGTGCAGAAAGGAGAGCTTACAATGCGTGTACATGATCAGGAGGTGACGTTTAACGTTTTCAAAGCAATGAAGCTCCCAATCGATGAAGAAGAATGCTTCAGAGTAGACTTGGTGGATAGTATAGTGCATGACGAAGTTGAAAGTTTGTTGGGCTATGAACCACTGCAGAGAGTGATTGCTGAAAATTCAGATTTGGAGGATGAAGAATGTGTCGAACTTGTGCAATATTTGGATACCACCCCCAAATTCGGAAAATTCAGAACACCTATCGAGCCACTTACGAAAGCGGGAGAGACATCGGTAAAGTTGAAACCATCTCTTGAGATACCTCCCGAACTTGAACTTAAACCACTTTCAGAACATCTTAGGTATGCATTCTTAAATAAAGATTCAAAGTTACCTATAATTATTTCTTCTGCACTAACATCTTTTCAGGAGGAAAAACTGCTACGAGTGCTTAGAGAGTTTAAATCAGCTATTGGATGGACCATAGCAGATATCAAGGGGATAAGCCCTTCTTTTTACATGCATAAGATCCTGCTGGAAGATGGTAGTAAGCCAACAGTTTAACAGCAAAGAAGGCTCAATCCTATAATGAAAGAAGTGGTCAAGAAGGAGATACTGAAATGGCTGGATGCGGGAATAATCTACCCTATTTCGGACAATTCATGGGTGAGCCTTGTGCAGTGCGTACCAAAGAAGGGTGGAATGACCGTTGCCACCAATGAGAATAACGAGCTGATCCCAACGCGAACCGTAACAGGGTGGAGAATTTGCATGGACTACCGCAAGCTTAACAAAGCTACAAGGAAGGACCATTTTCCACTTCCGTTTATCGATCAGATGTTGGACCGACTGGCAGGTCATGAGTACTATTGCCTTCTGGATGGGTATTCAGGCTACAATCAGATTACGATAGCTCCGGAAGACCAGGAAAAGACTACTTTTACATGTCCATACGGCACTTTTGCCTTTAGAAGAATGCCTTTCGGGTTGTGCAATGCTCCAGCCACTTTTCAGAGATGTATGACAGCGATTTTTTCAGACATGGTCGAACAGAATGTTGAGGTATTTATGGACGACTTCTCGGTATTTGGGGATTCTTTCGATCTATGTCTTGAAAATTTGGTAATGGTTCTAAAGAGATGTGTTGAGACAAATTTAGTACTGAATTGGGAGAAGTGCCATTTTATGGTACAAGAAGGAGTCATACTGGGACACAAAGTGTCGAAGAAAAGCATTGAGGTGGACAGGGCAAAGCTGGAAACGATTGAGAATTTACCTCCACCTACGTCAGTAAAAGGTTTCCGCAGTTTTCTTGGTCATGCAGGCTTCTACCGCAGATTCATCAAGGACTTCTCCAAGATAACTAAACCATTGTGCAGTTTATTGGAGAAGGATGCACAGTTTAATTTTGATGAAGCTTGCATGAGGGCATTTGAGCATTTAAAGAATAAGTTAACGTCAGCACCAGTTATCACAACACCAGATTGGGAGTTGTCGTTTGAGCTTATGTGTGATGCCAGTGATTACGCAGTAGGGGCTGCTTTGGGGCAAAGGAAGGAAAAGATGTTTCATGTGATATACTATGCCAGCAAGACCTTTACGGATGCACAGTTAAATTACACCACCACAGAGAAAGAGTTATTGGCAGTGGTGTATGCCTTTGATAAATTCCGGTCATATTTGATAGGCACAAAGGTAATAGTGTATACGGATCACTCAGCAATTCGACACTTAGTGGTGAAGAAGGATGCAAAGCCTAGGTTGATCAGGTGGATATTGATGTTGCAGGAATTTGATTTGGAGATCAAGGATAGGAAGGGTACCGAAAACCAAGTGGCAGACCACTTGTCTCGACTAGAGCAGCCAGAAATGGAGGTAGACGGCAAAGTTGGAATTAATGAATCCTTTCCGGATGAGCAGTTATTTGTGGTACAAGGGGAAGTGCCATGGTTTGCGGATTACGCGAATTACTTAGTAAGTAAGATGATACCTTCTGACTTGGTGGGGCATCAAAAGAAAAAGTTTTTGCATGATGTTAAATGGTATATATGGGATGAGCCATATTTTTTTAAACAGTGTGCAGATCAAATGATAAGAAGGTGTATCCTATATAGTGAGACCGAAGGGATTTTACAGGATTGTCATTCTTCTGTATATGGAGGACATTATGGAGGAGAGAGAACAGCGGCTAGAGTACTTCAAGCAGGATTTTACTGGCCGACAATCTTTAAAGATGCTTACAGTTTTGTTCAGCGGTGTGATAGATGTCAGAGAGTTGGTAATATTTCAAAGAGGAATGAAATGCCTTTGAATACAATCCTTGAAGTAGAAGTGACAGCACTCCCGACAAATGATGCCAAGGTAGTCCTAAAGTTTTTGCATCGCAGTATTTTCACTAGATTTGGGACTCCTAGGGCCATTATTAGCGATGAAGGTAGTCACTTCTGCAACAGGCAGTTCACAGCGTTGCTGGCCAAGTATGGGGTAAATCATCGTATTGGTACAGCTTATCACCCACAGACGAACGGCCAAGCGGAAGTATCCAATCGAGAAGTAAAAAGAATCCTCGAAAAAATTGTGAATCCGACGAGGAAGGATTGGTCCTTAAAGATAGATGACGCTGTGTGGGCATATAGGACTGCGTACAAAACTCCGTTGGGTATGTCACCGTTTCAGCTGGTTTATGGAAAAGCTTGTCATCTTCCGATGGAGCTAGAACACAAGGCATATTGGGCAATTCGGAAGTTGAACTTTGATTCGACAGCTGCAGGTGAGAAGCGTTTACTCCAAATCAATGAGTTGGACGAATTTCGACTATGGGCTTATGAAAACTCGAAGCTGTACAAGGAGAAGGTGAAGAAGTGGCATGATCGTAAGATCATAGAAAGAACATTTGAACCGAGACAAAGGGTTTTGCTTTTCAACTCCAGACTTAAACTTTTTCTCGGGAAGCTGAAATCAAGATAATCAGGACCATTCGCAGTGAAGACGGTCTTTCCACATGGTGCGATTGAAGTATACGACAAATTTCCGGATCAATCGTTCAAGGTGAATGGAAAGAGGTTGAAGCATTACTTTGGGGATGAGGTGAACAGACAGGAAGTCACTTTAATCCTGTCTACGACATGAGATTCCGAGATAGTCAAGCTAATTGACTATAACTTAGCGCTATCTGGGAGGCAACCCAGCATTTTAACTTTATGTTTTGCTTTGGTTTAGTCATTTAATTTTCTTCAAAAAAAAAGGGTTTTTATAACTAACTTGGGACTTTAAATTGATTTGTGTGTAGGTTAAGGAAATGAACTGAAGAAATTTGGCTAAGTATGGAACTACACGCCTAAGCGCTCTAGGCGCCCATCCGAGTGCATAACCAGCGCACTAGGCGCCAGCCCAACAGCCGAGCTACTGCATATCAGCGCTCTTGGCGCTCCTCAAGGCCAAAACCCAGCGCTCTAGGCGCTAGCACCTGCTTGAGCTTCTGCATAATAGTGTCGTTAGTGCTCATTCCCTTTCTAAGCACAGCGCGCTAGGCACTCGGGCAAGGCCCAGCCTATATACTCCAGCGCCAGAGGCGCCCACACCTTGACCAGCCAAGCGCCAGCAGCGCTACTCCCACACCAACAGCTACTGCACCACAGCGCTAACAGCGCCCAACCCATAACAAATCAAGCTCCATTAGCGCTATACAAACCATTAGCTACTGTAACTCTGCGCTAGACGCGCTCAACCATGCACAAAGCCAGCGCCAATAGCGCTCAACAGGCGATTTTGAAAAAAAACAATTGTGTAAACCCTAATCAGGTATCTCAAGTTCTTTTATTTCTTTTCACCTCAAACCCATTTTAGCCGCCTGTGTTCCCTTTCTCCTTTTTCTATTGCGATTCAACCACCCCATCTCTCTTATTTAATCTCCAAACGGGCCGCTTGGACACATCTCCCCCAAAAATCAAGTCAAACTTTATTTCCATACTCAACCAAATAGCGAAATTTTCACCAATCCATTTGGGTTACTAAGGAATGAAGCATTCTCTCCACTTGGGTATGAATGTTTGATACAAGCTATTTCTATTGGTAAGTTTAATTGTGTGCAATTGATTTGGAGGGTATTTCCTTTGCATTGAATTGATTATATTTAAAAGGAATTATTTGGTTGTGCTTGTAACCCAATTAAATTTGTGTTGGCTCAATTGGGATTGGGTTTAAGTTTCAATTGTCTATCTATATGCTTGCAAGTTGTGGGAGATTTCATTGTGCTAAATTGGGTTATTCATAAGTTTGGGGGAAACATTGTCTAAGGGTTTTTACAGTGTGCCTACCAAGTGCTCGATAGATTGTCCCAACGAAATTTTGAGTTTTTTGGGTCTTGATTTGTGTTTAATTGGTTATTAATGGCTCCCAAAAGACATAGAGGGGAAAGTTCAGGTTCATCAGCTGTTGTAAAATATGATAAGAAGAAATTTGTTAGCCCCGAAGCAAGTGATAGGTTTAAAAATTGGCCCTCCAGGAAATCTCTAATTCCTAAGCGTGGCTTGCTACTTATTGAGCGGGTAGATGGGGAGTTAGCTCAAATGATACGCAGCCGAGATTGGATGGTATTTACTGCACAACCCGAGCCAGCTGTCGTTAATATTGTGAAGGAGTTTTATGCAAATGCTAAAGAAGCTAATGGGAATCTGGTAATGGTTCAGGGTCAGGAAATAAATGTGGGGCGTAAAGCTATTAATGCGTATTATAGGTTGCAGAAGATTCATAGGGATGGCTATACGAAATACTTGGAACAGGATTTGGATTATTCTGAGATTATAGAAGCCCTCTGTGAGCCAGGGACAGAATGGAAGCTGACTGACCAACAAGAAGCTGTGCACTTTCCCTCAGCCAAATTGAGCAGATATGGAAAAGCATGGCATGCTTTTATATGTGCTAAGTTGATGTCGTGCCGCCATATGAGTGATGTAATTAATCAGCGGGCGACGTTATTGTTTTGCATTGCCAAAGGGAAGACTATGGATATAGGGGAGGTAATTCATGAATCTATCATACACGCACTTGAGGGTAGTACCACAGGTGGACTGCCTCACCCTTCATTGATCACAGATTTGTGTCGTCGTGCTGGAGTCAAGTGGGATAAAGATGAACTTATGCAGGTCCCATTGCCTCCAATTGATCATGTTGCAATGGGACGGTACAGAGTATGGGGTGGAGGTGAGTCACACCCGAGGGGCTTAGGTTTCATTCTACCACAGCAGCAGCCGCAGGAGCAGCCACAGGAACAGCCACCACCTGTTGAGGATCCGGTTCCAGGCTCCACTATAGTTGAGACTATCCGACAGGACCTTCGGCACCATACTCGACGGATAGACTTAGTGGCAGGATCGATTCAGAGGGGTTTTGATCGGATGACTCGACAGCAGAATCGACTTGCTCAGCGCCAGGCGGAGATTTATGCCTATAATGTTAATTGTTCTACAGCCTTGGCGGATATGTTTGGGCGGTTGAATCCTTCAACAGGACCATTCCAGTTTCCACCAGCTCCTCCTCTTTCTATTTACCCACCACCTGACTCACCTTCTGATGCGGATGAGGATGATGATGATGATGTTGGCGATGGCAGTGATGATGAGTAGTGTTCTTCATCAGGGGAGTCCTCTGTTCTTAATTTCTTATTATTTTTCAATGAGGACATTGTCTTGTTCAGTTTGGGGGGTAGTTTTTTTTTGTTTTCATGCATATAGATTACTATGTTTCATTGTGTTTAGACTTATTGCATGGTAGTTGCATTGCGTTTTAGGTTGTGTTATCCATCTAGTTTCATGAATTAAGCATAAATTGATATAGTATCTAATGTGGCCAATGATAAGACTGGTTTCATAGTTTTAACTTGAGAAGAATTGAAAACTAGTGCTTAGTGATGACTTTGATTAGGAAGTGAAGTTTAACTTATCTGAAACTTTTGTTAGCAAGGAAAGCACATAATCAATTGTTTTGATCAATTTAATTCAAATTGTTGCATAATTTTCTTCTAGTGGAAGATTTGGGTTAAAACTTGATAATATCGGTGAGACGTCCATTAAATAAGAAACAGGTAAGAATCTAAGTTTGGGGGAATCTTGGGGTGTTAAAAAAATTGAAAATTTTGAACCTTTCCCAATTAAAGAATGGATCATGTGGTGGGTTGAGATGGAGCGTAAAACGTACTCACTCATAAACACATGGAAGGAGATGGAGCGTAAAACGTACTCGTTCAAAAGAAAGTGAGATGGAGCATAAAATGCACTCACTAAAAAGAAAAAAAAATTGTTTTAAATTCCTGGGGAAGGGTTTAAAAAGGATCTAAATGTGTTAAATAACCTTAGTGATACCCCTAGTGCTTAGTGATTGCTTGAATTAGTTGAATTGGTTGTGTTCACGGGTTGAATTGAGTTGCAATTGAAAGTTTTCTTCTAAGAAGTCAATTATGTGTTGGATTTGAATTGTAATTGATTGAAGTGGTTGATATACACACACGCACAACATGGGTGATGACAGGTGTAACTTAACTAATTGATTAAAGTTAGAACTTTGCATTGGTTAGAGGTTCTGCTTAAGTATTGTATGATATCTTTGAGGCCTGGTGTTGGATACTATGTTGGTTGATTGATTAATTCGTAGGCATGTTAGTTACTTTGCATTTGCATCATTGCATTGCTTGGGGACAAGCAATTGGTTAAGTTTGGGGGTATTTGATGAGTGGGTTTTATACCTACAAATCAGGTATTGTTAGACTTAATTATTGTGGTCTTTAAGTGTTTTTAGTATTATTTTACTTGTTTTTGATGTTTATTTATTGTAGGTTAGAGCTGGAGGGGCAAAAGGGTAAATTTGGAGCTTAAAATACACTTGGTGGCATTTTTGTAAATTCTTGAACATGGGCTAGCGCCAGAAGCGCTAGGACTAACACTAAGCTAGCGCCAGAAGCGCTAGTTCATGAATTGGGATGCCAAAGTTCAGCTGGAAAGGAAAAGAAGAAGCCAATTCGGAAGAGGATTCTAGTGAATATTGATCAGATAGTGAGAAGGAAACCTTAAGAAGGAACTTAGAGAATTTTATTATTTTTATTCTACTTTTCTAGAGAGAGATTTGGTGAAGTTTTATTGTGGATTATTATTATTGAAGTGCTGGATATTGATGTGGGTTAAACTTTACTTTGAATTTTATTCTTCAATTGGGTTTGATCAATCTACTTCTTCTTATTTCAATTGATTGTTTATTCTCCATGTTTAGTTTTGATCCCATAATGGCTTTTGGTTCAGACATGAACTAATCTCCATTATAGGATTCTAACGGATTTTAATATGTAGTCTAATTATAAGCGTGATTGTTAGATTGTTTTGCATATCATAAGGAATTTCTATCATGATTGTTTTGCATGTATGAATGCTTGATCACCATTCGTTCTCAGTACTTGTATGGAATTGAAAAATAACATATAAGTATGGATTGTAATCATGATAGCTTGCGAATATGAGGCTTAATTGGATAGCTTAATATTTTGTGAGTCAGATAGAAATATACTGTTTCACCGTAGGAGCTAGAATAAGGGCTTGTGCTTAGAATCAATATAATTGCAATTTCACATAGAAATATAGTGATTTTGGTTATAGTGGTGATTACATGGTGTCTATTGAGTATGGATGTTATGTAAGTAGGTCATAATACATTGACAGATGGTTATGTCTATATTAGTGCCCTTGGCTATTTTCCTGAGATGTGTGAACTGTCTAGCATGATGGTGGTAATTAGGTGAACTATTAAATGAAGTTAGAATCCCATTAATTCCAAGCTTGATATATTTCGTTAGTATTTGCATATTTAGTTATTAATTGATATAGAAATAATTTTTCCACCAAAAGTAAGTCAATAGTTTAGGCAAATAAGTATAGTGATAGAACTGATGCATAGTGATTTAATTTAATCCTTTCTCTGTGGGACGATACTCTACTTCCTCTGTATTACTTGTTGACCGTGTACACTTGCACGAGTTAGAGCTCTTTTATTAAAGACTTAAAAAGAGGCAATAGTTGCGGCATGCTTATAAAGAAATAAATTGCATTTGATAATAGTTTATTAGACCGAAGCTTGGTGTCATGGGTCTTTTGTGTGGATATTATGTGTGGTTGTTGCAAGCCCTGAACGCGCCGCAAATGCAAAACTATCACTGTATTTTTAGTAATGCTATGGAGCGATTAAATCAAAGCTGCTTAATAAAAATATTTTCAGAAGAAGGGTAATATTAATCAATTAGTCTATTATTATTTAGTGTTAGTAATAATGATTAGCCCCAAAATACTTAAGTGGTTTAATCAACTTACAATTAATCCACATCGATATTATTGACACTCGTACTCGGTGCACTTGAATTCGTACAGTCTTGGATTTGTACATTTATTAAAGTTCCGTAATTCACGAACTATTTAAGATTGAGTCTAGACCCTTGTTCGGTCAGGCAAATATATGAGAATTTATAAAAGCTATCCGGGCCAATCAATGGTATGGATTCTTAGACTGAAATGAACATCCCTTTTATTATAGGAGAGTACCCCATGTATCTCATATAAGGTACAAACAACAGAGTTGAATGCTATGCATATACATAGTGTACGCGAGGCTGATCCCCTCAAGTACATATTCTGTAGCCAGTAACCAGAGGGTCAACCAGCTATTGACTCCCTTGGAAGTTATTGTTTAAAGTCTACTTGACTATCAATTCTCTAAAAGAAATTATTGTTCTTGTTTCCGATATTTATGTTGTTGAATTCCCTCTCTATATTCCATTCATCATGATATATCCTTTATTGTTGTATTTAAACTTGTTGAGCAAACTAGTTGCTCATCCTTGCTATATCATGACATTTATTGCAGCTCAACCCGAGAGTTCAGGGAAGGGCAAGGGCAAGGAAAAAATGAAGTGATAGGCTTCACGTAGTTGGCCTTACTTTATGTTTAGTTTAATTTGCTATTAATGTAATTTGAACCCTGATTACTATTTAGGGCATGTTTGTGTTATGTATTAAGGTTATCGTATCTTGGGACTAGTAACATCTTTTGAATGAACAACATATGTTTGTTATATTCTGCATTTAGTTATTGTATGTTGTTGGAGGTGAATGTTTGTATTGGATCGTGATGACCGAATCCGGGTATTTGGAGACCCGAATTTGGGGGCGTCACAGGTTGGTATCAGAGCTGTAGGTTATAAACTTTAGGATCGCGAAACCCAGGTTATAACCTTAGTATTAAACTTGTATTAAGTACGCTAGGATGTGAATCGAGGAGATTCATTTGATGGTCATGTCTGGAGGTGGATTGTGGAAATCTACCCAGCCGAGTTGTACATGATAAAATATCATTTCATTTTATCAATGAACATATTTTATTGTGATACTGACATCTGGTTATTTGTTGTCTCTGTCTGTGGCTGTAGGATGCCTGGCATAGGAATGCCCAGTCCTGCTGGAGAGGTGGAGTTCACAGACATTCATGTGGACACAGTGGGTTTAGTCGACGTGCAGCCAAGTGAGCCAGAGATGGACACTAGGGATGAGGCTGAGGCCGAATATGGTTCTGAGGAGGAGCCGGTTACTGGGAGAGTGCTGAAACAGTTAAGTGATGAAGGGGAAGATCCAGTGACAGAGGATGATGAGCCACCTGCATATGCAGACGGTATGGGCACTACTGTTGATGATATCATTGAAGGGCTGTCAAGTAGAAATGCAGAGCTCGAGAACCGGGTAGCCCATTTGGAGGAACAAAACCAGACCCATCAGGTCATGGAAGATCAGTATAGGGAGCTAGCGTATCAACTGGAGAATGAGCTGGGATTGCTGAAGGTACAACTACTGGGGTATGAGGCCTCAGCACAACAGATCAGACCACTACTACATCAGTTGCTGGCCAGGAATGCCGAGCTGAGAGAGAAGTTGGAACGGAAGGAAGTAGAGTTAGCCGAGCTGAGGGTCAAACATGAGACTACGAAGTTCGAGTTCAATCTAGAGATTGCTGAAAATATCCGGGTTAGAGATGCCTGGGTCAGAGCAGCGAGGAGAGTTGATCAGCTGGAGGACAAGTTGGAGGCAGGAGCGGTAAGGATAGAGACCTTGGGGTTAGCTATGGACGCAGCCTATAGGAGGCCTCGTTTGGAGGTAGGAGAACCTAGTTGCTCGGTTCGTCGTCGGGACATGAGTGGAGTGTTTTCCTCAAATCAGCAAGAGCAGGTTCGTCACAACATGTAGTGACGTGTTAGTTGGGTGTCTTGTCATGGTTATAGGTGTCGTAAGTTCCACCTTTTGTTATATTAGGGACATATTCATGTTGTAAACCCCTATATTTTGTAGCATGCTTGGGGTAGTAGTTAAACCCCAACTTTTGTTTTGATAGAGGGGTGGAAAGTTATTATTCCCCACTTTTTGTTTTAGGAGATGGTTAGTGTTCGTTAGGACATGCCATTGCGCATTTATAGAAGTATACCACAGGTTGAGTCCGGTTATATCAGAACAGTGGTATATGAATATAAATGCAGTTATTTTATTTAAATCAAATGTGTTTGATAGATGTTTTTACTCTTAATTGCTGATTTCAATAATATATTGTGTGAAACATAAAACTATAAGTGAAAGTCAGCGATTTTCCTTTATCAGATCATGCCGCCGAGAGGACGACCGCGTAACCAGCGGGTTGAAGAGTCGGAAAGTGAAGTTGGGGATCAACCTAATCCAATGAGAATGTTCGCAGAGATGCTGGCGGAAGCCATGCAAGCAAGACCGCCTCCTGTAGGGACCCAACCAGCACCCCAGCCAACGCATCATTTGGCCAACTTTAAGGATTTCAAACTGGTTGGACCACCCGAGTTCAAGGGAACTCTCAACCCAATAGAAGCACAGACTTGGGTCGAAGAAATGGAGAAAGTCTTCGAGGTCGCACGGGTGGCCGAGGAACATAAAACCGGATTCGCCACTTTCATGTTGAAGGGCGAAGCTAACTATTGGTAGAAGGCCAATAAGGGACGAGCAGGCGAGGGAGTCGTTTCATGGGACAGATTTAAAGAGCTATTTTTCGAAAATTATTTTCTGGAGAATACACAGCAGGACATGGAAGTGAAGTTTCTGGAACTGAAACAGGGGAGTATGACTGTCGCAGAGTACGCGGCAAAATTCAATGAGTTAGCCCAATTTGCTCCACATCAGGGGGACATAGAGGCCAGGAAGGCAAGAAAGTTCGAATTGGGATTAAAGCCATGGGTGCAGAAGTTAGTCGCGATATTAATAATTAAGAACTTCTCGGAACTGCTAGAGAGGGCTATCATTGCGGAGGGAGGCAATGAAGCGGTGGCACGATTCAACCAAGACAGAAAGAAGAGTGAGGATGAGCAGCGGGGGCAGCAAACCCCAGTAAGCGCAAATTGAATGAAAGCCAATCGTCCGAGGGCAATAAATTCGCAGGTGAGGCTAAGAGAAGTGGGAAGTGCAGCAACTGCGAGAAGAATCACTTGGGGGAGTGCATGAAGGGGAGGAGCGTTTGTTACCGTTGTGGACAACCGGGGCACATGGATCCTCAGTGTCCGAACAAACAGAAAGGAGGATGTTTCTCATGTGGAGCACCCGACCACCAGATTAAGGATTGTCCGACGAGAAAGGGCGACGTCGGGAGTGGCAACAGAAGCAACAACAACAACAGCGGCAATAACAACTGGCTGAGCTGTGGTGGACCGGCCAGTCAAGCCAACAGGCCAACGGCACGCACGTTTAACATGACCATTCAGGATGCGGTGGAATCTAAGGACGTGGTCTCAGGTATCATCCCAATCAATGATATAAATGCATATGTGTTATTCGATTCGGGGGCTACCTGCTCTTTTGTTTCCCAAGAATTTGCTAATCAATTAAATTTACCTCGTGAAAAGTTAGAACACCCTATAAATGTAGAAGTAACAAACAAGGAAATTATCCCCGTAGAATGCATTCATAGGAACTGTTGTGCTGAATTGCGAAGATTCAAGCTCAACGTGGATCTGATACCAATTCGGTTGGGGGAGTTTGAGGTAATCCTGGAAATGGATTGGTTGTCAACTCACGGAGCAGTTATTGACTGTAAGGAGAAGTGTGTACACCTGAAGACTCCTAATAAATCAAAGGTTGTATTCTATGGTAGTAAATCACCAAGACAATCTTGTTGTCTGACTATGATGCAAACAAAGAAATTGCTTAAGAAAGGTTGCGTATGTTATTTAGCCTACGTGGTTGATACTCGACAGGTCGAGGGTGAAATGAGTTAAATACCAATCGTGAGGGAATTCGCCAATGTCTTCCCATATGAGATTCCGGGACTGCCGCCGGATAGGGAAATCGAGTTCGTAATCGACTTGGTACTGGGAACCGCACCAATATCGAAGCCGCCGTATCGAATGGCACCTGTAGAAATGAAAGAGTTGATGGTTCAAGTGCAGGAACTGTTAGACAAGGGCTATATTAGACCAAGCGTGTCACCATGGGGAGCGCCAGTTCTGTTCGTAAAGAAGAAGGATAGTTCGATGAGACTTTCTATCGACTATCGCGAGTTGAACAAAGTTACGATTAAGAATAGGTATCCGTTGCCTAGAATCGACGATCTGTTTGATCAACTTAAGGGAGCAAAATACTTTTCAAAGATCAATTTAAGAATGGGCTATCATCAGCTGAAGGTGAGGCAAGAAGATATCCCGAAGACGGCATTCAGAACTCGTTATGGGTATTTCGAGTTTCTAGTGATGTCATTTGGATTAACAAATGCACCAGCAGCATTCATGGATATGATGAACAGAGTATTCAAGCAGTACTTGGACAAGTTCGTAGTCGTATTCATCGATGACATCTTTGTGTATTCAGAGATAGAGAAAGAGCATGCTGAACATTTAAAGATTGTATTGGAAGCTCTCAGAAGGGAGAAGTTGTATGCGAAGCTTTCTAAGTGTGAGTTTTAGTTGCAGAGAGTGCAATTTCTGGGACACGTCATCCACAAAAATGGGGTTTCGGTGGACCCAGCAAAAGTAGAAGCGGTTATTAATTGGGAACAACCGAGGACGCCAACAGAGATCAGGAGTTTCTTAGGATTAGCAGGATACTATCGGAGATTCATACAGGATTTTTCAAAGATAGCATCGCCGTTGACTAATCTCACCAGAAAAACAGTTAAGTTCGTTTGGACGGAGAAATGCGAGAAAAGTTTTATGGAGCTGAAGAAGAGACTTAGTCAAGCACCAGTGTTGACTTTACCAGATAACACTGGAGGTTTCGTAGTGTATAGTGATGCGTCACACAAAGGTCTTGGCTGTGTGCTGATGCAGCATGGCAAGGTCATTGCGTACGCGTCACGTCAGCTGAAGGATTATGAGAAGGGTTACCCGACTCATGACCTGGAGTTAGCCGCGGTAGTTTTCTCCTTGAAGATTTGGAGGCACTACCTATACGGGGAGAAGTGCGAGATATACATAGATCACAAAAGTCTAAAATATATCTTCACTCAGAAGGAGCTGAACATGAGGCAGCGCTGATGGTTGGAGTTGATCAAAGATTACGACTGTGAGATTCTGTACCATCCGGGCAAAGCAAATGTAGTGGCTGATGCCTTAAGCAGGAAAGGCAAAGCGAAATTGATGAAGCTGACAATTCAATAGGAGTTGATAAAGGACTTTGAACGTCTAGAATTGGAGGTTAAGTACCCGATGGAATCGGACGAAAAATTGGTTACCGTGACAGCAGGTCCGACTCTACTCGATCAGATAAAGGAGGCTCAACAATTTGATAAAGAATGCATTGACATTAAGAAGCGACTATCGGAGGGAAAAACATTGAAGTACAAGATTGACAGCACAGGATTGCTGAGGTTTGAGGGAAGGATCTGGGTACCATATGTACCAGATTTAAGGAAAGAAATATTACGGGAGGCCCATAATACGGGATTTTTGGTACATCCGGGTAGCACCAAGATGTATCAAGATCATCGTCAGCATTATTGGTGGCCGCATTTGAAGGGAGAAGTTACAGAATACGTCAGCCGGTGTTTAACTTGTCAGAGGGTCAAGGCAGAGCACCAGCGGCCGAGCAGATTGTTGCAACCTTTAGAGATCCCAAAGTGGAAGTGGGAGCACATCACAATGGATTTTGTGGTAGGACTTCCAATGACACAGAATGGACTAGACGCCATCTAGGTAATCGTAGATCGTTTAACCAAGTCTACTCACTTTTTGCCGATCAAGATCAGATATAAATTGGAACAGTTAGTGAAACTTTACATAAAAGAGATAGTATCGCGGCATGGAGTGCCGATATCTATTGTATCTAACAGAGATCCGCGCTTCACGTTAAATTTTTGGAGAAGTCTACAGGAAAAAATTGGAACGCAGTTGAGGTTGAGTACAACGTATCATCCTCAAACTGATGGCCAGAGCGAGCGAACGATTCAGACCTTGGAAGACATGCTTAGGGCTGTCGTAATGGACTTAAAGGGAAGCTGGGACGATCACTTGCCACTGGTAGAGTTCACTTACAACAACAGTTACCACGCTAGCATCGGCATGCCACCGTACGAAGCGTTATACGGAAGGAAGTGGCGAACACCGTTATGTTGGGATAAGGTTGGTGAACGGAGATTGTTGGGACCAGAGTTGGTACAACAAACCGTGGAAATCGTTAGAGTAATAAGACAGTGTTTAGTAGCAGCTCAGGATCGTTAGAAGAAGTATGCCGACTTACATCGTCAGAAGCAAGACTTTGAAGGTGGTAGCTTTGTGTTTTTGAAGGTATCTCCCTAGAAAGGGAAGATCCGTTTTGGGAAGAAAGGCAAATTGAGCCCTAGATTCATAGGACCGTTCGAGATTTTGAGGCGGATCGGTGAAGTGGCATACGAGATAGCATTACCTCCTGAACTTGAACACATTCACAACGTGTTTCATGTATCAGTGTTACGTCCATATAAATCAGACTACAAGCACGTTATTTCCTATGAGCCAATTCAAGTCGAGAAGGACTTATCGTACGACGAGATTCCTGTCCAAATATTTGATAGGGAAGAGCAAAAGCTGAGGAATAAAATCATTTATACCGTTAAAGTTCTTTGGAGGAATCAGGCGGTGGAAGAAGCTACGTGGGAACTCGAAGAGAAGATGAGAGCGAATTATCCGCAATTATTTGAGTAACCTTAGGTTGAAATTCCGAGGTCGGAATTTTTATAAGGGGGAGAGGATGTAATGCCCGAGAATTTTTAAAACTCGTTATCAATTAATTATGATTTTTTTTATTTATTTAATTTTTACGGACTTAATTAGACCTATGTAGGTATTATTATTTAATTGTATAACTATACGATCTAATAATTTTCGTTACGTTAAAGGGTTCACTAATGGTCCAAGTAAATTAGTGGTTCAACCCTAAGATTTGAATGACAAGAAAATTGGAAAAAAAAAAGAAATTTAAATAAGTAATTTCATTTCGACTTGGTGTTGCATTAAATTTATTGGATTAAATAATTAGGATGAGAGATTTATTGTTAAAATAAGTATTTTAAACAATTAACTAATTGAGCTAGTTATTTAATTTAAATGCTAGAAGTATAGTTATTATTAATTTTAGTTAGTGAATTGGCCCATTCCCCTCTTTAGTCGGCTGGCCAACATCAATTGGGTTGGATCCATTTCCCTTTCACTTCCAGTCGGACTAAATCAAAGGGGTTGGGGCAAGTCTTAGGTGTTAACCAACTGGTGCCAAGTAGAGGACGGGTAGCTGAGGCTTAGGCCTTCAATCAGATGGAACGGGGAAGCACGGCAAGGGTGTGCCAGCGTGAGGCGACCGGCGGCTTAGATTGGGAACGGAACAGCGACCGGTGGGTATTCAAGGTTCACGGCGGGCAGAACGTATAAGGGCATGGGCAACCGAGCACTTACCAATCGGACCAGGGGATTAAGGCGCTAGGCGATTGACCGATGTGAACGCGCGGCGTGAGGGTCGGCGAATGGCGTCAGCAAGCAGCCATAGGCCTACCTTTCCTACCGACCGCACGAGGGTCTACTGGCTGAACATAGCTGGGCTCGGATGGGACTTTATGTGGACTGCCACTCACCTACCCCCCTAACCCTTGGGTAATGTTGTGTCAATTGGGTTATTAACCAACGAAGGGGGCACATATCCTCCTATAAATTGAAAACCCCTGAACCCTAACGAAGCTGCTGATATTGTGGGTTCCAAATCAGAGAGAGGGTCTTAGCGAGAAGAGGGAAATTAGGGGAAACTGGCTGCAAGTGGAAATACCAGCTCGGGGAGGGGGGTGCTAGCTGAGAAATGAATGTCCAATCTCATCACCTATTTTGGGAGAAGAAGGAGAACGGTAACCCGGACCCCTTTTCAACTTAACCCAACCTCACGGTACATCAATGGTTCTGTGTCGAACCAAGCCGCTGTAACAGTTCTTCTTCTGATTTTGTTTTACTTTTCTTTTCCTTCTTTGATGTTTGTGGGTTATGTTGTTACATTGATGGGAAAAAATCTGTTTATGAGAGGCCATGGAAGGTCGGGCGGTATAAGGGTGGGTTTTGGATTGTGGAATAACAGGTGATTACTGGTTCCTGAAGAACCTTAATATGCACACCAACTGTTTGTTGTAATGTCCATAAGAATCTGTTCGTTAAAATTTTCCCTATTGTGTTGAGTAGTAATCTGGTTAGCTTGAATAAAATTGCAGGAATTAGTTATATCCTCTGATAATGTGTTGTTGTCGGTTGCGGCATGCTTATAAAGAAATAAATTGCGTTTGATAATAGTTTATTAGACCGAAGCTTGTGTCATGGGTCTTTTGTGTGGATATTGTGTGTCGTTGTTGCAAGCCTTGAACGCGCCGCAAATGCAATACTATCACTGTATTTTTAGTAATGTTATGGAACGATTAAATCAAAGCTGCTTAATAAAAATATTTTCAGAAGAAGGGTAATATTAATCAATTAGCCTACAACAATGGTTACCATGTCAGCATAGGAATGCCACCATTTGTAGCTTTGTACGGAAGGAAATGTAGGACGCCTTAGAAGTCAGTGGCAAATTGATAGGTACGCTTGTGAGGTGCTATTTTTTTTTTATATGAGTCACAGGTTGGTATCATACATAGAAAAGAATAAAATTTATGAAATAAAGTGACACCTTCAGTCAAGGTTATTTAGAGAAATCAAAACATAGAGAAGCTACGTGGGAGCTTGAGAGTAAAATGCGAGATAACTACCCACATTTATTTTCATAGACTGCACTGTAAATTTCGAGGACGAAATTCTTATTAGTGGGGGTGAATGTGAGATTCCGAACCTTAATAAGATTTGTAAATATAAATTATGTGTTTATGAAATAAAATTTCTTGTTCTGACTTGGTATTATGTGATTGTGTATTTTATTAAACAAGTAGGTCAAATAAAAAATTTTCGCCAAGCAGCTGTGTCATGCTTAATCGGACAAAATGATTTGTCGTGCTTCCGGCGAATTCACCGAGAAACGTCTCGACAAATTATTTTTATAAGTTGCTGTGTCGTGCTTGGAAATGACGAAGTACTTTGTCGTGCTTCGGAGTTAATATAATATTATATTAACTGATAAAAATCTAGAAATAAGTTAATTAGGGTTAGAATGTTAAACGAAAATAGAAACCCTAATTTCAAAACCCTAATTGGTAAAATTTATTCGAATTGTCCAATCGAAACCCTAATTATTGTACAAGAATCTTAATTGATATAATTAAGATCTAAGTAATGAGTCATAATATTAATTATGAATTATTAAATTTATATTAAAACCCTAACGAAAGATTTGAAACCCTAATAGTAGGTTTGAAAACCCTAAACCCTAATTCGAAACCCTAAAATCCTAATTTGGTTTGATAACCCTAAATTATGAGATGATAAACTTTAATTATGATATATTAACTTAATTAAAGTATTACTAACCATGATTAAACATCCTAATCATGATTAACAAAAATCTAGATTTAATTAGTAAGTAAATAAATCAAAAATCAAATTTTTAAACCAATCAAGTGAAGATAGGAACACAAAATCAGATATTTATAAATATCTAGCTTAAGTAGGTGAATAATATCTGATTCTAAGCAGCACAAGTAACTAGGTTAGATATTTTTAGGGTAAAAATGGAAATTAAAGTCTAGGAAACCCTAATCTAAGTTGCTATAAATAGAAAGAGGTTCTTATAATTTAACCTACGAAATTTCAAAGTTTATACACTTATATTACCAGCCTAAACAAGCCCTAGCAACCACAAGTTCAAAATCAGAAAGAAGAAATCAAAAATTTGAAGAAAAAGGTGCATAAACCCTAATTTGTTGCTAGATCTTCAAGCCTGGAAAATTTTTGTGTTTTAGATGTTTAGGAATACTTGTTAATGTGATATTAAGTGATCTGGGCGGTTAAAACATGTTTACATATCATCTAGATATGAAAATCAAGCCAAAAACTCAAACTGTTCTTGGCAGTCAAGAACAGTCTGACCAGCTACTTTGTCAGGCAGTTTGATCGGCTTAATTTATGTGTTAGATCTGTTTTAATGTATGTATGTGTAGCCTGATATGTGGTCTATAATATCCAACTTGAATTGTAGTAAAAGAATGTCTAAAACTGAAGTTATGATCGGTCAAAAGTCCTTTGACCGTTCAGATTTGCAAATTTCTGGGCAACCCAGAAATCTTTGAAGAACTCTGACAAGCTTTGTCAGAAGTTCATGCTGCCCAGATTTGGCCTAAACGAGATATTTTGTGTAATTTCTTTGCTTAGACTTGTTGTATGCTACATAGATAACAACCTCATAACATTAAAACACATGAACAATAATTAATCTAGCCAGAAATCGTGGTCAAAGTGCCTTGACCGAACCTGACTCATGAATTTCTGGGTTACCCAGAAATTCTCAAGAACAGTTGGTCCCTGCTAGTTTGACCAAATTTAAATGGCATCAAATGATGTTGTTTGATCTCAAACAACACATGTCGTTACTCTCTACCATATAAACTGTAACTAGCAACAAGAATCAAACACAAACCTTTAAGCATCAAAGAGAAATTTAAGATCAAATTAGGCTGCATAACGTTGACCAAGTGTTCTTCATGAAGAACACCTTTAGCGACGATATTCATCCTAAACCCAGAAAACTAAAGAAATAAGCAGACCGTCGCTAAAGCCCTTTCGCGACGGATTTTTAATAAAAATTAAATAAATTATAAAATAATAAATAATTATTAAATAATTATTAATAATTAATAAATAAATCCGAAAATTCATTTTAAATTATAAAATTTTATTTTTAATATTTTTAGATATTCTGATATATTATTTAATTTAATTAAATAATAAATATTAATTATAATAAATCATTTAATAATTGTTTTAATTATTTAAAAATGATATTAAATTATTAAATAATTTATATTAAGTATTTAAAAATGATATTAAGGTAATTAAAATTATTATATATAATAATTAAATAAAATATTAAATATTTAAAATATTATTAATGATAAATAAATCATTTTTTAAATAATATATTAGGTATTTAAAAATGTTATAAATGATACTTAAATCATTTAAATATCAAATTAAGTTTTGAAAATTATTATAAGTAATAAATAAATTATTTTAATGATAAAATAAATTCTAAAAATATCATTAATGATAAAATAAATCATTTAAATAATATTCTATCTTTCTAAAAAAATATTATAAATGATAAATAAATCATTTAAATAATATTTTAAGTATCTAAAAATATTCTAAATGATGAATAAATTATTTAAATAACATATTAAATGTTTTAAAATTATTCTAAATGATAATTAAAGCATTTAAAAATATTCCTAAGCTTGTAAAATTATTTAAAAATATTTCCAAGCTTATAAAAATTATTTAAAAATAATATTAAGGTTCTAAAAATATTATAAATGATAATTACCTTATCTAAGTTAATATTTAAGCTTCCAAATGAAGTTTTATCGAACAATCTATGTGTTTAGCCATTAAGGATGCGACCGAGATACCGAATCAACGTCGAACCTTAATGAGACTTGTTTAGATTAGCGTAATACATGTTTATATACGTGATAACGCTTATTATTGGTATACGTAGACTACGTGCGTTGACTGATCGTACTAAATTATAGTGAGCTACGCTAAGGCAAGTCTCCCAACTTTGTTATCTTAATGCAAGTCTCCCAACTTTGTTATCTTTATGCAAGTATCCCGAACTTATTTACTTTTGAGCAAGTGTCCTAACCTTGCTCAACTTATATTAAGCAAGTATTATACATCTTGCTATCAATTATTGTGAAGTTATTGCTACTTGTTCAGCATAACTTAAGAAATGAATCATTTATTGACTGTTTGAACTTAAAATTTTTATATCAAACCAAATTATTTTGGTACGACATCTATACTGAGTAAAAGGGACACCGTGGATGGAAGGTGGTCCGACAAACCTTCGAATAAGGTTTAAATTGGCAATTCAATGAATTGACCAATATTGGCAATTAACTTAAATTGACCAAAAATGTGGTAGGATGATATGCATACTCCTAGGATATTGGTGAGGCTGATCACCTACCAGATATCCGAACTCAAAGAGGTTCTAAGTCATTGAAGACTAACAGGACAATTTGAAATATATGGTTCCGGTACAGAACCCTCAGTATCAATTATACATCACCTGACATCTTTCAAATCAAACACATGGTGTTTACATATTCAAATGAACTTGCTGAGCATTTTGTAGCTCATTCTTGCGCATATCTTCTTTTGCAGCTTTAAATGATATTTCTGGCACGTCTGGGACTGATAAGGGGAAAAGTCATGCTTATTTAAGTTTTATTTCTGTTGTTAAATACTTTAAGTCTTTTAAAGACTTGTTGTTGTAATAACTTAGTATAACGAATGATGTAACTGAACAAAATGTTATGTAATATATTATGATCCTTTATGTCATAGAATGCGTTATACTCTGATCTTTAAATTCTTAGAATAGTTGTACTAAGTTAAATACAGTGTCTTTATGAACTATACATCTGAATGAGGGTATCTGGGGTTACACTTAATGAGCGCCGGTAAGGTGTCATCTTTACCGGAATGTGCCCCTCAGTTTTATGGACAATCATATCATTAATACTGTGAATGTCAGATAGAGAGGGAATATTGATATGAAAGAGATATTCATAAAATATGAATCTATACATCTAAGTGAGGGTATCCAAACACAGACAACGTTCTGACGAGAACTATTATCTGTTATGGGATACTGTGAATCTTGGATAGACAGAAGTCATATATTATTGAGTATTTACAGTTGTATAGTTCCACGTGAACACCAGATCTGCTACAGGGGACTGTAGAGATTTGGGGGCATCACAGACAGCACAGGATTGCTGAGGTTTGAGGGAAGGATCTGGGTACCATATGTACCAGATTTATGGGAAGAAATATTGCGGAAGGCCCATAATACGGGATTTTCGGTACATCCGGGTAGCACCAAGATGTATCAAGATCTTCGTCAGCATTATTGGTGGCCGCATTTGAAGGGAGAAGTTGCAGAACACGTCAGCCGGTGTTTAACTTGTCAAAGGGTCAAAGCAAAGCACCAGCGGCCGAGCGGATTGTTGTAACCTTTAGAGATCCCAGAGTGGAAGTGGGAGCACATCACAATGGATTTTGTGGTAGGACTTCCAATGACACAGAAGGGACTAGACACCATCTAGGTAATCGTAGATTGTTTAACCAAGTCTACTCACTTTTTGCCGATCAAGATCAGGTACAAATTGGAACAGTTAGCGAAACTTTACGTAAAAGAGATAGTATCGCGGCATGGAGTGCCAGTATCTATTGTATCTGACAGAGATCCGCGCTTCGTGTCAAATTTTTGGAGAAGTCTACATGAAACAATGGGAACACAGTTGAAGTTGAGTACAGCGTATCATCCTCAGACTGATGGCCAGAGCGAGCGAACGATTCAGACCTTGGAAGACATGTTGAGGGCTGTCGCAATGGACATAAAGGGTAGCTGGGACGATCATTTACCACTGGTAGAGTTCGCTTACAACAACAGTTACCACGCTAGCATTGCCACCGTACGAAGCGTTATACGGAAGGAAGTGTCGAACACCGTTATGTTGGGATGAGGTTGGTGAACGGAGATTGTTGGGACTAGAGTTGGTACAACAAACCATGGAAATCGTTAGAGTAATAAGACAGCGTTTAGTAGCAGCACAGGATCGTCAGAAGAAGTATGCCGACTTACATCGTCAGAAGCGAGACTTTGAAGTTGGTAGCTTTGTGTTTTTGAAGGTATCTCCCTAGAAAGGGAAGATCCATTTTGGGAAGAAAGGCAAACTGAGCCCTAGATTCATAGGACTGTTCGAGATTTTGAGGCGGATCGGTGAAGTGGCATACGAGGTAGCATTACCTCCTGAACTTGAACACATTCACAACGTGTTTCATGTATCAGTGTTACGTCCATATAAATCAGACTACAAGCACGTTATTTCCTATGAGCCAATTCAAGTCGAGAAGGACTTATCGTACGACGAGATTCCTGTCCAAATACTTGATAGGGAAGAGCAAAAGCTAAGGAATAAAATCATTCATACTGTTAAAGTTCTCTAGAGGAATCAGGCAGTGGAAGAAGTTACGTGGGAACTCGAAGAGAAGATAAGAGCGAATTATCCGCAATTATTTGAGTAACCTTAGGTTGAAATTCCGAGGTTGGAATTTTTATAAGGGGGAGAGGATGTAATGCCCGAGAATTTTTAAAACTCGTTATCAATTAATTATGATTTTTTTTATTTATTTAATTTTTACGGACTTAATTACACCTATGTAGGTATTATTATTTAATTTTATAACTATACGATCTAATAATTTTCGTTACGTTAAAGGGTTCACTAATGGTCCGAGTAAATTAGTGGTTCAACCCTAAGATTAAATGACAAGAAAATTGGAAAAAAAAATTTAAATAAGTAATTTCATTTCGACTTGGTGTTGCATTAAATTTATTGGATTAAATAATTAGGAGGAGAGATTTATTGTTAAAATAAGTATTTTAAACAATTAACTAATTGAGCTAGTTATTTAATTTAAATGCTAGAAGTATAGTTATTATTAGTTAGTGAATTGGCCCATTCCCCTCTTTAGTCGGCTGGCCAACATCAATTGGGTTGGACCCATTTCCCTTTCACTTCTAGTCGGACCAAATCAAAGGGGTTGGGGCAAGTCTTAGGTGTTAACCAACTGGTGCCGAGGAGAGGACGGGTAGCTGAGGCTTAGTCCTTCAATCAGATGGAACGGGGAAGCGCGACAAGGGTGTGCCAGCGTGAGGCGACCGACGGCTTAAACTGGGAACGGAACAACAACCGGTGGGTACTCAAGGTTCAAGGCGGGCGGAACGTATAAAGGCATGGGCGACCGAGCACTTACCAATCGGACCAGGGGATTAAGGCGCTAGGCGATTGACCGATGTGAATGCGCAGCGTGAGGGTCGGCGAATGGCGTCACCAAGCGGCCATAGGCCTACCTTTCCTACCGACCGCACGAGGGTCTGCTGGCTGAACATAGCTGGGCTCGGATGGGACTTGATGCGGACAGCCGCTCACCTACCCCCTAACCCTTGGGTAATGTTGTGTCAATTGGGTTATTAACCAACGAAGGGGGCACATATCCTCTTATAAATTGAAAACCCCTGAACCCTAGCGAAGCCGCTGATATTGTGGGTTCCAAATCAGAGAGAGGGTCTTAGCGAGAAGAGGGAAATTAGGGGAAACCGGCTGCAAGTGGCGATACCAGCTCGGGGAGGGGGGTGCTAGCTGAGAACTGAATGTCCAATCTCATCACCTATTTTGGGAGAAAAAGGAGAACGGCAACCCGGACCCCTTTTCAACTCAACCCAACCTCAAGGTACATCAATGGTTCTGTGTCGAACCAAGCCGCTGTAACAGTTCTTCTTCTGATGTTGTTTTACTTTTCTTTTCCTTCTTTGATGTTTATGGGTTATGTTGTTACATTGATGGGAAAAATCTGTTTATGGGAGCCATGGTAGGCCGGGCGGTATAAGGGTGGGTTTTGGATTGTGGAATAACAGGTGATTACTGGTTCCTGAAGAACCTTAATATGCACACCAACTGTTTGTTGTAATGTCCATAAGAATCTGTTCGTTAAATTTTTCCCTATTGTGTTGAGTAGTAATCTGGTTAGCTTGAATAAAATTGCAGGAATTAGTTATATCTTGTGATAATGTGTTGTTGTTGGTTGCGGCATGCTTATAAAGAAATAAATTGCGTTTGATAATAGTTTATTAGACCGAAGTTTGTGTCATGGGTCTTTTGTGTGGATATTGTGTGTGGTTGTTGCAAGCCTTGAACGCGCCGCAAATGCAATACTATCACTGTATTTTTAGTAATGCTATGGAGCTATTAAATCAAAGCTGCTTAATAAAAATATTTTCAGAAGGAAGGTAATGTTAATCAATTAGTGTATTATTATTTAGTGTTAGTAATAATGATTACGCCCCAAAATACTAATTTCAAGACTTGATAAGTAAAGATAATAATTACTTAATTAATATTAAATAAATAATTAACTAAGAGTAAAGTTAATAAATTAATTATTTATTATTTAAATAATAAATAAAGATAATAATTACTTAATTATTATTTAATTAATATTAATAATTATGTAAGAGTGAAGTTAATAAATTAATTATTTATTATTTAACATTAAATAATAAATAAAGATAATAATTACTTAATTATTATTTAATTAATATTAAATAAATAATTAAGTAAGAGTGCAATTAATAAATTAATTATTTATTATTTAACATTAAATAATAAATAAAGATAATAATTACTTAATTATTATTTAATTAATATTAAATAAATAATTAGGTAGGAGTAAAGTTAATAAATTAATTAATTATTATTCAACATTAAATAATAAATAAAGATAATAATTACTTAATTATTATTTAATTAATATTAATTAAATAATTAAGTGAGAGTAAAGTTAATAAATTAATTATTTATTATTTAACATTAAGTAATAAATAAAAATAATAATTACTTAATTATTATTTAATTAATATTAGATAATAATTAAGAATGAGTAAAGTTGATAAATTATTTATTTAATTATTTAATTAAGACTAAATAAGGATTATTAACCAATAATTGAAGACAAGTAAGGTTACTATTTTAAATACCCAAATAATAAATAAACATGATTAGCTATTTAATATAATAACTAAAGGTCATTAATTAATTTCTATTTAGCTAATGATAAATAGTAATTGGATTTTGATAGTTATTAAAGTTATTAACCAATAGTTATTGTTCAAAATCTACTTGACTATCAATTGTCCTAAAAGAAATTATTGTTCTTGTTTCCGATATTTATGTTGTTGAATTCCCTCTCTATATTCCATTCATAATGATATATCCTTTATTGTTGTATTTAAACTTGTTGAGCAAACTAGTTGCTCATCCTTGCTATATCATGACATTTATTGCAGCTAAACCTGAGAGTTCAAGGAATGGCAAGGGCAAGGGCAAGGAAAAGATGAAGTGATAGGCTTCACGTAGTTGGCTTTACTTTATGTTTAGTTTAATTTGCTATTAATGTAATTTGAACCCTGATTACTATTTAGGGCATGTTTGTGTTATGTATTAAGGTTATCGTATCTTGGGACTAGTAACACTTTTTGAATGAACAACATATGTTTGTTATATTCCGCATTTAGTTATTGTATGTTATTGGAGGTGAATGTTTGTATTGGATCGTGATGACCGAATTCGGGTATTTGGAGACCCGAATTTGGGGGCGTCACAGGTTAGTATCAGAGCTGTAGGTTATAAACTTTAGGATCGCGAAACCCAGGTTATAATCTTAGTATGAAACTCGTATTGAGTACGCTAGGATGTGAATCGAGGAGATTCATTTGATGGTCATGTCTGGAGGTGGATTCTAGAAATCTACCGAGCCAAGTTGTACATGATAAAATATCATTTCATTTTATCAATGAACATATTTTATTGTGATACTGACATCTGGTTATTTGTTGTCTCTGTCTGTGGCTGTAGGATGCCTGGCATAGGAATGCCCAGTCCTGCTGGAGAGGTGGAGTTCACAGACATTCATGTGGACACAGTGGGTTTAGTCGACGTGCAGCCAAGTGAGCCAGAGATGGACACTAGGGATGAGGCCGAGGCCGAATATGGTTCTGAGGAGGAGCCGGTTACTGGGAGAGTGCTGAAACAGTTAAGTGATGAAGGGGAAGATCCAGTGACAGAGGATGATGAGCCACCTGCGTATGCAGACGACATGGGCACTACTGCTAATGATATCATTGAAAGGTTGTGAAGTAGAAATGAGAAGCTCGAGAACTGGGTAGCCCATTTGGAGGAACAAAACCAGACCCATCAGGTCATGGAAGAACAGTATAGGGAGTTAGCGTATCAACTGGAGAATGAGTTGGGATTGTTGAAGGTACAACTACAGGGGTATGAGGCCTCAACACAACAGATCGGACCACTACTACATCAGTTGGTGGCCAGGAATGCCGAGCTGAGAGAGAAGTTGGAACGGAAGGAAGTGGAGTTAGCCGAGCTGAGGGTTAAGCATGAGACTACGAAGTTTGAGTTCAATCTAGAGATTGCTGAAAATATCTGGGTTAGAGACGCCTGGGTTAGACCAGCGAGGAGAGTTGATCAGCTGGAGGACAAGTTGGAGGCAGGAGCGGTAAGGATAGAGACCTTGGGGTTAGCTCTGGACGCAGCCTATAGGAGGCCTCGTGTGGAGGTAGGAGAACATAGTCGCTCGGTTCGTCGTCGGGTCATGAGTGGAGTGTTTCCCTCAAATCAGCAGGAGCAGGTTCGTCACAACATGTAGTGACATGTTAGTTGGGTGTCTTGTCATGGTTATAGGTGCCGTAAGTCCCACCTTTTGTTATATTAGGGACATATTCATGTTGTAAACCCCTATATTTTGTAGCATGCTTGGGGTAGTAGTTAAACCCCAACTTTTGTTTTGATAGAGGGGTGGAAAGTTATTATTCCCCACTTTTTATTTTAGGAGATGGTTAGTGTTCGTTAGGAAATGCCATTGCGCATTTATAGAAGTATGCCACAGGTTGAGTCCGGTTGTATCAGAACAGTGGTAAATGAATATAAATGCAGTTGTTTTATTTAAATCAAATGTGTTTGATAGATTTTTTACTCTTAATTGCTGATGACAATAACATATTGTGTGAAACATAAAACTATAAGTGAAAGTCAGCGGTTTTCCTTTATCAGATCATGCCGCCGAGAGGACGACCGCGTAACCAGCGGGTTGAAGAGTCGGAAAGCGAAGTTGGGGATCAACCCAATCCAATGAGAATGTTCACAGAGATACTGGCGGAAGCCATGCAAGAAAGACCGCCTCCAGTAGGGACCCAACCAGCACCCCAGCCAGCGCATCATTTGGCCAATTTTAAGGATTTCAAACTGGTTGGACCACCCGAGTGCAAGGGAACTCTCAATCCAATAGAAGCACAGACTTGGGTCGAAGAAATGGAGAAGGTCTTCGAGGTCGCATGGGTGGCCGAGGAACAGAAAACCGGATTCGCCACTTTCATGTTGAAGGGCGAATCTAACTATTGGTGGAAGGCCAATAAGGGACAAGCAGGCGAGAGAGTCGTTTCATGGGACAGATTTAAAGAGCTATTTTTTGAAAATTATTTTCCAGAGAATACACAACAAGACATGGAAGTGAAGTTTTTGGAACTGAAACATAGGAGTATGACAGTCGCAGAGTACGCGGCAAAATTCAATGAGTTGGCCCGATTTGCTCCACATCAGGTGGACACAGAGGCCAGGAAGGCAAAAAGGTTTGAATTGGGATTGAAGCCATGGGTGCAGAAGTCAGTCGCGATATTAAAAATTAAGAACTTCTCGGAACTGCTGGAGAGGGCTATCATTGCGGAGGGAGGCAATGAAGCGGTGGCACGATTCAACCAAGACAGAAAGAAGAGTCAGGAAGTAACTAAAGCGAGGAGCAGTGGGGGAAGCAACCCAGTAAGCGCAAATAGAATGAAAGCCAATCGTCCGGGGACAATAAATCCGCAGGTGAGGCTAACAGAAGTGGGAAGTGCAGCAACTGCGGGAAGAATCACTTGGGGGAGTGCATGAAGGGGAGGAGCTTTTGCTACTGTTGTGGACAACCGGGGCACATGGCTCCTTAGTGTCCGAACAAACAGAAAGGAGGATGTTTCTCTTGTGGAGCACCCGACCACCAGATTAAGGATTGTCCGAAGAGGAAGGGCGACGTCGGGAGTGGCAATAGAAGCAACAACAACAACAGCGACAATAACAACCGGCCGAGCTACGGTGGACCAGTCAGTCAAGCCAACAGACCAACGGCACGCACGTTCAACATGACCGTCCAGGATGCGGTGGAATCTAAGGACGTGGTGTCAGGTATCATCCCAATCAATAATATAAATGCATATGTGTTATTCGATTCGGGGGCTACCTGCTCTTTTGTTTCCAAAGAATTTACTAATCAATTAAATTTACCTCGTGAAAAGTTAGAACACCCTATAAACGTAGAAGCAAATAAGGAAATTATCCCCGTAGAATGCATTCATAGGAACTGTTGTGCTGAATTACGAGGATTCAAGCTCAACGTGGATCTGATATCGATTCGGTTAGGGGAGTTTGAGGTAATCCTGGGAATAGATTGGTTGTCAACTCACGGAGCAGTTATTGACTGAAAGGAGAAGTGTGTACACCTGAAGACTCCTAATAAATCAAAGGTGGTATTCTATGGTAGTAAATCACAAAGACAATCTTGTTGTCTGACTATGATGCAAACAAAGAAATTGCTTAAGAAAAGTTGCGTATGTTATTTGGCCTATGTGGTTGATACTCGACAAGTCAAGGGTGAACTGAGTCAAATACCAATCATGAGGGAATTTGCCGATGTCTTCCCAGATGAGATTCCGGGACTCTCGCCGAATAGGGAAATCGAGTTCGTAATCGACTTGGTACCGGGAACCGCACCAATATCGAAGCTGTCGTATCGAATGGCACCTGTGGAAATAAAAGAGTTGATGGTTCAACTGCAGGAATTATTAGACAAGGGCTATATTAGACCAAGCGTGTCACCATGGGGAGCGTCAGTTCTGTTCGTAAAGAAGAAGGATGGTTCGATGAGGCTTTGTATCGACTATCGCGAGTTAAACAAAGTTACAATTAAGAATAGGTATCCGTTGCCCAGAATCGACGATCTGTTTTATCAACTTAAGGGAGCAAAACACTTTTTAAAGATCGATTTAAGAACGGGCTATCATCAGCTGAAGGTGAGGCAGTAAGATATCCCGAAGACGGTATTCAGAACTCGTTATGGGCATTTTGAGTTTCTAGTGATGTCATTTGGATTAACAAATGCACCAACAGCATTCATGGATATGATAAACAGAGTATTCAAGCAGTACTTGGACAAGTTCGTAGTCGTATTCATCGATGACATCTTGGTGTATTCAGAGACAGAGGAAGAGCATGTTGAACATTTAAAGATTGTATTAGAAGCTCTCAGAAGGGAGAAGTTGTATGCGAAGCTTTCTAAGTGTGAGTTTTGGTAGCAGAGAGTGCAATTTTTGGGTCACGTCATCGACAAAAATGGGGTTTCGGTGGACCCAACAAAAGTAGAAGCGGTTATTAATTGGGAATAACCGAGGACGCCAACAGAGATCAGGAGTTTCCTAGGATTAGCAAGATACTATCGGAGATTCATACAGGATTTTTCAAAGATAGCATCGCCGTTGACCAATCTCACCAGAAAAACAGTTAAGTTCGTTTGGACGGAGAAATGTGAGAAAAGTTTTATGGAGCTGAAGAAGAGACTTAGTCAAGCACCGGTGTTGACTTTACCAGACAACACTGGAGGTTTCGTAGTGTATAGTGATGCGTCACACAAAGGTCTTGGTTGTGTGCTGATGCAGCACGACAAGGTCATTGCGTACGCGTTACGTCAGCTGAAGGACTATGAGAATGGTTACCCGACTCATGACCTAGAGTTAGCCGCGGTAGTTTTTGCCTTGAAGATTTGGAGGCACTACCTATACGGGGAGAAGTGCGAGATATACACAGATCACAAAAGTCTAAAATATATCTTCACTAAGAAGGAGCTGAACATGAGACAGCGCCGTTGGTTGGAGTTGATCAAAGATTACGACTGTGAGATTCTGTACCATTCGGGCAAAGCAAATGTAGTGGCTGATGCCTTAAGCAGGAAAGGCAAAGCGAAATTGATGAAGCTGACAATTCAAGAGGAGTTGATAAAAGACTTTGAACATCTGGAATTGGAGGTTAAGTCCCTGATGGAATCGGACAAAAAATTGTTTACCGTGACAGCAGGTCCGACTCTACTCGATCAGATAAAGGAGGCTCAAGAATTTGATGAAGAATGCATTGACATTAAGAAGCGACTATCGGAGGGAAAAACATTGAAGTACAAGATTGACAGCACAGGATTGCTGAGGTTTGAGGGAAGGATTTGGGTACCATATGTACCAGATTTAAGGGAAGAAATATTGCGGGAGGCCCATAATACGGGATTTTCGGTACATCCGGGTAGCACCAAGATGTATCAAGATCTTCGTCAGCATTATTGGTGGTCGCATTTGAAGGGAGAAGTTACAGAATACGTCAGCCGGTGTTTAACTTGTCAGAGGGTCAAGGCAAAGCACCAGCGGCCGAGCGGATTGTTGTAACATTTAGAGATCCTAGAGTGAAAGTTGGAGCACATCACAATGGATTTTGTGGTAGGACTTCCAACGACACAGAAGGGACTAGACGCCATCTAGGTAATCGTAGATCGTTTGACCAAGTCTACTCACTTTTTGTCGATCAAGATCAGGTACAAATTGGAACAGTTAGCGAAACTTTACGTAAAAGAGATACTATCGCGGCATGGAGTACCGGTATCTATTGTATCTGACAGAGATCCGCGCTTCACGTCAAATTTTTGGAGAAGTCTACAGGAAAGAATGGGAACACAGTTGAGGTTGAGTACAGCGTATCATCCTTAGACTGATGGCCAGAGCGAGCGAACGATTCAGACCTTGGAAGACATGCTGAGGGCTGTCGCACTAGACTTAAAGGGCAGCTGGGACGATCACTTGCCGCTGGTAGAGTACGCTTACAACAACAGTTACCACGCTAGCATCGGCATGCCACCGTACGAAGCGTTATACGGAAGAAAGTGTCGAACACCGTTATGTTGGGATGAGGTTGGTGAACGAAGATTGTTGGGACCAGAGTTGGTACAACAAACTGTGGAAATCGTTAGAGTAATAAGACAGCGTTTAGTTGCAGCACAGGATCGTCAGAAGAAGTATGCCGACTTACATCGTCAGAAGCGAGACTTTGAAGTTGGTAGCTTTGTGTTTTTGAAGGTATCTCCCTGGAAATGGAAGATCCGTTTTGGGAAAAAAGGCAAACTGAGCCCTAGTTTCATAGGACCGTTCGAGATTTTGAGGCGGATCGGTGAAGTGGCATACGAGGTAGAATTACCTCTTGAACTTGAACACATTCACAACGTGTTTCATGTAACAGTGTTACGTCCATATAAATCAGACTACAAGCACGTTATTTCCTATGAGCCAATTCAAGTCGAGAAGGACTTATCGTACGAGGAGATTCCTGTCCAAATACTTGATAGGGAAGAGCAAAAGCTGAGGAATAAAATAATTCATACCGTTAAAGTTCTCTAGAGGAATCAGGCGGTGGAAGAAGCTACGTGGGAACTCGAAGAGAAGATGAGAGCGAATTATCCGCAATTATTTGAGTAACTTTAGGTTGAAATTCCGAGGTTGGAATTTTTATAAGGGGGAGAGGATGTAATGCCCGAGAAATTTTTAAAACTCGTTATCAATTAATTATGATTTTTTTTTATTTATTTAATTTTTACGGACTTAATTAGACCTATGTAGGTATTATTATTTAATTGTATAACTATACGATCTAATAATTTTCGTTACGTTAAACGGTTCACTAATTGTGACATCCCCAAATCCAGGTATTTAATTCCCACAGATTTGGTGTTCACTATCTCATTCATTCAAAACTAACTACCCAATAAAATAACAATTAAATAAACTTAAATAAATATCTTCCCAAAATGGGTTACATCACCAAACTATTAAATATTCAAATCCCAGGTTATCATAACCTTAATACATCAAATGCGGAATAAAACATAATTTAAAACAAGTCTTGTTACAAATAATCATCAAGTAAATAGCAGGTCATTAGCTATTTATGCATCTTGCCCTTGCCTTTGCTCATGGACGGCTCGTCCGACTTCTCAGCCTTAGCTGCAATGATTAGTGCAAGAGTGAGCAAACAATTGCTCGCAAGTACGATAACAATAATATTTAAATGAAATGGATTTTAACTGAGGAATAATAATTTTCTGAATCTCAGTCAATAAATGATCAAAGTTTAAAAGCTCGTTAGAATGCTTGATTCCAAAAATATAGAATTCAAGATTTAGAAATTATATCTGAGGGTCACAAGACCTCGAACTATGTCCTAGGTTGACAAGTATTTCTAGTGTAACATTTAACACTCATATAGACTATGGACCAACATCTCGTACTCAGGGGGATCAGCCCTTTGTACAATGTATTGTGCACAAACATTTTAACGCTGTCGCGTAAGGAATCCCCTATATTAGGGTTGTTCATCTCAGTTTATCGTCTGAATCCATACCAAAAAGGAAATTGGCTTGGAATAAGTATAGAAAACATTATAAGTCTTTGAAACGCTCATCAACTAAGGACTAGCTGAATCAATAAGGGTTTGCTAGTCTAATTCATCAATAGAGTTTGTTCAATAGAAACTATACTCGAAGTTTGAATAACAAACAATGATTGGAATAAAGCTTAAGTATATAATCATGATAGTAACCTTGCTTGAATATCAATAAGCTAAGGTCGATAGGCTCGCTCAATATAAATAAGCTTGCATTGAATAATTTAACAAGTTAAAAGAAAGAACAACTTGCTCAACATAAAAGTAATAAATTGAGATAAGGAACTTGCCTCAAGCGTAGATTACAAATTTAAGTAATTCACGATCCTTAAACAACCTAAACATTTAATTGTAAAATGGTAATATAATTAGTCACAAGATTAAAAGCATTCTAAGCTTGCTCTTTTATCATAACATCTCATTTAGCAAACCATAATCAACAAGTACTAGTTTAGCAACTATCTTGGAAAATCTTTTAGTCATTTAATACATTAATATAAGTTTAATTATGCATCATAACTTCCAAGAAAAGAAAACAAAATAAATTTTTTTTTTAACAGTAGTGTTTCTCGCCGGGGCGAGAAAAAGCTTAAGAAAATCGTCGCCGGGGCGAAGCTGTCGCCGGGGCGAATATGCGCTTAACAAATTTGTCGCCGGGGCGACGCTGTCGCCGGGGCGAAGAAAACAGTTCATTTCTCTCGCCGGGGCGAGAGACTTGACTGTCGTCTTCCCCAGCTCGCGAACCAGTGAAAACTTAGGCCAAATTTGGCCAAATTTTCCGAATTCTATCATCCAGAAAACAAATTAAATATACCCAGACATCATATATGATACAAAACATTAACCCAACATGTTTTCTAAACATTTTAACCATTCTAACACATAAACAACCAATTTAAAACCCAAAATTTCACTGTTAAACAATTTATTCAAGTTTTAACCATTTTTATGAAATCAAACTCTGTAAACTCATTTTTCAACCAATTAAAACCATTCTTCTTGCATTATTCTTGTTTTTCATCATATAATCATAAACAATTATCAATTAACCAATTGATAACCAAATTAAATATCAATTTTCATACATATAAACTATTCATGAAATAAAACTCTGTAAAAACCAAAAACTAATTTCAAAGACATATTTTCATGAATTAACCATTCAAATTAATCTATAATCATCACATAATCATCTAACACATGCTTTCTAACATTTACATCAAATAATTCATCTTTTGAACAATTGAGTTCACATACAGAAAACTAAAAACCATATACAGAGGAGTAAAATAATAAGATTATAATGAAAAACAAAACTAATAAGAATTATACCTTCTAATTCTTAAAAAATTTGATTAAACTTCCTTGCTTGAATTCTTACTCCAATCTCCAAGCTTTTCTCACAATTTCTCTCTTTTCTCTCAACTCTCAAACTCACAGAGCTCTATTCTTTTCTTTCTCTCAAACTCTGTGTTTCTTCTTCTTTCTTTTCTTTTTCTTAACTGACGTAGTTTAAAAATATAAACTGATAAAATAAGAATAAAAAACTGATGAATAAAAACTGATGGAACGTATAATCTAATTAAATCATCAGTTATAAAAATTCAAAAGCCATAAGGCTTGTTTGGCAAACTAATTTAAAAATATTCTATTATTCTTACTAAAGGCTCGTTTGGTAAAACACAATAAAATAACCCATTATTTCCAAACAAAGATCATAGGGTCTTGTTTGGTAAAACTGAATTAAACACTTTTTCATTTATTTTAATAAACCAATATTGTAAGACCCCGAAAATTTTAATAAATAGAATTTAATTTTCTTCTTATTATTATTTTAAACAGAAAGGTGTTAAATCGATAATGATAAAGTTACTAGTGAAATGTGACAATTGAGATGTCTAGTAATAACGCTAAATCACTATTCACGCGATCACTATTCACATGGTACTATTCACGCTAAAACGTTTTTACATTTTCTTCGATCTTCGAATTACGTCATAACATTTATATAAGCTGGATACGAAAATTATACGGTATAAATACAAAAGTACTATTCATACGAATATACTATTCATTTATACAAAAAGTCAAACTAGTATGTTGGGGAATATTCCTTCTGTCGGATATAGAAAGTGATAGAAATTGGCGGCAAAACTTTAACCGATAACTGTTGAAATACCCGGTGATAAAAAGAATAGTAAAACGCGTTATTCCACAGTAGCACACGTTATTCCACAGTAGCACACGGTGTTCCACAGTGTTTTATATTATTGATTCAATAATTGATAAAGTAGCAATTGCACAATATCTTGATTCAATAATTATTACAGTAGTATCTGCATAATATTTTATATTATTTGTCACGACACTGTAACACATATTATTTGATATGATAGTTTAGCATTATTGACAATGTCTAGAAATTCTGTCAAGGAAAGGGGTTATTTAATTATGCGCCATTTTTATGGAAGACCCCCTCTTTTCTGGGAATAATCTGGTTGTCACTATTGCGAGTATGTGCTATCGGTGATATTAATACTTTTAACACAATAATACAGAAAAAAGGATTTATTGTGATAATGTAGTTATATTTTTATAATGGTTTTTTTGATAATAGAATTATCTTTTTGATAATGGATTAATCTTTTTGAAAAAATGGATGGATGATATAGATTAAAGAAAAAATGGATGGATGATATAAATGGAAGAAAAAATGGATGGATGATATTAAAAGAATATGCCAAGGGTATAAACGTAATAAACCAAGAAAAGTTGGGAAAAAGACCAAAATGCCCTCACCTTAATTTTCCTATAAATAGGGAGAGTTTGCTTAAGAAATTTTCACACCTTCATTGCCTATACTTCCTCTCTCTCTCTCTCTAAATTTCTTAAGTTCTCTTAGTGTGCTAGGCTATTGTGAGTATTTGTGAGAATACTAGTATTATCCGAAGTTATAAACTTCATAGAAAGTAACGTCCAGTTAACGAAGGTAGGGAATATCATTTCTTTCATACTCATATAGTCATATATAATATCATTTGCTTTCATGTTCGTAAGTGATATTATACTCATAAAGGTTGTTATTCATTCTGTATTAATTTGTGGGGATAACCTGTCTGTGCGGTATGACGCATGCCTGGTGAATACCCTTTTGTATTCATTCCTTATTACTCTGTGGGAATAACCTGTATGTACGGAGTGTCGTACCTGGTGAATATCCCTTTGCATTTGTTCCTTATAAATTTGTGGGCATAACCTGTTCGTGCGGATTGACGCATACCTGGTGAATAACCCGTCGTATTCATTACTTATTAATCTGTTGTGGAAATAATCTGTCTACGCGAATTATCGCATGACAGGTGAAAATCCATTTGCAGTTTCATATATTCTGTTATACTCGTATAACGTATCATTTCTTTCGTACTCTTTAAGGAATATCTTTTTCTTTCACATTTCTCCATTTATGATAAGAAATCTTTGTTTGTTTCCAAAACCTTATTTTTAAATGGAGAAAATCCCTGAAAATTAGTAGAATATCCTTAATAGTTTGTGCTTCATCTAATATCTTTTCACTGAATCTTTCTATTTCGTTTTATACGTTATAGTTGAAGCATGAAATAATTTCTTGAATATCATTCTTGAATTTGGCTCCACAATTTGGTCATCGTGTTGGCAATTTGGTCAATCTTTGATACTGATTAAATTATAGAGCTTTTTCATATCCTTAATCTCACTGTATCATTGTCATCATCCTCATCCTCATACTTAAATTGTGGTATTAGTTCTCTTTGGCCCGTAGTGCAAAGATGAACTGGCGTGACATGATTTTGACCAAACTGTGTATCGGTATAATCATGACTTTTTGTGTTACAAACAAAGGCGTTTGGTGAAAGTTCTCTTTGGCCGGTAGTGCAAAGATGAACTGGCGTTTGGCGTGATCATGACAAGTGGTGTTACAAATAAATATCTTTGGCACGTAGTGCAAAGAGAGGCTGTCGAAACTGTTGATTGGTGTTACAAATAAATATCTTTGGCACGTAGTGCATAGAGAGGCTGTCGAAACTGTTGATTGGTGTTACAAATAAATATCTTTGACACGTAGTGCAAAGAGAGGCTGTTGAAATTGTTGATTGGTGTTACAAATAAATATCTTTGGCATGTAGTACAAAGAGAGGCTGTTGAACATGAATTATTGATTGGTGTTTCAGGGATATAATATTGGTGGTGATCCTTTAACATATAGAAGATGGTAGATATTATAATCTACTTGACTCTTCTAATGGATTGTCCTTTCCGCTGCAGTTGTTGTTATTGAATAATATCTTTAAATCTCTGATTTATTTCGGTTGAAGGCTAAAGATAATTTTATTCTTCATTATCTTAGTCATGATATTTTCTACTGGGCTATTTGTGCTCACCCTTTTCCTTTGTTCTCTTCAGGAAAATAGAGTGTAGTGGGGACTAGCCGGGGAATGGAGTGATGGTCCGAGACAATAGGAGTATCTCAATACATTACTATTAGTGTGGCAATAAATGTATTGAGAATTTAAGATGTATTTGTTTTGTGTTGTCGTATTTTGCACGACAAATATTAGCTGTAAATGGGAAAATTCGTATTTGTAATTGTATTTTGTGGAATGTTATTGGCGACTCAAAATGGGTTGTGTAGACCTATTTTGGGGGCGTCACAAATATAACATATAGTTTAAAATGTCACACTTCTAATTTAATTGAACTTATTATTAAATAAATTCAATTAAACCTTACCAACTCAAATAATAATTTCATTTAACAAATAACAATAATACCAAATAAATTCTCTTATTCAAATAAATCATTTATTCAAATAAATCTCTTCATCATCTAATTTAATCATTAAATTAAATTAGAATAAACATAACAAATCACATTCAAATAACATTTAACATTATTAAGCTTAACATATACCCATTTCACAAAAACTTAATAAATTATTTATTAAGCTCAATAAATTAATAAAAATATTTATATAACTCAATAAATATTTTTATTCAATTACAAAAATTGCATTCGTTACATCTTTCCCTCCTTAAAAGGATTCTGTCCCCAGAATCACAACGCAATTAAATCATCCGTTACATTCTCCCCTCCTTACAAAGATTCTGTCCCCAGAATCGCAACATAAAATTAAACAAATAATTGAGGAAAATTTTGCATCATTATCTCTTCGAGTTCCCACGTTGCTTCTTCGGCACTGTGGTTCCTCCAAATTACCTTAACAGAAGGTATCACTTTATTTCTAAGTACTTGCTCCTTCCTGTCCACTATCTGAACAGGTATCTGTTCATAAGACAAATCTTTCTCGAATTGTATTGGTTCATATTCTATGACATGCTTATACGGTCGTAGAACCGATATGTGGAAGACATTGTGAATGTGGCCTAACTCAGGAGGTAAAGCGACCTCATAAGCTACCTCTCCCACCCGTTTCAACACTTCAAAGGGTCCAATAAACCGCGGACTGAGTTTACCCTTTTTACCAAATCTGATTTTCCCTTTCCAGGGAGAGACTTTGAGAAACACAAAACTGCCTACTTCAAATTCGCGATTTTGTCGGTGTTGATCAGCATACTTCTTCTGTCTGTCTTGAGCGGCTATCAGTCTGGTTCTTATCATCTTGACAATTTCAACAGTTTGTTGTACCAACTCGGGTCCTAATAGCCGTCGTTCACCAACCTCATCCCAGCATAATGGAGTTCTGCACTTCCTTCCGTACAATGCTTCGTAGGGCGGCATACCGATACTAGCGTGATGACTATTGTTGTAAGCAAACTCGACCAGAGGTAAATGATCATCCCAGTTGCCTTTTAAATCTATAACGCACGCCCGAAGCATATCCTCTAACGTTTGAATTGTTCTTTCGCTCTGGCCACCGGTTTGAGGATGATAAGTTGTACTCATTCTCAACTGCGTTCCCAAACAAGCTTGCAAACTCCTCCAAAATTTTGATGTAAATCGTGGACCTAGATCTGATACTATTGATACTGGAACTCCATGCCTTGAGATAATCTCTTTGACATATAACTTTGCCAGCTGATCCAAAGTGAATCTGATTTTGATCGGCAAGAAATGCGCTGATTTCGTCAATCTGTCAACTATGACCCATATCGCGGCATATCCCTTCTGAGTAGTTGGAAACCCTACCACAAAATCCATTGTGATATGCTCCCACTTCCATTCTGGTATCTCCAAGGGCTGTAGCAAACCACTTGGTCGTTGATGCTCCGCTTTGACTTTGTGACAAGTAAGACATTTCGCAACACATTCAGCAACCTCTCTTTTCATGTTTGGCCACCAAAAATGTTGTCGAAGATCCTGGTACATCTTTGTACTTCCCGGGTGAACCGAAAATTGTGAACTGTGAGCTTCGTTCAAAATCTCCTCTCTGATTGTCAATACCGACGGTACCCAAATTCTGCCTTCAAATCTCAGCAACCCTTCGTTATCGATTTTGTATTTAAGCTCTTCACCTTCAAGCACTCTTTGCCGAATCTTATCACATTCCTCATCGTGAAGTTGCGCTTCCTTGACCTTTTCTACCAAAGTTGGTTGAGTTTCTATCCGAAACAACTTTTCATTAGGCTCTGCCAGATTCTTCACCTCTAATTCCAACTTAGCCATTTCCGCCACAAGTTTCTCCTGAGCAGTTAACATAAACAGTTTCTCCCGACCTTTTCTACTCAAAGCGTCGGCAACCACATTAGCTTTTCCCGGATGGTATAGAATTTCACAATCATAATCTTTGATCAATTCTATCCATCTCCTCTGCCGCATATTCAAATCCTTCTGCGTGAAAATATACTTCAGACTCTTATGGTCCGTATATATTTCACACTTCTCCCCATAGAGATAGTGCCTCCAAATTTTTAAAGCAAACACCACGGCTGCTAACTCCAAATCATGGGTCGGATACCCTTTTTCATAATCTTTTAGTTGGCGCGATGCATATGCAATAACCTTACCATTCTGCATCAACACACAACCAAGTCCTTTATGTGATGCGTCACTATACACCACAAAATTTCCTATATCATCTGGTAAAGACAACACAGGTGCCGAACTTAGTCTCTTCTTGAGTTCTTGGAAACTCTCTTCGCACTTTTCCGTCCAAACAAACTTCACTGATTTCCTTGTTAAATTTGTCAACGGAGTGGCGATCCTGGAAAAATCTTGAATAAAACGTCTGTAGTATCCTGCCAAACCCAGGAAACTCCTCACTTCTGACGGTGTCTTCGGCTGATCCCAGTTCATCACAGCTTCCACTTTAGCTGGATCCACCGAAATCCCGTCTTTATCAATCACATGCCCAAGAAATTGAACACGCTCCAACCAAAATTCGCTCTTCGAGAATTTCGCATACAATTTCTCCTTCCTTAACGCCTCCAATGTCACCCTCAAATGCTCCACGTGTTCTTCTTGAGTTTTGGAGTAAACCAAAATGTCGTCTATGAATACCACCACAAACTTATCCAAAAATGGTTTGAACACCCTATTCATTAAATCCATGAATGCTGCAGGCGCATTCGTTAAACCAAATGACATAACCAAAAACTCATAGTGACCATATCTGGTTCGAAACGCCGTCTTTGGTATGTCCTCTTTTCTCACCTTCAACTGATGGTATCCACTTCGTAAATCTATCTTCGAAAAATATCTTACTCCCTTCAGTTGGTTAAACAGGTCATCGATTCTTGGCAACAGATACTTATTTTTAATCGTGACCTTGTTCAACTCTCTATAATCAATGCAAAGACGCATCGACCCATCCTTCTTCTTAACAAACAATACCGGCGCTCCCCACGGCGAAACGTTCGGTTGAATATACTTCTTATCTAGCAGCTCTTGCAGCTGCACCATTAACTCCTTCATTTCTACCGGAGCCATTCGATACGGGGCTTTCGATATAGGGGCCGTTCCAGGTGCTAAATCAATTACAAACTCGATTTCCCTATCTGGCGGTAATCCTGGCAAATCATCAGGAAATACGTCCGCAAAATCCTTAACTACTGGTATCTCTTCCAGTTTTGCACCCACCTTTCGGGTATCAACTATGTAGGCTAGATATCCTACACATCCTTGTCTCAACATCTTTCTGGCCTGCACCATCGTCAGACAACTCGTTTGTCTAGGCGACTTGCTGCCATAAAACACTACCTTTGATGGAGTCATAAGGTTTACACACTTCTTTTGACAGTCAATAACTGCCCCATGGTTGAACAACCAATCCATACCCAAAATAACGTCAAACTCCCCAAGACGAATTGGGATCAAGTTTACTGTCATCACATGTCCCTGAATATCTACCTGACAGTTCTTGTGGACAAACCTAACAGGAATCACCTCCCTATTCACAATTTCTATATTCATGGGGTAATCTAATTCTTCCTGAGGTAACTCTAATTTCTTAGCAAAATCATCGGATATACAAGTAGCACCCGAGTCAAACAATACATAAGCATTAACATTATTGACTGGAATAATACCTGACACTACATCCTTTGACTGCACAACATCCTGCACCGTCATATTGAACATTCGAGCTGTAGGTCGGTTGGGCTGTGCTGGTCCTGTGATAGTAAGGTTACCTCCACCACTACTGTTTCCCTTTCCTGAACTGGCTCCACCTGTCGTTGCTTTCTTAGGGCACTCCCGAGCAAAGTGATCCTTCGACCCGCAGATGAAACATGCTCCTTTCTTTGGATTAGGGCAATTCGGCGCGATATGCCCCTCCTGCCCGCAGTTGAAGCACACCCGCTTACCCTTCAAACAAGCACCCATATGGCTCTTTCCACAGTTGTTGCACACCTCCATCTTCTTCTTCTGATTACCCTGCTGACTTCCCGCAGAGTTACTATCATTCCATTTTCTCTTCTGATTACTGCCACCATGGCTACCACTTGCCTTGTTTTCATTCTCATTCTTCTTCTTCCTCTGCTCCTGATTGTACTTTGACAGAGCATCACTACCTCCTTCAACAATAATTGCCTTTTCCAGCACCGCCGCAAACGAGTTCAGTTGAAACATTGAAACTCGGCTATACAACCAGGGCTTCAGTCCCTGTTCGAACCTTCTGGCCTTCCGCTCATCCGTGTTAACCTGATAAGGCGCAAACCTCTCCAACTAGTTGAATCTCGCAGCATACTCAGATACCGTCATGGTACCTTGCTTCAGCTCTAGAAACTGTACTTCCATTTGGTTCTGTGCACTTGCCGAAAAATAGGTTTCGAAAAATATCTCCTTAAATCGTTCCCATGGAATAATTCCTTGGCCACCTCGAGTCTTATTTGCTTGCCACCAGTAGCTAGCTTCTGATTTCAGTATAAACGTTGCAAATGCCGTCTTCTGGTCCTCATTGACCCTAGCGACATCAAACACCTTCTCCATCTCCATAACCCACGTTTGGGCCTCTATTGGATTCATAGACCCTAGAAATTCTGGGGGTCCGACAACCTTGAAATCTTAGAAGGTCGTGGCTTGAGCTTGTGGTTGATTTGCAAAGGCTCCTGTTAGCAGATTCACCAATTGCTGCATCGGATTAGCGTTGGCTTCTTCATTATTGGTAGATCCCTCAGGGGTCTGTTGACGTGTTGGTTGTCTTCTTGGCGGCATTTTACTGTTAAGAATTCTCGTTATTAGACTATTGCTCAATTACTTAAACATTTAAGTCTTAACTTAAACATTTATAAACAACACTTAAACACATAACACATCTGATAAACTTTCACATTTTATTCATTAATTGCTTTAAAACATAAAAGAGATAACATCGTAGTTATTTACATCAAATCATCTATCCTGACATCACAAAGTTCCAGGATTACATCATTATTCTATCCCATTATATAAACTGGGATTAACAACTTATTAACTCATAACTAATCATAATCTATGATGACATCCCACGACGCACAGCTTCCTAGCGTTCCTGCTCCATAATACGAGTCACCATCCTTCGATCCACCATATCTGGATGACGATGAACTCGATCCAGAGCTCTATCCACTGTGGAGTGAAAAATATACTCCATATCATCAATCTTGGCCTTCTTTGACGGCACCTCACACTCAACACGATCTGCGCGATTAACCTCCCTCAACCAAGCAGTCTCAGCTCTCGCCCGCTTAGTTGACTCCTCTTTCAACTCATCTCGGACAATTTCATTCCTGGCTATCAATTGTCCTCGTCGATACTCAGACTGTGCTAGCCTCTGCTCAGCCTCTGGAAGACGTGATGAAAGGTCTTGAATCTCAGCATCCTTCTGCTCTAGAGTGGTTTGACGTTCTGCAGCCTATTCCTCTAACTCCTCCTTTTCACTCTCTACATGAACCAGCTTCCACTCCACGTCTCCAAGACATATATCTAGCTCCTCAATCTCACTGTTCTTCTGCTCCAAAGCAGACTGTCGCTCAGCCAGCTGCCCCTCTAACTCCTCCACTCTGTCCTGCAACTCTATGTTGCGATCATACACCTGCTCGTACATCTGAACACCCAAAGTAGATAGTGGTATCTCTTCAGGGTCCTCCTCCTCCTCCTCCTCAGGATCCTCCTCAGGGTCCTCCTTAGGGTCAGTCTCAGGCTCATACTCGTGACCTGTAACTGTAACCAATAGGGATGGCTCCCTCTGTACTAGCTGCTCACTGACTACGTGAATATCTCGGGGCTCCTCCTCCCTGACCTGGCTGGGCTCTCCTCTATCAGTCATCCTGACAACCAAAATTTTAAGTTTTAATTACTAATCAATAATACTCGCGAGCACATAAGTTTGTTATCAAATAAGCACATAGCACATAATCATTTTATTGTCTTTTATGAATTCCCGTAATTCATTCCTTAGAACTCGAAAAGAGTTTATCACCTCTATATTTTCTATCTTCTAAAAGGCTACTACCCTAAGGTTTTCCCCACCTAAAGGTTCATAACCTACCAGCTTTGATACCAACCTGTAACACCCCCAAATCTAGGTACTTAATTCCCACAGATTTGGTGTTCACTATCTCATTCATTCAAAACTAACTACCCAATAAAATAACAATTAAATAAACTTAAATAAATATCTTCCCAAAATGGGTTACATCACCAAACTATTAAATATTCAAATCCCAGGTTATCATAACCTTAATACATCAAATGCGGAATAAAACATAATTTAAAACAAGTCTTGTTACAAATAATCATCAAGTAAATAGCAGGTCATTAGCTATTTATGCATATTGCCCTTGTCTTTGCTCGTGGACGGCTCGTCCGACTTCTCAGCCTTAGCTACAATGATTAGTGCAAGAGTGAGCAAACAATTGCTCACAAGTACGATAACAATAATATTTAAATGAAATGGATTTTAACTGAGGAATAATAATTTTCTGAATCTCAGTCAATAAATGATCAAAGTTTAAAAGCTCGTTAGAATGCTTGATTCCAAAAATATAGAATTCAAGATTTAGAAATTATATCTGAGGGTCACAAGACCTCGAACTATGTCCTAGGTTGACAAGTATTTCTACTGTAACCTTTAACAGTCATATAGACTATGGACCAACATCTCGTACTCAGGGGGATCAGCCCTTTGTACAATGTATTGTGCACAAACATTTTAACGCTGTCGCGTAAGTAATCCCCTATATTAGGGTTGTTCATCTCAGTTTATCGTCTGAATCCATACCAAAAAGGAAATTGGCTTGGAATAAGTATAGAAAACATTCTAAGTCTTTGAAACGCTCATCAACTAAGGACTAGCTGAATCAATAAGGGTTTGCTAGTCTAATTCATCAATAGAGTTTGTTCAATAGAAACTATACTCGAAGTTTGAATAACAAACAATGATTGGAATAAAGCTTAAGTATATAATCATGATAGTAACCTTGCTTGAATATCAATAAGCTAAGGTCGATAGGCTCGCTCAATATAAATAAGCTTGCATTGAATAATTTAACAAGTTAAAAGAAAGAACAACTTGCTCAACATAAAAGTAATAAATTGAGATAAGGAACTTGCCTCAAGCGTAGATTACAAATTTAAGTAATTCACGATCCTTAAACAACCTAAACATTTAATTGTAAAATGGTAATATAATTAGTCACAAGATTAAAAGCATTCTAAGCTTGCTCTTTTATCATAACATCTCATTTAGCAAACCATAATCAACAAGTACTAGTTTAGCAACTATCTTGGAAAATCTTTTAGTCATTTAATACATTAATATAAGTTTAATTATGCATCATAACTTCCAAGAAAAGAAAACAAAATAAATTTTTTTTTTTAACAGTAGTGTTTCTCGCCGGGGCGAGAAAAAGCTTAAGAAAATCGTCGCCGGGGCGAAGATGTGCTTAACAAATTTGTCGCCGGGGCGACGCTGTCGCCGGGGCGAAGAAATCAGTTCATTTCTCTCGCCGGGGCGAGAGACTTGACTGTCGTCTTCCCCAGCTCGCGAACCAGTGAAAACTTAGGCCAAATTTGGCCAAATTTTTTGAATTCTATCATCCAGAAAACAAATTAAATATACCCAGACATCATATATGATACAAAACATTAACCCAACATGTTTTCTAAACATTTTAACCATTCGAACACATAAACAACCAATTTAAAACCCAAAATTTCACTGTTAAACAATTTATTTAAGTTTTAACCATTTTTTTGAAATCAAACTCTGTAAACTCATTTTTCAACCAATTAAAACTATTCTTCTTGCATTATTCTTGTTTTTCATCATATAATCATAAACAACTATCAATTAACCAATTGATAACCAAATTAAATATCAATTTTCATACATATAAACTATTCATGAAATAAAACTCTGTAAAAACCAAAAACTAATTTCAAAGACATATTTTCATGAATTAACCATTCAAATTAATCTATAATCATCACATAATCATCTAACACATGCTTTCTAACATTTACATCAAATAATTCATCTTTTGAACAATTGAGTTCACATACAGAAAACTAAAAACCATATATAGAGGAGTAAAATAATAAGATTATAATGAAAAACAAAACTAATAAGAATTATACCTTCTAATTCTTAGAAAATTTGATTAAACTTCCTTGCTTGAATTCTTACTCCAATCTCCAAGCTTTTCCCACAATTTCTCTCTTTTCTATCAACTCTCAAACTCACAGAGCTCTATTCTTTTCTTTCTCTCAAACTCTGTGTTTCTTCTTCTTTCTTTTCTTTTTCTTAACTGACGTAGTTTAAAAATATAAACTGATAAAATAAGAATAAAAAACTGATGAATAAAAACTGATGGAACGTATAATCTAATTAAATCATCAGTTATAAAAATTCAAAAGCCATAAGACTTGTTTGGCAAACTAATTTAAAAATATTCCATTATTCTAACTAAAGACTCGTTTGGTAAAACACAATAAAATAACCCATTATTTCCAAACAAAGATCATAGGGTCTTGTTTGGTAAAACTGAATTAAACACTTTCTCATTTATTTTAATAAACCAATATAACATATAGTTTAAAATGTCACACTTCTAATTTAATTGAACTTATTATTAAATAAATTCAATTAAACCTTACCAACTCAAATAATAATTTCATTTAACAAATAACAATAATACCAAATAAATTCTCTTATTCAAATAAATCATTTATTCAAATAAATCCCTTCATCATCTAATTTAATCATTAAATTAAATTAGAATAAACATAACAAATCACATTCAAATAACATTTAACATTATTAAGCTTAACATATACCCATTTCACAAAAACTTAATAAATTATTTATTAAGCTCAATAAATTAATAAAAATATTTATATAACCCAATAAATATTTTTATTCAATTACAAAAATTGCATTCGTTACACTAATGGTCCGAGTAAATTAGTGGTTCAACCCTAAGATTTGAATGACAAGAAAATTGGAAAACAAATTTAAATAAGTAATTTCATTTCGACTTGGTGTTGCATTAAATTTATTGGATTAAATAATTAGGATGAGAGATTTATTGTTAAAATAAGTATTTCAATCAATTAACTAATTGAGCTAGTTATTTAATTTAAATGCTAGAAGTATAGTTATTATTAATTTTAGTTAGTGAATTGGCACATTCCCCTCTTTAGTCGGCTGGCCAACATCAATTGGGTTGGACCCATTTCCCTTTCACTTCCAGTCGGACCAAATCAAAGGGGTTGGGGAAAGTCTTAGGTGTTAACCAACTGGTGCCGAGTAGAGGACGGGTAGCTGAGGCTTAGGCCTTCAATCAGATGGAACGGGGAAGCGCGACAAGGGTGTGCCAGCGTAAGGCGACCGATGGCTTAGACTGGGAACGGAACAGCAACCCGTGGGTACTCAAGGTTCAAGGCGGGCGGAACGTATAAGGGCATGGGCGACCGAGCACTTACCAATCGGACCAAGGGATTAAGGCACTAGGCGAGTGACCGATGTGAATGCGCGGCATGAGGGTCGACGAATGGCGTCAGCAAGCAGCCATAGGCCTACCTTTCCTACCGACCACACGAGAGTTTGCTGGCTGAACATAGCTGGGCTCGGATGGGACTTGATGCGGACAGCCGCTCACCTACCCCCCTAACCCTTGGGTAATGTTGTGTCAATTGGGTTATTAACCAACGAAGGGGGCACATATCCTCCTATAAATTGAAAACCCCTGAACCCTAGCGAAGCCGCTGATATTGCGGGTTCCAAATCAGAGAGAGGGTCTTAGCGAGAAGTGGGAAAATAGGGGAAACCGGTTGTAAGTGGCGATACTAGCTCGGGGAGGGGGGTGCTAGCTGAGAAGTGAATGTCCAATCTCATCACCTATTTTGGGAGAAGAAGGAGAACGGCAACCCGGACCCCTTTTCAACTCAACCCAACCTCAAGGTACATCAATGGTTCTGTGTCGAACCAAGCCGCTGTAACAGTTCTTCTTCTGATTTTGTTTTACTTTTCTTTTCCTTCTTTGATGTTTGTGGGTTATGCTGTTACATTGATGGGAAAAAATCTGTTTATGGGTGGCCATGGAAGGCCGAGCGGTATAAGGGTGGGCTTTGGATTGTGGAATAACAGGTGATTACTGGTTCTTGAAGAACCTTAATATGCACACCAACTGTTTGTTGTAATGTCCATAAGAATCTGTTCGTTAAATTTTTCCCTATTGTGTTGAGTAGTAATCTAGTTAGCTTGAATAAAATTGCAAGAATTAGTTATATCTTGTGATAATGTGTTATTGTTGGTTGCGGCATGCTTATAAAGAAATAAATTGTGTTTGATAATAGTTTATTAGAACGAAGCTTGTGTCATGGGTCTTTTGTGTGGATATTATGTGTGGTTGTTGCAAGCCTTGAACGGGCCGCAAATGCAATACTATCACTGTATTTTTAGTAATGCTATGGAGCGATTAAATCAAAGCTGCTTAATAAAAATATTTTCAAAAGGAGGGTAATATTAATCAATTAGTGTATTATTATTTAGTGTTAGTAATAATGATTAGGCCCCAAAATACTAATTTCAGGACTTGATAAGTAAAGATAATAATTACTTATTAATATTAAATAAATAATTAAGTAAGAGTAAAGTTAGTAAATTAATTATTTATTATTTAAATAATAAATAAAGATACTAATTACTTAATTATTATTTAATTAATATTAATAATTAAGTAAGAGTGAAGTTAATAAATTAATTATTTATTATTTAACATTAAATAATAAATAAAGATAATAATTACTTAATTATTATTTAACATTAAATAATAAATAAAGATAATAATTACTTAATTATTATTTAATTAATATTAAATAAATAATTAAGTAAGAGTGAAGTTAATAAATTAATTATTTATAATTTAACATTAAATAATAAATAAAGATAATAATTACTTTATTATTATTTAATTAATATTAAATAAATAATTAAGTAGGAGTAAAGTTAATAAATTAATTAATTATTATTCAATATTAAATAATAAATAAAGATAATAATTACTTAATTATTATTTAATTAATATTAATTAAATAATTGAGTGAGAGTAAAGTTAATAAATTAATTATTTATTATTTAACATTAAATAATAAAAAAAATAATAATTACTTAATTATTATTTAATTAATATTAGATAATAATTAAGAGTGAGTAAAGTTGATAAATTAATTATTTAATTATTTAATTAAGACTAAATAAGGATTATTAACCAATAATTGAAGACAAGTAAGGTTACTATTTTAAATACCCAAATAATAAATAAACATGATTAGCTATTTAACATAATAACTAAATGTCATTAATTAATTTCTATTTAGCTAATGATAAATAGTAATTGGATTTTGATAGAATTAGTAGAGTAATGTTAATGGTTAGTAAGTGTTATCACCGAAGGAAAACATGGTTAGCTAATCAATTCATCAGCCAAAAAAAAAATAAAATAAATTAGGTGTCTTATAGGATTGAGCATAGTCTATCAACTTATGTGCTATGTGATTGTTTATTTGTAAAATAAATAGCATAAGTGAGTGTACCGACATACCCCTATGGAATACTAATTGATAGATCGACTTTATCAATGTTAGGTCCCTCAAGGCCGAATAGTTAAAGCTAGAAATAATTATAGCTGAGCAGACAGACAAGTTCCCTTCTTCTGAAACTCTACCCTGTGAAATTTTCTTTAATCCTACTCAATTATATTCCAGCAGGCTACTATTTTATTGTAGCATGAAATTTTATTTCCAAGAATTCTTAAGTAGTTTAATCAACTTACAATTAATCCACATCGATATTATTGACACTCGTACTCGGTGCACTTGAATTCGTACAGTCTTAGATTTGTACATTTATTAAAGTTCCGTAATTCACGAACTATTTAAGATTGAGTCTGGACCCTTGTTCGGTCAGACAAATATATGAGAATTTATAAAAGCTATCCGGGCCAATCAATGGTATGGATTCTTAGACTGAAATGAATATCCTTTTTATTATATGGGAGTACCCCATGTATCTCATATAAGGTACAAACAACAGAGTTGAATGTTATGCATATACATAGTGTACGCGAGGCTGATCCCCTCAAGTACATATTCTGTAGCCAGTAACCTAAGGGTCAACCAACTATTGACTCCCTTGGAAGTTATTGTTCAAAGTCTACTTGACTATCAATTGTCCTAAAAGAAATTATTGTTCTTGTTTCCGATATTTATGTTGTTGAATTCCCTCTCTATATTCCATTCATCATGATATATCCTTTATTGTTGTATTTAAACTTGTTGAGCAAACTAGTTGCTCATCCTTGCTATATCATGACATTTATTGCAGCTAAACCCGAGAGTTCATGGAAGGGCAAGGGCAAGGAAAAGATGAAGTGATAGGCTTCACGTAGTTGGCCTTACTTTATGTTTAGTTTAATTTACTATTAATGTAATTTGAACCCTGATTACTATTTAGGGCATGTTTGTGTTATGTATTAAGGTTATCGTATCTTGGGACTAGTAACACCTTTTGAATGAACAACATATGTTTGTTATATTCCGCATTTAGTTATTGTATGTTGTTGGAGGTGAATGTTTGTATTAGATCGTGATGATCGAATCCGGGTATTTGGAGACCAGAATTTGGGGGCGTCACAGATAATCAATTTTGACTCTAAAGTAAGCCAAAATATACATATTCAACCAAAAACTAAATTCTTTATTTTAAACACGTTTTCCATGGATTGATAACTCCAAAATTATATATAAACATTATATAACCAATTAAACAGTTCATAAATATATACAAACAACATCTCATCAAATCATCAACCAAAATCTATTTTGAAGAAAAACTCAAAGAATATAAAATTAAGAACTCAAAACTAGATTTTTACCTTTGATTCTTGCTTAGATTATCTAGACGATGATTCAGATTGCTTGATAAATCTTCTTCCTCTTTTAATTTTCAAAACTTTCTTCTCAATTTTCCCAAGAATCCTCTCAATTTCTCTCCTCTGTTTTTGGTTTGGCCAACTGATGAAACTTACGTGACTTTTTGTTTCATCAGTTAAGAAAACCAAAGGCCACAAGGCCTTGTTTGGCCAAGCTCTAAAAATTCATTTTTCTCTTTATTTTAATAATCTTCTTATTATATGGTATTTCATCACACTTTAATTTAATTAAACTTATTATATTAATAAATCTAATTAAATCTTACTAACAAAATTTATAATCTCCAATTAGACAATTATAGTTATAATTTTATTTAATAAATCATTATTCCTCTAATTTAATTATTAAATTAAATTAGATATTACTCGCGTAATAAAATACGCACTAATACTAAAATTATTTATCATCAATTTACTTAATATTAACACGCTTAATAAAATTATTTTACAATAATTTTCATCAAATGTTTATTCGATAAATATTTTAATCTACGAAATTCACAATCATACAACATTAACATGTTACATTTATATGTAACACATTAGTTTCTCATTGTATTAAAATAAATATATATATATATATATCTTCATTTAAGTGAATTACTCTCATTATTCATGAAATTTAATTCATAACAATTCCATTGCCCACAAGACATAACAATTAGATTATATTATTTCATAATATAATTTCAACTTACTAATATTCTCAGTAAATATCTTTTTCGTAACAATTTCCTTCACTTCATTCAATGGTTTAATTAACTATTAAACCTCTTTTCCCAAATACACGAATATATAATTCTCTTCACATCAAATCATATATTTCACAACATATATATCACATATATATACATACTCAAAACTCAAAACGTCACATAATAAGAATTTTATTTGCTCAATTCTTATTTAATAAATCCTAAAAATCCGGGTTGTCACATGAATGTTATTTATTGATGCATATGGAGATATGTATGATAATAAATGGGATTGATTATGGACTATTGACCAATATGTGATTGGATTTATTTTAGAGGATGCTTGAATGAATGAGTTTTTATAAATGGGGTATGTGTACCTCGTCTTCTCTAGTTTTTCTTGATGTAAATTCTATTTTCCTCTTATGTACTTCCACTTGACTGCTGATCAAGGTTTCTATTTATTTTAAATAGTTTATGTAATAGGATTAGTTAGAATTATTTTGAAGAATTGGAGACCAAGGAGCAAGGAGCGCTTGAAGACCCGTTTGTAATAGAGCTCGGGTTTAAATGTAATAGTTATATTTAAATTCAGTTCTTGCACACTAGGTTTGACCTTTTGATTTACTTGGTGGCTCTAGTGAACCAAACTAGAATAAAAGTCTGGGTAGAATATAGTATTCTATATATGCATGATTACTATATATATATATATATATTATATATTATACAACATGTTTCGCATGTTAAATAATATGACACGTATTATATATATATATATATGTGTGTGTGTGTGTGTGTGTGTGTGTGTGTGTGTGTGTGTGTGTGTGTGTGTGTGTGTGTGCGCGCGCGCGCTAAACAAGATGAGACAAATAATAACAAACCCCTCAAATAAATAATATTAAGTCCTAAACGTTCAAAGATATTTGAAATATCGAACATCGCCTTCTAGCATGGTAAAACGATAGAGTATTAAATATTTAATATGAGTTTATTGTGCACACACAATGCGAGTATTAAATATTTAAGATGTTATTTTATCACATTTGATGCTTATTAAGGAATTGAACATTACTACTTTGTTGTGTACACACAAGGGCGGTCGTTTTCTTTTCACATATATGGAAGTGCTAGGTTGGACTTAACTTAGATTATTTTAGTTCAGATGTGCACACACTTGACCATTATAATCTAAGAGGCAAAAATACAAGGAGTTACATGGCGATGTAATTGGCAATAGTTGTCTACCTATTTATTTATATATAGTTTGTTGTGCACACACAAGGCTATATACATTTGAAATGGGATCCTTATTCTCACTAGCAAATCTTTAATTAGATTTGCCGAACTATATATTGAGGGTAATATAGTTTGATGAAAATAGTGGGAGATACCAATTTAAATAAAGACCTAATTTATTTTGGTAATTAATAAAATGAATGTATGCTAAAATATTGTCTATTTCATTTAACAGAATTTTACAATGTCTAATTCACTATCATTGCGGAGCATATTAGATGCTAATTAACTAGACCAAATAACACGGACTAGTTAATGAATTTGAGAATAGTTCTCAAGGCTGAAAATCTATCTTATATCCTTAATACGCCTATCCCTGCAATGGTTACAGAGAATGTCTCTGGGAAGAGATTGCTACTTTTAGAAAGTGGCAAGATGATACAACCATGGCTCAATGCATCCATGAGTAACAAGTTTCAGCGTCAGCACGAAACTATGGATGCTCCTACTATACTCCTGCACCTTCAAGGAGTTGAATGGTGAGGAAAGTAAGACTATTAGATATCAGATATCTAAGGAGCTCTTCCGATCTAGAATGACCGGTAGCACTACAGACAAATGTCCTAAAGTGATCAATCTAATTGAACAATTGGGACAACTGGGTTTAGTAATGGATGGAGAATTGATCCATGATTTGATCTTGCAATCACTTCCGAACTCTTTCTCACAATTTGTTATGAATTTTCATATGAACAAGCTATATGTCAGCCTGCCTGAGTTGCTTAAACATGTTAAAAACTGTAAAGAGTCACTTTCTAACCAAGAAAGACCAAAGGATCTTCTTAAAAGAAGAACAATTCAAAGACGGTATAAGAAAAGGCAATAACTAAGGACACTAAAAACAAAACTGATGTGGATAGCAAAAGAGTTTGCTTCCACTGCAATAAGCCTGGACACTGGAAATGAAACTGTAAGGAGCATCTTACAGAGGCTAACCAGAAGAAGCTTAGTGAAGCTTTGGTTACAGATACAGGTTTGTTCATGATTGAAATAAATCTTTCTGTAAGTCAAGGTTCTACTTGAGTATTGGATACCGGCTGTAGTTCTCACGTATGCAATCTAATGTAGAGACTAAGCAAAAGTAGAAAGCTAAACAAAGTAAATAATCTTACGTGTGGGGAATGGAGCAATGGTTGCTGCATTAGCCGTAGGAACTTATAGTTTAGCATTGCCTACGGGTAAGTCTATTAAGTTAATAAGTTGTTATTATGTTCCAGTTCTTATTAGAAACATTATTTCTTTCTGTTGTTGGACAAGAAAAGTTCTGGTATTATATTTAAGAACAATGGTTGTTCTATTTATAATGATAATGTTTTGTTTGAAACTGGGAGATTACTTGATAGACTTTGTATACTTGACTTACAAAAAAAATAATTTTGCAAATTGAATAAACTAGTCAAAGAAAAGGAGATGGTCATTCAAAGAGTTGAATATGTGTATTTGATGAAATACAAGTTTGAATTATTTGAAATGTTCAAAGAATTCAGAAGTGAAACAAATTGACAAAGTATTAAGATTCTTTGATCAGATCGAGGAAGGAATATTTGTGCAATAAGTTTCTAGATCATCTCAAAATGGTATTTTCTCATAATGGATGCTTCATGATACGCAATAATTGATTGGTGTATCTAAAAGGAGAAAGTGTACCTTGTTGGACATGGTGCGGTCCATAATAATTTTTACCGATATTCCAGTATCCATCTGGGTTATGCCCTAAAAACGGTTATATATCTACAAAATAAGGTAACCTCAAAATCCGGCCCTAAGACTCCATAGAAGTTATGGATATGGAGGATTCTTAATCTTAAGTATGTTAAGATAAGGGATTATCCAGCTTATGTGAAAAGGTTTCAAAAGGATAAGCTTGGGACAAAAATCTGACAAGTGCAGATTTGTGGAACTTCCTAAAGTAAGTTTAGGAGTTCTATAATCCTACTAAGCAAAAGGTGTTTGTTGCGAAACACGCTGCCTTCTTGGATAAAGGTGTTTATCATTGAAGGAACTAGTGGGAGGATAATAGATCTTGAAGGAGTTCAAGAACCACAACCGAATCGTAAATCTAGAAGAGTACCAAAGATACCTAGGAGGTATGGATTCATCGTAAAGGATGATGATGAGGTACGCATCATAGAGGATGATGATCCAGTTATATACGATGAGGCTATGAGTAATGGATACTCAGAGAAGTGGCAGATGCCCATGAAATCCGAAATGGACTCCATATATGAGAACCAAGTATAGACTCTGGTTACTCCACCAAAAGGCCAAGTGCCTATAGAGTGTAAATGGGTCTTTAAGAGAAAGACTGAAGCAAATAGCAAGGTGGATACCTGTAAGGCTAGAATGGTGACAAAAAATTTCAAATAATGGCAAGGAGTTGTCCATCATGAAATCTTCTCACCGGTATCAATGCTCAAGTCCATTCGGATTTTTCTTATGATTGTAGCTTATTATTACGAAATCTGGCAAATGGATATGGAGACGTTCTTCCTCAATGAAGACTTAAGGAGAATGTATGTATGATACAACCAGAGGAATTTATTTAAAAGGCTGAAGCAAATCATGTATGTAAGCTACAACGATCTATTTATGGATTGAAACAAGCTTCTCAAAGATGGAACATTCGTTTTGTTGAGACAATCAAAAGAGTTTGATTTTATCAAAAACGAGAATAAACCTAGTGGGTACAAAAGGGTCAGTGGGAGCGGTGTGACATTCCTAGTATTATATGTTAATATACTACTGATAATGTGTGACGCCCCCAAATCTCTACACTCCCTTGTAGCAGATCTGGTGCTCACGTGAAACTATATAACTATAAATATTCAATAAAATATGACTTCTATCTATCCAAGGTTAACAGTATCCCATAACAAGTACTAGTTCCGGTCAGAACGTTGTCTGTGTTTGGATACCCTCACTTGGATGTATAGATTCATATCTAATGAATACCTCTTTCATATTTATATTCCCTATCTATCTGACATTCACAGTATTAATGATAAGATTGTCCATAGAACTGAGGACCGCATTCCGGTAAAGATGGCACCTTACCGGCGCTCATTAAGTGTAACCTCAGAGCTTATAGGACTTTCAACATCATTTAGATACCCTCATTCAGATGTATAGTTCGTATAGATATTGTATCTAACTTAGTACAACTACGCTAAATGAAATAAAGATCAGAGTACACCGCAATCGATGAAATAAAGGATCATAATATATCAAATAACATTTGGTTCGATTACATTGTTTTCAGTACTAAGTTATTACAACAAAAGCCTTTAAAAGACTTAGATTATTCAAAAGCAGTTAATAAAACTAGTAAGCTTGCCCTTTTCCTTTATCTGTCTTAGAAGTGCCAGGGATATCATTTAAAGCTGCAAAAGAAGATATGCGCAAGAATGAGCTACAAATGCTCAGCAAGTTCATTTAAAAATGTAAACATAGTGTGTTTGATTTGAAAGATGTCAGGTGATGTATAATTGATACTGAGGGTTCTGTACCGGAACCATATATTTCAAATTATCCTGTCAGTCTTCAATGACTTAGAACCTCTTTGAGTTCGGATATCTGGTAGGTGATCAGCCTCACCAATATCCTAGGAGTATGCATATCATCCTACCACATTTTTGGTCAATTTAAGTTAATTGCCAATATTGGTCAATTCATTTAATTGCCAATTTAAACCTTATTCGAAGGTTTGTCGGACCACCTTCCATCCACGGTGTCCCTTTTACTCAGTATAGATGTCGTACCAAAACAATTTGGTTTGACACAACAATTTTAAGCTCAAACAGTCAATAAATGATTTCATTTCTTAAGTTATGCTGAACAAGTAGCAATAACTTCACAATAATTGGTAGCAAGACATGAATGAATTGCTTAAAAGTAACAAGGTTCGGAGACTTGTCTCGTATATCTTTTACAGATAAATATAATAGTCTACACGTTCGTCGTAAATCCTACACGATTATAAGTTCATGTAGACCAATTAAGCGTTTAACGATTAAATCTTTTAAGTTTTATTTCGGGTATCATAACCGCATATAAATAAGACTTCTTTTATAATATATGAAATAATTTTAGCAGTATAACTACTTATAGAATGAATATTTTTCAATTATATTAAAAATAAATTGAGCATTATAACTACTTGCAAAATGAATATTCGGCTTTTATATTTGAGAAAATTTCAGCATTATAACTGCTTATAAAATGAATATTCGGCTATTATATTTGAGAAAATTTCAGCATTATAACAGCTTGTAAAATGAATATTTTTACTAAAATAGTTGAAGAAATTCGGACATAGTAACTACTTGTAAAAGTATATTTTCTAATATATAAGAGAAATAAATTGGACATTATAACTGCTTGTAAATAGGACTTTTGTACTATATACTTAAAATAATTTGGGCATTATAACTGCTTATAAAATTATATTTTAACTAAATATATAAAGAAGAATGAAAATAATAACCACTAGAGTAATACCTCTTGTAGTTGCTAGCTTTACTTCCAATCGGGTAGCGCTTCGATGCTTAGAAAGTAATTTTTATCTCACAATATCTCTCAGAATATAAATATAGAGTGTTTTTGCTCTTGAACTGCTCTTGAAAAATAGTAAGGAATGAATGAACTAAGCTTGTTATTTATAGAAAAACCAAGTTTCGCTAATTGCACGTTAGGGGCTCGACTTATTACACTTTGTATCTGGCTTATTACACTTTGGTACCAAGGTTAATTACACTTTAAGCTAATAAAAAGTGGTTAATTACACTTTAGTACCTAGGTTAATTACACTTTAGTACCTAGTGTGTGCCAGGCGTAAGCCGGCGTGTGCCAGGCGTAAGCACGACAAAGTGTAAGCACGACAAAGCGTAAGCACGACAATGCGTAAGCACGTCAAAGCGTAAGCACGACAAAGCGTAAACACGACAAATCACTTTGTCATTTCGAAGCACGACACAGCAGCTTACTAAAAATAATTTGTCAGGACGCTTCTCGGTGAATTCGCCGGAAGCACGACAAATCATTTTGTCCGTGCAAGCACGACACAGCTGCTTGGCGAAAAAAAATTTTATTTTTTTTTTGACCAAATTTATCGTTTACACGATATAATCACAAAACACCTGCTTCAAAATATCATTTGGATCTTTATTAAGCGCATATGTTGCAAACTTCAAATCTCATTTAAGGTTTAAGGTTTTAAACTTTTGGATATCTAGTTTTACGTTGTACGTTCTAATTCTAAACGTATACGATAATGTTTTCGACTCATATTAAGTTTTCAAAGATTACCTGAACAGCCATTCATCAGAATATATCATCACATAACATAGAGTCGGAATAAGAAATTTCATTCAATAAACACATAATTTACATATACAAATCTTATTAGGGTTCGGAATATTACATAATGAATGACACACCAATGCTACAATCAGTAAAGATAAAATTGTCTAAACAATCCTCTATGAATAACTTGGGAAGAGCATCCTATAAATTAGGGATATAATCTATATAGATAGATTTAAAAGGATGCTCGGCTTAACCCAATGAGCGTATATTCATTCGATGCTAGAGGCGTTTAGCATGACAAACTCCAAGAGAAGTCTCATAATGATGAGCCATGGAGTGTATCTCTCTAAAATTGTCCCCAATTGAAAGAGAGAACGCATAAGTTACTATCATGTATGCAATGAATATACAAGGCCTAATGTTGATCAGTCATATTCTAGAGAAGATCACTGTAAGACAGTGAAAAACATCTTTAAGTACTTAACCGGTATTGAGGATGTGGTCATGAATTAAAACTAGAGGGTTAAGCAGACTAAAGTTTTTAGACTGACCAAGATGATAACAAATCCACTTTAGGGTAAATTGTTACCTTGAATGGTGGTGCAGTGAATTGGAAAAGTTCCAAACAGCAAAGAGTTATTGGTTTAGTGATAAAGACAAAGTATATAGCTGTAAGTGAAGCTGCAAGTTGATTGTTTGGATGAAAAGTTTATCACAGAACTAGGAATAGTTCCTAAGTCTCATCTTGGATTCAAACATGTGTTGCGACACTTTCATTTGATTAGAGAAATCATTGAAAGAGGAGAAGTCATTATAGAGATAATGGACTTTCAAGAAAAAACATTGCATATCCATTTACTGAAGCTTTATACAACAACAGGATGATCGTCACTTAGAGAAGAAGGGTATGAGATACCATGACGATTAGCTTTAGTGCAAGTGGGAGATTGAAAGTAGTATGCACACAAGCCAATCATATTTGATATGATGTAGCATATACTTTGTAATCTTATTCAGTTATTAAAGGCATTTTACTTTATCTACATGGTGTTGTTATTTAATATATGATAAACCCATAATTTTAAGCAATGCTTTTAGAATCATGATGATGATCATGCTAATGAGATCTAAATTATTAGATAGCTTAAACATTAAAATCGTTCCTAATTGTTGGATTACTAAAAAAGGGATTAGTGAATCTAGATAGATTAGTACATACGTTGCTTGCTCTTAGGAAGAGGATGATTAATCTCATAATCATTTGTGTGGAGATACTAAAGCAAGTATGTAGGTGCTTATCGGAGAATAAGTTCACTGAATGTGGCTCGCTAAGGAGTGCCTAATGGAGTTTTACTCGCCTGTCAATAGAAACTCCTTTGGTGATAGTAGTACAAGTGATCTTTGCACTTGAGATCATCATAATATCTTGTGTATGATGAGTTATACTTTCACATGTCCCTTAAGACCTTTAGGGTATATCAAAGGGTATGATTAGGTATAATAAGTTGTACATGGAGATAGGTGAATGATCAAAGAATCTACCACATCTAGTAAAAAATGTGAATGTCCTATGTGATTTGATAAATGACAACTCAGTAGTCCTTGGCCAAGGCAGAATGAAATTAGAAAGGAGTTTCTAATTTGTATTATTTTGAGTTGTGCATTTAAGAATCGAAATGCATATAATTAAATAAAATAAGACTTGGTAGTAATTCCATGTCTTATATTTAATTGGGATATTGTATGATAGAAGGATTAAATTGGACGGTAACTATTCACTTAAAGGTTCTTTGGTGATTAATGTTGAAATCTATATTATCTGGAAAGCCGTTAATCGCTAAGGATGCTTACCCTTATTGTAAAACAAATGTTATTTATTTAAATAAAGTAAATAGTTTAATTTATTTATTTAAATAAGATTAGAATTGTTCTAATTGATTTATTCACAACCGGTTTAATATGGAGAACCTAAAGGATCACACCACAAAAAGAAAATATTTATTTAAAAAGTAAATGGCATAATTGTAATAATAAGTTAAGTGTATTTAATTTAGTCTATGAAGATAGAATAAATTAAATAGCTTAATATTTATTATTTAATATTTCAGAAATATTAAATATAAATTAATAAAAGGAGTCTTATTATTATTATTACTATTACTATTATTTAATTCCTAATAGGGATTGAGACTTAATTAATAGAAGTACTCTCTCATGAATTCCTAATTAGATTAGGAGTTTAATTTAATTAAAGGAGTTTAATTAGAATAGAAACCCTAATCCTAAATAGTTTAGGGGAGGGTTTTCCTACATCTATAAATAAAAGAAGTCTTATCATAGATTAGAGTTATACACTCTTGCATTATAATTGTAGAGAGTACTTACAATTTCTACAGAGATAAAAACTAGAGTTTTGTCAACACCCATCTTCTTGAACAAGTATTATTCTTTGGTGGATCACCTCTAGAGGCCAAACACTTGGGTGGCTAATGTTGATCAAAGGAAGGGATTTAATCGGTGGAATTCAAGGAGAACGCGAAGGAAATAGAATTGAACTTGTACCTGAGGAAGCTAGAATTCTACAAGGGTATAATTCTTATTCTCCATCTCTTTCGTTTAATTAATAATTGTGCATAAAGAAAGATCCTGGTGATGGTTTGTATAAAATTTTAAAATCTGATTTTATCGCGCTTCGATTTTATTTATGTAATTTTATTGCATGTTCGCGTTATATACAAACCTAACACCCTATATGCAGTATGTACGACATTTTATCGACACCGCAGCGCCCCGTTTCAAGCCAAATTCGGTGCCGCAGCGCTGGGTCACGATTTTTGACAGTTCTAAGCTTTCAAATGCTCAACTTAAGGTCCCAAAACATGAATCTTTCATTTCATCTGCAACCTAGAGGAGAGAAAGAGAGGGAGGCGGCTTGGAAGAGGGAGGCCATGGCTCTTGGCCATGGTTCTTCAAGAGCTTCAAGAAAAAATAATGGTGGGGGCTTCAACAACATCAATGGAGGAGCTTCAACCAACAACTAAGGGAAGTCATCCTTTCTTTCTTTTTCCTCTAGTGTCTAGAACTCATGCTTGGGGATCTAGTGCAAATAATTGTAACACTAATGGAGGTAAGGAATTGAATTAAACTTCTAGCTTTTCTTTGGTACTTGTATTATCCATGGATGATTACCTAATATTTGGAACAGTTTGATTTATTTTTTATGAATTAAACTGCTATATTGCTTTCCTTTTTATTGGTAGCATGTGAATTGGTTATTTATATTTTGTGCTTAATGTTTAGCTTGGTAATCTATATGAAATTGGAAAATGGATTATAGATTCATTCCATGAATTAGCTTGGTAATCTATATGAAATTGAAAAATAGATTATAGATTCATACCATGAACATAATGACATGTGATTGTGTTATACATAATTTGTGTATTGTCAATTCATTGTGACCACCATGATCAAAAGGAGAGTTAAGAGATTTGAACAAAATGATGCACGCCAAGTGTTTGACAAAATACTTGTGTGTGGATATTGTGTTCTTAGCTCTTTACCTATCCATTTATGTTTTAAAATAAGTGTTTAATTAAGATCGAGGTGACTTGGAGTTGATGTTTGGGATACGTTAGAGATAATTCCTCGTGGGTTCGACAACTCTCTTATCATTGTATTACTTATTGACCGTGTATACTTGCGAGTGTTTATCGATTGTGAAATCGACCAAAACAAACCTGACGGGAATTCCGGAAAGAGGACTTTATCCCAACGAAAAGGATGATAGTGGAATGTTTGAGATGATCCAAGAGAATGGATGGAAAAATTTCACACAACAGCCAGGTGCCCTAGTAGTGGATGTGGTAAGAGAGTTTTACGCCAACGCAGTGGACAAAGAGGGTGACATAGTATAGGTGCGGGGTAGGCCAGTTTCGTTTGATCCATCCACAATCAACGCTTATTTTCACATTCGTGATCTGAACGATGAGGAATTTTTGAAGTATAGAGATGGAGGATTTTAATAGCACAAAGCAATTCAGTGTTTATATAGACCATGAGCCATTTGGGAAAGGCAGCTAAGCGACGAATTACATATTTCAACAAATGAACTGAGTCGATATGACTTAGCTTGGTTTTACTTCATATGTGCTCGCTTGCTACCATCCACAAAAGTCACATAACTTAATTGCGACAGAGCATCCTTGTTGTATGTGATGAGTGGGTTTTTAACTATGAATTAGATATATCTTTGGCTTAAATCTTACTATCCTTAAGAGGTTTTAGTGTCTTTTTACTTGTTTTTGTGTTTATTTTGTTGGAAGCGGTTTCGGAGTGGCACGTGGGAAAATCTGAAGTTTAGTGGCAATTTGGTAATTTGTGATCTGAGTTCTCGTCGAGGCGAGATTATCAACACTTAAGTCTTCGCCAGGGCGAGACTTCGCTGGGGCACGATTCATAAGGTAAAATTCCTCGTCGGGGCGAGGTTACGCGGAAAGGAAAAATTAATAGACAGGATCAGTTATTTTAGGAAGTTGACTAGGAGGAGGATTCATTTTATCAATCTGATGAGGGGATTATAAAACAAAAAGAAGATAGGAAATTAAGGTTACACACTGAAGACAGCAAATACGCAGAGATTGACTTACAGAGTTGAACGTGGAGATTAGAAACTGGAGAAGCATCGTGACGAATTTAGATTGGTGACTTGAGGATTGAAGAAACGTATTGAGTTTTTCCTAATCTTTTATCTCAGATTTGTAATTAATTATGATGGCTTATTTTAGGATTCTGCTTTTTATTTTCAGCATGAACTAAACCTTTAATTAAGGCTACAATTGAACCTTTATTGTTTATGGATTAATTAACTATTTGATTCCAATTATTATTTCATATTGAGTTGTCCATCATATTTTGTGTTTATATTACTTGTTGACCGTGTATACTTGCACGTAATTGTTGATTGTGAAATCGGACAACAAGTTTTTGGCGCCGTTGCCGGGGAATTATTTGTGTTTATAATTTTCAACATCAATTCAATTAATTCTGTTTTAATTAAGCATTTTTATTTTTTCTTTTATTTCCTGTTTTAGGTGACTTTTGGTTCGTTTATGAAAACGTGATCAAAACAGCCGGAACTTGTGTAGTGTGAAGACAATCTTGAGAACAAGTTACGTCACGTGAGAAAGTTCTGCCAAGAGACGCTCGAAAAAGAGAAAATGGCAAATGAAGAGCAGAAATCATTGAGGGACTATGCCATGCTTCAAATGGATGAGATCATGTCAAGTATCACAAGGCCAGCTATCACTGCTAGTTCTTTTGAAATTAAGCCGGGTATAATCCAGATGATTCAGGATTCAATACAGTTTGGGGGTTTGGCTAATGATGATCCGAATGAGCATTTGGTAAGCTTCCTGGAGATTTGCAATACATTCAAATACCACAATGTTATGGATGATGCGGTGAGACTACAGTTGTTCCCCTTCATATTATGGGATAAAGCAAAAAGTTGGCTGCATTCGCTTCCACCGGGATCAATCACTACTTGGGATGACTTGGCCCAAAAATTTCTAGCAACATTTTTTCCGCTAGCGAATACTGCAGAGATGAGAAACAACATCACTACTTTTGAGCAGCAACATGGTGAATCACTGTATGAAGCTTGGGAGAGGTTTAAGGAATTATTGAGAAGATGTCCACATCATGGATTACCCAAGTGGTTACAGGTTCAGATGTTTTATAACGGGTTAAGTAGTAGCACTCGGACGAGCATAGGCGCAGCTACAAGAGGGGCACTTATGGCCAAGAATTTTGACAAGGCATTTAATCTGTTAGAAACCATGGCTGCCAACAATTACCAGTGGCCTACAGCAAGGGGAAATGCACCGAAAGTAGCTAGAAAATTTGAAGTAGATGCAGTAACAGCTTTATCAGCATAGTTGGCGGCACTAACGAAAAAGATTGTAACATGGGGACCACAAGCAACTTTGTAAGTGGCGATGATTTGTGAATTATGTGCAGGAAATCATGTTACGGATCAATGTGCCATCAGTGCAAAATTAGTATAGTTTCTAGCGAGTTATAATAAACCGCAACAGCCATATCATAATGTTTATAATCCGGGATGGAGAAATCATCCGGGTTTTTCTTGGAGTAATGACCAGGTTCAAAATCAAGCACCAAGGCCACAAAATCCACCAGGTTTTCAAAATCAATTTCCACAACAGGCAGAAAGAAAGCCAAGTTTAGAGGAATCATTGGCAAAATTCATTACAGCGTTAGAAAAGAGAATGAATGATCAGGATAAGCTACTAACTCAAGTAGATTTAAATATGAAAAGCCAAACAGTGTTGATTAGAAATTTAGAGAATCAGCTGGGACACTTAGCTCACGTTTTGAACAGTCGGCCACAAGGAGCACTACCGAGCAACACAAAGGTTAATCCGAGAACAGATGGAAAAGAACACTTTAAGGCTGTAACTTTAAGGAGTGGAAAAGAGCTTTCGGATATGGTCAAAGTAAATTCTAAGCCAGAAACAGTTGTGGTGAATGAAGAAGAAGTAACCTTGGAGAAAAATGAGGTGGATGAACTCAACCAAGACAGTGTAGTGCCTCCCATTCCATTTCCTCAGAGATTTCAGAAATCAAAATTAGACAAGCAATTTTCCAGATTTTTAGATGTTTTCAAGAAACTGCACATCAACATACCATTTGCGGAAGCTTTGGAACAGATGCCCAGTTATGCCCAATTTATGAAGGAGGTCTTGTCTAAGAAGAGAAGGTTGGGTGAGTTTGAGACAGTGGCATTAACCGAAGAATGCAGTGCTATCCTACAGAATAAATTGCCGCCAAAGCTAAAAGATCCAGGAAGCTTCACCATTCCATATGTAATTGGTAATCAGTTTTCTGGAAGGGCATCGTGTGACTTAGGAGCGAGTATTAATTTAATGCCTCTATCAGTTTACACTCAGCTAGGGTTAAAGGCGCCAAAACCAACGAATATCAGCTTGCAGTTAGCAGACAGATCAGTGACACCCGAGGGGTATTGTGGAAGACATTCTGGTTAAGGTCGATAAGTTTATCTTCGCGGCTGACTTTATCATTTTGGATTACAAAGAGGATAAGGAAATCCCGATTATATTAGGTCGTTCGTTCTTAGCAACAAGGAGAACTCTGATAGATGTACAGAAAGGTGAATTGACAATGAGTGTTTAAGATTAAGAAATCACCTTCAATGTGTTTAAGAATGCTTGCGAATAGACCTAATGGACGAAATAGTGAATGAAAGGACCGATGCAAGTTATTTAGAAGATCCACTAGAAGCTGCCTTGGTTGGTATAGACACTTTTGATGACTTGGAAGATTGGGATTACGTCAAGATATTAGATGCATTACCAGTCTCTCAGAAATTCAGCAAGCAATTTGATACTCTTAACCGGCCTAAAGGAGGGGAAAAGAGGTCCAAAACATCATTGGAGGAACCACCGGTGCTCGAACTAAAACCTCTTCCTTCTCATTTAAGTCCTATTTGGGAAATTCCGACACACTACCAGTTATTGTTTCTGCTCAGTTGAACGAGTGTCAAAAGGAAAAGCTATTAAGGGTTTTGCGTGAGTACAAAACAGCAATTGGGTGGACAATAGCATATATTAAAGGAATTAGCCCATCGTTCTACATGCATAAAATTCTGCTTGAGGAAGGAGCAAAACCGGTTATTGAGCAATAAAGAAGGTTGAATCCGATCATGAAGGAAGTAGTAAAGAAGGAAATCATCAAGTGGTTAGACGCAGGTATTATCTATCTGATTTCAGATAGTTCTTGGGCAAGTCCGATATAGTGTGTGCCGAAGAAAGGGGGAATGACAATGGTTAAAAACGAAAATAATGAACTCATTCCTATAAGAACAGTTACAGGTTGGAGAGTGTGTATGGATTACCGCAAGTTGAACAAAGCTACTCGCAAGGATCATTTTCCCTTGCCCTTCATTGATCAAATGTTGGATAAATTGGCGGGACACAAATTTTATTGCCTGCTTGACGGGTATTTGGGATATAACTAAATTGTAATAGCTCTAGAGGAACAAGAAAAAATGACTTTTACATGCCCGTATGGAAGTTTGCATTCCAGATAATGTCTTTTGGCTTTTGCAATGCACTGACTATATTTCAGCGATGCATGATGGCTATCTGCTCGGATATGGTTTAGCAGAATTTGGAGGTATTTATGGATGATTTTTCTGTATTCGGTGATAGTTTTGATTTGTGCCTTAACAATCTGATCTTAGTACTGAAGCGATGTGTGGAAACAAATTTGGTGCTTAATTGGGAAAAGTGCCACTTTATGGTGCAAGAAGGGATTATATTGGGTCACAAAATGTCCGTAGTCGGCTTAGAGGTAGATAAAGTAAAGATTGAAGGTATTGAAAAGTTACCGTCTCCGACATCTGTAAAGGGAATAAGAAGTTTTCTCGGACATGCAGGATTCTACTGACGATTCATCAAGGACTTTTCTAAAATTTCAAAACCTTTATGTTCATTCCTCAAGAAGGATGTTCCATTCAAAATTGATCAGGATGTGCATATAGGATGCCTTCGATGTACTGAAAACAAAATTAGTCACAACACCGATCATAGTTGCTCTCGATTGGACTTTGCCATTTGAATTGATGTGTGATGCGAGTGACTATGCAGTGGGAGCGGTGTTAGGGCAGCGTAGGGATAAGATTTTTCATACCATTTACTACTCAACCAAGACGCTCACTGATGCTCAGTTGAATTACACCACCACAGAAAAGGAGTTGCTTACAGTAGTGTTTGCATTTGATAAATTCCGAGCATATCTGATTAGAACTAAGGTAATTGTCTATACTGATCATTCCGCTATTAAATACTTGATTGCAAAGAAGGATGTAAAACCAAGGTTGATTCGATGGGTGCTTCTTCTGCAAGAATTCGACCTGGAAATTCGAGATAGAAAAGGTACGAAAAATCAGGTGGCTAATCATCTTTCGAGGTTAGAGAATTCGGAAATTCAAAAAACAGATGATGTGGTAATCAATGAGTTATTTCTGGTTGAGCAACTATTCCGAATCAATACCGAAGTGCCTTGGTATGCTGATTACGTGAACTACCTAGTCATTAATGTACTCCCGCCTGATTTAAATTCTCAGCAATGAAAAAAATTCCTCCATGATGTCAAACAATACCTTTGGGATGAACCATTTCTTTTCAAAACTTATGCGAATCAAATGATACGACGTTGTGTGCCACATGAAGAGATGGAAAGCATACTGACTCGGTGCCATTCTTCAGAGTATGGGGGACACTATGGGGGAGAGAGAACAGCAGCGAAAGTGCTACAATCAGGGTTTTTTTAGCCTTCGTTGTTCAAAGATGCCCACCTTTTTGTTTTAAAGTGCAACAGATGTCAAAGGGTTGGCAACATTTCGAAATGGTATGAAATGCCTCTCAACACTATCCTTGAAGTTGAACTCTTCGATGTATGGGGCATTGACTTTATGGGGCCATTTCCGTCGTCATTCAACAATCAGTACATACTCTTGGCAGTGGATTATGTATCAAAATGGGTTGAAGCAGCTACATTGCCCACAAATGATGCCAAAGTGGTTCTGTGGTTCTTGTGGAAACATATTTTTACTCGATTCCGTACACCAAGGGCCATAATCAGTGAAGAGGGCACCCATTTTTGCAACAAGCACTTCACTAAATTGCTCGCTAAGTATGGAGTCAAACACAAGATTGCTACGGCCTATCATCCCCAAACCAATGGCCAAGCGGAGGTGTCAAATAGTGAAGTTAAGCAAATTCTGGAAAAAGTTATGAATCCATCTCATAAGGATTGGGCAATGAAGTTAGACGATGCGTTATGGGCATATCGAACGGCTTATAAGAACCCCATTGGAATGTCACCATATAGAATGGTTTACAAAAAAGTGTGTCATCTACCGGTCGAGCTTGAACATAATGCATATTGGGCCATTCAAGAGTTGAACTTTGCTCTACAAGCATCTGGCGAGAAAAGGTTGCTTCAACTGAATGAGATGGAGGAATTCCGTCACCAAGCGTATGAGAACGCTAAGCTGTATAAAGAAAAAGTCAATAGGTAGCATGACAATCGGTTAATTGAGCAGAAATTTGAACCAGGTCAGACGGTATTGTTGTTCAACTCTAGATTGAGGTTATTTTCCTGGGAAGTTGAAGTCTACATGGTCAGGTCCTTTTGTTGTCACTTCTGTAGCTCCCCACAGAGCAATCGAAGTTGAAGAACCGAACACAAATCACACGTTGGGGAGGCGATGTTGATCGATAAGCGACCTCGATCTATCTCACTTCGATCGACCAGACTGACCCATGATTGTGACACCCCCAAATCCGAGAATTTCAATCCTACAGATTTGGTGCTCACTATTCTTCACATTCATAACTAAATGCCCACAATAAAGGATAATATCAATAATAAACTTAATAAACAATTCTCCCATAAATGGTTACATAATTAAAACGAAATCCCATGTCATCTAATTATTACATCATTTGCGGAAACAAAACAGAATAACATTTAAGTCTCATTACAAAAAAAAACTTAATCAAATAAATTAATCTTCTTCATTTGTTCATCTTGCCCTTGCCCTTGCTCGTGGACGGCTCATCAGGCTTCTCAACTTTAGCTGCATTGTTTTATGCAAGGGTGAGCAAACAATTGCCCACAAGTATAGTACCAATAACAATAGCATATAAATGATCAAAGAAATAGATCTCAACTGAGGAGTATAAACCTTTCTGAAGTCAATCAACGATAGTCAAAGAACTGAAAACTCAATAGAAAACTCAGCTTTTGAATCAAGTTTAGAACACAAGCTCAAGAGTATATCTAAGGGTCATAAGACCTCGAACTATGTCCTAGGTTAGCAAGTATCTCTACTGTAATCTTTAACAGTCTTATAGACTATGGACCATCCGTCTCGTACTCCGGGGGATCAGCCCTTTGTACAATGTATTGTGCACAAACATTTTAACGCTATTGCGTAGTATAATCCCCTACATTAGGGTTGTTCATCTCAGCTTTAACATTAGAGTCTGTACCAAAGGAAGTTTGGTTTGGAATAGCTTTAACAGAAATTCTTGATTTTAGAACGCTCATAACTATGGACTAGTCGAATCAAAAGGGTTCACTAGTCATATAACAGTCGAATTACAACAACAATACAATCTTTGTAAAATGGGACTACAATAACAGTAGAATTCAAGGATTACAGACGAATATGTTAGAGTAACGCATTTGAAAGTCTAGAAAACTCAATCAACATAGTCGTTGAGTAATATGAAAAACCTTGCTTGAATAATAATAATAGCCATGGTTAGAGAACTTGTTCAATAAAAAGTAGGATTTAGAAACTTGCTTAATGAAAAGTAGTGTTTTAGGGAACTTGCCTTGTGCGTTAGCTAAACAATTACAATTCATGCTCTTCGTATATCCTACATAGGTCATTAGGATCACAATATCAATTAGTTACATTGCAACTAACTTCACTGGTTTAAATTATTATTCTAGTCAAGTTTATTAACTTCGTTCAACATCTGAATACCCTATTTATTTATAAATTTGAACTTCCCTGCTCGGTTACAACATAAGACATGGCGTTTGGATAACACCTTCATTTCTTACAAACTTCGAATTACAAACTTCTATAGATTTCAAATTTATAATTAGCAACATTATCAATATAATTACAATCAGACATCACATCATTTTATGTGTTTTAAGCTTCCCTATCATCATTAAAATAGGTTAGAATAACATCACCCCAGCTGATCTTGTAACAGCTCATTACTGGGTCTGTTTTGCATATGGCGCGGCCGCGCCACTTTTATACTAGAAACACCGCGGCCGCGCTGCAGCGCCTAATTTAGGCTATTGTCCAACTCTGCAGCACCTAATTTAGGCTATTGTCCAGCGCAGCTGCACTGGACACCAGAATTAGTTTCCCAGTTCATGATTTCAGACTCTGTTCAAGCCAAAACCCCAAACATTCAACACCTAAGGTCTCATTTAGCCAATCACTGATGTTACGAACTTAACAAACACAAAACTTAAACATTTACAGAATTATTTCAACATCTCAGAACCTTCAAATAACCAAGTTAAGGATTCAAATATCACAATTCATGTACTATTTCATATATTTGACATATTAGTTAAATCAAATACCATAAATTCGTTTCTAAACCATTTTAATCTGTTCAAGTTACATTGTTTTCGTTTCTCAGTGAATTACAATGATACACCATCAATTTACAATTTTACATACGAATTAAGCACCAATTTTTCTATACATACAAGCCATACTCGTGAACCTTCACTATAAAAACCAAAACTCTTTTTTTTAAAACATGTTTTCATGGATTAACTCAATTAAACCTGATTATAAACAACATACAATGATTTATACATGCTAACCAACATACATAAACAACTTCTCAACAAATATTCCATCAAAACCCATTTACAGAGAAATAAAATAAATTCTCAATTAAACCATGAAGAACGCAATAAAAGCTTAAGAATTTACCCTTATTTCATTGATTAAGCAAAGCAAAATGATAGAGTACTTCTCTTCTTCAATCTCACCAAGCTCTCAAACTTTTCTCTATAATTCTCTTTTCTCAGAACTTCTCAAGAGTTCTCAACTCTCAGACTTTTTTTTCTTTTAACTTAGCAAAATAAACTGACAAAGCTTTCAAATAAAAAAAACTGATGAAATAATAATCACATATTTTAATTTTAAAATATCAGTTACCCAATTCAAAAGCCATAAGGCTATGTTTGGCAAAACTAGATTAATTTAGAAATTCAAAGCCACAAGGCTTTGTTTGGTAAATACTTATTACATAATATGCTTCAATTGTCACACTTTAATCAATTAAATTATAACAATATAAATTCAATTAAACCTTACTAATTAAATTATAATTTTTATTTGGCCAATAATAATATTACCAAATAAATCATTTTATTCAAATAAAATATTTATTCAAATAAATCGTTATTCATCTAATTTAATTATTAAATTAAATTAGAATAAACACCACCAAATCACCACCAAATAACAATCAACATATTTATACTAAAATAAATTACTCCACAATAATTTTATCAATTATTTATTTTATTCAATAAATAAATCAACTAAAATATTTATATAACTTAATAAATATTTGATTTATTCACAAAAATCACATTTGTTACATCCTTCCCTCCTTAAAAAGATTTTGTCCCAAGAATCACAACGCAATTAATTCAATTAATTCGTCCGTTACATTCTCCCCTCCTTACAAAGATTTTGTCCCCAGAATCGCGATACAAAGTTTAAACAAATAATTGAGGATAGTTTTGCATCATTTTCTCTTCGAGTTCCCATGTAGCTTCTTCAGCGTTGTGGTTCCTCCAGATTACCTTAACATAAGGTATAACTTTATTTCTGAGAACCTGCTCTTTCCTGTCAACTATCTGTACAGGAACCTCTTCGTAGGATAAATCTTTCTCAAATTGTATTGGTTCATATTCTATAATATGTTTATAATCGGGCTTATATGATCGTAGTACCGATATATGGAAAACATTGTGAATGTGGTCTAACTCAAGAGGTAAAGCTACCTCGTAGGCTACCTCACCTACTCTTTCCAACACCTCAAAGGGTCCAATAAATCGCGGACTTAGCTTACCCTTTTTACCAAATCTGATCTTCCCCTTCCAAGGAGATACTTTGAGAAACACAAAACTTCCGACGTCGAATTCTCTATTTTGTCGGTGCTTATCTGCATACTTCTTCTGCCTGTCTTGAGCAGCTAACAATCTACCTCTTATCACCTTGACAATTTCTGCAGTTTGCTGTACCAGTTCGGGTCCCAATAGTCGACGTTCACCAACTTCATCCCAACACAACGGAGTTCTGCACTTTCTTCCGTACAACGCTTCATAAGGCGGCATTCTAATACTTGCGTGATAACTATTGTTATAGGCAAACTCGACCAGAGGTAAATGATCATCTCAGTTACCTTTAAAATCCATGACGTACGCTCTTAGCATATCCTCTAACGTTTGAATTGTTCTTTCACTCTGGCCATCAGTTTAAGGATGGTACGCTGTACTCATTCTCAACTGTGTCCCCATACAAGCTTGTAGACTCCTCCAAAATTTTGATGTGAAACGTGGATCTCTGTCCGACACAATTGATACTGGAACACCGTGCCTCGAGATAATCTCCTTGACGTATAACTTCGCTAACTGATTTAGGGTGAATCTGATTTTGATCGGCAAGAAATGTGCTGATTTCGTCAGTCGGTCCACGATGACCCATATTGCGTCGTAACCCTTCTGAGTGATTGGAAGCCCTACCACGAAATCCATTGTGATATGTTCCCACTTCCATTCTGGTACATCTTGCAACACAGTCACTTGGTCTTTGATGCTCTACTTTGACTTTCTGACATGTTAGACACTTTGCAACACAGTCAGCAATGTCACATTTCATATTCGGCCACCAGAAATGTTGTCGAAGATCCTGGTACATCTTTGTACTACCCAGATGAACCGAAAATCTTGAACTATGAGCGTCGGTCAAAATTTCATCTCTAACTTCTTGTACCAGCGGAACCCAGATTCTGCCTTCAAATCTCAACAACCCTTCGATGTCGCTTTTGAATTTAAGCTCCTCGCCCTCAAGTACCCTTTTTCATATTTTATCACACTCCTCATCCTGGAGTTGTGCTTCCTTCACCTTGTCCATTAGAGTTGGATGGGTTTTCATCTAGAATAATTTTTCATTCGACTCTGCCAGACATTTCACCTCTAACTCCAACTTAGCCATTTTCGCTATGAGTTTCTCCTAAGTAGTTAACAAAAATAACTTTTCCCGACCCTTCCTGCTCAAAGCGTCGACAACTACATTAGCTTTCCCTGGATGGTATAGGATTTCACAATCGTAATCTTTAATTAATTCTATCCATCGCCTCTGATGCATATTTAAATCCTTTTATGTGAAAATATACTTCAGACTTTTATAGTCTGTATATATCTCACACTTCTCCCCATAGAGATAGTGCCACCAGATTTTCAAAGCAAACACCACGGCCGCTAACTCTAAATCATGGGTCGGATACCCTTTTTCATAGTCTTTTAATTGTCGTGATGCGTAAGCAATGACCTTGTCCTTTTGCATAAGCACACAACCAAGTCCTTTATGCGATGCATCGCTATACACCACAAAATTCCCTGTATCATCCGGCAAAGACAACACATGTGTCGTACTTAGTCTCTTCTTTAATTCTTGGTAACTCTCTTCGCACTTCTCCGTCCAAACGAAATTTACTGATTTGGAGTTGAACTTATACCCGATGAAGCACGGTTTTACGAGGGTATAATTATTATTCTCTATCTCTTTCGTTTAATTGATAATTGAGCACAAGGAAATATTATGGTGATGGTTTGTATAAAATTTTAAAAACTGATTTTGTTAGTTCCCGGGGACACAATGTGGATCTAGAAGGGGGGGTTGAATAGATCCTTTAAAACTTTTTCCATTTATTAATGAAAGTATAATAGTTATTGTCGACGCCGGGTTTTCTCGCTTAACGCGGGGGTTGTAACCCTTTCCAATTTTTAGCCTTTTGATTTAATGATTTTTTGGAAAAGGTCGGCATTGATGTCGACGGGGTTTTGAAATATCGTTTTTTATGATGAGCCAATTAACCAGAGTCGCCAGTTGGTATATTTGAAATGGATGTACCAACTCATCCGAATTTTCGTGTTTTATAAATCGCTGGCTCATATGTGACTCCGAATTAATTGGTCTGCGAATCGAGATTCATAGAGTTCGGGGGCTTGCTTAAGTGAGGGGAAGGTGTTAGGCACCCCTCGACTTCCGTGAAACACGGTTACCGCAATCTTGATGCTTTCCTATCCTTTAATTCATGAAATGTGTGTGTGTGCGCGCTTGTGTGTGGGTGTGTGTCTATGTGAATGTTGTGGTGAGTTTGTATGAAAGAATCATTTGGATTTAGGGAAAATCGTGTTTTAAATTGAGAACGCTTCGGAATGTCTTTTCGGTATACACGAGAAAGCTTTATGGGAAAGGTTTGATTTTAATTGTCAAAACTATGAGATTTTCGTTAGGTGTCGTTTTGGCAAAACAAGAGTTTTAAACCTTTGCCAAAATAGGAATCGAGATCTATACGTTGCTTTCGTGAAATGATCGGGCAATTTCTAGAATCTCTTTCACCCTATGCACAAAGATTTAACAAAACGTTACTTATTTCTAAAATCAGATTTTGTGATGTTTGAGAACGATTTTTCTTTAGCTTTCTCGTTAGATAGGAATCGACATTCATTAACATTTCTCAAATTTTAACCTCGTGATTCTAATATCCTACTTTGCTTGATTTTTATGAAAATCTTATCATTTAGCTTTGAAATCAATTTCGTGTCGTAAATCAAATCAAGCATTAAAATGCGTTGGGGCTATTCATGGGCATGTAAGCCATCAAAATAATCCCAAACGCCTACAATCACAAGTTCCACTAATATGGGGCCTTAAATCCGATTCTCGCTTTGGCGTCGTTTTAAGGCCCAAAGATTACATGTTTACAATGAAAACTACGTCATTTCTACTTCTTACATCAAGATATGTCCATCATCGGATTGGAACCCCGGGGTCGCTTTCCTAGGCTCACAACCACGATTACTACGTACTCACAAATCAAACATTACAATAAATAACCAACGCGGAAATTCTAACAATATCACGACATCCTAGATAGCAAATTAAAGGAACCACAACCAATACATCTCTTGTACAACAAGCAAGAAATCAAAACGTGAATATCATCGGGTTATTGAGAAGAATTTTGTTCCAATGGAAACCTCACAAATAATCCCTAATTCATTGTTTCACAATAAATTACATGAAGACTACATTAATTTTAGCCAAATGATATGATAGAAGTTGCAAAAATAATGAGATTTTCACCTTGCAAATGATACCAAAATTGTGTAGAAACTTGTGTATTGAGGGAAATATGAGATATATATGATATAATCTAACAACAAAGGAAATTTCTCTCTTTTTCTCTCAATTGTTGCAAGAACTTTTGCTATTTCTCTCTATTTCCGAGCTAAAACTGCTGCTGATTTCTTCTTCTTCCGCAAACTGCCCAACCTCCTGTATGCTGCCTGCTGTCGAGCTTAAATAGGCTGGCCAGAGCCAGCCGCAGATCTATCTGCGGCTGGCCGCAGATAGATCTGCGGCTGGCCAGCTGGCACGCCTCCCATCGCACTCAGCTGCTGAGTGCTGATTTCCCGGTTTTCGTGCTGGCGCACCCACTTGGCCGCAGATCTATCCGCGGCTGGCGGGCTTGACTTTCTCGATTTTCGTGCCACGCTTCGATTTTCGTACCGCAACGTCGGTTTTCGCTGACAGGCTCGTATTTCGCAGTCCGGGAACTTCCGGGAGACGTGCCACCTCATTCGGAAATGCCTGCCTCGGACGGTCATGCTGTCACGTCGACTTGGGCTGCCCAAATCATTGCGGCGGGACCGGGCGCTCGCCCTTGTGCCCGCTCCTTTGCTCCCGCAAGCTGGTTCAATTGACGATTTCGCCCTCCTGTCACGGTTAGTAGAAGGAAACGCAAAATTTGGGTGTCTACAGCTGCCCCTCTTTATCATGTTTATGAAATGATAAATGAAATGAACAGGATAAAGAATAGACACTCGATGCGCTAATGAATGACAGTGTGTAAGAAATGACAGTGCATACATGACGCCTCACACATATAGCTTATGATGCAACATAAGATGCAATGCATGCAAGACATTCGTAAGAGTGTCAATGTATCAACCCCTTGACCGTGTTTGTTAGTCGTTGGGTTCACTCTTTCAATCTATCGTCTCGTTCGGGGCCGGGTATCGTCGCCGGTCACCCATCTCATAACCCCCGGTTATCGTCGCCGGTTGGTTATCTGTCGGAGCCGGTTATCGTCGCCGGACATCCATCTCATGATCGCCGGTTATCGTCGCCGGTCGATCGTCTCGTCGGGGCCGGGTATCGTCGCCGGTCACCCATCTCGTAACCCCCGGTTATCGTCGCCGGTCGGTTATCTATCGGAGCCGGTTATCGTCGCCGGACATCCATCTCGTGATCGCCGGTTATCGTCGCCGGTCGATCGTCATGTCGGGGCCGGGTATCGTCGCCGGTCGCCCATCTCGTAACCCCCGGTTATCGTCGCCGGTTGGTTATCTTGTCGGAGCCGGTTATCGTCGCCGGTCATCCATCTCGTGATCGCCGGTTATCGTCGCCGGTCGATCGTCATGTCGGGGCCGGGTATCGTCGCCGGTCACCCATCTCGTAACCCCCGGTTATCGTCGCCGGTTGGTTATCTTGTCGGAGCCGGTTATCGTCGCCGGTCATCCATCTCGTGATCGCCGGTTATCGTCGCCGGTCGATCGTCATGTCGGGGCCGGGTATCGTCGCCGGTCACCCATCTCGTAACCTCCGGTTATCGTCGCCGGTCGGTTATCTTGTCGGAGCCGGTTATCGTCGCCGGTCATCCATCTCGTGATCGCCGGTTATCGTCGCCGGTCGATCGTCATGTCGGGGCCGGGTATCGTCGCCGGTCACCCATCTCGTAACCCCCGGTTATCGTCGCCGGTTGGTTATCTTGTCGGAGCCGGTTATCGTCGCCGGTCATCCATCTCGTGATCGCCGGTTATCGTCGCCGGTCGATCGTCATGTCGGGGCCGGGTATCGTCGCCGGTCACCCATCTCGTAAACTTTTCACTTCAACACGTCAAATGGCTGCAAGGGAGCAAGGTGGGGCCCACCAAGGCCAGCCGCAGATGGATCTGCGGCCAGCCGCAGATACATCTGCGGCCAAGATCGGGCTTATAAGCCGCGTCCCGCTTCCAGATCTGTCACTTTCAACTTCCAACTCACACATATTCCTCGCGATTTTTGCTTGTTCGCAAAGGCTTTTTGTCGATTTTTTCAACTTTCCTGCAAAAAAACTGTTCCGGTAGGATTGATCTACACGCTACAGGTAACACTTTGACCGGTCACTTTTCAATTTCGTCAATGTTTTGCTATACATTTGACTATTTGCATGTTTAGAGATAAAATGTATGCTTTACAATGCTATGTAATGTACCATCATATATACATGCTATGTATCAACTATGTGAGTCCTATTTTATGTTCATGAGGCGGTCCCACATATTGTTATTCCTTTTCCGCAATAAAATCATGCATTACATGCTGTAATTACATATATGAATGCAATTTAGATCTGTTTGAGACTTTGATTGATGGAAAACATGTTTGGCTTAGGCCTGGGACGTCCATTTTACAAACGGGACTCTGCCGATTTCTCTTTTTTTTTTTTTTTTTTTTTTTTTTTTTTTTTTTTTTTTTTTTTAACATGCATCATGTTGCATTAATCATATGATGAGGCTAGAAATTTAGAATGTTCATTACATAATTTTAAAAGGGAACTTACCTTCTTTCTCGCCCGTTCTATTCCAGCTATGGATCGTGATACGCCCAGTAGCTCCTCCGCCTCTCGGACTTCGGGTGTTCGCCGTCGTAGGGCTGCACCTGCCCCTATTCCTCCTCGTACCCGTCAGGCTCGTCGCTTGGCGGAGTCTGTCATCCGTCCTGATCACCCGGACGTTGAGGAGGTTGCTCCTCCGGAGGTTGCGGTGGAGGAGCCGTCTTCCAGCACATCAGCTCCCCCCACTCATCGCACCCTTTCTGGCGCTTCTGTCCAGATACCCGATCTATTGGGTCGGGATCTCAGTCGTCATCCCTCGGCATCTCTTGTGGCTAATGAGGTATCCTCGATTCGGCTTTTCATTTGTTCTTGATTTCTCAATTTCCGGTTTTATCTGGATTGACCCATTGGTGATTTTCACAGGTGCCTGAGTTTACCCAGCCGAGGGGTAACTGGTTCAACATCTACTCCCTTTACGCGGCCCTGCACAGTGATTATCGGGCGATGGTGGACTCTTGGGGCTTTCGACATTTCTTCACTATCATCCCCCGCCAGTGCCCCTGGGGTTACATGAGGGCTTTATCCGAGCGATGGTTCCACCAGACGCAGTCTCTTCATCTCCTCGACTGCGAGGTCGTGTTGACCCCATGGGACTGGAGGTACATTACCGGCATTGAGTTTACCGGGTCCCGCGTCCCCTTGGATCTTGATATCACTCCTGTGGAGGTTCGAGCTTTGCTAGGCTTCGCTGCTGAGGACCGGGTCTTTAAGGCCCGCAGTATCCGATCTGGTGCCTTGGCAGTCGATGCAGTCGGGGGTCTCTATGCGCTGCCTATTCCAGCAGATCAGGGCACCAGGGACATTCTGCTACGACCTCCTGTTCCTGACCATCATGAGGGGTTGTTTTCTGGGGAACAACTCCTCCACCATTCATTTCAGCGTCGTAGGAGCGGTCAGAGATGTGGACCGCATCGGTGATTACGACTGGGGGTCATTCACTTTTGCTTATTTCCTCCACGGCATGCGTCTACGCTCAGAGGGACAGACTGATGCCTGGCTCGGTTTCTACCACTTTATGCTGGTGAGTCCCTTCCTCCTCTCTATTACTGTATTTCTTTTCTTTTCATCCTTTTCTGTATTTGATAGTGACTCATGCCTTGCCTTGTTTCTATTCACAGTTCTGGGCTTACGAGCGGCTGCCATGTCTGAGGCCTCTCACTACTCTGGGCCCGGACACCTATCCTCGGGGTCGGCGATGGCATCACAGTACTCTGGAGGAGGTCCCCGTGTCGGGCAGCTTTGCACATTGTCGTATTCAGCTGGAGTTGATCACGGCTGCCGACGTCGTCTGGATTCCCTACCTCTCCGAGCATTTGACTGTGGGGTTTGCTGACGGGCATCCTTCCGGCCCGGAGTTCGAGCTTTCCACCCGTCGCCTCACTTTGCAGAGTGTTGGAGGCTGGGTGATGTATCTGGGAGAGCGCGCATTCAGATGCGTCACTGGAGAGATCCGCATCCCGCACTCCCTTTCCTTCACTACTTTCTGGCCGCTGGATTCTCAGCCTTCAGAGATCATGCTTGCCGGGGAGGATGGTCGGATGCTTTCCACAGGTCCCACTACGAGTGATGCATTCCGTACATGGTGGGTGCCCCGTACCATCGGTCCTCAGACTCGGGCCACTTTCTTCCTTGGAGACATGGTTCCAGGCTCGGTGACGATGACCGATTGGGCTGCCTGTGTTCGGACCCCTACCCACGCTGATCAGATCGCCTCATTGACCCGTCAGGTAGATCAGTTGTCGCTGTTTATTCGAGGATTGGGCCGGGCCCCGGAGGAGGCTTATACCTACGATCCTGACGGTGCCGGTTATGATGCAGGCCCGAGTTCATCTGATGCCACAGCGCATCCCTACATCCCTGATATGAACTTTGGTCCTCCGAGCTCGGCGACTCCAGGGGATCAGTTCGAGGATCCTGCTTTCATAGATGATACTGATTTTATTTAGACCAGGATAGGCTAGGGCCTTTTGTATCGGCACCTGCTTAGATTTCTTTTTCATTCATGCACTATGTACTGAACTCATTTATTTATTTACGCACAGTTCTTTTTCATCTCTATGGAATTCACCTGTTTCATTATTAACTGTATGATGCATGCTTTTATTTATGGATAGAGAATGACCCCTGTACAGTCTTTCTGATACTATTTTTTTTTCAGATGTCGTCCTCGGATGTCGTGACTCGTTTGGATTCCATTCCTCCCACAGGGTTGGTCGGCAGCCTCTTCCGCTGGTTGGACAGTTTACTGCCGGCAGACAGGATTATCGCAGATGGTCTTTTGGGACATTCTTGGTCCTTATTAACCTTCCAGGTGCCAGCGGGCTTTGTGGATGGTCTTCTGAGCCATTGGGCCCCTGCCCGTCAGGTGTTTAGGTTTGGGACAGTAGAGCTGACCCCCACCCTTGAGGAGTATGCTCGCTTCACCGGCTTGCCCTTGGATGGTCCCTGTGCTAGGGTTACTGTTGGTTCCATGCGCCGTCAATTCTTGACTTTCACCGGTTTTGCGGAGGGCTGTCTTATTACCGGTAACCACATCAGACCATATGGTTCCTCTTCAATTCTTGATTGACCGATTCGGCTCACCTGACAGTTTCCGTCTTTTCCTCGGTGATTTTTCCGTGTCCGAGGAGCGCTGGGATGCCTTGAGAGTGGGCGTTCTGATGGCCTGTGTCATCTCAGTTTTGTATTTGCCTGCAGGATCCGATCATTTGGACATGCGGATTGTTGCGGCCGTTCGGGCCCTTCAGGAGGATCACACCATTCTCCCCATGATATTGGCGGATACCTATATGTCGGCCACATATTGCCAGTTCTTCCGAGGGAGATTCTTCAGAGGGAGTTCGACCTTATTGTACATGTGGTTCACGAGTCATCTTAGTCCCATCGGCCATTTCCGTCGCCAAGGGTTTTGCTTCAGCCATGACATAACCACGCAGTTTTCGCTTCGTCCTGCGCGTTGTACTGATGTGGCCTCCTGGACATTATTTTTGTCTATCATTGAGGACCCCTTTCATCTATTGGTTTACTCGGGCTATTGCTCCTTCATGAGCTTCTTGACTCATGTGCCTGGCATGGATTTCATTCCCATTGCTGGGTTAGCAGACATTTTCGCCATGATCTTCTTGATGTTCTTATTGGCCGCCTCCACTGCCCCATTCATTTTGGGACGGTAAATGACGGAATTGAGGTGCTTAATCTTGAACTGGTCGCACAGTCCTTTCATGAGGGCGTTGTTTAAATTCTTGGCATTGTCGGAGACTACAACCTCAGGTTGCCCATATCGGCAAATGACATTATTCCTGATGAAGCTGACGATGACCTCCTGAGTTACCTTAGGGAAAGAAGCTGCCTCCACCCATTTGGTGAAATAATCGATCATGACAAAGATGAACCGGTGCCCGTTGCTCGCTTTGGGCTCTATTGGTCCGATTACATCCATTCCCCACATTGAAAATGGCCATGGGGAGGTCATACAGTGCAGTTCATTGGGAGGTGTATGGATCACATTACCGTGCGCCTGGCATTGATAACACCGTTTGACATGATCATCGCAATCGGCCTTCAGCGTTAACCAATAATACCCTGTCCTCAAAATCTTTTTGGCAAGCATCGGTCCACTCATATGGGGCCCACACACTCCACCATGTATTTCATTCATAATCTTTCGGGCCTGTGTTTCATCTACGCACTGCAACAGTCCCAACCCGGCATCCCTTTTGTAAAGTGAATCGCCACTCAGGTAAAACTTCATCGCCATCTTTTGAATTCTCATCCTTTCAGTCCGATTTTGCCTGATCGGGAAGGGATCTGTCTCTCAGATATTCCCTTATGTCGTGATACCAGGGCTGCCTCGTCAACACCACCTCGTTTGATAACACTGCCACATTTTCCTCATATGCCGGGGCATTCTGTACGGTGATCTCAATCTGTGGACTGTCCCTACTCTTGATCACGTGGATTAAGGAAGCCAAAGTCGCCAATGCATCGGCAAAATCATTTCGTCCCCGAGGAATATGGCGGAAGGCGATATCTTCGAATTTTTGCATAAGCTGGGTGACACAACGATGGTATGGAAGTAACCGAAGCTCCTTAGTGTTGTATACCCCGATTGCTTGTCTGATTACCAATTCCGAATCCCCGAACACCGCTAGTCTTTTTACTCCCATGTCACGGGCCAATCGGAAGTCCCAAGATACACCCCTCGTATTCGGCGGTGTTGTTTCGAATTGCTGAAACGAAGTTTAGTGGCCACGGGGTATTGTTCTCCGGTGATAGAGACTAGGACCGCTCCGGCTCCTGCCCCCTCGGCATTCATGGCACCATCAAAATACAGCTTCCAGAATTGTCCCTCGTCATCACATTTTTCGTGCGATACCCAAAATATATCCTCGCCCGGAAGAGGAGTTTCTAAAGGCTCCGTCCCTCCTGACGGGGTTTCCTTTTCTGCCAACTGATCTGCAATTCCCTGCCCTTTCATGGCCTTCTGGGTCACGTACACCATGTCAAACTGTTGTAAAATCAACTGCCATCTTGAGAGTCGACAATTCAGCATGGGCCTTTCAAAAATATATTTTAGGGGATCCATTCTTGATATCAGGTACGTTGTATGCCCATGGAGGTAGTGCTGTAATCTCCCTGCGGCCCAGGCCAGAGCACAACAAGTCTTCTCGATGGGAGTGTAATTCTGCTCACATTGGCTAAATCTTTTGCTGAGGTAATAGATGGCCTGCTCTTTACCCGCCTCATTTTTCTGTCCCAACATACATCCCATCGCGATGGTGTTGACGGATATATACATAAACAAAGGGATCCCATCCTTCGGGGGTACCAGCACTGGTGCCTCCGTCAGTTGTTTCTTAATGATCTGAAAAGCCCTCTGACACTGCTCATTCCAATCTTGGGAAGCACCCTTTCTTAACAATTTAAAAATCGGCTCACATGTAGTCGTCAAGTGAGATATAAAACGGCTGATGAAGTTTACTCTCCCCAGGAATCCCCTTATCTCCTTCTCTGTGCGAGGTGCTGGCATATCCACAATGGCCTTAATCTTTGCTGGATCCAACTCAATGCCCCGATCACTAACCAGGAATCCCAAGAGCTTACCTGACTGCACTCCGAAAGCACACTTGGCTGGATTGAGTTTCAAATTATACTTTCTGAGCCGATTGAATAGCTTTTTGAGATGAGTTATATGATCGGACTCTACCTTCGATTTCACAATAATGTCGTCCACGTAGACCTCTATCTCCTTGTGCATCATATCGTGGAACAAGGCCATCATGGCCCTCTGATAAGTAGCCCCTGCATTTGTGAGACCGAAAGCCAGTCGTCTATAGCAGAAAGTGCCCCAGGGGGTGATGAATGCGGTCTTTTCCCGGTCTTCTTCCGCCACCCTTATCTGATGATACCCCGCAAAGCAATCCACAAAAGAATACATTTCGTACTGGGCTGTGTTATCTACCAGGATGTGTATGAAAGGCACCGGGAAGTTATCCTTGAGACTGGCCTTGTTTAGATCTCTGTAGTCTACACATACCCTCACCTTTCCTCCAGGCTTAGCTACCGGGACCACATTGGATAACCATTCAGGATAAGTGGATACCATAATGATTCCCGCCCTGAACTGTTTGATGATCTCTTCCTTCACTTTTAAGCTCCACTCAGGTTTCAACTTTCTTAGTTTCTGCTTGACAGGCCTGAAACCCTCCTTGATGGGTAACCGGTGCACCACAATGTCGGTGGACAATCCGATCATATCCTCGTGCGACCAGGCAAAGACATCCTCATATTGGCTTAGTAACTCAATTATTTCTGCTTTTTGACTGGGGTTAAGGTCTGTCCCTATCTTGAGTTCTTTTGGATTGTCAGGGGTTCCAACATCAACGGTGATGGTTTGGTCCAAATTGGGTTTGGGTTTATCTTCGACCCATCCTTTGATCTCATCAGGTGCGTCGTCGTAATCTGTCTCGTCTTGCTCAATGCCCATCAAATCGAAATCCAGCTCAATGTCAAAATCATAATCACCATTCAAATTTGAAAGATCGTTTGTTAGGCAAGGAATGCTCAAATTGGTACACCTGACATAAAACAAAATACTTGTCATATATAAGTCATTTTTCACGACGATCGCAATTTCAAATAACACGAAGAAACGACACAATTATGCAGAAATAAAACAACAACAAAATAAAACTTCTTCATTCCCCCATCATCTGGGGTCAACCACCCTGACGTCGAGCTTTACCCCTGTTTGGATATCACTGGTTTCTGGGTCCAATTGTCGATGGTCAGGTCAGCTGAAATGCGCTGGATGACAGAGGTCCTCACATCGGACACCTCCCCGATGATTACGGATACGTCGCCTGAGTTCTCCTCCATACCCTCTCCAGGAATAATCAGTCCTGCCCAATCGATGACAGGCACAACTTGTTGGGCTCCCGGTGGCATGACAATATTCATCCCCTCCTTACTGCTTGTTGATTGTCCGGGGATGTAGCATTTGGTTTCAAACTCTTTTGCGACCTCCTGCAGGAAACTTTCCCTCCGGGCCGACTCATTACGTGTGGGGGTTAACTCTTCATTCCCTGCCCCAATCATAGGTCCGCTGATCCCCTGCTCATTGTTGGCTTTGGTCGCTGGACTGCCAATTAGTCGAATCGGAGTAGCACCCTGACGGTGTCCCCGTACTGCGCCCACATGGTATCCCAATCCTGCTTTGCCTATCTGCTGTGGTAGGTGGATGGGCTTGGTGATTCCCTGACTGCTTTTCCCTAGTCCCTGGTCCAGGTTGGAAGTTCATTTTAATCATTTCCTTTGCCACAAAGGTGAGTTTTCCGGAGAGACCCTTGGTTTCACAGCTGGAGCTCCCAGGCATCTATAATGGGGAGTGCTAATCTCTAGTGCTTGAAAGCTGGCAGGCGCCGCTGACTCATCCACATTGATTACCGGTAGGCCACTCCTGGGAGGAGAAGGGTCATCACATTCGGCCGAGATTGTTACCAGATTCCCATCGATGATCAACTTGATTTGTTGGTGGAGCGTGGAAGGAACTGCCCCGGCCATGTGTATCCACGGCCTCCCTAGCAGCAGGTTGTAGCTTGCCGTGATATCTAGGACTTGGAAGGATATATCAAAAGTACAGGGTCCTATCTCCACTGGCAATTCTATCTCCCCGATGGTGTCTCTCCGGGATCCGTCAAAAGCCCGAACCACCACATGACTGGCCCGCAGGCGCTTGGGACTGATGTTCATTTTCTTCAGCGTACTGAGAGGAACATATATTCAATGCCGATCCCCCGTCGATCAGTACCCCATTCATGACATATCCTGAGGAGATTACCGCGATGTGTAGCGGTTTTCGGTGCCCCCTTCCCTCTTCGGGAATGTCCTCATCTGTAAAGGATATTGCATCGGTTTCCAATAAGTGGCCTACCAACTGGCCGAAATCCTCCTCACTGATCTCTTTGGGCACAAATGCCTCCTCCAGAACCTTCATCAGGGCTTTGCAATGCTCACTGGATGACAACACCAAGTCCATGACTGATGTTAGGGTTGATTCCTCATTTAAAATCTGGATCCCCCTCATTTCTGGGTGATCCCATCCTTTTCAAAAACTCTATGGCCCTTTCCTCGGAGACCTCTTCATTTTTTCTCTTTTGGCTCTCAAGGACTCGCCCGGGAAGATATAAGGGGTTCCCCCTGGTCGTCACGGAAGCACAACTGGCCGCTTCCTCGGGTATTCCCCCGTAATTCCAGGGTACAGTCTTCAGACTACTGATAGGGAGTTGTGGCCTTGCAGCAAAAATGATGGGCCTCGGAGCTGTCAACTTGATAGGTCCCTCTATGTTATTCGTACTTACCCCTATCAACCTGATGGGCGTTATCCTCGCACTCCCATGGTCATGTATCACATTTATCATCTCCTCAATTTTCTGCACATAGTTCAACCTTGGCGGCCCCCCAGCCTCACTTGCCTCCGTCGCATTGACTCCCCCCCCATCATGTCTTGGTAGGGGATTTGCCTTAACATTCGGGGAATCCGGCTGTTCCACCACAATCTCTCCACTGTCAATCAGGTTTTGGATTCGATGCTTTAACGTCCAGCAATCCTGTGTATCATGGCCAGGGGAACTGGAGTGGTATGCACACCGCTTGCTCGGGTCAAACCTTCTACCCTTTGGGTTACTCGGGGGTGCCAAACCAACAATCTTCTTTTGGGCTACTAATACCGCTAATACTCGTTCAAGCGGCTCCCCGAGCGGGGTGAATACTCGGTTTTGCGAGGCCTCATATCTTCTTCGCCCCTCTGCTCTTTGATCTGAGAAATTTGGCTGTCGGGGTGGCCCTCCCCTCTGTGCCTGTACCGGAAGATGGCTTTCTGCTTTACTGGACGACCCTTGTAGGATGAGGGAGACATCCTCTTCCTTCCTCTTTTGGACTCTCCGGGAAGTGCTACCATAGTTTCCATTCTGTATTTGCTCGGCAGCAGTTTCTAAAGCAGTAAGATCCCGGATTTTACCCGATTTCAAACCCAGGTCAACCATCTCTCCATGTTTAATCATTTCCGCAAAAGGTCTTCCAATCCCAGAGATGACCCTCTCATAATACGGTGCCTCCTGAATGTCTACAAAGGTCATTACCATCTCTGATTCGCTCATCGGGGGAGTTACCTGGGCAGCCATGCCCCTCCATCTTTGCGCATATTCCCTAAAGGATTCCCTAGGCTGTTTTTTAACCTTTGTCATTTGGTAACCTGTCAAGAGCCATCTGGGCCTGAAAGCTGTATTGGGTTAAGAAAGTATGGGCCAATTCCTCCCAGTTGTGGATTCGGGCGTTGTCGAGGCGGGCATACCATATTCTTGCCTCCCCTGTTAAGCTTTTCTGAAATAGCTGCATTCTTAACCCCTCGTCTTCGGCATAAGCCCCGAGTTCTCCAATGTATATTTTCAAGTGTGTATAGGGGTCTCCCTTTCCATTGTATTTTTCAAACTCGGGAACTTTGAACTTTTCTGGATATCTGGCCCCGGGGAAAACACATAAATCTGAGTAATTAACCCTGCCCAGGGAGCCTATGCCCTTTAGAGATTGGATGGTTTTCCTCCATGTATTTCATTTTTTTTCCCCTTCTCCGAAGGTCGTCATGGTCCCCTTCCTCTGGGATAGTAATCACTGTCCTGCTAGGTATGGGAACGGGCCTTGGGATGACTGGCTCGTCCTTGAGTCGGGGTTGGTCCTCTTTAAGCAAGTTTGTACCATTTTTAGGAGGGACTCTGATCATCCCCTGGTGGTGGAGTATTATGCGATCCCTGATTTACCGGATCCTGTCTGATCAAGAACTGTTCCTTTAAACATTGTGGCCATTTCCATCATCTGTCTCTTAAAATCATCAAAACTCCTCCCGAGATATGGAATTATGGTTAGGAAGATCAGCCATTTCAGATGTAGAGACCTGGGCTTTCTTAGACTGCGAACGGGTTTGAGGAGCAATCCTACAGAAAACAAACGGTTCGAAGTTTAGTCCCGGGAAAATGAACACATGGGATGCATGCTAAAGCTGTAAAATTTTTGTGTGTTTTTTTTTTTTTTTTTTTTTTTTTTTTTGGGTTTTTTGTTTTTTTAATCTTTTTCTGCAAAACAACAACGTTAGCGGTCCTTTATTGAGACACTGCATGCTAGATACAATTTATTATGCTTCCCGGGTCGTTCCCTGCAAAAACACAGAGGTTAGTATTTTCTTTTGTCATAAAGGGGGAAGCATATATGAATATTTTGCAATGGGATTATGACATTTATTACGCATAAACGTAAAAGGGCATGAAGAGACTTTTCCTGCGTTGGGTTTATCAGAGGCTGACCTACCCTAGGGTTACTCTCACGGGCTTTTCGGCATGAAGGTTCCCAAATCTTCGCAATCTACTCGTTTGAGCCCTTTCGATTGGAGCGGATTTGAGTGGTGCGTTTCCTGAGCCATCTCCGGGGAGCAGCCCCATCGAGTCCAGTAATAAGCAACCGACAGGTTTCGGCTCAGGAGGAGGTACTCTCTCAACATACATTCACATTCATCGTCCTCACCGCATGCAAATGATTTCTTTAAAGTAAAGTCATTTCATTCAATCATTCATTCATTGGACACAACACACATTCACACAACAAAACCAAAAGATCAAAATATCGCATGCACACACATATTCATGAATTTTTAAAGGATAGAATAGCATCAAGATTTTAATGCGGCTTAAGCCCTCTAATGATCCCCAGCAGAGTCGCCAGCTGTCGACGCCGGGTTTTCTCGCTTAACGCGGGGGTTGTAACCCTTTCCAATTTTTAGCCTTTTGATTTAATGATTTTTTGGAAAAGGTCGGCATTGATGTCGACGGGGTTTTGAAATATCGTTTTTTATGATGAGCCAATTAACCAGAGTCGCCAGTTGGTATATTTGAAATGGATGTACCAACTCATCCGAATTTTCGTGTTTTATAAATCGCTGGCTCATATGTGACTCCGAATTAATTGGTCTGCGAATCGAGATTCATAGAGTTCGGGGGCTTGCTTAAGTGAGGGGAAGGTGTTAGGCACCCCTCGACTTCCGTGAAACACGGTTACCGCAATCTTGATGCTTTCCTATCCTTTAATTCATGAAATGTGTGTGTGTGCGCGCTTGTGTGTGGGTGTGTGTCTATGTGAATGTTGTGGTGAGTTTGTATGAAAGAATCATTTGGATTTAGGGAAAATCGTGTTTTAAATTGAGAACGCTTCGGAATGTCTTTTCGGTATACACGAGAAAGCTTTATGGGAAAGGTTTGATTTTAATTGTCAAAAACTATGAGATTTTCGTTAGGTGTCGTTTTGGCAAAACAAGAGTTTTAAACCTTTGCCAAAATAGGAATCGAGATCTATACGTTGCTTTCGTGAAATGATCGGGCAATTTCTAGAATCTCTTTCACCCTATGCACAAAGATTTAACAAAAACGTTACTTATTTCTAAAATCAGATTTTGTGATGTTTGAGAACGATTTTTCTTTAGCTTTCTCGTTAGATAGGAATCGACATTCATTAACATTTCTCAAATTTTAACCTCGTGATTCTAATATCCTACTTTGCTTGATTTTTATGAAAATCTTATCATTTAGCTTTGAAATCAATTTCGTGTCGTAAATCAAATCAAGCATTAAAATGCGTTGGGGCTATTCATGGGCATGTAAGCCATCAAAATAATCCCAAACGCCTACAATCACAAGTTCCACTAATATGGGGCCTTAAATCCGATTCTCGCTTTGGCGTCGTTTTAAGGCCCAACGATTACATATTTACAATGAAAACTACGTCATTTCTACTTCTTACATCAAGATATGTCCATCATCGGATTGGAACCCCGGGGTCGCTTTCCTAGGCTCACAACCACGATTACTACGTACTCACAAATCAAACATTACAATAAATAACCAACGCGGAAATTCTAACAATATCACGACATCCTAGATAGCAAATTAAAGGAACCACAACCAATACATCTCTTGTACAACAAGCAAGAAATCAAAACGTGAATATCATCGGGTTATTGAGAAGAATTTTGTTCCAATGGAAACCTCACAAATAATCCCTAATTCATTGTTTCACAATAAATTACATGAAGACTACATTAATTTTAGCCAAATGATATGATAGAAGTTGCAAAAATAATGAGATTTTCACCTTGCAAATGATACCAAAATTGTGTAGAAACTTGTGTATTGAGGGAAATATGAGATATATATGATATAATCTAACAACAAAGGAAATTTCTCTCTTTTTCTCTCAATTGTTGCAAGAACTTTTGCTATTTCTCTCTATTTCCGAGCTAAAACTGCTGCTGATTTCTTCTTCTTCCGCAAACTGCCCAACCTCCTGTATGCTGCCTGCTGTCGAGCTTAAATAGGCTGGCCAGAGCCAGCCGCAGATCTATCTGCGGCTGGCCGCAGATAGATCTCCGGGAGGCCAGCTGGCACGCCTCCCATCGCACTCAGCTGCTGAGTGCTGATTTTCCCGGTTTTCGTGCTGGCGCACCCACTTGGCCGCAGATCTATCCGCGGCTGGCGGGCTTGACTTTTCTCGATTTTCGTGCCACGCTTCGATTTTCGTACCGCAACGTCGGTTTTCGCTGACAGGCTCGTATTTCGCAGTCCGGGAACTTCCGGGAGACGTGCCACCTCATTCGGAAATGCCTGCCTCGGACGGTCATGCTGTCACGTCGACTTGGGCTGCCCAAATCATTGCGGCGGGACCGGGCGCTCGCCCTTGTGCCCGCTCCTTTGCTCCCGCAAGCTGGTTCAATTGACGATTTCGCCCTCCTGTCACGGTTAGTAGAAGGAAACGCAAAATTTGGGTGTCTACAGTTATGAAATAGATAATCAATTCATGCACAGCAGAATAAACATTAATAACCCATTAATAACCCCTTCATAGATGCAAACATAATCTTAGTTCAATTTACAAATCCATGGTATGGTTGATAACAAATATAGCAGTTCATTGAGCATAAGGTAAATGACAGAAAGTAAACGACACAAGAGATTTTAAGTGGTTCAGAGACTGAATAACTCCTACTCCACTCATCTACTTCAACAAGTAGGAATTCACTAATTGTTTTAGTCACAAAGACAAGGACTCTTCGCCCTCTTCAAGTCCAGCAGACAAGAGTTATTTTTAGCCACTAAGGTAAGGATCCTATGACCCTCCTCAAGTCCCGCATACACGGATCCTCTGACACCTCTTGTATCCCACAGACGTGAGTTATTTTTAGTCCCTCGGACAAGGATCCAATAACCCTCTTCAAGTTCAGCAGACTTGGAAACCAGTTCACAAAGAACTCTTCAAGGCCAGCAGCCTTGGAATCCTGCAGACTAAAGCCAGCAGCCTTAGAATCTTTTGTACCCTTTGGTACTCAGCAAGTCCAGCAGACTTGACTTTGTTTAGTCACTTAAGACAAGGACGCCCCGCCCTCTTTGGTGTGTTGATTGTTTGTTGGGTTGTGCTGTTAAGATGAACTTTGAACTCCTTCATCTTCAGGTACTTGATAGTTGTTTGTGATCTTCTTCTAGATGCTGCTGATGATGGTCGTTGAAGCCCTTCCTTCTTCTGGTACATAACAGATGCAGATGATCACTTCTGTTGAACACTAGTTGATTTGCCCAAGTCAGTTCTTTATCTATTCAGCCCATAGTGTTCCTTGTTTGATCATAGAGTTATCCGTTCTGGATCTGGTTACTCTAGATCTTGGCTTCTTGGTCATTTGACTTTTAGCTCATGTGTCAGCCCTTTGGCATACCTCTCATGTTGTAGTGAAGTTTCTAGCTGATTGTACAGTTTGTATTCTTACTCTCTTGCTTACTACATACTAACACACACTAAGATTTGAGTGTGATTTCTTCTTTTGTAGTTCTCCACTATCTTCTCGTTGGAAAGTTGCTGTTGATATCTTCCTGTTACACTTCTTTCCGTTGGAGACTAACTTGGTGCAGACTTATTTATTGTACCACTGAGTATTTTACTTCCCTAAGTCTGCTAGTGATGGTTGAGTCAACATCCATTAGCTGGTACTAAGATAGTGGAGTCACATGCGCTACTTGTTGACTGCTGCAGATATGGCTGTTTGAGCTGCACTTAAATTGGTTACTTATTATACTCCTTTATCTACTTAGCCGCTCATCTTGGGATAGCAACCCTAAGTGCTCTAATACTTTTAATCCAGCTGGCACTTACTTACTCTACGATCCTCTAGGATGCAGCCTGTTGTTTCTGATTGTAGAGTTAATATGTTTGCTTCTGATTGAAGACTGTTACCTTAGGTCGTAGAGTTAACTATTAACTTCAGTTGTAGCTTTGTGTTGCCTTGCAGTTCGTACAGTGGCTGATTGTACTTGCATTGTGCTTCTCACTGCAGTTTGTGTTCCTTTATGCTCTGTGATCCTCATTTGGCTTTTCGTTCCCAAAGCATAGCATTATGATCTTCGTTGAGCCATTACTGCAGTGCTTTATCATAGAGGACTGCTCTATATTTTTTAGGTGTTGGCTCTGCTGCTGTATCACAGAGGACTGCTATATGATGTTCTGTTGTTGTGGCACCTTTGATGTAGAGGACTGCTCTACTTAATCTTCAGACATTTTTCCTTACTTCATAGAGTACTGCTCTATGATCTTCTTTCTTTGTTTTGCTGAGACTGCTAGAGTGCTTCTGTTGTCTTAGACTCAACTCTACGATCACTTGATCTTGCTGTAATTTTCCTACTCTATGACCTTTACCTTGGATGCAGGTCTAGAGTCTTGATGGATCGTAGAGTGATTACTTGTGATCTCTGTTATGGCTTGATGCTTTGGTTGTGCTCAGAGATCTTTACATGTCTGATGGCTCATGCTCAGCTTGCTTGGTAGTCTTGAAGATTGCCACTTTATCTTTGAGTGCTTCAGCAGAGACTTCTTTACTTTGTTACTTGGTTGCAGACTGTTCATGGGAGTCGTAGAGTGGCTGACTTTAGATTGACTCTACGAACCTATGTTAGCACAATGATCTCCTCTTTGCATTGCATACTCTCCGTTCCTGAGTAAGCTCCTTGTTCTGCCGAGCCACACTCTACGATTGCCTTGCAGGCTCTGCGTTAACATGTGCAACTCTATGATGCCCAGAGAGTGCTGCCGAGTGAGCTCTACAATCTGCCGAGCCTTTTACTGTGCTTGCCTGGCAGACTCTACGATCTTGGGTTTTAGCACTGCAATGCCGAGGCAACTCTACGTCCTGCCGAGAGTGCTTTACTTTTTACCGAGAGTGCTCTACGTTCGGCCGGGGAAACTCTACGTCCTGCCGAGAGTGCTTTACTTTCTGCTAAGAGAGCTCTACGTCCTGCCGAAGTGCTCTACGTTCAGCCGGGGCAACTCTACATCCTGCCTAGAGTGCTTTATGTTCTGTCGAGAGAGCTCTACGTCCTGCCGAGTTTTACTCTACGTTTTCCTGGAAAACCCTGTGATGACATACTAGGCTCTGCGATGTTGACTGCTCTACAATCCTTCACTTAGTCAGTGCGGTGCTCTACGTTCAGCCTGGCCCTTGTTTGTACATATATCATTACAGCACATAAGATCAACCTAACAACTTTGATCTTTTTCTATTCTAAGTCCTTGTACATCATATTCATTTAAGGACTTTACAAAACCTAATATTACAAACATGCTTTGTAATATATTTGATCAGATAGATATTCATTCATATTCGATCAACCTAACATATTTGATCTTCTAAGTCCTTGTATATATATTTCATTAAGGACTTTACAAGGCTTAGTAGTATGAATGTTCTTTTATAATTTTGTCATCAATCAAATCACATATAATGAATATAGATAATCACATGCAGATCTTATAACATTATCCCCCTATGATAATGAGCTTATCGATTGCATGCTGATTCCCAACAGATTTTATCGCACTTCCGCTATATTTGTGTAATTTGATTGCATGCTCGCGTTATATACAAACCTAACAGGACGAACCTCCATTGCAAACAATGTCTCCTCTGACTCTTTCAGACTTTTTGTCTCAGTCTCCATTCTCTGCATTTCATTAATTAGCTCTTCCTGAACGGTTAACATCGTCAACATCCCTTTACACTTTCTACTTAACGCATCTGCAACCACATTAGCTTTTCTTGGGTGATACAAAATTTCATAGTCGTAGTCTTTTATCAACTTCAACCATCTCCTCTGCCTCATATTCAACTCTTTTTGCGTGAAGATATACTTTAAACTTTTATGATCCGTGTATATCTCACATTTTACACCATATAAATAGTGCCTCCATATTTTCAAGGCAAATACAATTGCTGCCAATTCTAAGTCATGAGTAGGATATCCCTTTTCGTAATCTTTCAATTGTCGTGATGCGTACACGATAACTTTACCATGTTGCATTAGCACACAGCCAAGCCTTTTGTGCGACGCATCATTGTAAACCACAAAATCACCTTTATTGTCTGGTAACGATAACACCGGTGTTTCACTCAACCTTTTCTTCAGTTCTTGAAAACTCTCTTCGTACTTATCTGTCCAAATGAATTTTACCAATTTTCTAGTCAAATTGGTTAGAGACCCTGCTAATTTTAAGAAATCTTGAATGAATCTTCTATAATAACTTGTCATTCCCAAGAAACTTCTCACTTCTGTTGGTGTCTTCGGTTGTTCCCAATTAATCACTGCCTCCACTTTTGCTGGATCCACCAAAATTCAGTCATTATCAATCACGTGACCCAAAAATTACACTTTATCCAACCAAAATTCACATTTCAAAAATTTCGCATACAATTTCTCTTTCCTTAGTGTCTCCAGCACCATTCTCAAATGTTCAGCATGATCCTCCTGTGTCTTAGAGTAGACAAGAATATCATCTACGAACACAACCACAAACTTATCCAAGTATTGCCTAAACACTCAGTTCATCATATCCATAAATACTGTCGGAGCATTTCTTAACCCAAATGACATTACTAGGAACTCGTAATGGTCGTAACAAGTTCTGAACGCCATCTTAAGCACATCCTCTTTCTTCACCTTCAACTGGTGATATCTAGATCTCAAATCGATTTTAGAGAAATATCTCGCTCCCCTTAATTGATCAAACGGATCATCGATCCTAGGTAAAGGGTACTTATTTTTGATTGTCACTTTATTCAATTCCCGATAGTCGATACAAAGTCTCATCAATCCATCTTTCTTCTTAACAAATAAAACTGATGTTCCCTATGGAGACACACTCGGTTGGATATACTTCTTATCCAACAACTCCTGCAATTACACCTTCAACTCCTTCAACTCCACTGGTGCCATTCTGTATGGTGCCTTCGAAACCAGCGTCATTCCTGGTATTACATCTATAACAAACTCGATCTCCCTATCTTGTGGAAGACCTGGCAAATCATCTGGAAACACATCCGTAAACTCACTTACCACGGGTATCTACCCCATCTCTACTCCCACTTTCTGGGTATCAACAATGTGGGCCAGATAACCTACACATCCTTTCCTTAACAGTTTCTTGGCTTGCATCGTCGTCAGACAACAAGAGTGTCTAGGCAATTTACTAGCACAAAACACTACCTTAGACTGATTTGGAGTCTGAAGGTTTACAGTTTTCTTTTGGCAATCTATCATTGCCCCATGGTTATATAACTAATCCATTCCTAAAATTACATCGACCTCTCCTAGTTAAATTGGAATCAAATCCACGGGCAACTTATACCCCCTAATGTCCACACAACAATTCCTATGAATATGATTAACGGGAATTACTGCCTTATTCGTAACTTCTATATTCAGAGGGTACTCTAATTCTTCTTGGGGTAAGTTTAATCATTGCAAAATTCTTACGATACGAAAGAACAAGTAGCACTCGAATCAAATAATATATATGCATTTAAATCATTGATCGGAATGATACCTGAAACAACATCTTTGGATGCGACCGCATCTTGAACTGTCATATTGAAAGTCCTTGCTGTTAGTCGATTTTGTGATGTTGGACCAGTTATTGTGAGATTGCCACTGTTGTTTCCCTTACCTCCATTTCCTCCACTCGTACTCTTTCTCGGACAATTCCTCGCCTGATGGTCCAGTGTTCTACAGTTAAAACATCCATTCTTCTTCGGAATGGGGTAATTAGGAGAGATGTGTCCCTCCTGCCCACAGTTGAAGCACACATTTTTTCCCTTTAGGTATGCGCCCGAATGGTTCTTCCCGTAATCTTTGCAGGCTTCCGACCTCTTCTTTGAATCTCCTAGTTTACTCCCAGAACTTATTGGGTTATAGCTGTTGTTGTTGTTGTTTCACTTCCTCTTGTTAGCACCACCGTTACTTCCTTCACCTATGTTTCCTCCCTCATTCTTCTTCTTCTTTTATTCTTTATTAAACTTCATCAGAGCTTCACTTCCTCCCTCAGTAATTATAGCTTTTTCCAGCAGAGTAGCGAAACTGTTTGTCTGCAGCACTGATAGCCTACTATACAACCATGGTTTAAGGGCCTATTTAAACCTTCTTGTCTTTCTTTCTTCTGTGTCAACCTGATGAGGCGCGGACCTCTCTAATTCGTTAAATTTCATGGCATACTAAGGTACCGTCATATCTTCCTGCTTCAATTCCAGAAATCGCATCTCCATGCGATTCTGCATGCTTGCGGGGAAGTAATTCTCGAAAAATACCTCCTTAAATCTCTCTTATAGAACCACACCTGCCCCAACCCTATTTTGGTTCGCATCCCACCAAAAACTTGGCTTCTCCTTTCAGCATATATGTAGTGAAAATCGTCTTCTGCTCCTCCCCTACTCGGGCGATCACAAATGCCTTTTCAATTTCCTTTATCCAAGCTTGAGCTTCGATAGGCTCTGTGGTCCCTCTAACTCAAGTGGTCTCACAATTTTGAAATCTTTGAAATTTGCCACTTGGGTCGTCGAAGGGTTTACATTAGTGTTATTTGTAGCTCTACCCTGTAGCACTCCAACTAATAAGTCTACGAATTGTTGCATGGGATTTGGTTGCTCCCCAGCATTGCTAGCTGACTCCTCTTGCACCCTTTGCTGACGAAGTCTTCCCCTAGGCATTTTATGTTAAATGAAGTTTTATATGTTATCATCTCATTACTTATTATTTTAACTACATTTATAATTGTAAAAGAAAATTTTAATCATCATATCACACATTAAATAAACATATCTTTATTCATACGAAAATTTATAGTACCATAGTACCTTTCATCGGATAGAATTATGCCATTTACATCACTTATTCCATAACTTAAATTAAAGTTGGAATTTAAATATTTATATTAATAATTAAACGTTCATTACAACTCAAACTCCAAGACCCCTTCTAATGGCGTCTTCGTACTCCTCATCAACTAGGTCTAGAACTAGCCCTCGACTCACCGTGTGCCTGGATTGGTTCTCCTCAACCGAGTAGTAATACACCATATGCTGAAATCTTCCATGCGTTGTTCTAAACGCATACCGCATCCTATCCATCCTTACTTTCTTACTCCTTACTTCATTCTCTATCTCATCCACTTGATTTTCAGCCCTTACACAGCCTGTCATCTCATCCCTCCAGTAGGTGATAATCATTTGCTTGTCCGTTTAAAGACTCTGAGCTTTCGCCTCCAATTATTCCACCTTATTCCCCAAGTTGACCATCCATGGCCTCCTTCTCCTCCCTCAACCTATCTGCCTTTTGGTCTGCTTTTCGCACCCTGTTCGCTAATTCTACATTCCTAGCCAAAAGATGGTGTACTAACGCACCCAGCTGACAAACAACCCCCTGCAGCTCCTGATTTTGGCTCTCTAACTCATAGACTTTGTCGTCCAGCTCAGTGTTCCTATCCATCAGCTCATCTAACAAACTATCCTCTTGGGGTGCTTCCTTAGAGTCCTTCTCGGGCTTATTTTCTTCAGGGTCCTCCCCAGGATCCTCCTCCGGCTCACTATCAGCTGCTACCTCGGCTATTGGCTCCGGTACAACTATCAACTGCTCACTTACCACATGAATATCCCTAACTTCTTCTTCGCGTGATATCCTACAATCAAAATTAAAAACTTAATTAGTATTTCAAAATAAACATTTTTATTTTAGTAAAAATAAATCATACTTATCACATAAAACTCTATATGAGTTCATCACCTTACTATCTCCACTAATTTCCTCTAAGGTTATATTCTAAGGTACTCTCACCTAAGGTCTATAACCTAAAGCTTTGATATCAACATGTGACACCCTCACATTCGTGATCCATCAAACACAAGATATGGTGCTCCCGGTACAAAATAAATCATCATCTATCTAAATAAATACCATAAAGTATTAATAATTACAATAACATTCACCGAATCACAGGTTCACAAAACCTTAACAAACTTGTAACGGGACGAATTAATAGAGTCGTGATTCTGAGAACAAAATCCTTTTAAGGGGGAAAGATGTGACGAACGAGATTTTTGTAATGTTATTTAAATATTTATTGAATTAAATAAATATTTTTCGATGATTTAATTATTGAATTAATTAATTAATTGATGAATTTGTGGTAGATTAATTTAATTATATATGTTACATTAGTTAAATTGATGTTGAGAAATTTTATATTCAAGGTATGTATTTAATTGAATTTATTTGATTAAATGCACTATTTAAATAAGCATATGTTTTGCCCATTAATTGATATCAATGCATATATGGAATGGTTTTATTATTCATGGGATGAATGTTATTTATTGATACATATAGAGATATGTATGATAATAAATAGGGATTGATTATGGACTATTGACCAATATGTGATTGGAGTTATTTTAGAGGGTGCTTGAATGTATGGGTTTTTTTTTATAAATGGGGTCTACGTACCTCGTCTTCTCTAATTTTTTCTTAATGTAAATTCTATCTCCCTCTATGTACTTCCCCTTAACTGCTGATCAAGGTTTCTATTTATTATAAATAGTTTATGTAATAGGACTAATTAGAATTAATTTTGAAGAATTGGAGACAAAGAAGCAAGGAGCGTTTGAAGACCTATTTGTATTGGAGCCCAGGTTTAAATGTAATAGTTATATTTAAATTTTATTCTTGCACCCTAGGTTTGACCTTTTGGTTCACTTGATAGCTCTAGTGAACCAAACTAGAATAAAAGTTCATAATCATTCCGGGTAGAATATAATATTCTATATGTGCATGCTTATATATATATATATATATATATATATATCATCCAACATGCTCCGCATGTAAAATAATATGACGCGTATTTTATATATATATGTGTGCATGCGCGCTAAAAAAGATGAGACTAATAATAATAAACCCCTCAAAGAAATAATATTAAGTCCTAAGCGTTCAAAGATATTAGGAATATCGAACGTCGCCTTCTACCATGGTAAAGCAATAGAGTATTAAATATTTAATATGAGTTTGTTGTGCACACACAATGCGAGTATTAAATATTTAAGATGTTGTTTTATCACATTTGATGCTTATTAAGGAATTGAACATTACTGCTTTGTTGTGCACACACAAGGGCGGTCTTTTTCTCTTCACATATATGGAAGTACTAGGTTGGACTTAACTTAGATTATTTTAGTTCGGATGTGCACACACTTGACCATTATAATCTAAGAGGCAAAATACAAGGAGTTACATAGTAATGTAATTGACAATAGTTGTCTACCTATTTATTTATATATAGTTTGTTGTACACACACAAGGCTATATACATTTGAAATGGGATCCTTAATCTCACTAGCAAATATTTAATTAGATTTGTCGAATTATAGATTGAGGGTAATATAGTTTGATGAAAAAGTGAGAGATACCAATTTAAAATAAAGACCTAATTTATTTTGGTAATTAATTAAATGAATATATGGTAAAATGTTGTCTATTTCACATGCAGGATTTAAAAAATGTCAAACTCACTATCACTGCGTAGCATACTTGATGCTAACAAACTGACCGGACCGAATTACACGGACTGGTTAAGGAATCTGAGAATTATTTTCATTGCTGAAAAGATTTCTTATGTCCTAAATTCGCCAGTCCCTGCAAATGTTACAGAAACAGCCTCTGAGGAAGAGATTGCTACATTTAGAAAGTGGTAAGATGATGCAATCTTGGCTCAATGCATCATGCTCGCATCCATGAGTAACGAGCTTCAGCGTCAGCATGAAACTATGGATGCTCCTACTATATTGTTGCACCTCAAAGAGTTGTATGGTGAGCAAAGTAGGACTGCTAGATATCAGATATCTAAGGAGCTCTTCCGATCTCGTATGACCGAGGGCACTGCTGTTGAGACTCATGTCCTTAAGATGATCAATCTGATTGAACAACTTGGACAGCTAGGGTTCGTGATGGATGGGGAGTTAAGTCAAGATTTGATCTTGCAGTCACTCCCAGACACCTTCTCACAATTTGTTGTGAATTTTCACATAAATAAGTTGGACGTCAGCTTGCCTGAGTTACTTAACATGCTAAAAACTGCTGAAGGCCACTTCTCATCCAACAAATACCAAGTCTTACTAGTGGATGATTCTTCCAAGAAAAGGAAGAGGCCTAAGGTATCTTCTGAAAAGAAGAAAAACAAGAAGGCTAAGGGCAAGGCGAAGAGAAAGGATAAAAAGAAACCTGATCCAGATAGCAAAGGAATTTGCTACCATTGCAATAAGCCGGGACACTGGAAGAGGAACTGCAAGGAGTATCTTGCGGACCAAAAGAAGCTTGGAGAAGCTTCGACTTCTGATCTAGGTTTGTTAATGATTGAAATTAATTTTTCTAAAAGTTAAAATTCTACTTGGGTATTGGATACCAGCTGTAGTTCTAACATATGTAATAATATACAGGGACTAAGCAGAAGTAGAAAGCTGAACAAGGATGAAGTCGTCCTACGAGTGGGAAATAGAGCAAAGGTTGCTGCATTAGCTGTAGGGACTTATTGTTTAGCACTGCCTTCGGGCAAGTTCATTAGTTTAAATAATTGTTATTATGTTCCGACACTCATTAGAAACATTATTTCAATTTCTGTATTGGATATGGATGGTTTTGATATTATAATAAAGAACAACAGTTATTTTATTTATAATAAAAATGTTTTATATGGTGTTGGGAACCTACTGAATGGACTTTACATACTTGACTTGCATGAAAATATACTTCAAATTGAACAAACTAAGAAAAGAAAAAGAGATGATGTTAATTATACCTTTATATGGCACTGTAGACTAGGTCATATCAATGAAACAAGATTAACCAAGTTACATAAAGATGGGCTTTTAGAGCTATCTGATTACGAATCATATCCAACTTGTGAATCTTGTCTCATGGGTAAGATGACTAAATCTCCTTTTAGTGGAAAAGGAGAAAGAGTTACAGAGTTATTAGCGTTGGTACACACAGACGTATGTGGACCTATGACAACGAATGCACGAGGAGGGTATTCTTATTTTATTACTTTCACTGATGATCATTCTAGATTTGGATATGTGTATTTAATGAAATACAAATCTGAATCCTTTGAAAAGTTCAAAGAATTCAGAAGTGAAGTAGAGAAGCAAACTGGTAAGAGTATTAAGATTCTTTGATCGGATCGAGGAGGGGAATACTTGACCAATGAGTTTCTCAATTGTCTCCAAGAAAATGGTATAATCTCACAATGGACTCTACCAGGGACGCCACAGTTGAATGGTATATCTGAAAGGAGAAATCGAACATTGTTGGATATGGTTCGTTCCATGATGAGTTTTACCGATCTTCCAGTATCCTTTTGGGGTTATGCCCTAGAATCGGCTGCATACCTACTTAACAAGGTACTTACCAAATTCGTCCCAAAGACCCCATATGAGATATGGACAGGGAGGAAACCTAGTCTTAAGCATGTTAAGACTTGGGGTTGTCCAGCTTATGTCAAAAGGTTTGAGCATGATAAGCTGAAGACTAGATCCCACAAGTGTAGATTTGTGGGATATCCTAAAGAAAGTTTAGGATATTATTTCTATCATCCTACTGATCAAAAGGTGTTTGTTGCGAAACACGTTGCCTTCTTGGAAAAAGAGTTTATCCTTGAAGGGGTCAGTGGGAGTAAGATATATCTTGAAGAAGTTCAAGAACCACAAAATACTACGGATCAAAGTCAGGTACCTAACCAAGTAGAAGAACCTACTGTACCACTACCTATTCGTAAATCTGGAAGAGTACCGAAGATACCTGATAGGTATGGATTCATCATAGAGGATGATGATGAGGTATGCATCATAGATGATGATGATCCATTGACTTACGAAGAGGCTATGAGTAGTGAAGACTCAGAGAAATGGCTAGAAGCCATGAAATCCGAGATGGACTCCATGTATGAAAACCAAGTATGGACTTTGGTTTCACCACCTGAGGGCATTAAGCCTATTGGGTGTAAATGGGTCTTTAAGAGAAAGATTAGAGTAGATGGCAAGGTAGAGACCTATAAGGCCTGACTGGTTGCAAAAGGTTTCAAACAAAGACAATGAGTTGACTATGATGAAACCTTCTCACCAGTACCTATGCTCAAGTCCATTCGGATTTTGCTTACAATTACAGCTTATTATGACTACGAGATCTGGTAAATGTACGTGAAAACGGCCTTCCTCAATGGAGAGCTTGAGGAGAATGTATATATGATACAGCCAGAGGGTTTTGTTTCAACGGTTGGAACGAACCAAGTCTGTAAGCTACAACGATCCATTTATGGATTGCAGCAAGCTTCTCGAAGATGGAACATCCGTTTTGATGAGATAATCAAATGGTTTGATTTTATCAAAAATGAGGATGAACCTTGTGTGTACAAGAAGGTTAGTGGGAGCACTGTTTAATTCCTTGTATTATATGTTGATGATATATTACTTATAGGGAATGATGTTCCTATGCTACAGTCGATCAAAATTTGGTTATCTAAACACTTCTCCATGAAGGACTTGGGCGAGGCATCCTATATTTTGGTGATAAAGATCTATAGAGATAGATCTAAAAGGATGCTGGGTTTGACCCAAGGAAAGTACATTGACTCGATGCTAAAGAAGTTTAGCATGGAAGATTCCAAGAGAGGTCTCATGCCGATGAGCCATGGAATACATCTCTCCAAGAAACAGGCCCCAAAGACACCTGAGGAGAGAGACCGGATGAGTAAGATTTCTTATGCTTCCGCAATAGGATCTATCATGTACGGTATGATATGTACTAGACCAGATGTCGCTCATGCACTTAGTGTAACGAGCAGATATCAGTCGAATCCAGGAGAAGAGTACTGGAAGGCAGTGAAAAACATCCTAAAGTACTTGAGAAGAACTAAGGATGTATTTCTTGTCTACGGTGGGTCTGAATTGAAACTAGAGGGCTATACAGACTCAAGTTTTCAAACAGACCAAGATGACAGTAAATCCATTTCAGGGTATGTGTTTACCTTAAATGGTGGTGCGGTGAGTTGGAAGAGTTCCATGCAGCAAATAGTTGTTGATTCAGTGACAAAGGCACAGTACATAGCTGCAAGTGAAGCTGCAAAGGATGTTGTTTGGATGAAAAAGTTCATAACTGAACTTGGAGTGGTTCCTAGCATTAGAGGAGTCGTACCTTTATTCTGTGACAACAACGGAGCTGTTGCTCAGGCTAAGGAACCCAGGTCTCATCAGAAATCCAAACACGTGTTGCGGCGGTTTCATTTGATTAGAGAGATCATTGAAAAAGGAGATGTCACCCTGAAGCGTGTGGACTCTCAAGACAACATTGCAGATCCATTTACTAAAGCTTTAACACAATAGCAGTTTGATCGTCACTTAGAGAAGATGGGTATTAGATACTATGGCGATTGGCTTTAGTGAAAGTGGGAGATTGAAAGTAGTATGCACACAAGCCAATCATATTTGATATGATATAGCATATACTTTGTAATCTTATTCATTTATTAATAAAATAATTGATTTTCTTAAAAGACATTTTATATTATCTACATAGTGTTGTTATATTAAATGTGATAAACCCATAGTTTTGAGCAATGCTTTTAGAATCATGATGGTGATCATGCTAATGAGATCTAAATTCTAGATAGCTCACAAACTAAAATCATTCCTAATCGTTGGATTACTAAAAAGGGGATTAGTGAATCCGGATAGATTAGTACATACGTTGTTTGCTCTTAAGAAGAGGATGATTGATCTCATAATCATTTGTGTAGAGACACTAAAGCAAGTATGTAGGTGCTTATTGGAGAATAAGTTCACTGAACGTGACTCGCTAAGGAATACCTAATGGAGTTTTACTCGCCTGTCAATAAGAATTCCTATAGTGATAGTAGTACAAGTAATCCTTGGACTTGAGATCATCATAGTATCTTCTGTATGATGAGTTATACTTTGACATGTTCCTTAAGACCTTTGGGGTATATCAAAGGGTATGATTGGGTATAATAAGTTGTGCATGGAGATAGGTGAATGATCAATAAAGAATCTATCACGTCTAGTAAAAGATGTGAATGTCCTATGTGATTCGATAAATGACAACTCAATAGTCCTTGGCTAAGGCAAAATGAAATTAGAAAGAAGTTTCTAATTTGCATTATTTTGAGTTGTGCATTTGGGAATCGAAGTACATATAATTAAATAAAATAAGATTTGACAGTAAATCCATGTCTTATATTTAATTGGGACATTGTATGGTAGAAGGATTGAATTGTACGGTAACTATTCACTAAAAGGTTCTTTTGTGATTAATGTTGAAATCTATATTATCTGGAAAGTCGTTGATCGCTAAGGGGGCTTACCCTTATTGTAGAATAAATATTATTTATTTAAATAAATTAAATAGTTTAATTTATTTATTTAAATAAGATTAGAATTGTTCTAATTGATTTATTCACAACCGGTTTAATATGGAGAACCTAAAGGGTCACACCGCAAAAGAAAAATATTTATTTAAGAAGTAAATGGCATAATTGTAATAATAAGTTAAGTGTATGTAATTTAATCTATGGAGATAGAATAAATTAAATAACTTAATATTTATTATTTAATATTTTGGAAATATTAAAAATAAATTAATAAGAGGAGTCTTATTATTATTATTATTATTATTACTATTATTTAATTCCTAATAGGGATTGGGAATTAATTAATTAATAGAAGTACTCTCTCATGAATTCTTAATTGGATTAGGAGCATAATTAATTAAATGAGTTTAATTATAATAGAAACCCTAATCCTAAATAGTTTAGGGAAGGGTTATTCCTACATCTATAAATAAGAGGAGTCTTGTCATAGATTAGGGTTACACACTCTTGCATTAGATTGTGGAGAGTACTTGCAAATTCTATAGAGATAAAAACTAGGGTTTTGTCAATACCCAACTTCTTGAATACCTATTCTTCCTTGGTGGATCACCTCTAGAGGCCAAACACTTGGGTGGCTAACGTTGATCAAAGGAAGGAATCTCATCGGTGGAATTCAAGGAGAACACGAAGGACTAGGAGTTGAACTTGTACCCGAGGAAGCTTTGATCTATGAGGGTATAATTCTTATTCTCTTTCTCTTTCGTTTATATCGTTAATTGAGCACATAAATTGATCGTGGTGATGGTTTGTATTAAAATTTTTAAAATCCGTTTTATCACGCTTTCGCCCTATTTATGTAATTTGATTGCATGCTTACGTTATATACAAACCTAACACTTTGAGATGTATTTTCCGACAAGCTCGCGAAATTAGATGGAGATTCAATTCCTAGAGCTGAAGCATGGTACCATAACTGTACCGGAATATGCTGCGAAATTTAACAAATTAGCTAGGTTCGCAACCTACCAGGTGAACACTGATGAGAGGAAGGCGAGGAGATTTGAACAAGGGTTGAAGTCGTGGTTGTACAGCAAGGTGTCAATGTTCCAATTGAACACTTTTGCCAGAGTTTTGGAAAAGGCGATTATCTCAGAAGGTGGGAATGATGCTCTAACTAAGTATAACCAGGAGCAAAAAAAGAAGAAGGGTGAAAGTGAGAATAACAAAGCGAGTGGTAGTAACAGTGGTGGTCATAATCAGAAGAGAAAGTAGAATGATAATGGATTTGCTGGAAATCAACAAGGAGGTCAGAAGAAGAAGTTGGAAGTGTGTGTTACATGCGGGAAGAATCATGTGGGAATTTTCCTGAAGGGGAAGAGGGTGTGCTACAATTACGATCAAGAAGGCCACATAGCACCGAATTGTCCGAATCCAAAGAAGGGCACTTATTTCACTTGCGGATCGAATGATCATTTAGCTAGGGATTGTCCTAAGAAGGTAGCAGGAGGAGCAGGAATAGGAAGGAATAAGGGAAACAGCGGTGGTAGCACTTTAACCATAACCGGATCGACACCAACAAACCGACCTACCGCCAGGACTTTTAACATGACCGTACAAGACGTCGTGCAGTCTCGCCAGGTATCATTCCGATCAATAATATAAATGTTTATGTATTGTTTGATTCGGGTGCTACTTGTTCATTTATATCCGATGACTTTGCTAAGAACTTAGAATTACCGAAGGAGGAATTAGATTACCCTTTGAACATAGAAAATGCGAATAGGGAAGTAATTCCTGTTAGGTACGTACACAAGAACTGTAGAGTGGACATTAAGGGAAACGTGATGACTGTAGATCTGATACCAATCAAACTTGGGGAATTTGATGTTATTTTAGGAATGGATTGGCTATTCAATTATGGGGCGGTAATTGATTGCTAAAAGAAACGTATTAACCTTATGACTTCGTCAAAGGTAGTATTTTACGGCAGCAAGTCGCCTAGGCAAGCGAGTTGTCTGACGATGATGCAGGCCAGGAAGTTGTTGAGACAAGGCTGTGTGGGATACTTAGCCTACATAGTTGATACTCAAAAAGAGAGTCCGAAATTAGAAGAGATACCTGTCGTAAGGGACTTTGTAGATGTCTTTCCAGACGATTTGCCAGGACTCCCGCCAAATAGGGAAGTTGAATTCGTAATTGATTTGGCGCTAGGAACCGCCCCGATATCGAAAGCTCCGTACCGTATGGCCCTAGTAGAGATGAAAAAATTGATGGTACATCTGCAAGAATTATTAGATAAGAAGTATATTCAACCGAGCGTATCGTCATGGGGAGCGCCGGTATTATTTCTCAAAAAGAAGGACGGATCGATGCGACTTTGCATTAATTATAGAGAGTTGAACAAGGTCACAATTAAGAATAAATACCCGTTACCAAGAATCGATGACTTGTTTGATCAATTGAAAGGAGCTAGGTATTTCTCGATGATAGATTTGAGAAGTGGTTATCATCAATTGAAGGTCAGGAAGGAAGATGTACTAAAGACAGTGTTCAGGACTCGTTATGGTCACTACGAGTTTCTGGTAATGTCCTTTGGTCTAACAAATGCTCCTGCAACATTCATAGACCTAATGAACAGGATGTTTAAGCCATTTTTGGACAAGTTTGTAGTAGTATTCATTGACGATATTCTAATTTATTCCAAAACCAAGGAAAAGCATACAGAGCATTTAAAGTCGACATTAGAAGCGTTAAGAAGAGAGAAGTTGTACGCTAAATTTTTAAAGTGTGAATTCTGGATAGAACGAGTGCAATTTCTTGGACATGTGATTGACAAAAATGGGATTTCGGTAGATCCGTCAAAGGTTAAAGCAGTGCTTAACTGGGATCAGCCGAAAACACCATCGGAAGTAAGGAGTTTCTTAGGATTGGCAGGTTATTACAGAAGATTTATTCAGGATTTTTCTAAATTTGCGACTCCGTTAACGAATTTAACTAGGAAAGCGGTGAAGTTCATTTGGACGGAGAAGTGTGAGGAAAGTTTTCAAGAATTAAAGAAGAGGTTGAGTACGGTGTCTGTGTTGTCTCTATCGGATAGCACAGGAAATTTTGTGGTGTTCAGTGATGCGTCGCATAAAGGACTAGGTTGTGTGCTTATGCAGAACGGTAAGGTTATTGCGTATGTGTCATGACAATTAAAGGACTATGAGAAGAGGTATCCTACCCATGATTTAGAATTGGCCGCGGTAGTGTTTGCTTTGAAGATATGGAGGCACTATCTTTACGGGAAGAAGTGTGAAATATATACAGACCACAAGAGTCTAAAATTTATTTTCACATAGAAGAATCTGAACATGCGACAGAAAAGATGGTTGGAATTGATAAAAAATTACGACTGCGAGATTTTATACCATCCGGGTAAAGCGAACGTTGTGGCCGACACCTTAAGCAGAAAAGGTCGGGAGAAACTGTCTATGATTATCGCTCAGGAGGAGCTAATTACAGCAATGGCGAAACTGGAGTTGGAGGTGAAATATCCGGAAGAGTCTGACGAAAAATTGTTTCAATTGGGAACCGGCCTAAACTTGGTGGATAAGGTTAGGGAAACACAAATTCAGGACGAAGAATGTGAAAAGATCAGGAAAAGAATATCTGGAGGTGATGAGGTGAAATTCAAAATTGATAACAAAGGAGTATTAAGATTTGAGGGAAGAATTTGGGTTCCGCCAGTACCAGACGTTAAGGAGGAAATTTTGAGCGAGACTCATAATTCAAGATATTCGATTCATCCGGGAAGTACGAAGATGTACCAGGATCTCCAACAGCATATCTGGTGGCCGAATATGAAGAGAGACGTTGCCGATTGTGTAGCCAAGTGTTTGACATGTCAAAAAGTTAAAGCAGGACATCAGAGGCCAAGTGGATTATTACAACCGTTAGAAATCCCAGAATGGAAATGGGAGCACATCACCGTGGATTTCGTAGTAGGTCTTCCGACGACTCAGAAAGGTTTCGACATAGTATGGGTTATCGTGGACCGACTGATGAAATCAGCACATTTCTTACCGATCAAGATCAGATTCAACTTAGATCAGTTGGCAAAGTTATACGTAAAAGAGATTGTTTCGAGGCACGGTGTTCCAGTATCTATTGTTTTAGATAGGGATCCGCATTTCACATCAAACTTCTGGAAACGACTACAAGAATGCATGGGAACACAGTTACATATGAGTACGGCATATCATCCACAAACCGACGGACAGAGTGAAAGAACGATTCAAACATTGGAGGATATGTTGAGAGCTTGCATCATGGATTTCAAGGGAAATTGGGATGATCATCTACCGTTGGTGGAATTTGCTTACAATAACAGTTACCACGCAAGTATTGGCATGCCGCCTTACGAAGCATTGTACGGCAGCAAGTGCAGAACTCCATTATGCTGAGATGAAGTTGGCGAACGTCAATTGCTAGGACTAAAACTGGTACAACAGACTGTAAAAATCGTCAAAGTGATCAGGGCAAGATTGATAGCAGCTCAAGATAGGCAGAAGAAATATGCCAACCAACATCATAAGAATCGAGAGTTTAAGTCTGGTAGCTACGTTTTCTTAAGGTGTCTCCCTAGAAAGGGAAGATTCATTTTGGTAAGAAGGAAAAACTGAGCCCGAGGTTCATTGGACCCTTTGAAGTTTTACGAAGAGTTGGAGAGGTCGTGTACGAGGTAGCTTTACCTCCGGCGTTAGAACACATCCACAATGTTTTTCATGTCTCGGTGTTACGACCATACAAACCCGACTACAAGCACGTTATAGAATATGAACCCCTGCAAGTTGAAAAAGATTTATCTTACGAAGAAGAGCCTGTTCAGATAGTTGACAGGAAAGAGCAAGTGCTAAGAAATAAAATTATACCTTCTGTTAAGGTGATCTGGAGGAACCACAATGCTGAAGAAGCTACGTGGGAACTCGAAGATCAGATGATACAAAATTTTCCTCAGTTATTTGCTTAGTCTCTGTGTAGCGATTCTGGGGACATAATCTTTGTAAGGGGGAAGAATGTAACGGGACAAATTAATAGAGTCGTGATTCTGGGGACAGAATCCTTTGAAGGGGGGAAAGATGTGACGAACGAGATTTTTGTAATGTTATTTAAATATTTATTGAATTAAATAAATATTTTTCGATAATTTAATTATTGAATTAAATAATTAATTTATGAATTTATGGTAGATTAATTTAATTATATGTGTTACATTAGTTAAATTGATGTTTAGAAATTTTATATTCAAGGTATATATTTAATTGAATTTATTTGATTAAATGCATTATTTAAATAGCATATGTTATTCTAATTAATTTAATAATTAATTAGAGATTTAATTATTTGTCATAATCGATAAATGAGAATTTTAATTATGGGACTATGTGATTTAATGTGGAATTATCCTATTTTGTTTAATTGAATTAATTAAGATTATTTAATTGATTAAATATGTGACATTAAACTATATAATAAGTAATTTATTAAAATAAACCAAAAAGGAGCCTATAAAGGTTAGCCAAACGAGGCCTTAGTGTGAGTTGGTGCCAGTTATTAACTGACACCATGTTCTACCAGTTTATTAATGCGTATTATTATCATTAATATTTTATTTTTATCTGAGTTGGAGATATAGAAAGAAAAAGAGAGAGATTTGAGAGAATTAGAGAAGGGGAGAAGAAATTGATTCATCTGCTTGCATAGTTTAAAGCATCTAATCAAGGTAATCCTGAAATTAAAGTCTTTAATTATGTTTTTCTTTAATTTCTCCATGAACGTACGTTTGTGAGTTCTCTGTAAATTGAATTCAATGGCTAAATGTTTAATAACTTGATGTTAGATGTTTGTAAGCATGCATAAATCTATTTTATATGGTTTATATGTGATTTAGAGTAATTAAATCCATGAAATTATGTTTATATTAGAGTTCTGGAAGTTACAGAGTAGTAATATAAGAATATGGTTTAAATGTATAAAATTGATGCTTGTTTTGCATGTTAATCGGTTAAATTGATGATTAATTATGTTTATGCATGTAAAAACGAAGAAAACAAAAGTTAAACGGATTGAATTGGTTAAGAAACGAGTTTACAGTGATTGATTATGCTAACTGTAACAGAATATAAGTATAAAGTATAAACAATGGTTTTTAATCTTCAAATTGGTTGTTTAGGTTGCTTGTGATGTTAAAATCATTGTGTATATAATGAGTGTTGATTTTATAGCACATATGATGTATGGGTAGTAATTAAATCAGTGAATTGTGAAAAACTTTGGCCAAATTTGGCATTTTTCTGTGTTCTTCGTGAACTGTAGGAATTGAGTTTCAGGTCCACCTCCCCAGCGGTAGAAATGTACTACATTTCCCGCCCCGGCGGTAGGCTCGCCCCGGCCGTAGAAATGTACTACATTTCCCGCCCCGGTGGTAGGCTCGTCCCGGCGGTAGAAATGTATTACATTTCCCGCCCCGGCTGTAGGCTCGCCCTGGCGGGCATTTTGTAAAGGAAACCACCGCCTCGGCGATGGAATAAGAAATGAAAATTTTTCTTTTTCATTGTGGCCATGCTATGTTACCATGTGCATGCTTAAAGCTTAGACTAATGTATTAATTGAGATATTAAGATGAAATAGGGTGAGAATGAATCCTGAAATGTTTATAATACTGTAACTAATTATTGTTACTACTTTATAAACGGAATATATAGGTTGATTAAGGAACGTGAATTTTAATTTATAATCTACGCACAAGGCAAGTATATTATCCTTACTTATTACTTTTACGTAAGTTTCTAAACTTCACTTTTATATTGAAAGCAAGATTCTTAATTCTACTTTTCATTGAGTAAGTTCTAAAACCCTATCTCTCTTTTATGCAAATTTCTATACTCTATTTCATATTGAGCAAGTTCTTTACCATAGTTCATTCAAGTTCATGAATTCAAATGTGCTACTCTGATTCCTTTTAAGTAATACCTCAGTTATACAGAGTTTATTCGATTGTATGCCTTTGAGATTCAGTCTCTTGTTCTTGAATACATTTCATATTAAATTATCGAACTTTGATTGACTAGCGAACCCTTATTGATTCGACTAGTCCATAGCTGATGAGCGTTCTAAATTCTAGAAGCGTTATTGAAGTAAATCCAAACCAAACTTCCTTTAGTGCGGACTCTGATGTCAAACTAAGATGAACAACCCTTATATAGGGGATTATTTTACGCGTTAGCGTTTAGATGTTGTGCACATACATGGTACAAAGGGTTGATCCCCCTAAGTACGAGAAGTAAGGTCCATATAGTCTTACGACTATTGAAGGTTTAAAGTAGAAATACTTGATAACCTGGGACATAGTTCGTGGTCTTGTGACCCTCAGACGCTCTTTTGATTCTTGTATTCTAGTCTTGATTCAAAAGTCGAGAATTTGATTATTCGATATCCATTTGATTGTTTGCATGTTATTATTATGTTTACTGTGTTACTTGTTGGGCAATTGTTGCTCACCCTTGCATAATAACATTGCAGCTAAAGTTGAAAGAGTTGATGAGCCATCCACTAGTAAGGGCAAAGGCAAAGCAAACAAGTGATGAAGACTTGTTATATTTGTTTAAATGATGTTTATGTAATAGACTTATATTATGTTTCCACATTGATGTATTATTAAGGTTAGATGACCTGGGATTTATTTGTTAAAGATGTTGTAACCCTTTAATGGGAGATTTCATCTTAATTAAGAGTTTTTATTATATTTGAATGGGTAGTTAGATGTGATGTGATGTATTTGGATAGTGAACACCAAATCATGTGGAAACGAAGTACCCGAATTTGGGAGTGCCACAAAACTCGTACATAGCGTTCATTACTTATTACATCAATGCAGAAACTAAAACTATTACATAATAAACTTAAGCATTCATCTTCGTTTTCTCTTTGTCCTTGCCCGAACCTTCTACTTTGTCACGCTTAGCTGAAATATTTAATTAAGCAAGAATGAGCACAAATTGTCCAGCAAGTAAATAAAGTAATGTGATAACTAACATCAAGAAAAGAATCATCTACATCGGCATCCTTCAACAATTGAAATAATAATTGGGAAGTAACTTTGAATAACAAAGATAAGAGTTTTATAATTTGTCATCAACATACTAAGCGGTAATAAATACCTTGAACATTGTTTTTATTTCATCGAAAACCATCAGAATATTTTGACAATCACAAAGACTGTAAAACATTCTCCGCAAGTACTCTAGGGTATCAACCTATCGTACCCTACATTGTGCACAACGTATAAAGTTTAAACGTATAAACGTAAAATGGGACTGTATGCCTGACATCGGTTGCCCTATTATCCGCGTTGTTCATCTTAGTTTTCATGCGAGTCCACACCAAAGCAATTTGGATTGGTAGACTTTAAATAGCTAGAATGAATTTGAATATTCCTATAATATAGCATCTAACATCAATAGTGTCTAGCCGAAACAAATGGCCAGGACACATCTTTAAAAGTAGTTCATGAATATTTAAGTACTTTAAAGCATAAGCAACTGAAATAATATTTGAGATATCTTTAATAGGAAGCTTTCAGAGTATATAAACTTGAATAAGTTATAGCTTGCAATCATAAGAAAACTTGTACACAATAAATAACTTGCACAAGTTAGGAAACTTACATTTACTGCAATCAAATAAATGAAGTTAGGAAACTTGCCTGTTATGTCTTCTACAAATATTGTTATCTACTTGTTCTTCAAGTAACCTACATATTTAAATCACGTTGAACAATTGAGTATTCATAGTCCAGCTTAAATCAACTGCCTTCTTTATTAAACGATTTAGCACATTTCTTTTTAATAGGAATATAACTTAAACCCACATTCTTAAAGTCTTTATATCATATCATACTTCATACATAACATATTGCATCATATAGGTGAAATTATTCTATTTCAGAATCTGGGAAAAGTTAATCTTTTTCAGAGTTTTAACCTGACCTGACCCGACCCGGTTAAATTGGACCGGCACTGCGATGCCCAGTTTTGTACGGGGTCAGGCATTGTGGCGTTGGATTTGGGTCAACTAGGCTTTGGATCAAACTGGCGTTGCGGTGCTCGGTTTTGTTCTAGGTTCGGCGCTGCGGCACCAGCCTACCTAGGCTCTCTGTATCCCTGCCGCTGCGACGCCCGAAATGAACTGTATGAATGGCGCCGTGGCGCCATTCTTCGTTTTTGGAAATTTTTTTATTCTTTTCTTCCAGCCCGCTTTGCTATTTTATATCTACTTTGTTACATATCGTATGACCACCATTTTTGGATATGTTGGACTTCATACATCGTAGTATTTTACAAAAATATAACACATGTGAAACTAAAACAATAAGGCATTAAACCAGTTGTCTCAATAAGCGTGCACAGAGCAGTTTAACACTTAGAAAATTTTCCAGATTTCTAAATTTCGTCTATTTTCATGGCAGTTCCCAAAATTCATATCTCATTCGTTTTAACTCCGATTATGCTCAAATTTGGACAGGGTACACATCTTACTACATAATATTTTAGAAAATTATAACATAACCATATCGATAACTCTAAGGCATAATTCCAGAGACTCCAAATGTCTAGAAAATAACCATTTTTCACTAAAACTCAATTTGGCAAAAATGCATGAATTCGCTATTAACCTGTATTTAACCCATCCATATGGTTCAGATCATCTTATAGATCATCTACGCATATAACATAACTCTAAACTTCATCAAATTCTCACTTTTTAGGCAATTTGGCTTCTTTGGAGCATTTAACCAAACATAACACATGCAAGGCTAAGATTTATGAATTTCAGTACATAAAAGGCATGTTTAATCCAAAACTTTTGTTCTAACAATCCTATAATTATCAATTAACAACAATCCAGAACCCAAACATATTAATTACCTCATATTCATGTATTTTCTTACTATTTTCATAACATAATATAAGTTCATAGTTTTACCTCTTTGATGAATTTTTCTTCTTGAATTAAGTTTGGTAATCCTTCTCCTTGCTTGCTTAACCCTTCAGAATCTCCAAGAATTCTTCTAGCTCTCTCTCTCTCTCACTCTCAATTTTCTATGGTGTGAAATTTTTGCAAAAATGGATAGGTATTTGGGTGGGAGGTATTTATAGGACTTAGGAAAATCCATGCTACTACACCTCCTTCAACTTCTGATCATCAGTTCCCAGCCCCTTCAATTCCCCACCCAATAGTTACCTGAGTATAGGTTATAAAATGAAAGGTTTTGGGGTGAGTAACCCCCCTCCCACTTACTCCCTTGATAATAACTTACATAATGACCCTCCCTCTCTAATTAAACAGGTTCAGCAGCCCCATGGGGCCCACCATCAGCAGATTTCAATTTTTCTTTTTCTTTTAGTTAGTCAATTTAACCATTTAATTGACCATTTTGACCTCCAAAAATTGACTTTTTCTTGACTACGGTCATTTTCTACTAAAATCGACGTTCAAAACATCGTGGGAATATTTGTTTTGCCAAATTCAACCTCGAAACTCGAGTTTAACGTTTTACCCGAAAAAGTCAACCCCGAAACATTTTGTGTTTACAGACTATTCTTACTAATTTTGACGTTCCGGACTCAAATATCTAGTCCGCGTCCCCAAATTCCACCCCGAACTCAAATTCAAGTTTTAACTTCTTTTTTTACATTTTGATAAAAATGCTAACTCCTTTAGTTAGTTCAAACATTTAAATTAGCTCAAACCAACTATTAACGTACATCTCATCACCTTATTGAAAACAAAAATATTTATGTACATTGTGACGCCCCCAAAATCTCTACACTCTCCTGTAGCAGATCTGGTGCTCACGTGAAACTATACAACTATAAATATTCAATAAAATATGACTTCTATCTATCCAAGATTCACAGTATCCCATAACAGATAATAGTTCTCGTCAGAACGTTATCCGTGTTTGGATACCCTCACTTGGATGTACAGATTCATATCTTGTGGATATCTCTTTCATATCAATAGTTCCTAACTATCTGACATTCACAGTATTAATGATAAGATTGTCCATAGAACTGAGGGGCGCATTCCGGTAGGGATGACACCTTATCGGCGCTCATTTAGTGTAACCCCAGAACTTATAGGACTCTCAACATCATTTAGATACCCTCATTCAGATGTATAGTTCATATAGACACTGTATTTAACTTAGTACAACTATTCTAAAGAATTTAAAGATCAGAGTATAATGCATTCTATGACATAAAGGATCATAATATATTACATAACATTTTGTTCAGTTACATCATTCGTTATACTAAGTTATTACAACAACAAGTCTTTAAAAGACTTAAAGTATTCAACAACAGAAATAAAACTTAATAAGTATGGCTTTTCCCCTTATCGGTCCCAGACGTGCCAGGAATATCATTTAAAGCTACAAAAGAAGATATGCGCAAGAATGAGCTACAAATGCTCAGCAAGTTCATTTGAATATGTAAACACCATGTGTTTGATTTGAAAGATATCAACAATGTATACTGAGGGTTCTGTATAAGAACCATATATTTCATTTAGTTCTATCAGTCTTTAAAGACTTAGAACCATTTGAGTTTTGGATATTTGGTAGGTGATCAGCCTCACCAATATCCTAGGAGTATGCATATCATCCTACCATTTGTGGTCAATATATTATCGACATTTATTGGCCTTCCTATGAAGGCATTTCCATTTACTCAGTATAGATGTCTTGCCAAACAATTTGGTTTGACACAATAATTTACGCTCGAATAAACAATATATGAATAATGATTCATTTCTTAAGTTATGCTGAACAAGAAGCAATAACTTCACAATAATTGATAGCAAGATGTATAATACTTGCTTAAATATAACAAAGTTGGGAGACTTGCCTTAGCGTAGCTCACTATAATTTAGTACAATCGGTCAACGCACGTAGTCTACGTATATCAATAATAAGTGTTAGCACGTATATAAACATGTATCACGTTAATATAGACAAGTTTCATTAAGGTTCAACGTTGATTCGGTATCTCGGTCGCATCCTTAATGGCTAAACACAAAAATTGTTCGATAAAACTTCATTTGGAAGTCTAATTATTAGTCTAAATAATTTAATTATTATTTATAATATTTTTAGAAGCTTGGTATTATTTTTAAATAATTTTCAGAAGCTTGGAAGTATTTTTAAATAATTTTACAAGTTTAGAAATATTTTTAAATAATTTAATTATCATTTAGAATAATTTTTAGAACATTTAATATGTTATTTAAATAATTTATTTATCATTTAGAATATTTTTAGATACTTAAAAAATTATTTAAATGATTTATTTATCATTTATAATATTTTTAGAAAGATAGAATATTATTTAAATGATTTATTTTATCATTAATAATATTTTTAGACTTTATTTTATCATTAAAATAATTTATTTATTACTTATAACAATTTTTAAAACTTAATTTGATATTTAAATGATTTAATTATCATTTATAACATTTTTAAATATTTAATATATTATTTAAATGATTTATTTATCATTAATAATATTTTTCAATATTTAATATTTTATTTAATTATTATATATAATAATTTTATTTACCTTAATATCATTTTTAAATAATTAAAACTATTATTAAATGATTTATCATAATTATTATTTATTATTTAATTAAATTAAATAATATATCAGAATATATAAAAATATGAAAAATAATTTTTTTATAATTAAAAATGAATTTTCGGATTTATTTGTTAATTATTAATAATTATTTAATATTTATTTATTATTTTATAATTTATTTAATTAATTTTTATTTAATTTTTATTAAAAATCCGTCGCTAAAGGGCTTTAGCGACGGTCTGCATATGTGCATAGTGTTCTGGGTTTGGTTATGCATTTTGTCGCTAAAGGTGTTCTTCATGAAGAACACCTGGTTAACGCTGGACAGCCTACTTTGAGCTCAAATTAATTTCAACTGGGTTATGATTTGGGTTTGATTTTTGTTGCTCGTTACAGTCTACATAGTAGAGAGTAACGACATGTTTTTTTTGAGATCAAACAACATCATTTAATGTCATTTAAATTTGGTCAAACTAGCAGGGACCAACTGTTCTTATGAATTTCTGGGTTACCCAGAAATTCATAAGTCAGTTGCAGTCAATGTACTTTGACTGTAATTTCTGGCTAGATTAGTTAATGTTAGTGTGTTTTTATGTTACCAAATTGTGCTCTACATAGCATAGAACAAGTCTAAACAAAGAAATCACATAACACATATCATATAGACCGATTCTGGGTTGCATGAAAGTCTGACAAACCTTGTCAGACACCTTCAAGGGAATTCTGGGTTACCCAGAAATGAAAATCAGAACGGTCAAGGCACTTTTGACCGATCATATCTTTCATCCTAGTTATTTGTTTGCTATGCTACACGTCGGGCTTTAAAGATAACATGGCAGGCTACACATACATGCATAAAAACAGATCAAACAACTAATCTAAGACGATCAAAAGGCCTGACAATTTTGCCTGTCAGACTGTTCTTGACTGCCAAGAACAGTTTGAGTTTTTGGCTTGATTTTCATATCTAGATGTTATGTAAACATGTTTTAACCGCCCAGATCACTTAATAACATACTAACAAGTATTCCTAAACATCTAAAACACAAAAATTTTCCAGGCTTGAAGATCAAACATAAAATTAGGGTTTGCACCTTTTTCTTCAAATTTTTGATTTCTTCTTTCTGATTCTGAGCTTGTGGTTGCTAGGGCTTGTTTAGGCTGGTAATATAAGTGTATAGGTTTCAAAATTTCGTAGGTTAAATTATCATAACCTCTTTCTATTTATAGCAACTTAGATTAGGGTTTCCTAGACTTTAATTTCCATTTTTGCCCTAAAAATATCTAACCTAGTTACTTGTGCTACTTGGAATCAGATATTATTAACCTACTTAAGCTAGATATTTATAAATATCTGATTTTGTGTTCCTATCTTCTCTTGATTGATTTAAAATTTGATTTTTGATTTATTTACTTACTAATTAAACCTAGATTTTTGCTAATCATGTTTATAATGTTAATTTAAGTTTAATAATCCCCTAATTAGTGTTATATATCATAATTAAGGTTTTACATTTCATAAATTAGGGTTATTGAACCAAATTAGGGTTTTAGGATTCCAAATTAGGGTTTAGGGTTTTCAATCCTACGATTAGGGTTTCAATCTTTCGTTTAGGGTTTAGTTTAATCTTAATAATTCATAATTAATATTATGATTCATCATTTAAATCTTAATTACATCAATTAAGATTATTGTACACTAATTAGGGTTTTAATTTGATCAGTTCGGACAATTATTACTAATTAGGGTTTTTAAATTAGGGTTTCTATTTCAGTTTAACATTTTAAACCCTATTTAACTTATTTTAGAATTTTATCGGTTAATATAATATTATATTAATGTCGAAGCACGACAAAGCACTTCGTCATTTCTAAGCACAACACAGCAGCTTGCAAAAATAATTTGCCGAGATACTTCTCGGTGAATTCGCCGGAAGCACGACAAATTATTTTGTCCGATTTAAGCACGACACAGCTGCTTGGCGAAAAAATTTTATTTGACCTAATTGTTTAATAATATACATAACCATATAATACAAAGTCAGATCATGAAATTTCATTTATTAAACACATAATTTACATATACAGATCTTATTAGGGTTCGGAATATTACATACATGACACAAATACATATATTTATTTAATCACAATAATTTCACATAATATTCATTTAAGTAATATACATCAATTACAAGGCATTCTCGGTTATTACATCTAATTCATGGAGAAGAACATCGGGCGACTAATCAGATACGTTTTCTTTATAAATTCTGTTCGATCAGTTATTGTGTTCTTTCTTAACGAAATAAGAAATAAGAGTGCTAAGCGATTAGGATGTGTCAAAATCAAGTGGAAGAATTTTGCAAAATTGAAATCTGAGATAAAGAGTTGCGAGGCATGAAAAACTAGTCAAAAACATAAGGAGAGCAGATAAGTAAGCGAGGTTGTCTCTTGCGATACGATTGGCAATGCGATGCGAATGTCGATTGGCGATACGATTGGCGATGCGATGCGATTTATGATTGGCGATGCGATGTGACACCCCCAAATCCAGGTACTTAATTCCCACTGATTTGGTGTTCACTATAACATGCATTCACATCTAACTACCCATAATCAATAACAATTAAATAAATTTAAACATTTAAGTCTCAACTTAAACATTTATAAACAAGACTTAAACACATAACACATCTAATAAAATTTCACATTTTATTCATTTACTGCTTTAAAACATAACAAAGATAACATCGTGGTTATTAACATCAAATCATCTATCCTGTCATCATAAAGTTCCAGGATTACATCATTATTCTATCCCATTATATAAACTGGGATTAACAACTTATTAACTCATAAATTTCATAATAACACAGCTAATCATAATCTATGATGACATCCCACGACGCACAGCTTCCTGGCGTTCCTGCTCCGTAATACGAGTCACCATCCTTCGATCCACCATATCTGGATGACGATGAACTCGATCCACAGCTCTATCCACTGTGGAGTGAAAAATATACTCCATATCATCAATCTTGGTCTTCTTTAACCCCACCTCACACTCAACACGATCTGCGCGGTTAGCCTCCCTCAACCAAGCAGTCTCAGCTCTCGCCCGATTAGCTGACTCCTCTTTCAACTCATCTCGTACAATCTCATTTCTGGCTATCAACTGTCCTCGTCGATACTCAGACTGTGCTAGCCTCTGCTCAGCTTCTGCAAGACGTGATGAAAGGTCTTGGATCTCAGCATCCTTCTGCTCTAAAGTGGCTTGACGTTCCGCAACCTGTTCCTCTAACTCCTCTTTTTCACTCTCTACATGAACCAGCTTCCACTCCACATCTCCAAGACGTATATCGAGCTCCTCAATCTCACTGCTCTTCTGCTCCAAGGCAGTTTGTCGCTCGGCCAGCTGCCTCTCTAACTCCTCCACTCTATCTTGCAACTCTATGTTGCGATCATACACCTGCTCGTACGTCTGAACACCTAAGGAAGATAGTGATATCCCCTCAGGGTCCTCCTCCTCCTCAACCTCTTCAGGTTCCTCCTCAGGGTCCTCCTCAGGGTCAGTCTCAGGCTCATACTCGTGGCCTGTAACTGTAATCAATGGGGATGGCTCCCTCTGCACTAGCTGCTCATGAACTACGTGAATATCTCTGGGCTCCTCCTCCCTAGCCTGGCTGGGCTCTCCTCTATCAGTCATCCTGACAACCAAAATTTTAAGTTTTAATTACTAATCGATAATACTCGCGAGCACATAAGTTTGTTATCAAATAAGCACATAGCACATAATCATTTTATTATCTTTCATGAATTTCCGTAATTCATTCCTTAGAACTCGATAAGAGTTTATCACCACTATATTTTCTATCTTCGAAAAGGCTACTACCCTAAGGTTTTCCCCACCTAAAGGTTCATAACCTATCAGCTCTGATACCAACCTGTGACACCCCCAAATCCAAGTACTTAATTCCCACTGATTTGGTGTTCACTATAACATACATTCACATCTAACTACCCATAATCAATAACAATTAAATAAATTTAAAGAAACATCTTCCCAAAATTGGTTACATCACCAAACTATTAAACAATCAAATCCCAGGTTATCTTAACCTTAATACATCAAATACGGAATAAAACATAATTTAAATAAGTCTTATTACAATCAAACATCAAGTAAATAGCAGGTCTTTAGTTATTTATGCATCTTACCCTTGCCTTTGCTCGTGGACGGCTCGTCCTGCTTTTCTGGCTTAGCTGCAATGTTTTAGTGCAAGAGTGAGCAAACAATTGCTCACAAGTACGATAACAATAATATTTAAATGAAATGGATTTCAACTGAGGAACAATAGTTTTTTGAATCTCAGTCAATAAATGATCAAAGTCTAAAAGTTCGTTTAAATGCTCGGTTCAAGGAAAAATAGATTTCAAGATTTAGAAATTATATCTGAGGGTCACAAGACCTCGAACTATGTCCTAGGTTAACAAGTATTTCTACTGTAACCTTTAACAGTCATATAGACTATGGACCAAACATCTCGTACTCAGGGGGATCAACCCTTTGTACAATGTATTGTCCACAAACATTTTAACGCTGTCGCGTAAGTAATCCCCTATATTAGGGTTGTTCATCTCAGTTTATCATCTGAATCCGTACCAAAAGGAACTTGGCTTGGAACAAGTATAGAAAATATTCTAAGTTTTTGAAATGCTCATCAACTAAGGACTAGCTGATTCAATAAGGGTTTGCTAGTCTAGTTCATCAATAGAGTTTGTTCAATAGAACTAGACTCGAAATTTGAATAACAACAATGATTGGAATAAAGCTTAAGTACGTAACATGATGGTAACCTTGCTTGAATATCAATAAGCTAAGGTCATAAGCGTGCTCAATATAAATGAACTTGCATTGAATAAATTAACAAGTTAAAAGGAAAGAACAACTTGCTCAACGTAAAAGTATTAAATTGAGATAAAGAACTTGCCTCAAGCGTAGATTACAAATTTAAGTAATTCACGATCCTTAAACAACCTATACATTAATTATAAAAATGGTAACATAATTAGTCACATAATTATAATCACTTTTAGGTTTGCTCTTATCCTTTTATTATAACATCTCATTTAGCATACCATAGTCAACAAGTACTAGTTTAGCAACCATCTTGGTAATACATTAGTCACATTAATATAAGTTTAATTATACATCATAACTTCCAAGAAAAGAAAACAAAATAATTTTTTTTTTTAACAGCAGTGATTCTCGCCGGGGCGAGAAAAAACTTAACAAACTCGTCATCGGGGCGAGGCTGTCGCCGGGGCAAATAATCTAGTGTAATTATGCCGCCGGGGCGATAATCCTAGCTCATTTCTACTGCCGGGGCGGTAGACACGACTGACACCTTCTACAGGTCGCGAACCAGTGAAAACTTAGGCCAAAATTTTCTGAATTCTACCATCCAAAATACAAATTAAACATACCCAGACATCAAATATGATATAAAATAATTACCCAACATGTTTCTAATCAATCTAAGCATTATAAAACACATAATCAACCAATTTAAAACCAAAAATTCACTGTTAAAACCAAATATTCAAGTTTTAACCATTTTCATGAAATCAAGCTCTGTAAATTCATTTTTCAACCAATTAAAACCATTCTTCTTGCATTATTCTTGTTTTTCATCAAATAATCATAAACAATTATTAAATCACTGATTAATAACCAATTTAAATCATCAATTTTCATACAAATATGCCATACATGAAATAAGGCTCTGTAAAATTAAGAACTCAATTCTAAAGCATGTTTTCATGAATTATTTCTTCAAACTAGTTTATAATCATCACATAATCTCTAATACATGCTTACTAACAATTATAACCAAGTAATTCATGTATTTAGCATATAAATTCATATACAGTGAAGTAGAAATCATATACAGAGAAGTAAAATAATAAGAATATAATAAAGAACAAAACTAAAAGAATCATACCTTCAAGCTATATAAAATTCTTAGTTTAGCACTTCCCTTCCTTCTCTTTCTCAATTCACAAATTTTTCTCTCTAATTCTCTCTTCTTCTCTGTATATTCTTTCTTCTCTAAACTCTGTTCTTTCTCTTCTTTCTTTTCTTTTTACAATAGACGTAGTATAAAAATAAAATATAAAACTGATGAATAAAAATAAAAACTGATGATTTAGTGTAATAATAACGTATAATCTAAATTTAATCCATCAGTTATAAAATTCAAAAAGCCATAAGGCTTGTTTGGCAAACTGATTTAGAAATAATCCATTATTCGAACTAAAGGCTTAAGGCCTTGTTTGGTAAAACACAAATAAAATAACCCATTATTTCCAAACAAAGGTCATAGGGCCTTGTTTGGTAAAGTTGAATTAAACACTTTCTCATTTATTTTAATAAATCATTATAACATATAATTTTAAAATGTCACACTTCTAATTTAATTGAACTTATTATTAAATAAATTCAATTAAACCTTACCAACTCAAATAATAATTTCATTTAACAAATAACAATAATACCAAATAAATTCTCTTATTCCAATAAATCATTTATTCAAATAAACCTTTTCATCATCTAATTTAATTATTAAATTAAATTAGAATAAACATAACAAATCACATTCAAATAACATTTAACATTATTAAGCTTAACATATACCCATTTCACAAAAACTTAATAAATTATTTATTAAGCTCAATAAATTAATAAAAATATTTATATAATTCAACAAATATTTTTATTCAATCACAAAAATTGCATTCGTTACATGCGATGTGCGATTTGCGATGCAATATGTGATTTGCTATGCGATGTGAAATTTGTAATGCGATAGGCAATTTGCGATGGGATACGCGATATGCGATGTGAGATGTGCGATCTACGATGATATGTGATTTGCGATACGATTTGTAATGCGATGTGATGCGATTTGCGATGCGATTGGCGATAATATGCAATTTACGGTGAGATGCGATTTAAGATATGATGCGATTGGCAATGCGATGCGATTGTGATATGATTCCATCGACAACAACACCCGCTGATGGAAATATTATAACGGTTTTCCCCAATGGAGTGACACGATAATGAGGTTCAATACTTACACCATCGCTTCATTTTATATTGACTTACATCATTGCATCATTTTATAATTGTCTTGCATCATTTTATAATTGTCTTGCATCATTATATATCATTTTGCATCATCAATATATCATGTCATGCATCGAATGTCTATATATTTGTCATGTTCATTTTATTGCGTTGCATAAATACGATAAAGAGGGGCATCTGTAGACACCCAAAATTTTGCACCCGTTCTCTAACCATGGCAGGAGGGCAAAAGCGCCATTTCACTCTAATGTTAAGACATCCGAACAAAGATTACGAAGTTCAGAACAAGGGTACAAGGATAGTACGACGATCTCCAAGCAACAGACTATGCAAGGCAAGACGAATGACCAACGGACATCTACCAAGGGAGGGTTCCCATTTTCTCTATCTTCCTGAACTCAAAATTGGTCGAACTATATGTTATTGTGTAGCTCTCAGAAAGAACTTTCAGGAATGGTATGGCACATTTCTTAACAATTTTTTGTTTGAAAGTTATGTACGTTTTAGTGCGCGGCACAAAAATCGAGGATCCTATGTACCTACAGCTGCCTTAGCTCCCTATATATAGTGGATTTTGGCTGATTTGTTAGAGAGAAGAGGTATTTTAGAGATAGAATATGTGTTATCTAGAGAGAGAAATAGAGAAAGGAAAAGAAAAACCTCTCTAACTCCCATCTAAATCTAGATATTTTCATCAAATCTCTTCTCAATTTAGATCCAAGCCTTCAAGATCCAACCTCAATGAGGAAGAATTCACCATCCCCAAAGTAAAATATTCAATCTTTGTGTAATTTTTGTATAGATCTAGCTTATATCTGGTGTATTTTATAAACTGTTGTGCTTGGTAATTACTTATTTTCTGATTAATATTTTATTGAGGCTCTCCTAGCATCCTAGATCCATATCTAGGGTGTGTAGATCCGATTTATGGGATTATGGATGATTATAGAGGATTTTCCACGGATAAAATCTCCTCCTAACCACCCGATGATATTTCCTTGTTAATTTATCAATTTTCCTTGGATTCGACTTCTTTTTACCGATTGTTTTGCTCGAAGAGTTGTTTGTAATAGAATTTGAGGTCAAAGTTTGAATCTTTTTGCTAGATTTAGCCTAGATCTGACTTGGATCCAACTTATCGTTGATTTCAAGGAATCTTTATGCCAGATCCAACTTAGATCTTGCTTGAATCTAGTTATTTTGCTTGTTTTCTAGTGATTTTGGTTTACCCCAAAAAATTCGAGATTCATATCTAGCGGTGAAGGGGTCCCACCTTTTAGCCGTTAAGGGATTCTAACAAATTAAATCACTTGATAGCCAATTTGAGATATATAGTCGGTTAAATCTTGGTTACTTTATTGTCTGAATCTACAAGATCTTAGATCTACGGATATCCTATCCTAGATTCTAAATCTTTTCGCTAAATATCGTCGATACGTAGTAGTCTCTCGAAATGTCGGCTTCGTTATGCAATCTATGGATTAGGGTCTTCGGGAGCCCTTTTCATAGATTTTGCTTTCGTTTTAATGTATGGATATTATGATTTCGATTTATGTGATCCTAGGAATGGAGTCGGAATCCTCAAATCGAGCCTTGACGTAATTCCTACGATAAACATGGTTTCAATTGTAATATTTGCGAGTTGATTATTGTATATGTAAATTTGGGCCTTAAAACCGTATCAAGGGTCCCATCCCGCGAGAACTAGATTAAAGGCCTCGTGATAGCGAAAATTATGATTGCGGGTGTTCGGGGATATTGAGACGGCTTTCATGCCCAAGAGTAGCCCCAACCCCATTTTGATGCTTGATTTTACCGTTTATCACCAAAAAAATGATTTTCAAACAAAACGATAAAGATCTTTTAAAACAAATCGATCCGAGTTATTAGAACAACCTTAAGCTAAAATTAAAAGTAATGAAGCACCTCGATTCCTATTTGACGAAGGGTTTGAAAACCATATTTTCCCAAAACGTCACCCCAAAACGGTTTTTATCAAAATCAAAACTAAAATAAACGTTTTCCTCAAATCAAATCCTTTATGCATAGGTCCAAAGAGATTCAAAATTGTTTTCAAAATAATTCACTTCCCACGATTTCGATTCAAGGCTAGGTGACAATGTCCTAGATTTTCTCCCAAGTCACACACACATACACACACACTTAGGAAAATATTAAAAAAACGATAACCATATTTTCACAAAAATTGGGGGGTGCCTAACACCTTCTCCTCGCTTAAACAAGCCCCTGAACTCTATGAATCTCAGTTTCAAGACCAATTTTACGGAGTCACATAATGGGCCTCTCGATTACAAAAATTCTAAAATCTGGATGAGTTGGTACATCTATTTAAATCTTTATCAACTGGTGGCTCTGTCTAATTGGTCCATTATTAAAATTAATCTTTCAAAACTTGTCGACATTTATGTTGACTTTTTCCCAAAAATCACCATTTAAATGAAATAAATAAATCAAAATCTTAAAAAAGGGTCGAAGCGACAAATAGGAAAATTTCTCGACGTCGACAGTCCAATTATTGTATTAACAATTTACATGCAAGTATACACGATCAACAAGTAATAAAGTGAAAGTAAAGTGTCGATCTCACAAGGATTATGCTAATAATATTAACCAACTACTAACTTTATATCAATTAGATTTTATTTAAACAATTGCAAATTTAAGAATCTAAAACTAATTATTAAACATAGATTAATACCAGATTTAAATACTAAGATTACAACTTCCCCCAATACTTCGCCTAAATCTCTTCACTCTCTCTTCAATTAATTAATTATAATGAATCGTTAACTGAGAATTCATAATTATTTATTAAACCTCTTCTGATAATTAAATAAAAATATCTATTCTAATTAAGTCACTATATTCCTATGTGAAATAATTAAGAACAGATTCATTAAGCATTAATTCTCAATAAAGTTACATATGGCATATAGGTATATTCATATCCTATACACAAAGCAATTATTAATCTTAAGAAGAATCAACAGACACATGTTATCATATCCAGATCTAACCCTAGAATCTATCTTCCAATTTCATCTAGGTTATACCAGATAATTGTTGATTAGACAATTATAAATTAAGCATAAAATATGATAAACTATTCAAACATAATCAACCATAATCAAAAAGAGAGTGAATCAATTTAAACTACACATCGGGTTCCATTGCAATCTTAAATAGAAATTAATTCATAACAAAGTCTGAAAACATCATCATAAATTTAAATAGCATCATCGACTACAAAGATGAAAGAAAGAGATAAAAAAACTAAAATTATGTTACTGCAGCTTCAATCTCTAACTCAGCCTTCTCCTTGAAATCTGATGTGAAACTCAACCTTCAATGGTGTGTAGCCTCCAATATGTTAATCAATGTCTCTCCCTTTTAATATCAGCCTTCTATCATATATATAAGCTCTATGCAGCCCTAACATACACAATCATTGTCTAATTCAACTTAACATAGAGTCCCAACTGAGATAGGATTGTAAACAGTTCAACTAGCCAAGCCCAAATAGTCGTAGTGTCGCAGTTCTGCTTGACAACGCCGCAGCGCTGCCCTTCTATTCCTTTAGTGCCGCTACGCTGCTGATGAGCGCTGCTGAGCTGCCTAAGTTACTTCGCCAAACACGCGCGTCTATGCGCGCTAAGCTCATTCGTCGTGACTGCCTTCGCCCACTTGCTACCCAATACCGAGTCACACGCCGATGTCTAACACTACGTTTTGCTGCATAATCATGACTGATACTCCATCATTTATCGCCTTGTACACCATTTTAATCTTAACTTCCATTCCTCCACAAAAACACTAAAATGCATCAAAATGAACTAAAAACACTTAAGAACATACAATATCATCAAGCCAAGAATACCCAATTCGTAGTTATAAAACCCACTCATCAGTTGCATTTACAAAAAGATCATCTATAAAAGAAAGAGAGTGAGGAAAAGAAAATAAGTGAGGGGAAAAATAAGAAAGAAAAAGAAAAGGTTGAGAAAAAGAAAGACGAAGAGAGAGACAAATATCTATGCAAAAAAGAGTGATGTGAGGAGAGCATTGATTTCTAAACAGTCGATGATTATACTTTTGTATAAGGAGGCATTTTTGAATACTAACCAGATTAACTCTTCTTTGCCTAGTGTTGTTGTGTCTCTTTTGCAGGACTATGCTGATATGTTTCCCGAGGAGCTACCACAGGGTTTACCACCTATTCGGGGAATAGAGCATCAGATTGATTTCATGCCCGGTGCTATGATTCTTAATCAACCAGCTTATAAGAACAATCTTGAGGAGACAAAAAAGTTACAAAGATAAGTTGATGAATTAATGGAGAAGGGGTTCGTGAGAAAAAGCATGAGTCCATGTGTAGTTCTAGTAACCTTAGTTCCTAAGAAGGATGGGAAGTGACGAATGTGCATTGATTGTCGAGCGGTAAACAATATCACGGTAAAGTATTGACATCCTATTCCTCACTTAGATGATATGCTTGATGAATTGCATAGTTCTTGTGACGCTGATAGGTGTATAATATTTGATTTTTTTCATTCCTTTGTGCTTTGTTTAGTTGCATGTTTTCTGTTATGCAAGTTGATTTAAGGTATTTATTGATTTATAGAAGAATTTAGTGTGATTCTGCAAAAACAAAGTTTAATGTTGAGTTTTATGTTATTTTACAAAATTACTCTACGATCAGTATTAAGACTATACGTTCGTAGTGTTAGGGTGCAGTCTGGCAGCTCTACGATCGTAGGAAGGCTAGGTGAAGATGTTAGACAATTCCTAGTTACACTCTACAATTGCGAGATTCACTCTACAACCAGGCACAACACTCTACGTTTTCAGTCCAGCGGCTAAGTTACTCTACGACTGACGAGGTTAACTCTACAATTTCAAAAGAAGTTCACTCTACGATGTCATGTTTACTCTACGAAGTACTGGTGCAGAGTGTTACTCTACGATTTTAGTCGACATGCAGAATTCCAATTCTGAATAGGATTTGAATTGCTGGGATGTTAGAGTTAAATTCCTAACAGGATTTGGAGATAAAATTACAATCATAGATGAAAGTTAAGCTGATTATGGGAAGTAGGGTTTGATATGGAATCTGAGTTGAATTAATATGGAAACTGAATCGAATTGGAAAAGGAAACTGAGAAAGACTTGGATTTGGAAACTAAATTCTAAATTGATAAGGAAGTTACTTAAAGCTGGATTTCAGAGATTGAGAAGGATTTAGAACCCTACCATATTTGTAGAGTGAAGACTTCCGAAGTAGAGTTGGATTAGAATTCTTCTAGGGTTTTAAATCATCTATAAATACCTGTCACTTGTAATCAATTAAAGCATCCTGGACATCCTGGATCATATTTTCTAGGTCATATTTTATTTTATCAGCGTGTTAGCTTAGTTTTTTTTTATTCAGTTCTAAGGAGATGTGGAACCTTATTTTCAGTTAATAGTATAATTGAGTTTCGTTATTGATTCCTTCTTATATGAGATTTATTTTGATAATCTGTTTTAATTATTTATATGTTATTTTATCGGATTAATTTAATATGGCCAGTTAGATTAATCCGATGAATATCATCTGCTAGATTAAGATATAATATTAAGCAAACGATGTTGTATCTGATCACAGGTAGTACTTAGTAATACATGATTGTGGACAAGCTTTTGGGTATTACTATGATTATTAGAAGGCAAGTTAAATAATCTCTAAGGTTGTTAAATAATCTCTAAGGTTGTTTATTTCATTGAAGGAAGAAATAATATTAACTTGATTATTCTATTATTGTAAATTGGTGAAGCTGAACTGAAGAACTGAAGCTTTAATTTATTTGATTATCTTTATTATTTTAACTTTGTTTTCTTTAGTTAATCATAATTCAAAACCCCCAAATTCTTTATTTATTATTTTTAGTTACAAAACATTAGAATAAATTCAAAGCAATATCATTCTCTGTGGGATCGATCCTTACTTGCTACTGTGCTTGTTATTTGAATTTGTAGAGTAAAAGTGAGGTTTATTTTTGGATTGCTTAACGACAGCTTCCAAAATTTTGGCGCCGTTACTGGGGTGTGATTATCTGTTTTGATTTATTCTTTACTTTTTTTTGTTTTTTTAACTCAATCCTCTCACTCTATTGAATTGAAATTTGATCTAGAGATAGAAAAAACAGCAAGGAGGCTGAGAAAAGAGAATCGTAGAGCCAAAAACACAATTACAGATCCAGAAGAAGCTTTTGTTTCATCACCTGGTCTTAACATAGCACTGCAATTGCTGCAAAATAATTCATCTACTAAAGAAGAAGAGGCGGCTACTCCCAACAACAGGACTTTGAAAGAACTAGCTAGTCCTGATCTTAATCAACCATCCTTGTATATTTAGTATCCTACTTTAGATGTTGCTTTTGAATTAAAATTAGGACTAATTCACATTTTGCCTACTTATCGTGGTCTTACTGTGACGATCCATACAAGCATCTAAAGGAGTTCCATGTGGTGTGTTCAACCATGAAGCCATAAGGAGTGACAGAGGAACAAATCAAGCTTAGAGCTTTTCCATTCTCATTAGCAGATCTAACAAAGGACTTGTTATATTATCTACCTTCAGGAATAATTCAATCATGGACTGATATGCAAAAGCTATTCTTGGAGAAGTACTTTCCTGCTTCAAGAGTTGCCAACATAAGGAAGGAGATATGTGGAATTATGCAGTTCAATGAAGAAACTTTTTACAAGTACTATGAAAGGTTTAAGAAATTATGTTTCAGCTGTCCACCTTACCAAATAGATGACCAACACCTGATCCAATACTTCTATGAGGGATTGTTGCCAATGGATAGGAGCATGATTAATGCAATCAGTGGAGGAGCACTAGTAGATAAAACACCAGAAGCTGTAAGGAATTTAATTGCAAACATGGCAGCTAACTCTCAGCAGTATGGAACCAAGATGAATCACACACATACAAGGGTGAATGAGGTAAGCACTGATCATATTGGGCAATAAATATCTGATTTAACTGCTTTGGTTCGACAAATGGTTGTAGGGAACATGCAAAAAAGCAAGAGTATGTGGAATTTGTTCAAAGTCAAGGCATAATACAGATGATTATCCAACACTGCAAAAGGATGCAATTGTTCAACAAGTCAATACTGTGGGGACAATTCCAGGACAATATCACCATCAGTATGGTCTTTATTCTGACACTTACAATCTAGGTTCGAGAGATCATCCCAACTTGAGCTATGAGGATAATAGGCAGCCTGATTTTCAACAGATGCAACAGCAGTACCAACATGAACAAGCAGTTCTTTCCAATTTTAGACCATCTCTTGAGGATATGTTTAAAGCCTTCATGACCCAAGAACAACAGTTCCAGCAGGAAACAAAGACTTCCATGCACCAGTTGGAGAACCAAGTAAGTCAGCTAGCTACCGCAGTAGGAATGTTGGAATCTCGAAGCTCAGGGAAGCTACCCTCAAGGACAGTTGTCAACCCTAGAGAGAATATAAGTGCAATTACAATGAGAAGTGGTGCAGATGTATGGCAAGAAGAACAGTTAGTGCTTTCCTTATAAAACAAGTTAGACAAGGGTGAAACAGGCAGCAATCTTCTGCACAAACATAAGTGTCCACCTCTCTTTGAGTAAAAACTAGTACTTCCTTTTCCTTATGCTTTAACAGTGAATAGGAGATTCAAGAAAAATTCATATTTAATGGAATATGACTTTTTGGAAGACTTGTGTAAATACTAGCGCCATAACATTGAGGAGTAACACACAGTTGGAAGTACCCAAAACCACTGATGAAGTTGATGAGGATTTAAAGTCTAAGGAGGAGGAGCTAGAGGTAGAGGTAGATGAATTGATAATTCCTGCAAATTTCTACAATGAAAACATGGATGATGCACTGATTGATGAGTACAAAGATATCTTGGCTGTGGAGTTTGATGATGAAGAGACCCAGATCAATGATTATAAGGTTATGATGTATTTTGGTATTGTTAATTATGTTTTTGCTATTGATGTTTTTGACCCTATAATGCAGAAATCTTTTGAGCAAACAAACAAGAAAAGTTTGAAGGCTGCAATTACCAAAGGTTGGGAGCTATCTGAAGGCATGGAGCAAAGTCAATATCTATAGGATGTTGATACTACTTTAAGGCTTAAACTGTTACCAGCTCACTTTCAGTATACAAGTCCAATTACATAAATTGAGAAAGGAATGATCCCAAGCCAATGACAGTAAACAAGGGCAGCTGATTGGGAGGCAACCCAAGATGCAGATTTGATTTTCTATCCCTTTAATTTTTATTTTGTAGTTGCATGCTAGTTAGTAGTACTTTCTTCTTTGCATGATTGTCTTACATCGGGGACAATATAAGGTTTGAGTGTGGGGGAAGGGTTTAGGTTATTATTTGAGTTATTAGGTTATTATTTAGGATATGATATGATATATATGATGCTTTGAATGTGAAAAAAATTTAAAAAATTTCTAACTCTACGATCGTAGTGTTCTGCTAAGCTTTTGAAGGTTAAAATTGTAGAGTGAGTATTGATGCTTATTTGCAGAATTTGATTTGATGCTTTATTAACTGATAAACAATGAAAACTTAGTTAGGACCCATGAGCTTATTTTGAATTGGGATTGCTTTGCATGGATACTTGAATATGGGATACATGATTACTTAACTGAGTTATTTGTGGGATTATACTTTGTGCACAGATCGTGAGATTTGAGACTTGTTTAAACTGTTATTTTGTTTGCAGAACCTTGTGCAAGAAAAATCTTTGAAAAAAATATTGAGAAAATTATGAAAAATTACATAATGAAAAAAATGCAAATGTCTTGTGGTGGTTTGAGATGGAGTGTAAAACGCACTCACCCATAAACACATGTAACGAGAAGGAGCGTAAAGTACACTCTTTGAGAATGAAAGAAGTGAGATGGAACATAAAATGCACTCACTTGAAATAAAAAAATGTGAAAGGTGAAATGGAGCATAAAATGCATTCACCTAAAGAAAGTTAATGTCTACAGGTTCTGTGGGTTGGAAATTTTTGTAAATTTTTACAGGATAATCAGGTTTTAAGTTATGAGTCAGTGTGCACAGTTGTTGTTCCATATAAACTGGGTTGAGTATTTGTGTTGATCATATGATAGATATTTGTGTGGATATATTCTGATTTGGATGATGTTTTGTGGGGAATGACATAGTTGTTAATTGTGAATTGGTTGATGAGGTGTTGGTAGGTTTCTGTGATAGGTGTTATTATTCCATGATGTTTATTTGGAGACCTTTGAAATCTTGGTTGAATAAGTCAGATAAGTTTTTCTTGATATGATTCATGTTCAATTTACATGAGGACATGTAAAAGCTAAGTGTGGGGGAATTTGATAGGTGTATAATATTTGATTATTTTTATTCCTTTATGCTTTGTTTAGTTGCATATTTTCTATTATGCAAGTTGATTTAAGGTATTTATCGATTTATAGAAGAATTTAGTGTGATTATGCAAAAATGAAGTTTAATGCTGAGTTTTATGTTGTTTTGCAAAAGTACTCTACGATCAGTATTAAGACTATACGTTCGTAGTGTTAGGGTGCAGTCTGGCAGCTCTACGATCGTAGGAAGGCTAGGGGAAGATGTTCGACGATTCCTAGTTACACTCTACGATTGCGAGATTCACTCTACAACCAGGCACAACACTCTACGTTTTCAGTCCAACGGCTAAGTTACTCTACGACTGACGAGGTTAACTCTACAATTTCGAAAGAAGTTCACTCTATGATGTCATGTTTACTCTACGAAGTACTAGTGCAGAGTGTTACTCTACGATTTAGTCGACATGCAGAATTCTAATTCTGAATAGAATTTGAATTGATGGGATGTTAGAGTTAGATTCCTAACAGGATTTGGAGATGAAATTACAATCATAGATGAAAGTTAAGCTGATTATGGGAAGTAGGGTTTGATATGGAATCTGAGTTGAATTAATATGGAAACTGAATCGAATTGGAAAAGGAAACTGAGAAAGACTTGAATTTGGAAACTAAATTCTAAATTGATAAGGAAGTTACTTAAAGCTGGATTTCAGAGATTGAGAAGGATTTAGAACCCTACAATATCTGTAGAGTGAAGACTTACGAAGTAGAGTTGGATTAGAATTCTTCTAGGGTTTCAAATCATCTATAAATACTTGTCACTTGTAATCAATTAAAGCATCCTGGACATCCTGGATCATATTTTCTAGGTAATATTTTATTTTATCAACATGTTAGCTTAGTTTATTTTTATTCAGTTCTAAGGGGATGTGGAACCTTATTTTTAGTTAATAGTATAATTGAGTTTCGTTATTGATTCCTTCTTATATGAGATTTATTCTGATTATCTGTTTTAACTGTTTATATGCTATTTTATCTGATTGATTTAATATGGCCAGTTAGATTAATCCGATGAATATCATCTGCTAGATTAAGATATAATATTAAGCAAACGATGTTGTATCTGATCACAGGTAGTACTTAGTAATACATGATTGTAGACAAGCTTTTGGGTATTACTATGATTATTAGAAGGCAAGTTAAATAATCTCTGATAGTGTGATTGTTACTTGGAATAACCTAATTCTCTAATTCTTAATACTTCTGTCATATTAAATCTAGACTGATAGTTCTGGTTTATATAACAGTTAGAGTCTAGTGGGGGCAATTGTCACATTAAATTTAAAACCTAAGGAGAATTTTGGATAATTGAGCGATTATTGATCATCTAGGGTTGTTAATTTCATTGAAGGAAGAAATAATATTAACTTGATTATTCTATTACTGTAAATTGGTGAGGCTGAACTGAAGAACTGAAACTTTAATTTATTTGATTATCTTTATTATTTTAACTTTGTTTTCTTTAGATAATCATAATTCAAAACCCCCAAATTCTTTATTTATTATTTTTAGTTAGAAACTTTAGAATAAATTCAAAGCAATATTATTCTCTGTGGGATCGATCCTTACTTGCTACTGTGCTTGTTATTTGAATTTGTAGAGTAAAAGTGAGGTTTATTTTTGGATTGCTTAATGACAGCTTCCCAGACGCCCCCAAAATAGGTCCACACGATCCATTTTGGAGTCACCAATTACATACTAAAAATCCAAATACAAATACGAATTTTTCCATTTACAACAATTATACTATCATGCAAAATACGACAACACACATAATGTGACTTTCAATACAAATACAACTTAAGTTCTCAATACAATTATTGTCACACTATTTAATAATGTATTGAGATACTTCTACTGTCTCGGACCATCACTCCATTCTCCGGCTTGTCCTCGCTACACTCTCATTTCTTGAGGAGAACAATGGAAAACAAAGAAAAAGGGTGAGCACAAATAGCCCAGTAAAGAATATCATGATTAAGATAATGAAGAATAAATTATCTTTAACCTTCAACATTAATAAATCAGAGATTTAAAAATATTATAAGTGTTTCAACAACAACAACTGCAGTGGAACAACAATCCATTAGAAGAGTTAAGTAGATTATAATATCTACCATCTTCTTTAAGTTAAAAGTTTACTACCAATATTTTATCCCTGTAACACTAATCAACAGTTCCTGTTTATAAACATCCAAATCAACAGCTTATCTTTGCACTACGGGCCAAAGATATTTATTTGTAACACCACCGGTCATGATCATGCCAAACGCCAGTTCATATTTGCACTATGGGCCAAAGAGAACTTTCACTACAAGCCTTTGTCTATAACACCAAAAGTCATGATTATACCAATACACAGTTTGGTCATAATCATGTCACGCCAGTTTATCTTTGCACTACGGGCCAAAAAGAACTATCACCACAATTTAAGTATGAAAATGATGATAATAATATAAAAATAAATACAATGAGATCAAGGATAAATATTAGAGATTTGTGATTAAATTTATCCAGTGTCAAAAATTGTCCAAATTGCCAACATGATGACCAAAATGTGGAGTCAAATTCAAGAATGATATTCAATATTCATATTTCAAAGATAACGATAAAATTTTCAATAGAAAGATGCTGGTAAAAATATTAGATGAAACACAAACTATTAAGGATATTCTACTAATTTCAAGGATTTTCATCATTTAATAATAAGGTTATGAAAACAAATAATAATTTCTTATCATAAATAGAGAAATATGAAAGAAAATGATATCCCTTAAAGAGTACAAAAGAAATGATATCATATACGAGTATGAAAGAATATACGAAACTACAAATGGATTTTCACCCGTCATGCGGCAATCCGCGTAGACAGATCATGTCCACAACTTAATAAAGAATGAATACGACGGGTTATTCACCAGGCATGCGATAATCCGCACGGACAGGTTATTCCTATAGATTAATAAGAAATGAATACGAAGGGTTATTCACCAAGCATGCGATAATTCGCACGGACAGGTTATTCCCACGGATTAATAAGGAATGAATACAAAGGGTTATTCATCAGGCATGCAATAATTCGTACGGACAGGTTATTCCCATAGATTAATAAGGAATGAATACAACCCTTATGAGTATGAAGTAAAATAATATCACTTACGAATATAAAAGCAAATGATATTACATACGAGTATGAAATAAATGATATCCCCTACCTTAGTTAACAAGTAACTGGATGTTACTTTCTATGGAGTTTACTAACTTGGACAATACTTGTATAGCCCAACACACTTATAGATAACGTAAGAAATTTAGAGAGTAGAAGGAAGTATAAGCAAGGAAGTTGTGAATTTTCTTAAGATAACCCTTCCTATTTATAGGAAAATCAATGTGAGGGTATTTTGGTCTTTTCCCTAACTTTCCTTGGCTTATTACACTTATACCCTTGGCATATTCTTGAAATATTCTGTATTCCATAGCATATTACTTTAATATACTTTATACTTTAGCATATACTTAGAATATGCTTTCTCTTAGGTTTTTAATCCTAAGGTAAAATAAAAACTGAATTAAATTTTCTACTGACGGTAAGTAACTATTGAATGACATGTGGGTCCCACAGAAGAAACAAAATCTGAAGAAATTATCCCACAGAAATAAATCACCGATCAATTAGTTATGGGTCCCACGGAATAAAGTGTGGGTCCCACGAAAATATAAGTTAACTTACAACAAACGCTTCATAACAAACCCCAAAAATTGAACAAACAACTACCACATATCACTTATCTTTAATCAACACATTTTCAGTCTTTCAACAATTATTCAAAATTAATATTATAGACTTATAATATTGACAACCAGATCATTCCCAGGAAAAAGGGGGCTTTCCGTAGAAACGACTAGCAATTAAATAACCCATTTCCTTGACAGAATTTTTAGACATTGTCAATAATGCTAAAATATCATATCAAATAATATGAGTTATAGTGTCATGACAAATAATAAAAAGTACTATGCAAATGCTACTGTAACAATTATTGAATCAAAATACTGTGCAATTGCTACTTTATCAATTATTGAATCAATAATATAAAATATTGTGTAACACCGTGTGCTACTGTGGAATAATACGTTTTACTGTTCTTTTTATTACTGGGTATTTCAACAGTTGCAGGTGATAATACTATTGACAAAATACTGTCATTTTCAGTATCCGACAATTAGTCGTTGTGGGGCCCACCAATGTTTTGTTATTTCGGCGCCGTCGTACATTACCGAATATAATATTCCCCGATAGAAAGAATATTCCCCAACAGGAATATTCTCCGACATACTGTTTATCAGATAATTTGCATATATCACCCTTAACTATAACATTATATCATTTAAGCACTTTACTGTTTAGAATAATAATCATAAAGAAAATAATAAACTTTTATTTCATAAAGTTGGGGTCTTACAATTCTTCTGTGTTTTCTAAAATTAATTTGAAAAGTGGAAATCATCAAATTAGGATGAAAGAAAGAGATGAATGGAAAACTACTTTCAAAATAAAATATGGTTTATATGAATGGTTAATTTTGCCTTTTGGGCTAACTAATGCACCTAGTACTTTCATGAGGTTAATGAACCATGTTTTGCGATCTTTCATTGGTAAATTTTTTGTGGTCTATTTTGATGATATCTTGGTATATAGCAAAAACTTAGATGATCATGTAGTATATGTGAAAGCTGTTTTAGATGTGCTTAAAAAAGAAAAGTTATTTGCTAACATGGATAAATGCACGTTTTGCACATATAGAGTAGTGTTTCTTGGTTTTGTTGTTAGTTCACAGGGAATACATGTGGATGAAGAGAAGATACGTGTTATCCAAGAGAGATCGAGTCCTACGAATGTGAGCCAAGTTCATAGTTTTCATTGGCTCGTAAGTTTTTACAGGTGTTTCGTGAGGAATTTCAGTGGCATCATGGCACCACTTACTGGAGTCATTAAGAAAAGCGTTGGGTTTAAGTGGAGCGATGAGCAAGAAAAGGCTTTTCAATTGATTAAAAAGAAGTTAAATAATGCTCCTTTACTTGTTGTACCTAACTTTACGAAAACATTTGAAATTGAATGTGATGCTCTGGTATGGGAGTTAGAACTGTGTTGATGCAAGAAGGAAAGCCAGTTGCGTACTTCAACGAGAAGTTGAGTGGGGCAGTTTTAAACTATCCTACTTATGACAAGGAGTTGTACACATTGGTTCGAGTGTTAGAAACCTGGCAGCACTACCTTTGGCCTAAGGAGTTCGTGATTCATACCGATCATGAATCTTTGAAGCATTTAAAAGGACAACATAAACTGAACAAGAGACATACACAGTGGATGGAGTACATTGAGACATTCTCATATGTCATTCGGTACAAATAAGGTAAAGAGAACATCATTGTAGATGCTCTCTCACGAAGGTATGTGCTATTATCAACTCTTGATGCAAAATTACTTGGTTTGGAACAAAAGAAATATATGTCGTAGACCATGATTTTCGTGAAGAGTTTAGATCTTGTGAAAAGAATGCAGTAGGTAAGTACTTTATGTAACGAATGCAATTTTTGTAATTGAATAAAAATATTTATTGAGTTATATAAATATTTTTATTAATTTATTGAGCTTAATAAATAATTTATTAAGTTTTTGTGAAATGGGTATATGTTAAGCTTAATAATGTTAAATGTTATTTGAATGTGATTTGTTATGTTTATTCTAATTTAATTTAATGATTAAATTAGATGATGAAGAGATTTATTTGAATAAATGATTTATTTGAATAAGAGAATTTATTTGATATTATTGTTATTTGTTAAATGAAATTATTATTTGAGTTGGTAAGGTTTAGTTGAATTTATTTAATAATAAGTTCAATTAAATTAGAAGTGTGACATTTTAAACTATATGTTATATTGGTTTATTAAAATAAATGAGAAAGTGTTTAATTCAGTTTTACCAAACAAGGCCCTATGATCTTTGTTTGGAAATAATGGGTTATTTTATTGTGTTTTACCAAACGAGCCTTTAGTTAGAATAATGGAATATTTTTAAATTAGTTTGCCAAACAAGCCTTATGGCTTTTGGATTTTTATAACTGATGATTTAATTAGATTATACGTTCCATCAGTTTTTATTCATCAGTTTTTTATTCTTATTTTATCAGTTTATATTTTTAAACTACGTCAGTTAAGAAAAAGAAAAGAAAGAAGAAGAAACACAGGGTTTGAGAGAAAGAAAAGAATAGAGCTCTGTGAGTTTGAGAGTTGAGAGAAAAGAGAGAAATTGTGAGAAAAGCTTGGAGATTGGAGTAAGAATTCAAGCAAAGAAGTTTAATCAAATTTTCTAAGAATTAGAAGGTATAATTCTTATTAGTTTTATTTTTCATTATAATCTTATTATTTTACTCCTCTGTATATGGTTTTTAGTTTTCTGTATGTGAACTCAATTGTTCAAAAGATGAATTATTTGATGTAAATGTTAGAAAGCATGTGTTAGATGATTATGTGATGATTATAGATTAATTTGAATGGTTAATTCATGAAAATATGTCTTTGAAATTAGTTTTTGGTTTTTACAGAGTTTTATTTCATGAATAGTTTATATGTATGAAAATTGATATTTAATTTGGTTATCAATTGGTTAATTGATAATTGTTTATGATTATATGATGAAAAACAAGAATAATGCAAGAAGAATGGTTTTAATTGGTTGAAAAATGAGTTTACAGAGTTTGATTTCATAAAAATGGTTAGAACTTGAATAAATTGTTTAACAGTGAAATTTTGGATTTTAAATTGGTTGTTTATGTGTTAGAATGGTTAAAATGTTTAGAAAACATGTTGGGTTAATGTTTTGTATCATATATGATGTCTGGGTATATTTAATTTGTTTTCTGGATGATAGAATTCGGAAAATTTGGCCAAATTTGGCCTAAGTTTTCACTGGTTCGCGAGCTGGGGAAGACGACAGTCAAGTCTCTCGCCCCGGCGAGAGAAATGAACTGATTTCTTCGCCCTAGCGACAGCGTCGCCCCGGCGACAAATTTGTTAAGCACATATTCGCCCCGGCGACGATTTTCTTAAGCTTTTTCTCGCCCCGGCGAGAAACACTACTGTTAAAAAAAAAATTTATTTTGTTTTCTTTTCTTGGAAGTTATGATGCATAATTAAACTTATATTAATGTATTAAATGACTAAAAGATTTTCCAAGATAGTTGCTAAACTAGTACTTGTTGATTATGGTTTGCTAAATGAGATGTTATGATAAAAGAGCAAGCTTAGAATGCTTTTAATCTTGTGACTAATTATATTACCATTTTACAATTAAATGTTTAGGTTGTTTAAGGATCGTGAATTACTTAAATTTGTAATCTACGCTTGAGGCAAGTTCCTTATCTCAATTTATTACTTTTATGTTGAGCAAGTTGTTCTTTCTTTTAACTTGTTAAATTATTCAATGCAAGCTTATTTATATTGAGCGAGCCTATCGACCTTAGCTTATTGATATTCAAGCAAGGTTACTATCATGATTATATACTTAAGCTTTATTCCAATCATTGTTTGTTATTCAAACTTCGAGTATAGTTTCTATTGAACAAACTCTATTGATGAATTAGACTAACAAACCCTTATTGATTCAGCTAGTCCTTAGTTGATGAGCGTTTCAAAGACTTAGAATGTTTTCTATACTTATTCCAAGCCAATTTCCTTTTTGGTATGGATTCAGACGATAAACTGAGATGAACAACCCTAATATAGGGGATTACTTACGCGACAGCGTTAAAATATTTGTGCACAATACATTGTACAAAGGGCTGATCCCCTTGAGTACGAGATGTTGGTCCATAGTCTATATGACTGTTAAAGGTTACAGTAGAAATACTTGTCAACCTAGGACATAGTTCGAGGTCTTGTGACCCTCAGATATAATTTCTAAATCTTGAATTCTATATTTTTGGAATCAAGCATTCTAACGAGCTTTTAAACTTTGATCATTTATTGACTGAGATTCAGAAAATTATTATTCCTCAGTTAAAATCTATTTCATTTAAATATTATTGTTATCGTACTTGTGAGCAATTGTTTGCTCACTCTTGCACTAATCATTGCAGCTAAGGCTGAGAAGTCGGACGAGCCGTCCACGAGCAAAGGCAAGGGCAAGATGCATAAATAGCTAATGACCTGCTATTTACTTGATGATTATTTGTAACAAGACTTGTTTTAAATTATGTTTTATTCCGCATTTGATGTATTAAGGTTATGATAACCTGGGATTTGAATATTTAATAGTTTGGTGATGTAACCCATTTTGGGAAGATATTTATTTAAGTTTATTTAATTGTTATTTTATTGGGTAGTTAGTTTTGAATGAATGAGATAGTGAACACCAAAACTGTGGGAATTAAGTACCTGGATTTGGGGGTGTCACACTTTAAGCATGATGGGTTCTTATTTCGTGAAAATAAATTGTACATACCTGCTTGTTCTTTGCATGAGTTATTGGTTAAAGAATCACATGAAGGGGGTTTAATGGGGCACTTTGGTGTGGTTAAAACTTTGGCAGTATTATAGGAACATTTTTATTGGCCACATATGAAACGGGATGTAGAAAGAATTTGTGATAGATATATTACATGTCGTCAAGCTAAGTCCCGTGCACAACCCCATGAATTATATACACCATTACCTATTCCTAGTGAACCGTGGATTGATATTTTTATGTATTTTGTGTTGGGTTTACCTAGTTATAGACGTGGTCATAATTCTATTTTTGTGGTCGTGGATAGATTTTTTAATAGGCACACTTTATTCCATGTCATAAAACTGATAATGTTTCTCATGTTGTTGATTTGTTCTTTAGAGAGATTGTTAGATTGTATGGCATGCCTAAAATAATTATTTCTGACAGAGATACTAAGTTCTTGAGTTACTTTTGGAAGACTTTATGGTGTAAGTTGGGTACTAAATTATTATTCTCTACTACTTGTCATCCACAAACTGATGGTCAAATAGAGGTAGTTAATAGAACTTTGTCTTCATTGTTAAGGGTTTTAATTAAAAAGAATATCAAATCTTGGGAAGAGTTTTGCCTCATGTTGAGTTTGCATATAATCGGCATGTTCATTCTGCTACTAATTTTTCTCCATTTGAGATTATATATAGTTTTAATCCTTTAACACTATTGGATTTATCACCGTTACCTATGAATGAATATACTAACTTGGATGGAAAGAAAAAGGCGGATTTTGTGAAGTAGATACATGAGAAAGCTAGAATAAACATTGGGAAGAGGACTGAGCAATATGTCATGCAAGCTAATAGAGGACGGCGTTGATTGATATTTGATCCAAGAGATTAGGTTTGGTTACATATGAGAAAAAAGAGATTTCCAATTCAAAGGCATTCTAAATTGCTTCCTAGGGGACATGGTCTTTTTCAAGTCCTTGAGTGCATCAATGACAATGCCTACAAATTAGACTTACCAAGTGAGTATAATGTTAGTGCTACATTCAATGTTTCTGATCTAAGTCTGTTTGATGTATGTGACGATTTGAGGGCAAATCCTTTTCAAGAGGAAATGAATAATGAGGACATGCTTAGCTCAGGCGTGGATGGGGTATCAAGAAAATAAAGTTTGGGTTGATCTAATTCAAGTTCCTATTGGTCCAATTACAAGGGCAAGGGCTAAAATATTCAGGGAACGGCTATGGACTAATCCAAGAAGTTTGGGCTAAACAGAACTCAAGGAAATTCAATAAGGAGACTGATCTTAAGTTGATTAACTTAGTTCATACTACGATCGTAGAGGGCTCTATTTATTAAATGATCATAGAGTGACATCAAACGATCGTAAAGTGTTGACACGATCGTAGAGTGTCGTCAAACGATCGTAGAGTGATATCAAACGATCGTAGAGTACTCATACTTCACACTACGATCGTAGGGTGCCATCAAAATCATAGAGTGGTCTATTATGTTTTCAGACGCGGCATAGCTTAATCTAGACGCAACATAATTTAATCTAAACTAGCATAAGATTTAGAGTATCTACAATTTGATCATAGCAAGGATTAGGATAGCTAGTTTCAATACTAATACGATTCGGAATCTGATTAGTCAGGTTTTCAACTCCAAAATTAAGTTGGATTGCTATGTAATTTATTCCTTTTTCTTTAAGGATTAGGGTTACTTTGAGTAGTATAAATAAACCCAGCTGGTGTATTATGAAAAATAATATTCAATAATAAAAATTATTTATTTCTGTGAGATTGTTTCTCTCTTTTGGTTCTTTAAGAACTTCTAAACTGTTCATAGTTTGCTATGAGGTTCAACTTGACTTATCATTCAACAATTCATAGTTGGGTGTGGTGTCTTCTACCTATACTAAGGTTCTTCTCTCAATATAGACAACGGGTCGAGGTTCCATTCAACACCGAATTCTTTACACTATCGATTGTACCAAGGTTCTCACTTCATTATAAGCGAAAGGTTGCGATGTTGTTGGTGATCCACCAATACAACTTTGCTAGAAACGATCCGAACGGCATTCACCTCATACATACGTGTCGTGGCATCTATCACTTAGTATCCACGGAGCTAAGTCCCCAAGTACACCTAAGCCCATACACATACACACAGGCCCTAACACTAAGGGTTCTGCTGTGACACCCCCAAATCCAAGTACTTAATTCCCACAGATTTGGTGCTCACTATCTCATTCATTCACATTTAACTACCCATAATTAAGAACAATTAAATAAACTTAAAGAAACCATCTACCCAAAATGGGTTACATCACCAAACTATTAAACAATCAAATCCCAGGTTATCTTAACCTTAATACATCAAATGCGAAATAAAACATAATTTAAACAAGTCTTTGATACAAATAAATATCAAGTGGATAATAAATCTCTTGCTACTTTGGCATCTTGCCCTTGCCTTTACTCGTGGACGGTTCGTCCTGCTTTTCTGGCTTAGCTGCAATGATTAATGCAAGAGTGAGCAAACAATTGCTCACAAGTACGATAACAATAATATTTAAATGAAATGGATTTCAACTGAGGAATAATAGTTTTTCTGAATCTCAGTCAATAAATGATCAAAGTCTAAAAGCTCGTTTGAATGCTCGATTCAAAGAAAAATAGATTTCAAGATTTAGAAATTATATCTGAGGGTCACAAGACCTCGAACTATGTCCTAGGCTAACAAGTATCTCTACTGTAACCTTTAACAATCATATAGACTATGGACCAACATCTCGTACTCAGGGGGATCAGCCCTTTGTACAATGTATTGTGCACAAATATTTTAACGTTGTCGCGTAAGTAATCCCCTATATTAGGGTTGTTCATCTCAGTTTATCGTCTGAATCCGTACCAAAAGGAACTTGGCTTGGAACAAGAATAGAAAATATTCTAAGTCTTTGAAATCGCTCATCAACTAAGGACTAGCTGAATCAATAAGGTTTTGCTAGTCTAATTCATCAAATAAGCTTGCTCGATAGAAACTATACTCGAAATTTGAATAACAAACAACGATTGGAATAACGCTTAAGTACGTAACATAATAGTAACCTTGCTTGAATATCAATAAGCTAAGGTCAATAAGCTTGCTTAATATAAATAAACTTGCTTTGAATAAATTAACAAGTTAAAAGGAAAGAACAACTTGCTCAACGTAAAAGTATTGAATTGAGATAAGGAACTTGCCTCAAGCGTAGATTACAAATTTAAGTAATTCACGATCCTTAAACAACCTATACATTAATTATAAAATGGTAACATATTTAGTTACAGAATAATATACACTTTAGGCTTGCTCTTATCTTATTTTATTATAACACTTCGGTTATCACTCAATAATGCTAGCTTAATAACCAACATGACCACTCATTGGTCATTTATAAATTTTAAAACTTGTTTATAACATCATAGAAGAATTATAAAAAATTAAAATATAAATAAAAATTTTAGTTACTGTTTCCCTCGCCGGGGCGGCAAAAATCCTTAACAAAATCTCGCCGGGGCGAGAGGCTCGCCGGGGCAAAGATTTTCTTAACAAAACTCTCGTCGGGGCGAAGAAAATCAGTTCATTTCTCTCGCCGGGGCGAGAGACTCGACTGTCGTCTCCTACAGTCGCGAACCAGTGAAAACTTAGGCCAAATTTGGCCAAAATTTTCCGAAGTCTACCATCCAGTAAACAAATTAAATATACCCAGACATCATATATGATACAAAACATTTACCCAACATGTTTCTAACCAATCTAAGCATTATAAAACATATAATCAACCAATTTAAAACCAAAAATTCACTGTTAAAACCAAATATTCAAGTTTTAACCATTCTCATGAAATTAAACTCTGTAAATTCATTTTTTAACCAATTAAAATCATTCTTCTTGTATTATTCTTGTTTTCATCATATAATCATAAACAATTATTAATTCACCGATTAATAACCAAATTGAATCATCAATTTTCATACAAATATGCCATACATGAAATAAAGCTCTGTAAAAACTAAGAACTCAATTCTAAAGCATGTTTTCATGGATTAATTCTTCAAACTAGTTTATAATCATCATATAATCTCTAATACATGTTTACTAACAATTATAACCAAGTAATTCATGTATTTAGCATATAAATTCATATACAGAGAAATAAAACACAGTAAAGAGTTTATACCTTCTAATTCTTAGAAAATTTGATTAAACCTCCTTGGTTTTAGAAATTCTTTCTCCAATCTCCAAGCTTCTCTCTCAATTTCTCTCTTTTCTCTCAACTCTCAAAGATCTGCTCTATCTCTAATTCACAGAGTTCTCAATTCTAACTCTCTCAATACTCTGTTCCTCTGTTTTTTTTTTAACAACTGACGTAAAATAAAACTGATGGAATAAAATAAAAACTGATAATTTAAAAGAATAATAACGTATACTGACATTAACTTATCAGTTACACAATTCAAAAGCCTCTAAGGCTTGTTTGGTAATACAAAAATTAAAATAATCTATTATTCTAACTAAAGGTCATAAGGCTTTGTTTGGTAAAACAGAAATAAAATAACCCATTATTCTCAAACAAAGATCATAGGGCCCTGTTTGGTAAAACTGAATTAAACACTTTCTCATTTATTTTAATAAATCATTATAACATAAAGTTTTAAATGTCACACTTCTAATTTAATTGAACTTATTAATAAATTCAATTAAACCTTACTAACTAAATTAATAATTTCATTTAACAAATAACAATAGCACCAAATAAATTCTCTTATTCAAATAAATCATTTATTCAAATAAACATTTTCATCATCTAATTTAATTATTAAATTAAATTAGAATAAACATAACAAATCACATTCAAATAACATTTAACATTATTAAACTTAACATATACCCACTTTACAAAAACTTAATAAATTATTTATTTAGCTCAATAAATTAATAAAAATATTTATATAATTCAATAAATATTTTTATTCAATCATAAAAATTACATTCGTTACATCTGCCATATTGGCTCAAAGAGTTTTCTTACAATCTCCCCTCTCGTCCATCACTCCATCAAGTCTCGCATACTTTTGTGGAATTCTCACCTCACTTAATCAATCAATGAACCTGACCGCAAGGGAAGTGTAATAGCATAGGACATTGTTGTATTATACTTTAAGTTCGTATTCAATATTTGTAATGATCATGATTAATGAAAGCACTATTTATTGGTTAATCTTGTTCACTTGATTGTTTAAGTTATAGTTTACATTTTCCAATCCTACAGTATATATGTAGTATAATGCTACATTTTATAACAATATTTTTTGTAATATATTTCACTTATTTTTTTCCTTCAAATTTTTTTAGACTCAGTTTCAAACAAATATAAAATCATTATATTACTTAAAATTAAATGAATTTATGTCATGAAAATATTTTAAATTAACGTTAAAAAGATAATTATGATGTAATATTTTATAACGGATGAAGTATAAGTTATTATTCTAAAAACATGAGTCACTATTATAGGAAAAAAATTATACAATTAGGAAGTGGTCAGTATAATTAAATTATTAACAAAATATACAAGTATTATTTTATACTAGGTAAAAGAAAATTAGAGGAGGAGACTTAGCCAAAAAAAATTAGAAGAGGATAAGGTGGGCATCAGAGCCATCGAGTGGCAAGCAGGCCCCGCTGTTTATGTAGATCCTCAATATACTTGTGTGGAATTGCTCAACTAGAGTGTGAAAGTTACAAGACCCACTTTTAGTTTCTTAGGATTTTTTTCATTACACTTATCTTTTAATTTTTTTCGATACACATTCAACAACATAAATATTATATTAATGACATAATAAAATTTATCGCAAATAATCAATGACACAATAATATTCGTTGCAAATTATCGTGTTGCTAGTAAAAACAATATTTATGAAACTAAATATGTATAGGAATAAATTAGATGATAGGTTTAATAGACAGTATCCTAATCCCTTTGACTGATTCATCAACTTGTTGTATGGCCTCAATTTGTTTTGAAAAACATATAGAACATTGTACTGAATTTAAGGGGTTAGGCAAGTGATACCAACAGTGAGTGTTAGAATACTTTTAATTTCGATTTTTTCCAATATATATTTAGTTACACTTTTTTTTTTGCTAAATCGGGGGTGGGGGTTGAACTCAGGACCTCTTGCTTTGTAAGAGGTCTGGGGTACCAATTGAGCCAAGGCCAATTGGTATTAGTTACACAACTTTCGTTTTAGCGACGGCACAAATAAAATAATTATTTGTAATGAATACTATTAAATATTATATTTTTGCTAAATATGTAGCGAATGAAATTGAATAAAATGTATGCCTAATGTAAAGAACCTGATCCATATATAATAAGTATCTTTCAAGTGATAAATTTTAGATCAATACTTTCGAAAGATAATATTCGGTGTTGATTTACGTATTGTGTAAGCATAGTGATAAATTAAAGGGTTAAATACACTTATATCCCTCGATGTATGACCCCTTTTATACTTGTGACCCTAATGTTTAAAACATTACATTAGCATACTCCAAGTATACTTAAGTAAACAAAAGTAACCCTAAATTCATTTCTAGCCAAAAAAACCGCCTGAGTGCTGACGTGTCACCGAAAAAATCATATTTGTGATGCCCTCAAATTCGGATCTACCTTCAACCCTGGATCTGGTGCTCCACGGTACTACCCATACCATACATCTACCTATACATGAGTGTAAAAACTCTATTATTATAACATAACTCATCTAATCCCAGGTTCTAAGACCTTTACAACATCAATACAAACTACTAATGAATATTACATCATTAAATAATACAATTAGAATGCATTTTATACATCTACACAACTAAATCTTCTTCCTTAACGAAAGTCTTTCACTTAGCAACATCTGACCATTCAAGTTCTTCTACTTCAGCTGCAAAATTTTAAAATTTACAAGAGTGAGCATTTAATTACTCAGCAAGTCATAGCAGTTGAATAAACAACAAAATTAAGAATAATATCATCTTTCTTCATCAACTGAACAATAGTTGTGAAACATCTTGAATAAATAGGAATAATAATTTTTCTTCACCTTTAAACATTTATAACATCCATACCTTTTCTCACCATTCTAATTGCGTACTTTAGGGATTCAGCTTAATGTGCTCTACATCTTAAACGACTACCTTTGTTTTGGGTTGATACCAACCTGTGTCTAACTATTGTTTTGACACTAACCTGTGTCTATTTTTATTAACTTACATCATCTTGTGTCTTACACTAGGGTCGACACCATCTCATCATCATTTGGATTAACTCTACTTATCATTACTGAATTTTCAACATCTCAATTTCATCCCTCCATCATCTGTCCAACCGAAACAATTGACATAGATACAATCTTAATAACATTCAAGATATAATAGAATCTTTAAAACATCAACAGTTCAATATTGGAACAAGCATCGATAGCACAATAAGTGCAAACAAATTATATAGCATCATACGAACAATTGATACTATCATCTCTGAAAAATTTACTCAACATCAGGATACTTACACATTATAATAACCTCTTGAATGTTTTCTTCTTCATGAATTAACTTGATAATCTTCATCTTCTTGCTTGCTCAATCTTCCAGAAATCATCCTTCTTCTTCAGAAGTTCATTCTCGCCCTCTTTTTCACTTAATTTCTCATACGATAGGAATAAATTTGCCAAATTAAGCTAGCTTTTAGGAATGAAGTATTAATAGAGCTTTGCTTCCCTTTCCTCCCCCCCCCCAACTCTTCACATTCCATACTATCTGATGATTTGAGCAAGAAGATGAAAAGGTTATGGGATTTGGAAGGTTTTTGAATTTGTTTTTCCTTTTCTTTCTTTCTTACCCGTTGGTCTTCTTCTTCATTTCTTGTTTGCTACAGAATTTGCTTCTTTCCACCAATTAGAATTAAGTTCAGTAGTCCATGGGACCCACCTTGGCTGATGATTTTCATTTAATGCCCATTTATTCTTTTAATGGCCCATTTGTCTATTTTGACATCCAAAAATTAACTTTTTCGTGAAGACAGTTGGTTCTTATTAAAATCGACGTTCTCATCGTCATGGGAATATTCGTTTCGTCAAATTCATCTCTGAAATTCTTGTTTGACTTTTTACCGAAAAAGTGAACCGGACACGACATATTTTGTGTTTATAATCTATTCTTACTAATTTGGATATCCCGGATTCAAATCCGCAGTCCGTTTCTCTAAAATCCACTCCGAACTCAAATTCGAGTTTTAACTACTTAACTTGATCTTTATACAAGTGTTAGCTCCCTTAGTTAGTTCAAACAATTAGTTTAAACCAACTATTAATATCCATCTCATCACTTTCTCGTGAATAACTATATATATTATTTCATTACAAATTAGTCCACATAATCATTATTCTTCAATATTAAACATTAAGCCACATGCTCGTCGAGTTTATTACATAACTTCTTTAGAGACTTTTGTACCAAAAATCTCTCTTTACATCTTTACACATATTAAACCATATAGGTTTTTCCTTAACACATATATTAAAATATTTAATCATTTTCTACACATCTTTCACTTTCAACATCTAGGTTTTGTTACAAATTAACCCTTAATCACATTTAATCACATATCACACTTTATTCTTACATAAAAAATTATCCTTATCTAAGGATTATCATACAATACCATCACATTAATCATTAAAGACTATATTTTTAACCGTACAAATATTCAGGGTATCACGGTATTTTTATAATTTTCAACGTATTTCACTGTATTTTACCATTACAAAAAATTTAAAACATGTAAATAACTATTTTCTCTCTCTAATCCACTACAACTCGGGGTACAACTCAGCTCTATATATTCCTTCCATTACAACTCCGATCTGAAAAATGGAGTTCTTAGACGAAGAAAGCAGACTCAGATTCCTCTTCCAATCCCGCCCAATTCCTTCCCATTCAGAAAATGAAGAGAATCCCAATTCCTTTTCCCTCCACAAACCACCCTTTTCCTTTCCCTTTCTCTTTCTTTCCTCTTCTCTTTTCCCTCTCTCTCCTCTACTTCCAATCTGAGCCCCTCCAATCCATCTTCTTTTGGTTCACCTTCTCCCTCCTCCTCGACCCTTTCGCCCCCGCCTCCATCACCGCTGGAGACATCTGTTTCGGTCGCAGCCGTATCCTCCAACCCCCGTCGTCGTCGCCCTAAAATGAAACTAACCCCGTCGCCGCCGATCTGAATAAGAAAGCCTCCAATAGCTGATCAAAACTGAAAAAGCAAGAGGAATTCAGTTTTAATTTTGCCACTTTTGTTGTCAACGATAATGAAAAGAAACCATATAAGGGGGAGATGAATGAGGTAAAATCTGTTAAATACGTGTGAAATACCATCTATTGTCGTTTACTCCACTAAAGCAAGATTTGAAAACAGAGATCGGTCTACAAATATTGCACTTTTTGCCCCTTTCCTTTCCATAAACATCGATCCTTTTTGTGAAGAATCACTTTCCTTTTTTTCTCTACCCGAATCTGTTCAAATTTTTCTCTTTTTATTACATAGATTTGAGCAGTGAAGCTTACAATTGAGGCTATTTTGTTATTTGAGTCATCATTTTTACTTATTCTCGTACTGGGTTCTTCAAAGATCGATTGATTTCAAGAGGAAGATTAGATTTAGGTATCTGGGTTTGAGAGATTCTGGTTTTCTATTAGTGGGTTTGGATTTGTTTCATTAATTTTAGCAAGGATCTATTGCTTCAGTTGGGTTGGTGTTAGGTTTTCAAGCAATCGCTTATTTGGGGTTAAAGGATCAAATTGAGGATTGAGAGTGTGAAATTGAGGTAATCTACAAGTGGATTTTTTACTTTAAAATTTTGATCATTAAAGGATTGTTGTATTACCGCAGAAAGAACTGATTTTGCATCTTTGAATTTGTCTAGCTTTAAGTTTGTGGATATTTATGTGATTTTTAGGTGAATTTCATGATAAACTTGGTTGAAATTTGTGTGAATTTTGGAGAGAAGGAGAGACAGTTTTAGAGAGAGAAGATGAAGAGAGAGAAAGATAAGGGAAAAAATATGGGACCTATACGTATATACATGGACTTATTTGATTTTATTGACAAAATACACTGAAAATACACTATAAATTACATATATAGTGAAATACACTCCTTCTCTGGTGCCACGTCAGCATTCAGCCGTGTTTTTTGGTCGAAAAAGTTTTTGGGGTCACTTTTGTTTACTTAAGTGTACTTGGAGTATGCTAATGTAAGGGTTTAAACATTAGGGTCACAAGTGTAAAAGGGGTCATACTTCGTAAAACATAAATGTATTTAACTCTAAATTAAATGCCCATGATAAAATATGTTGATTTATACATCACATAGATACATTCATAATTAAATGCAAAGAAAATTGTAATTATTTATGGGCTCTTTTATTAAGTTTATATATTAATTCAACACAAAAAATGGGTTAGTTTTGTTATCAAAATTTGTATATTTATATGGGCAAAGGGAATATGTGATTTTACTTAATCAAGTTTGACTATAAATATACACATTTAGGAATAGCGTTTTTTGTCTTTTCATTATTTTATTAATAGCATTACAGACATTTCATTATTACATTACCAAATGCTATGTCGTTTTGTGTTTAATTTAGAGTCAAGTTTAGCTTTGATAAGTTCCATATTCCGATTTTCCTATTTTATGCATGAGAATCAATCTACCCATCTCAAAAATAGTCAATATAGTTGATCTATCTCTATGTTTAAGTTACAAGCAACTAAATAAACCTAAATTTGCATTAAACTTGTCAAGTGTCGATATGGGCATGCAAAGTTAGTTAAGCATCTCAGTTAACCAACTCCTTACCTAACATATGGTTGATACTCCTATCAAGACTGTGTGACACATAAAACCCAGCATGGTTCCATATGGGGAAAACTGTCCCTTATTTTTGGATAAAAATTATAATAAAAACTTTTGGATAATAACCCTCCATTATCCTTGACATATATTTAACACTCAGTTTTTGAACTTTTGTGTACGAATAATTTTTATAAATAAATTATTACCAACATGACAAACTCGCTTTCGATGTGATTGTAATAAGTGAAAACAAAACATATCCGAAAATAAACAAATTAAAAAAATAAAAACGAAGAGTGAAACTTGCATTGATTCTAGTAATTATTGTAGCATATTCTTTATAAAATTTAAGGAAAATGCATTCTCCTTGGGGGAAAAGAAAAAAATCTATTCATAAATTCAGGCTATAATTCAAAACTAAATGTACTTATGGCAATTGTCATGTATAACGATTACATATATTAATATTAAATATTATTTTAACTTTTTGAAGAAATTTTACAACAAAAAATATAGTGCAAAATTATATTATTTTCATAACCTCATTATCTTGTTATATTCTTCTTTTTATTTATTAAGATATGAATAGATATGTTTTAACAAGATCAATGTCACGATGCTTTTTTCTTGTCACGATGCTTTTTTCTTGTACATGGGAACAAGTTACTAAAAGTTTGATCCAAATATAATATTTCATGAAAAACTTTAAAAGTTTCAATCTTAATAATATCTGTGACTCCACCCTGATAATAAATTCAATCAAAATTAATTCATGTTACATTTTAAATTAAATCTAGTAGAATTGTTCTAACAACAAACATCAACCTTGTTTGCATAGGTGTTACGGATTATGGGTATTGGATAAGAATGAAGGGTAAGGATTAAGAGTTAATTATAACGATGGACGGCTTAGATAGATTCTCTAATTATATACTCTCTTCATTTTAAAATTAGGTATATAATTTGACTTTTGAGATCAAACGACGGCATATTAAAATTCAAATTGATGTAAATTTATTTAATTTTAGTTGATACAATTATTATAATTGTAAAGTTATTATAATATATAACAAAAACTATTAATCACAAAATTTATTTTATTCTAAATTTTTATAAGTCATACCAATTTTGAAGTTTAATATGCCGTCGTTTGGCTTCAAAAATTAAATTATATCTCTAATTTTAAAACAGAGAGAATAGTATTTTTCTTTTCTTTTAAAGAGTAACAATACCACAAGCCAATTAAATTCTAGAATATTGACTCCATCAAAAAGAATATTTATATATGCAAACGTAAGTCAAGAATCTCAGCTCACCAAACACTGCCTAATATACTTCACTACCTTCACCTATATTAGGAATTCTCCCCAGCTATAAAGTTGGTTGGTCCAACATCCTAATTTTCCAATAATCTATCATTTTCCCCCTTCAAAGAGCCATCAATTCTACACCCTTCACAAAAAATATTAATCTTTTCTCTTTCTAGTCCTTACAAAAATTAAACTAAAACAATTATGGCTTCTTGCTTCCTAAGCCCCAGACCTGAAGATGACTCAATGATGGTACTCTTCTCAACTTCCAACTCCCCGGAAGAATCGACCAGCCAATCATCTTCTTCCGGCCACCATTCACCGCCACTGCCACCACCACCACCACAACTGCACTCATCCAAAACCACCTACAAACTAGGTGTAAAAAATCTTTCCTACACCATACACCAAAATATTTCCAAACCATCTTCATTTTTTCGCTTGGCTAAAAAACCTAACCCTATAAACATACTCAAATCTGTTTCTTTTGTTGCAAGAGCCTCTCAAATCCTAGCCATTGTTGGTCCAAGTGGCACCGGGAAGTCTAGTCTCTTGCGCATTATCTCTGGCCGGATTAGAGAGAAAGATTTTGACTCAAAAAGTATCACACTCAATGATTGTGCCATAACAAGCCCTTCCCAATTGAGGAAAATTTGTGGGTTTGTAGCACAAGAAGATAATTTGCTTCCTCTACTTACTGTCAAGGAAACGCTATCATTTAGTGCCAAGTTTAGGCTAAGAGAAATGTGTGCAAAAGAGAGGGAAAAAAGGGTTGAGAGCTTGATGCATGAGCTTGGCCTTGTTCATGTTGCTAATAGTTTTATTGGAGATGAGGAAAATAGGGGAATTTCTGGTGGAGAAAGGAAAAGAGTATCAATTGGAGTCGATATGATTCATGATCCACCAGTTTTACTTCTTGATGAACCAACCTCAGGACTAGATAGTACTTCAGCTCTTCAAGTGATTGAGTTGCTTTCATTCTTGGCAAGAGCAAAGCAAAGAACAATAGTCCTATCCATCCATCAACCTAGTTATCGAATTCTTAATTATATTTCGGATTTCTTGATTCTTTCTCATGGTTCAGTTGTTCATTCTGGTTCCCTCAATTTACTTGAGGAAACTATAACTCATGAATTAGGGTTTTCAATTCCATTGCAACTCAATGCTCTTGAATTTTCCATGGAAATTATATCTAAACTTGAGGAGTACTCGAATTCTAGAAATCGATTAATCTCATGTGATATTGGAGATAAAGAGCCATCTAATTCCTATGCTATGTGGCAAGGAGAATTCCAAAGGGTTCAACGAGATGGTGACAAGGTACAAAAGGGGAGTTGTTATTATTTTAGCTTGTTTGAGATAATGGTCTTATGCGCGAGATTTTGGAAAATTATTTATCGAACAAAGCAACTTTTCTTAGCAAGAACAATGCAAGCTCTTGTTGGGGGATTTGGATTAGGAAGTGTATATGTAAATGTGAAGAATGATGAAGAAGGAGTTGCAGAAAGATTAGGGCTTTTCGCCTTTAGTCTTAGTTTTCTTCTTTCTTCAACTGTTGAAGCTCTTCCAATATACCTTCAAGAACGTCGTGTTCTAATGAAAGAAGCCTCTCGGGGAGCTTATAAAACTTCATCTTACATGATTGCCAACACCATTGTCTTCTTACCCTTTCTCTTCGCCGTAGCCCTAACTTTTTCCCTCCCGGTATATTGGCTAGTAGGGCTAAATTCTTCTCTAGGGGCTTTTGCATTTTTCACTTTCGCGGTTTGGTTAATTGTTTTGATGGCTAGCTCATTAGTACTCTTCCTAAGTGCAGTCTCACCGGATTTTATTTCCGGGAATTCTCTCATTTGCACGGTTCTTGGTGCATTTTTTCTCTTCTCCGGCTACTTCATTCCAAAAGAAAGCATACCAAACTATTGGATCTTCATGTACTATGTTTCACTTTATAGGTATCCTTTAGATTTTTTGCTTGTAAACGAGTATTGGAGTGTGAAGAGCAAGTGTTTTTCAAGAGATCTTGAGGATTATTCGAAATGTTTACTTAGGGGTAGTGATGTTTTAAAGGGTAGAGGACTTGAGAAGGATACAAGGGGGATGAATGTGGGAATCATGTTTGGTTTCTTTGTGTTTTATAGGGTGCTTTGTTGGATCATTCTTGCAAGAAGGGTTGCAAAAACAACAATATGATGATCGATCCAATTGTTGTAATAATCTGTGTGTTTTTTGGGTTCTTGAATATATTAACTTTGAATTGGATGCATGCGTCTTTCCATTTGATATATATAAATTTCTTTTGTTCATCTATGATTAATAATTTGTGAAATTTAGATGATATAATTATTATGTTGTTTAACAAAAGCGGAATAAAAAGATTAAAATACAAAATTATACCCTAAATTTATCTTTTTTATGGAGATATGGTACTTGATTTTATAATATACCAAATCATTAACTCGTGGTATAATTATTAATTTAAAATCGTACCATTTAAGATATAATTATAATTTTGCATTGTTAATTGTACCATCAGGTAGGGATCGCTGCATTGTAAAATTAATATCATATCTTTACAAAATGATAAACTCAAGATAAAGTTTTACATTTTAGTCCAATAAAATCATGGTTTCAAATGAATTAAAACTTTTATAACTATAAAACATACGTCTCTCTCATTGAGTATGTGTTTGGAAGACAAAAAACTATTGAGGAAATAAAGGAAAAAGAATGCAATTTAAAATTTGGTTGAATGACATTTATGTCCCTCTAAGTTGTCACCTACTTTTAAAATCGTTCTTAAAGTTTATTTTTTGCCAATTAGATCCTTAAAATGACAATTTTGGACGTTTCCGTTCTTTTTACCCGATTTGACTCCAACCCGACCCATTTTGACTAAATTTTGATCAAACTCAACCCAGTTTGACCCGACCTCAATTTCACCAATTAAATTTTTTTTTTAAAAAATAAAAAGTTTTAAAATTATTTTTAAAATAATTATTATTATAAAATTATTTTAAAAATAATTATTATTATGAAATTATTTTAAAAATAATATTTTATTTTAAAATATTAAAAATAATTATTATTTTAAATGTTTTTAAAAATTATTATTTTCAGGAAAAAAATATTAGAAACTTTTATTTTTTTTCATAAAATGAGTAAAGTTTCATAAAATATAGATTCAAAAAAATTATTTAAAAATATTTTCAAAATAATTATTTTTAATATTTTAAAATAGAATATTATTTTTAAAATAATTTTAAACTAATAATTATTTTTAAATTGAATCTATATTTTATAAAACTTTACTCATTTTTTTTAAAAATGAAAATTTTTCTAATTTTTTTTCCTGAAAATAATAATATTTTTTTCTAATTTTTTTAACTTTTTAATTTCTTTTTTTAAAAAAAAATTGAATCAATATTTTTTTATTTATTTTTTACTGTTTTTTGTATTTTACATAAAAAATGAAAAATATATACTTTTTTATTGAAAATAAAGTTTTATTTTCTTATTTAATTTTTTTGAATCTACATTTTATGAAACTTTACTCATTTTATGAAAAATAAAAGTTTCTAATAATTTTTTCTAAAAATAATAATAATTTTTAAAAATAATTATTATTTTAAATATTGTAAAATAAAATATTATTATTAAAATAATAATTATTAAAAAAAATAAATAATAAATATTTTTAAAATAATTGTAAAGCTTTTTAGTTTTTTAGTTTTTTTAAATAAAAAATTAATTGGTAAAATTGAGGTCGAGTCAAACTGGGTCGAGTTGTGTCAAAATTTAGTCAATAAGTCAATATGAGTCGGGTTGAGGTCAAATCGGATAAAAGAAACGGAAACACAAAAAATATCATTTTAAGAACCTAATTGACGAAAAATGAACTTTAATAACGACTTTAAAAGTGAGTGACAATTTGAAAGAACAGAAATGTCATTCAGCCTTTAAAATTTTAATAAAGCTCTCTTAATGCCTGGGATTAAAAACCACAGATGTCAAGATTCGAATTAGCCTCCATTACACTACAATACTACATTTTTACATTATTGATAATCTTAAGAAGCATAGATACTTAGTTTGTGTTTAGTAAGACAAATTTTCTTTTTATTAAGATAGTTTTTCTTTTAATAATAAATCATTAGATGACCGAAATCTCCCATCCAACAAGTCACAAATTGCAAATCATTTATTTGATACGGGTACTTGATGATTTAAATAATAATAACTTTTAGACTTCTAAAAAAAAGGAAAGGAAAAAAAAGACAATAAAGCGATAGATAACATGAAAATAACAAGGATATATTGGTACTTTTTATATTATACTAGTATCAGCCGTTGTCGAACTCTTGGTGCATCGGCATCGGATAGTTTCATTACACTAATCCAAAATCGAGTTGCCGAAATTTTGGTGCATCGGCCTCCGAAATCAAGTTGCCAAAAGCTGCCGAAATCTTGGTGCATCGGCGTCCGAAATCGGGTTGCCGAAATCTGCTGAAATCTTGGTGCATCAGCGTCCGAAATCAAGTTGCCGAAATCTTGGTGCCCCAAATCTTGGTGCATCGGCATCGGATGGTTTCATTACTCACTAATCCGAAATCGAGTTGCTGAAATCTTGGTGCATCGACATCCGATGATTTCATTACACATTAATCTGATAACGTTTCACGAATTGTAATTTCATATATTATCGATGTAAAGTTGCATATATGTAAAATTTTGCCGTAACGAAAAAATCAAGGAAGAATAATGACGTAGTAACCGAAACGACGTACAAAAATCAATTAATGAAACTCTTCTGTAAAACAAAGGGAATAATAATAATTACATCAACAAATATGGCTCTTTTGTGGAATAGAAGAAATAATAATAATCATAAATAAAATAGATATATTTACATATTAACTAATCAAAAATAATTATAATAAATAAATAAATAAATTTAAAGCTCCAGCCTAACAATGGTGCATATATTGCCTGAAGCCGAGTAAAAAGCCCTTCCACGCCCCCTAGACCGTTATCGCGACTTTGAACCATGATATCAACTTATTATCAAGGGTGGTCCCATACCAAAAATACATATGCACTGTTTATCGGCTAATAACCAAAACATACAAGATGTGGGTGAGCCTAGCAAACCATTAAGCATGAAAAGAAACAAACATCATTCAGAAAAACCAAAACACAAACATTTTCCACATTTTATTTATTCAACCTGAGGATACAGGTTTGTTCACCGAGTATTCAATCTAGAGGCAAACAAATTACAATGAACTTTAGAAAGAAAAAGCCTGCTGCTTAGCTACCCAATCTCATCTTACTATTTATTACATCTCTTTTCCTCCACTTACCATACCAATTTACCTAACATCTGCCAGCAGTTCTGGTACGAAAATAATCAGGCAACATTATATATTATCTTGCGTCCAGCAATGATAATAATAGCAGGAAGGAAACGGTCTAGACACGTGTAATCTTCCAGCTTACGATGCTAACAGCCACAGATTATGAAAACAGTAGAACAGAGAGTACATCAGTATTTGCAGATTCCACTGTTTTCTTCTCAAGAAACCAAGCCCCAAGACCAATGGATGCTCTAAATGACATGTTCCATATCCCCACATTAACCAGACAATAGATTTAGTTACGAACAATGAGCCAATAGATATTTCCTAAATTCTTCCTCCATGCCGAAGACCTTGCCCCAATCTACACATGATTCAAGAAAATAACACGGTCAAAGGCTACTTTCCACTAGACCAATATAATGATGCTACAAAAACAAAAGGAAAAATGATGATTTAACCACTAAACCAACCTTTACTGCCTTCTTACATACTGTGCGGTGTTTTGACGTTAAACACTGCACTAGAGGCTAAAAAGTGTGTAGTCTCAGTTTTTATGTAGAAGGTTGCAGGCACTTACCGAGATAATAGATATGAAAATACACATATAACAGTGTTCGTTTTACATTCTGAAGAACCTAGCATTATCTAAATATATTATAATCTCACTAGTTTTTATCACGTCGTAATGAAAAAATATATTTTGGGTGTCTTGTAGGATCCTAACTGGCACCTGTTCTTGAGTTTCCTAGCATGTATGCCTTGGCAATATATACTTATGTATTCCTGTTATACCATTCTGGCCTACAAAATATTAATCTGAATATTCTTGGTCCAACAATGCAACAGCATTGTCAAACAAGCAGCCAATTAAATGGGTGCACATTTAATTGGCTGCACTTTGCTGAATCTCATGAGTGTATTTTGTATTTGAAACGTGTTGTGTCACAGGGACTCTTTAGTTGAGGATGAAGTACCCGTGTCGACACAAGCGGGTGCGGGTGCGGGTGCGGGTGCGGGATCCAAGTCAGATCCTTCACTTGTCACTTGTCAGTCGGACACTTTGAATCACCAATAGGTGATTGTGTACCCCATAAACTAGTTACTTTTTTCACTGTGTGATATGTAAAATTCACTTAAATATACACCAATAATTATCTTTTATATATAAATTAACCCAAAATTTTTTATGTTTTTTCACTAAATCTCACATAGCATTAACTTCAAACAACATTACTAACCGGATCCGCGCACCCGTATCTAAAATTTGGATCTTGTTAATTGTTATGCCGAGTCACCACATCTTTTTATTTTAGGAATAGACAAGTCCGGCACTAACACTACCAACACCCGAGTCCATGTAACATAAGATATATGCATCCGACCATAATATTGTTAGAAAAAAAAATAACTTACGATAAGGAGCTTAAGTTGGGATTCTGTTGGATTAGGTCATCTTCTAAGGTACATATGTACACATCTAACAACATAAATAAAGCTTCTTAATAATTTGCCAAATAGAAACAAGCTGAAAAAACGTGATCTGCAGGTACAGGAATGTACTTATGTAACAAAAAATTATATGGAGTAGTTTTTAGCATAAATAATGTATTCCTAAAATATTTTGTTGGATTGTATTAAACGTTTTTTACAAACACATGTTATACCAAGCCATAATATCTAATAATTGTTGAATCCATGGTTCTATTAGGCGTCAAATAATTTCAAGCTAGACCCCATCCTTGATCTCTTTCAGTTATTGATGAACAACAAAATGTTATGTAATTAGTGAAAGATAAGTGGCATAGATTCTAAAATAAAATATACTATAAAATAAAATGAAGAAATGAAGAGAAAGAAGTGAGTCATAACAAACATCAACTTGTGTCATTGTGAAGCATATTTTTTGGGCTATATGATCATACTTCGTCAAATCTATCATATATAATAGCAGTTACCATGTTAATAAAAGGATAAGGTGTTTACCCAGTAGAAAGGAGTGCACAAGTTTTTTGAATGAAACTAAAAGGAAAAGTACACGAGTCATTACACAAATTGAAGTTAGCGACCATATTAATTAAAGACAATGCGATTCCAGCAACTACAATAACCACCAAAGATGAAGAATCCCATTTCGATTGTTGGCGGAACCTTCTCTAAGACACTTCAGAGATTTAAAAATTATATAGATTGCTTCATCCATCCCACTTTAGTTGCTACATTTTTTTGGTATATTTGACACGAACTTTATTTTTTAATATAGTAGTAAGAGTCCTGCTATATATTGCAAAAAATTTCAGCCGAGTTATGATTGCGACGTATGTAAATACATGGGATAGGTAGAAATTAAAAAATGTCTCACTTTAATTTATTCTATTTTATCGCATACACTTCTACGTTGGTCGCAATCCAACTTCGTCAAATATTTGTCGACATGTATATCATTTTCCTAGTAGTAATATGGTTTTAAAAAGATAACATATAAATATACTGAAAACATAATAATATAGAAAAATAATACTCTTTCCGTTCCATATTATAAGATCACAATTGACTTTTTGAAGTCATATTTTTAAACACAAAATTGACATAAATTGCTTCAGTTTTAATCAATAGAATGATGAATAATGTGAACTATCTAAAAGTATTATTCATTGTAAGCTATAGTTTCATAATTTTTAATGAGTCATGTCAATTTCGAGTTTTAAATTGTCTCAAATTGACTTTCAAAAGTTAATAATGGTCTTATAATTTTGAACGGAGGGAGTACTAAATTTAAACGTGTTTTCAGCTAGGCTTCAAAATCTGCGCCACCCAAAAGAAAAATGTAGCAAAAAAAGTGGATGGAGGGAGTGTATCTTTTTTATATAGTTGTAAAAACTAAAATATAAATGGATTTTGGCATGTATTAAAATACTTGTCATACCAAACCTCCCCCCCACTGCCACCCAAAAAAAAACAGAGATAGGAGTACATATTCTAGCATATATGTACTCTGAGTTTGAAGCATACATAAAAATTACTACTTCCAATGAAATTCTCTTTTCATGGAAATTTCATAAAAATGACAACTGCCATTCTTGATCATTTCATATATTTGGCTTCCAGAATTACGGGCAATCAAAAAATAATCAGAACTTAACCACCTAAGTAAACACCCCCACCCTCTCTTCTAAAAAAATAAAAATGAATAAACAAATAAATAACACCATCCCCCATAATAAAAACAGAAACACAGAGATTGAAATTTTACCATCAAGGGCCTGCAAGATGCCAACACCATTGTGCTCCAACATAAATATAAGAAAATAAAAAGGGCTTCAAAGTTGGAGTGTTAATTCGGTAGCAACAGCATAGCACCACATCCACCAGAATCATTCTCAAGGACCTCAAGAACAAAGATAAGTAAATCAGATATATTATTCCAATTAAAAAAACAAATAAAATGTCTGGGGAGATGGCACAAACTTACCATCTAATGCTCCCACAAAGAATCACACAAAATGGTGATTCATCCAGGAAGATTCTCCTTCGTATCGCTCCGGCAGTGGAACAAATTGTTGATGCTGCATTTGTTCAAAGGGCAGTGGAACAAATTGTTGATGCTGCATTTGTTCATGGAGCAAGTCTAAACTCTCTGGAATCTTGTAATTCTTCTGTCCTTTCAGATTTTCAACTTCAAACTGCACTGCAGGAACTTGTTTCCCAGGAAAGGGAAAGCTGACAGTCACATCAGAGCCATTGTCATTATTGTTGTGCAGGAGGCTTGAATGGGATGGTTTATCGATAGAATGAATAAGGCTCAAGCCTTTCATTGATGATGGCAACTGATATCCATCCAACCAGCTATAATCATCCATTGGTGGGTTCTCACCGTTCATATTTGATACAGAAGTGGGTTCACTTACTTGTTTAGGACGAACAGACCTAAATCCAGGTGGAGGGCCTAGATGCCTGACAGGGCGATTAGCTGGACCTTTTATAGGAGATGCTGGAAACGCCGATGATAACTTAAACGTCATGCTGCCTGAATTAATTCCAGTTGATGCAACAGACTCAAATCGTGTTGGTAACACCGGTGCCCCAGCAGAGGTGTTTGTATCGATCTTGGGTTGCATCATGGTTCTCGAGTTTAGTGCCTGAGAATATATACCAGTTGCACCGACATTGACAGATTGCTGAAGGGGAAGTGAAAGAGAAGCAATGTGAGACAATCTCATATCTTGTTGCATCCCAAGCTCAGTTAAGTGCCCATTTCCCACCAAACTCCAACCTTTTAACCCATTTGCAAGAAAAGATTGTTGGTCCACTAAACTAGTAGAACTCATCAACTGATATGGTTGCAGATGCTGAGAGATACTATTGGGAACAGGCACAGGTGCCTGCGGGCCAGCAGTGAAAGCAGTTTGCTGTTGCATATTGATTTCAGGAACTGAAATAGGAGCGCCATAAAGCTGAATATCATCTGGAAAATCATTCTGTCCAGTCACCAGTTCCTCAGGCGGGGACCATTTAGCAATTGCATCAGATCGCTTCTCAATCACTGTTGGTTTGAAAACAATCACCTCATCTTCCTCTTCAGCTTCAATGTATAGTTCTGGCTTTGACTGTGTGATGGTTAAATTTATCTTTGGATCTGTTAAAGTTGCCCGGATGCTTCCATCTGATTTCGGACTGACCGAATAGAAAGTGGGAGTGAAATTGTCTGAATTTAGAGGCTCAATACCTATAACAAATTTCTTCAGCTTCAAATCGAAGCTCAATGTTTTCTGGTCAAGTCTCACAATATTAGTTAGGGCTTTCCCCGCAGCTAGAATCCTTTTAACACGAGAATTTTTCTCCTTCATACCATCACCTCCGAAGGAATGCTTCCTTGAAAAATCCAAAATGATTTGTGCGGGTTGAAGGGGTAAGAATCCTCTTAACTCAAAGTCCTCCCATAAAGCAAGCCGGTTATCAGTTTCCCCTTCCTCATACTTGCTCATGTTGAAAAAGCAGGTCTCATCTCCATCATCCGTGGTCATAAATCCACTAGACAAGAGCTTATTTAAGAAGGAAACACAATGGTTCCAAAATTTTGATGCAACAGTTGGTTGCTTGTCATCTTTGTCACTGCTAGCTGCAATATCAGGAAAACTAGCTAACCATTCCAGAAAAATCAAAATGCCAGGTAAAAGGTAACTTTTGGAAGGATCAGATAACTGTAAACATCTATTAAATATGTGGCCCATCAGCTCAAAAATTGCAGTAACTGCATTCTGGAGTAAAACTGTACGTTGTAGGATATCTGCATACGACTGACCTTCAGCCTCCCTTTTTACATTTTGAACTGTAAAAATGAGAATAGAGACCAGCCTAACAATAACAAGTCCACTATCAGCCATGTCTGTGCCAAAGTTCAACACCTCTTCTTGACCAGAGGAAAGAAGTTCAAGCAGAAGACTGCTAACAAAAGAGAGCACTTCTCCAAATGTCTCCAAGCTGGAGAAAGATCATATCATACAGTAAGTTCCAATGAATCTTGTCAAATAATACACAATACTAATATGTCTAAGATTAGTACCTTGTGCGTGTGAAAAGAATGCCATTTAAATGAACGAATCGTACGCAGAAAGATTTGTACATCTCATGAATACTTTTTACTCTTTCCTTGGAAATGCCGTCATCAATATTGACCTCCTTAGGACGAAGTCTTGCCTCCTTTGTCCCTTTTCCCCTGGTATTACTCCAGACAGGTGATTCCATAATAGCAGAATCTTTCATATCCCCATGCAACTGAGAGTAGAATTTCCGATTCTGCAAAAGTAAATGCCAATACAGAATCTATCAAAGAAAGTTATAATGCCAATTTATGTACAACTTGCACAACCTTACAGATGAAACTTAAATTACAAAATACAAACAAAAGCACATAACAAATTCTAGCAGACAGTGAGTCGTCTCATACAGAAACTGTAATATTAGAAACAGGGAAACAGGGAAACAGGTCAATGGTCAAAAAGTGTTTCACGATATGCGAATGAGAAAAGCATTCCTCACTTAATTTTTTATTGTGTCGAAGAATACCACATCAACATGCATAGTTCACCTCCTGAGTAGGAGATATGCATAGCTCCCTAAATCACTGTCCCTACTCCATAACCTTCCAAATTTCATTTTTTTATGCATAATGTATATTTAGTTATACAAACATTAAAAGAAAAGCAAAAAGAAAATGGAGATGGTTGAATTTCGCATTAAATAACAAGCAAAGTGTTCTTCTCAACTCTTTGTAATGGTGTTTATTATTTCACATCATATTAACTACTACACATAAAAGTGTATATATATCTGAGACGATGCAAAGGACATACACTTAACAAAGAAAACGGTACACTGGCCAGGACGGTATTTCTGACTATGAGCCTGAGAGAAAGAACACTATGCTGATGAACTGATGCTATACAAATAACTTCAGATTGCATGGAATACGATCTCCTTGAAAATCATTGATTTCAAGCATTGTACTATTGTCAAAGTCTTCCATCTATGTTGTCCCTTTCAAAAATTTGTTTCTGTGGTAGTAGTAGGAGGAGAAATTGTCGCACTCTTATAATATGTTGTATGTTGCTCGCCTTTATGAGAAAATAGAATGGCATCAAAGAACTGCTAGATAAAAGTTCTACTTCTTTCAGCTTCTGCCTTTCTGGTTTTGGCTTATGGAAGATGTAAGCTTCACCACTCAGCAGATGAAGAAGAAATACGATGGACACCTATAAGGACTAAACTTCTGCATCTAAAAACTCCACTTTCACTCCAAACAAACTATTCTCGAACCCAAATTAGCTTTCATTGTTTCACAATCTTTGGATAGTGCTTCAAACTTGGAAACGGTGGGAGAAGAAGGTACTGTCCAAAACTAAGATCGACAAAGTTGTCAAGCCATGTTTTAGATCAAATATACCAAACAGATGTAGGATAAAAGTGTGCACATAAAAAAGGCGAGAAAAATAAGGTTTACCCTCACAAGGAATCCGTGATATCACTAGGCCAGGGCACAAAGCCAAAAACACAAAATTTATTCTCAAATAACTAGACTACCCTTGACTTATGGGGAGGGATCCCTTAACTTATATAGGGAGGGATAACAAGACATGAGCAGAAATTTTAAGACTTGGGGACCAGGTTAAGTTGGAGACATAGGCCTGTTTGGACAGTGATTTTTATTCTGTTATCAAAAAATGTTTTTAAACAGTGATCACAATACTGTTTGGCTAGCTAATTTTAAGAAATCAATCTCAAAATATTGATATTTTTACCATGAAATTGATATTCTAAACCAAAATATGAAAAACTAGATAAATAAAATTATCAACGGAACTTGTATTTGAGATGTGTATTTGAACATATACTTGAAAATTCATAAGCAATATCAAAAGGGCCCAAGTAAACATGGAAATTACTATGCCTAGTAAAACTCCAATACTACTAGGGTAAGTAATCTAGTTAAGAAAATAATTCTAATTACCAAAACCAACTTATACTAGGAAAATTAATAATAAAAATGCTAGAACAACCAAATTAACCTATACACCTAATAATCCACAATAAATCCAATTTACATAAAAGAGAACTAATCTAACCTAAATCTAGTTGCATACATAATTAGCCATAAACCATGTATAATGGTAAGATCCTTTGAGATGTGTCCCGCAACAACTTCACTCCCTATTCTAGCTTTGAGAAATACACATTTCCAAACAGTGAACTCCTTAAAGACAACAGGAAAATACAAGAAAGTCTCACAAAAAGTAACAATTGTGAAGAATGGAGAAGCAAAATTGCATCTTACTGAAAGAAAATGACAAGACTACTAGTATAATAAATGCTTTTAACTATGTCTCACAAAATTAAGTACATATATATAATTTAGGTATAGAAGACCTCCGATAAAGTAGTGACAAATTTAGGATTTCTTGACATTTCACAGACAGAAACAAAAGCTAAACAATACCATAAAGTGAAGTCGTACCCTACATATACAAACCCAATATCAGATGCATGAAACATTTCTAGTCTGCTAACTCCTACAAGTGTAACTATTGTACTGACCAAAATCATAAAATGAATTTGGTAAACACATGCTCAAGATTTAAAAACCTGTAACGCATACATAATGCTTGCCTAAATCACACAAACAAAATAGGAAGACAGTAGAACAGATAAAGCACTAACATTAGTACATAAATACCTTCTCAAAAGCCACAATCAAGTTCTCCCTTCCGGTTGAAAAGGGACTGTCGACTGCCAGACTCCGAAAGTAGCGGTAAACAGCCACCACTTCATCTCCTGAATAGGTAGCCACTATGGCAAGCTGTAGAAAGTATAAGATGATCAACACAATCTGAAATCATTGTACAACTGACAAGAAAAAGAAGTCCAAATCCAAAAGCATGGACATGGTACCGAGGACAAAATATACAAATGAAATAACTATCCAACATAAGAGAAGCAGACAAGAATTAAGTGCGAAAACCTGGTGATGAGGATTTCCACTAGATGGCCAAAGAGATGCAGCTTGCAAGTAGTAACTCGAAGCTGCTGCATAATCTCGGCTTTTGGAGTCACCCTCCCCATACAGACCTTTATAACGTGCAAGGTCACCCAGGTATATCAAACAACGGTGACAAGATATCAAACCTTTCTTCATCTTAAGAGATTTCTTCTCATCTTTCTCCAAAACAATTCGACTTTCTGAATCATCAGAGAATTGCCCTATAGGAAGCCCATACTTTGCTCTGATCTTCAAAATTAGATCATGGTAGAATCCAGTTGCTTCTGAAAGAAAAGTTTTAAACTGGAGACGTATTTTAGTAACTCGATCAGGCCGAGTAGGACCTTTCGCAGTCTGAGATGCGGTTGACCCACTAGAAGATGATGCCGCATTAAAGTGTGCTCTAAACTCCTCGATTCTCCTGTAATGTAACTGCCACAGAGCATATTCAACATTATGCTGTTCAGAGAAGGCATGGTCCTCAAGAATAATTGCTTCATAATTCTCACGCATTTGTTGCCAGGCATTTGGATCAGAGGGAATTCTTGCTTGCACTGACCTTCGGCGCTTATTCTCCAACTCAATATTCTATAAGATGCAAATGCCAGCTATAATGAGTTCCAAGTACAAGGACACGTAATACAAAACTGCACGTCATGACTATAATAAGTTTCAAGTACAAATACACCAAACATTGTTTATTGTGAACCTCCAAATAAGGTACCTTGTTTGGTTGAATCAATATTTTATAAATTTACATTTATAATTCCAGAGCTTCTAAGGAACAGCCCCTAAGGCAGAGTTCACATTTTTGTAGCCATATGATTGTTATACTTGAGCACTATCATTGAGCTTTCATTGCCTCATGCTAGATCCCAAAGATACTAGCATTTCAATTACACTTTCTTGACTTTTTGTTCTTTATATAAATTTTCCATAAACGGCAGGAATTGGGCGAACCCATGTAGATACGATGTATACAAAGATGCATGGGGGAACAAAAGATAACAAACCAATATGTACTCCTATAAACTGGAGCAACCCCAACCCAAGTACAATTATGCTCCTAGAGCAAACTCACCCAAAAAGTCTACAACGACACCACTGAACAGGGATATTGATTTGATTCAATCAAATATGCAACAGGCTCAAAAACACAAAAAACAATCTCAATGCAAGATCACTATTTATACTCAAATGATCCACTATTCCTCTCTCGCCAATGGTCCACCACCAACAGTCTAGAGCTAAGTCACATTACCTACTGTTTTCCTTCCCCAACTTTAATCCACTGCCTATATTGAAGTAAAGCTACAAACAACTCTGCCATAACCAACTCCATTCCACACAATTAAAACACAAAACACCACAAATCCCTGTCACCTGACAATAAGGCTCCCGCTTGAATGACGAGAAAGGATAGAAAAGGAAAGGAAAGTAAGAAAAGTAACCATTTATTTTCCCATGTGTGTTTGGGTGTCATGGAAAACTATAGGTCCTAACCACTAACTATTTTCCTACGAGAACATTTTTTCCTCAAATCTCATCCGCCATTTTAACAGGATTTTGCGTCATTTTTTTTATTTTTTATTTTCCTTTCGTTTACTTTTAATGGAAATCATTTCCCATACAAGATTCTCGACATCCAAAGAAAGCCTAAAGGAAAAGGTAATTCCCGTCTCCTTCACCTGTCTACTACACAAGCAATATTTGTTCATATAATTAAAATATTTGATCATCTCAACTTTATTAGGTGGAACCCTATTTCGAAAGCCACTAATCAACACACTTCACCAGTGATTATTATAGCTCTATTGATCTGAATAACAGAAGAACGTTTGAGATTCTTTGAGATCAATATATATTGTGTGAACCAAAACCATCATGTCATATATTGTGACGTTCTAGTACTACCTCCATCCAAGTTTATGCAGTCACTTGAAATTGGCACATAGTTTAAGGACTAAATATAGCGTTCCAAAAAAAAGGACATTGATTTTGACAAGAGAGTACATAAAATGACAAAATTTTACACCCAGACTAGAATGGTCTGGAATATGGGTTTCTTCTCATCTTTTAAACAAGTTAGACTGAAAGAACTCCTCAAAAACCAAGGTAACTGACAATAGAAGGTGAAATGTGGAAAATCTCTAGTTAACAAAATATACTTTAAGCAAATGTAGATATAACTGAAACCATTCGGAGCACTCTTCATAATCAAGGCAATAAGAAATATAAGACAGAGTCATAAATAACGTAATGTGGAGAGCTTGAAACTCAAATAAAAAATGGAAGGAAAACATTAGAATATAAACTATGACTCCCCAAGACATTAAATATTACGCTTATCCACAAAAGATCAACTACTTAATTGGCAATTTTATCCACCCCGTGCATAAAATTTTGAAAGACTCAGTTCACAGATTACATATAGCCCAGCATATATGGTATTTATGCACGTAACCTGAGTTATCTGTGCATGTGCTCATTGTGTTGTCAGCATTATAGAGCCTTTAGACATTACTCTACTCCGTTTTATTCAACAGAAGTTGTTAATAATATTTATATTACAAGTGGCAAATATTCCCAGAAGTAACTTGTCACCGATAGCCTATACACAGAGTTTTTAGGGTCCTTAGAGAATATTCATTTATGTCGCATCGACAGAAGAATGTCATTTATGCTGTGTCGACAAAAGAATATCATTTATGCAGTGTCGACAAAAGAATGTCATTTATGATGTGTCGACAAAAGAATGTCATTTATTATGTGTCGACAAAAGAATGTCATATACGTTATATAACAAATATCAAAATAACATAACACCATTAGAGAAATACTAGAATTTGAATCCACGTAACTTTAAAATAAAATTGATATTGCTGATCTCAGTTGCACATTACCCCATAAAATAATATTGAAATCATGTCTATGAAAATATAGAAAGATGGAATTCAGTGGAGAAGTGAAGTCTCAATTGTTTAAAGTAGAAGAAAATGCAAACCTTGTCATAAAGACGTCGAGCAAGCTCCCATGATGAGGGAGCAGACATTTTATCCAGCTCTAAAAGCATCATTCATCGAAACATTGTTGAGATTGTCCAAACTGCAATTAACATTCAGTATAACTAAATGTATAAGCAACAAGTGAGTTTACATAACCCTTACAAGTGAGTTTCACGTTTAGTGAGGCTGAGGAAGCATGGAAAAGAAAGTTCACAACATTTAAAAAAAAAAACAGAAAAAAACTGTTACCATTAACACTTCTGATCACTCTTAACCATAACGTTGATATAGACAGAGCTGAAGGTGGATCTTTCCCATGCTAAAGTAATTATACTAACGTAGCCAAAATGAGCATATTGACGCACTTAAACAAGAGAAAAGCAACAAAAAAAATCAGATAAAAATCTCACAACTTAAATCCCAATAAAACACGTAATCAACTGTCCACTAAAGAACCTTTACATTCTTAACTGATAGCACCAAATAACTGCCGAATTGTCTAACGAAATTCAGTTTTACAGTAAAAAACACAGATTCTGATATACCATGTCCTTTAAAATGTCAACTTTAAGGTTTAAACAGTAACAGCAAAAAAGTCATTGACGAGTCACATTTAGCAAACAATGTCAGTTGTAGTCCAGTTAAATGTAAAGGAAGACAATTAATTTCTTGTCGCTTACACAGTTTACAGCGATTATTACATATTATAAAACTGAATTATTTACCACATATCTTCTCTGAATAATACATAAAAGTACACCACTAGCTTCATAATTTTGAAAATCCCTCCATTCTTTTCAAGATCAAGAATTGAACTACTTTTCACTTCCAATAGCAAGTAAATACTCATCATAACCATCATAAATGAGAAGAAAAAAAATCATCAAAACCCTAAAATTATCTCTAAATGACCAAATTACCATAACCAGTCAATCACCAATTAATACAAACACAACCAAATAATTCAATAATAATAATAGTTAGTCCCAATTTCACACCAAATATATATACTTAGACTAATTCAAATAAATTCAACAAGAAAACAAATTTATTTCCAAATTAGGAAGAAAAAAAAAACAAGAAACAAAAATATAGTAGCCAAACACATTAATTTCTGGAAACTGAAAAACCAAGAAATCTTAAAGAAATAAATAAAAACAACTTACTTGCTAAGAAACGATCAGATCTGTGGAGAGTTCCATAATCCCTTACCAGAAATCTTACTTTCCTTTCGAGAGAATCAAGATATATGACATACAGACTCTAAAAAGACCGACACAGACACGAAAATATTGGGGAATTAAGAGGGTAAGAAATCTAGGGCTTGGGGTCCATTGACTCGTATCAATTATCCTATATTATTTTTATTTTATATTTTTTTACAAGTTTTTTTTGAAAATACGAGGAAAAGTAACTTCACGCGTGAGAGTTGAAGCGACGTACACTCGCTAATAACGACTTTCAGGTTGAAGACCTAATCATACAACTTAGACATTAACTTCCCAACAATCATTAATCTCTAAAATATGTGTGTATACCAGCTGTTTAAGTTAATCATACATTAAATAAGATCATATAACCAAACACTCAATAAAAAAAATTATTAATAATTCTAAAATCCTACTTACAACATCAATCTTAACAAAGGCAAACATAGAAAACAAAAAAATTTCTCTATCAATTCTCCTTCCTAAATATATATAAATTTTTCTTTTTCTCGTGAGTGCATTTTATGCTTCCTCTCACATTCTATTGAACGAGTGCGTTTTACGCTCCATCTCGTTCCTGTATTTTTATAAAGGAGTGTGTTTTTATACTCATTCGTAACCCACCAGAGCCGGTCCTGGGTTTTTTAAGACCCAGGGCGAAATTTCTTGAGTGTGGCCAGTGGCGGGGGTTCAAGGGCAGCGCTCCTGAGCCAATTTTTTTTAATACTTTTGTACTTTTGTATTTTTTTTTAATTTGACGGGAGTTCGTAGTGTGTCGAGATGAAATATTTTTTTTAATATAAAGGTTTGACAAAAAAAAATTTCACAACATAATTAAAACAGTATTTTATATCAACAATTGTAAAAGTGTTTTTTAAAAAAATAAATTAAAAAAATAGTAAGGTTGCCTTTGTAGTCAATATTGTGTCACATTTAAGGTCATTGTTATGTCAGTAGAGTAGAACAATGTTGGAGTTTCATGTACAATTGAAATCAAAATGCAGCAGCCAAGAATTGAACCCAGGTCTATACAATTGCAAAGAACTATTTTACCGCTAGACCACTGAAGCTTTAGACATATGTACACATATATACACAAGCTTATAATTAATTTTGAACCCCCTTCAGCTTTGGGCCCTGGGCGGTCGCCCTGGGCTAGGGCCGGCCCTGCAACCCACCACACAGTGTAATAATTCAAGGAAGGATAAAAAAAATCACAATTTTCTATATTTCCCCCAAACTTATATAAATGTCTAGCTTCGCTTTAATTAAAATTGAAATAAATTCATAAGGTCTCAACAATTCCTTCTACAAGTATTAACTGAACAGCAGGATGTACGTGCTTTAAAATATAAGGGATCACAATTAATGTAAAACCAACTTCTAAGTCAAAATTTTAAACTATGCATGATTCAAAATTTTACCCGAATTTAACCTAATTTTCATCATTTCTTATCATTGGTCATCTCAAACTCAATAAAAAAAATTTAAGATGCAAGCTAAGCTACAAACTATGCAAAATAACTGAATAAATGAAAAAATAACACACTAAGATCTCAAGTACCCCCAAACTTAAAACATACATTGTCCTCAATGTAATAAAAAAACATAGACAGAGGACTTCCCTGGTAATTGGCAGTTATCCGCGTCCTCGTCTGCTATGTCTGAGGAAGAAACGTTGGACACATAGGAGATTGAACTTAGATGAGCTTGGAATTTCAAAGTTAGTGCACTTGAATAGACCTTTTATTATGAAACCTACCTAACATGCAATTAAAGTTTAGCTAAGCTAATATGAAATTAACTATAATAGAAATTAAAACTACATAACTAAATCATAAAACTGAAATTTAAACTTGAGTTGCCTCCCAAACTTAAATATTTGTTTATCCTCAAGCAAAACACAAACAAACACTATAAAAATAAAACTAATAACCAACTACGTGGACATTGAATAAATTTGAAAGTAAACATGGCCTCAAAGAATTTTTTTTATAATAACTCCGTAGAAAATTTCAAAAATATGCAAAGTCTCAAATTTCAATAACCTATTAGTCATACTTTACTCAAAGACCCTTTGTGTGTGTGCATTCAAATGTATCAAACTAGCAAAAAAACTCAACGAAGCTCATAGTGTGACGCTCCCAAAATCGGATCCACATAACTCAATTTTGAGTCGTCAAAATACATACTACAAATACAAATTTTCTCACCAAAATCAATTGTTAAATTGCTGAATAACACTCTACATAAAAGGTACAATCAATAACTGTTTTAGGAATCAAAACCTTTGGGAAATGATCGAAAAAACCTTCGTACATTGGAGGTTATGCCTCTAAGTTATAATAAAGATCATAGGACTTGAGAATTAACCTTGGTTGACCCATGAGACCCCAAAGAAAAACTAGAAGATTACTATTCTGTTTATTCCAATGGTGGGTATCTTCTTGCCATATAATTATTTTCATTGAGTCAAACTTATGATTATTATCCAACCATACTCCAAGATTATATAGATAGTGCTCATAAATATAGTCAGCAAGTGGATGCATGCAACCATATCTTATGGCAACAGGATTTTGTATGTGGTTGGACATCTTATATGATAGGTACTTGTGACGCTCCCAAATTTGAGTTCACACCACCCTATTTGGTTCACCAAAATCAATTAGTAAAATGTCGTATAACATACGACACACACTTTAAGTTCTCAGTACAATTATTGTCACTCTAATATACAATATACTGATGATTACTACATCTTACAAACTTGGACCATCACTCTATTCCCCTGTTTTTCCCGCTAAACCCACCTACGCACATTCTTATTACCTGAAAGGAATTGCGAAACAAAATGGTGAACACAAATAGCCCAATAAAGAATATCATAATGAAGACAATTTATCGTTAATCTTCCACAAGTTTTAGATCAACAACTGCAGTGGAACAAGCAACCCATTAGAAGAGTCAGATAGAGCATAATGTCTACTATATTCTCCCATTTGAAAAAATCACTATCAATATATTTTATCCTTATAACACCAATCAATATTTCCTCAAGCCAAAACTAACTTTCACCACTTGTCTTTGCCTGTACACCAAAGATCGTGAGTTTATCAATACACAGTTCCTGTTCATAATCATGCAAATCAACAGTTTATCTTTGCACTACGGGCCAAAGATATTCAACTGTAACACCAATGGTCATGCCAATCAACAGTCCATCTTTGCACTACGGGGCAAAGATATTCAACTGTAACACCAATGGTTATGATCATACCAGTCTACAACCTTTGGTCATAATCATACCAGTCAACACCTCTCTTTGCACTCAGGCCAAAGAGAAAATTCACCACACTGATTATAACAATGATATAATGAATGGACAAAATTATCATAATAATAAAATAAAGAATAAACATTAGAGATTTATAATTTAATTTTACCTAGAGTCTAATAATGTCTAAATTATCAACACGATATCCAGAAAATTGAGTTGAGTTCTTGATTGAATATAAAATTCAAGAAAATATAAGCTTCACATTTCTAAAATCACAATTAAAATTTAATAGTAAGATTCAGGTAAAAAATTTAGATGAAGCACAAACTATTAAAGATATTTTAATCATTTTAAGGAATTTTTACCATTTAATGATAAGGCTGTAAACGACTAATAACGTCTTACCATAAATTAAGGAGTATGAAAGAAAATAATATCTCTTACGAGTATGAAAGAAATGATATTCCATACGAGTATGAAAGGAAATAATATCACTTACGAGTATCAAAGAATGATCACCCCTTACCTCAATATTGTGAAATACAGAATTAATAGCCAAACAATTCCCTCCTTGTTCATCTTTACAGCAGTAAAAAATCTGATTTTTGGTTCTTCTAGAGTTTTTAAAATCTCTTTATGTGTCAAAAATTGTAGCTCTCGAAAAGATACATGAAATAGACTCAAGAATCACTCCATTCGGAGTTAATATGACTAAGTTATGAATTTTCAAAACTAGGGCTAAAAATAGTGACGAAAATCAGGACATATTACGATTTTTAGTATTTTAAGATACGAAGATGACATTAGATGGCTTTCCTTCCTTTTTCAAAGTTGTAGAGAACGAAAAACTAATGAAAACAGGCTTTGGAATCACTCAATTCCAATAAAGGATGAATTTACTACGATTTTTCTAAAGTGCTGCTGAACATAAAAAAATTTCACTCGGGAATTCAAAGAAGAATGCAACAAAGACTTAGCTTGGAATGACTTGGAATACAAATATAGTACTTTAGATGATATTTACTAATACTTGAGGTAGCATACTTAGAGAGAAACTTACAATAAGAAATTTTTAGAGAGTGAAAGAAAATATAAGTAAAGAAGTTGTGAATTTTCTTATGCTAAGCCCCCCTATTTATAGCAAAATTTAACCAATATCTACCACACATCAATTATTGTTAGGTTTGTATATAACGCGAACATGCAATCAAATTACATAAATAAAGCGGAAGCGCGATAAAATCAGATTTTAAAATTTTATACAAACCATTACTATGATCTTTTTTTATACACAATTAATTAAATGAAAGAGATGGAGAATAAGAATTATACCTTTGTAGAATTCTAGTTTCCTCAGGTACAAGTTCAACTCTAATTCCTTCACGTTCTCCTTGAATTCCACCGATTAAATTCCCTCCTTTGATCAACGTTAGCCACCCAAGTGTTTGGCCTCTAGAGGTGATCCACCAAGGAATAATACTTGTTCAAGAAGATGGGTGTTAGCAAAACCCTAGTTTTTATCTCTATAGAAATTGTAAGTACTCTCCACAATTCTAAGGAAGTGTGTGTAACCCCAAATCATGATAAGACTCCTCTTATTTATAGATATAGAGAACCCTCCTAAACTATTTATGATTAGGATTTTTATTCTACTTAAACTCTTTTAATTAATTAAACTCCTAATCCAATTAGGAATTTATGAGAGTACTTATATTAATTAATTCCCAAACTCTTTTAGGAATTAAATAATAATAATAGTAATAATAATAATAGTAATAATAATAATAATAATAATAAGACTTCTCTTATTAATTTATATTTAATATTTCTAAAATATTAAATAATAAATATTAAGGTATTTAATTTATTCTATCTCCATAGATTAAATTAAATACACTTAACTTATTATTACGATTATGCCATTTACTTCTTAAATAAATATTTTTCTTTTGCGGTGTGACTCTTTAGGTTCTCCATATTAAACCAGTTGTGAATAAATCAATTAGAACAATTCTAATCTTATTTAAATAAATAAATTAAACTATTTAATTCATTTAAATAAATAATATTTATTTTACAATAAGGGTAAGCCTCCTTAGCGATCAACGACTTTACAGATAATATAGATTTTAACATTAATCACAAAAAAACCTTTCAGTGAATAGTTACTGTACAAGTCAATCCTTCTACCATACAATGTTCCAATCAAATATAAGATATGAAATTACTGTCAAGTCTTATTTTATTTGATTATATGTATTTCGATTCTCAAATGCATAACTTTGATTAATGCAAATTAGAAACACCTTTCTAATTTTATTCTGTTTTGGCCAAAGACTTCTGAGTTGTCATTTATCGAATCACATAGGACATTCACTCCTTTTACTAGAAGTGGTAGATTCTTTGTCGACCATTCACATATCTCCATGTACAACTTATTATACCTAATCATACCCTTTGATATACCCTAAAGGTCTTAAGGGACATGTCAAAGTATAACTCATCATACACAAGATACTATGATGATCTCAAGTCTAAGGATCACTTGTACTACTATCACTTAAGGAATTCCTATTAACAAGCAAGTAAAACTCCATTAGGTATTCCTTTAGTGAGCCACGTTCAGTGAACTTATTCTCCAATAAGCACCTACATACTTGATTTAGTGTCTTCACACAAATGATTATGAGATCAATCATCCTCTTCCTAAGAGTAAGCAGAGTATGTACTAATCTATCCGAATTCACTACTCCCTTTTTAGTAATCCAACGATTAGAAACGATTTTAGTTTGTGAGCTATCTAGAATTTAGATCTCATTAGCATGATCATCATCATGATTCTAAAAGCATTGCTCAAAACTATGTGTTTATCACACTTAATATAATAGCATCATGTAGATAATAAAAATGTCTTTAATAAATTAATTCTTTTATTAATAACCGAATAAGATTACAAAGTATATGCTACATCATATCAAATATGATTGGCTTGTGTGCATACTACTTTCAATCTTCCACTTGCACTAAAACCAATCGCGATGGTATCTAATACCCTTCTTCTCTAAGTGACGATCATCCTGTTGTTGGATAAAGCTTCAGTAAATGGATATGCAATGTTGTTCTTGAAAGTCCACTATCTTTATAGTGACTTCTCCTTTTTCAATGATTTTTCTTAATCAAATGAAAGTGCCGCAACATATGTTTGAATCCAAGATGAGACTTAAGAACTATTCCTAGTTCTTGTAATTCATCCAAATAATCAACTTGCAGCTTCATTTACAGCTATATACTTTGTCTTTGTCACTAAACCAGCAACTCTTTGCTGTTTGAAACTTTTTCAATTCACTGCACCACTATTCAAGGTAACGATTTATCCTAAAGTGGATTTGTTATTTTCTTGGTCAGTCTGAAAAACTTGAGTCTGTTTAACCCTCTAGTTTTAATTCAGACCCACCATGAATCATGATCACATCCTCAATACCGGTTAAGTACTTAAAGATGTTTTTCACTGTCTTACAATGATCTTCTCCAGAATATGACCGATCAACATCAGGTCCTATATATTTCATTGCATACATGATAGTTACTCATGCGATCTCTCTTTCATTGGGGACAATTTAAAGAGATACACTTCATGACTCATCATCATGAGACCTCTCTTGGAGTTTATCATGCTAAACGCCTTTAGCATTGAATGAATATACGTTCCTTGGGTCAAGCCGAGCATCCTTTTAAAATCAATTTATATAGATTTATATCCCCAATTCATAGGATGCTATTCCCAAGTCATTCATGGAGGAATGTTTAGACAATTTTATCTTTACTAATTGTAGCACTGGTATGTCATTCCTTATCGGTAGTATATCAACATATAATACTAGAAATGTCACAACGCTCCCATTGACCCTTTTGTACACACTAGGTTAATTCTCGTTTTTGATAAAATCAAACTTTTTTGATTGTCTCATCAAAACGAATGTTCCGTCTTTGAGAAGCTTGCTTCAATCTATAAATGGATCGTTGTAGCTCATATTCATGATTTGCTTCAACCATTGAAACAAATCCATCTGGCTGTATCATTCATATATTCTCCTCAAGTCTCCATTAAGGAAGGACGTCTCCACATCCATTTGCCAGATTTCGTAATAATAAGCTGCAATCACAAGCAAAATCCAAATAGACTTGAGCATTGATACCGATGAGAAAATTTCATGATGGACAACTCCTTGCCATTATTTGAAATCTTTTGTCACCATTTTGGTCTTATAGGTCTCCACCTTGTCATTTGCTCTAGTCTTTCTCTTAAAGACTCATTTACACTCTATAGGCACTATGCCTTTCGGTGGAGTAACCAAAGTCAATACTTGGTTCTCATACATGGAGTTCATTTCGGATTTTATAGCCATCTGCCATTTCTCTGAGTGTCTACTACTCATAGTCTCATTGTATATAACCGGATCATCATCCTCTATGATGCGTACCTGATCATCATCCTCTATGATGAATCCATACCTCCTACATATCTTCGGTACTCTTCCAGCTTTACGATTCGGTTGTGGTACAATAGGTCTATCTACAGGTTCTTCAGTTTAACTTAAAGTGTTTTGTGGTTCTTAAACTCCTTCAAGATCTATTACCCTCTCACTAGCTCCTTCAATGATAAACACCTTTATCCAAGAAGGCAGCGTGTTTCGCAACAAACACCTTTTGCTTAGTAGGATTATAGAACTCTTATCCTAAACTTACTTTAGGAAGTTACACAAATATGCACTTGTTAGATTTTGTCCCAAGCTTATCCTTTTGAAACTTTTTCATGTAAGCTGGATAACCCTTTATCTTAATATACTTAAGACTAGGAATCCTCCCTATCCATAACTTTTATTAAGTCTTGGGGCCAGATTTTGAGGTTACCTTATTTTGTAGATATGCAGCCATTTCTAGGGAATAACCCCAGATGGATACTGGAATGTCGGTAAAAATCATCATGGACTGCACCATGTCCAACAAGGTACGATTTCTCCTTTTAGATACACCAATCAAATATTGCGTATCAGGATGTGTCCATTATGAGAAAATATCATTTTGAGATGATCTAGAAACTCATTGCATAAGTATTCCTTCCTCGATCTGATCAAAGAATCTTAATATTTTGTTAATTTGTTTCACTTCTGAATTCTTTGAACCTTTTAAATGATTCAGACTTGTATTTCATCAAATACACATATTCAACTCTTTGAATGACCATCTCCTTTTCTTTTACTAGTTTGTTCAATTTGTCAAATTATTTTCATGTAAGTCAAGAATACGAAGTCCATCAAGTAATCTTCCAGTTTCAAACAAACCATTATCATTATAAATAGAACACCAATTGTTCTTAAATATAATACCAGAACCTTCCTTGTCCAACAACAAAAGTAATAATGTTTCTAAAGAGAACTGAAACATAATAAGAATTTATCAACTTAATAGACTTGCCCGTAGGCAATGCTAAACTATAAGTTCCTACGGCTAATGCAGCAACCATTGCTCTATTCTCCACATGTAAGATTACTTACACTTCGTTTAGCTTTCTACTTCTGCTTAGTCTCTGCATTAGATTGTATACGTGAGAACTACAGCCGGTATTAAAAATCTGAGTTTTATAATCTATTTTCTAATTTTTTATAAAATATCACATGAATTACCTAAATCCATGTGTAGCCAGGTTGAGAACGTTTGCTTAATGACTCTTTGTTTAATTTAATTCACATAGGAATATAGTGTTTTAATTAGAAAAGAGATATTTATACGACCATCGGAAGAGGCGTATATTTACTTAAGTTCTTGGTTATCAATTAGTATGATTTACTGATTAAAGGGGAAGTTAGGAGATTAAACCTTATATTGGGAGAAATTGTGACCTTAGCTTGTTTTGCTTCGTAAACAAAAAAACAAATCAACTTCTATTTATAATTTCACTTGTTTAATTAATTAATCATCACTTTACATAATATAAATCATTTAGTTTAATTAAGATTAAGTTGACATAAAATTGGTATTTGATAATTATTAGCATTATTTTCTCGTGGGTTCGACACTCTACTTACATTATATTACTTGTGGGTCGCGTATACTTGCGCGTGTTTTATTGATTGTGAAAACAATTAACAGTACTATATACTTTAAATATTTTGGGCATTAATTTGTTAAGATAACATGTTCCAAGACTCAATAACACTTCATAACATAAAAATACTAAAATCATAAACTTTCATATATAGAGTTTTATGATTTTTGCTTAAGAACACATGAAGAACGCGGGGAACGAAAAATCGTATATAGTAACGACTTATGTTTTTGAGTTTTCTACTATATTATGAAATAAAATCGAACATAACAATGACTTGCTCAAGAGCATATGAAGAACACTTAGTCGAAAAATCGTACATGGTAACGACTTATGTTCTTGAGCTTATCGACTATAAAATGAAAGAAAATCGAGCATAACAATGACTAGGGATTTTACCTCTTTAAGTTGCAAGCTTTAACTATTTCTTTGCAACTTGAGATCACTTTAACTCACAACAACTCTCTCTTACAAAACTTTAATTATAACTTTGTATACTTGAAAATAGCTTTGTAAAATGGTAAGAATTAATGAATAGAGAGCTCTCTATTTATAGAAAACCAAGTTTCATTAATTGCACGTTAAGGGCTCGACATATTACACTTTGGTACCTAGGTTAATTACACTTTAGTACCTTAAAAATATCTTCCACCAAGCGACATCATCATGACATCATGATGACATCATCTTTGTGCTTCTTTAAGCCTTATGTCATGCCACATCATGCTTACATTATCCTTTGCTATGATTGGTCGAAAACAATTCACTTGGATCACCAGTTAGCTTTCCTTGGTTTTGATTGGTCCATTTTAGTTTTCTTGGATTTAGTTAGCTTCTTGGTTAGGGTAACTGTGCTACTTCTCTTAGTTTGGTTACTTTAACTTGGTATTGTCTAGCTCAACTTTGACTGGTCTAAACCATTTCACATGGATAACCATACTTGATCGTGATTGGTTGAAAGCAATTTACTTGGACTCCTAGTTATATATTAGTTTGCTTTCAACTAATTAGTATAATACTTAAGTATTTATATGCATCTCTTTCGTATATACTTCGTATAATATTCGTAATTTACTCGTATTATACCTCGTATTAATATTGTATCAATCTTGTATAATTTTTAGTATAATTCTCGTATTATACTGTACAATATACTTATAACATTCTTCGTATTCTTTTGAATTCGATCCGTATTTGCCCCGTATTCGTGAATTAATAATATTCAGAAATTATTTTGGGTAGAAATTTTAGGAAATGTATTTATTCTCCGTATTAACGCTATTCAGGAATCTGAAAACTTCAAAATTCGGAAACCAGTTCCCAAATGAATAGTGTTTTTGTATTATTATTGGGAAAATATTATTGGCTCATTGGTCTCTAAACCACTTATAAACACTATGTCGTGCGAAGCAAAAAGTCAAAACAACGACAAGAGCAGTCAAAAAGACAAAAAACGTTTTCTCGGGAATCGTGTTTTTTGTCTTTTCTCAAAAAACTTTTATTGGCTAATATGCATCTACACCTTATATAAACGCTATTTCGTGAAATTTGAAAAGTCCCAAAAGGATGCAAGACGGATTTCACGGGCATAACTGATTTCTAGGTTTTAACCATTAGGGTTTAGATTTTAACCCTAGCTAAGTTATAATCCTAACAACTTTTCGATTCTAACAAGTGTTAAAGTTGTAAACAGAACCAAAACACAGAATCATACGTAGCAAATCACATAGCACACAGTTTAGGTTAAGAGTTTAACCTCTAATCATGTTCAATCGTATCTTTGAGTTTAATGCATACCCGAACAATCGCTCCTTAGGTATCATAACTAGGTTTTAATTAACAACCTTTATATGAATATTGGATTTTAATATTTTTAAAAGTTTTGATCCTCACATTCAACCCTACTTTAAAAGAATTTCGTCCTCAAAATTAACTTTACAGCTAACTTTAGTCATTTAATATCATATGTATATATTTTATAAATATTTAGGATATTACATTCTCTCCTCTTTATAAGAATTTCGTCCTCGAAATTACAGTATAATCATCTCTATTCTTTTCTCTACTTAATATGAATTTTAATTCATATGAATTAACTCATTAAGAGTTTATCTTATTCTATGAATTTTAAATTCATCTTAAACTTATATTAAATCTCTAATACTTAGATTAGGTCAAGAATGTTCACTTATTTCTCTTTCTAAGTGATACTGAGGTGTCAATTAAGACCTTAAACTTTTCAAATGCTACAGGAGTTATATTACCCCAACCGTTTAACAGTCACAAGGACTGAAACACTTATTTTGTGTAGCAATCAAGTAAGATTGAGAACACACTCCATGTTTAACAATCACAAGGATTAAAAATACTAATATTAGTACTTTTTAGGTGATCAGCCTATCGTACCATATGTTACGTATAACATAATAGTATTAAAGACGCGGTATGTTATGTCTACCAGAATCATATATTCGTTTACTTTATAACCAAAGGTATCTAGCCGAAGCAATTGGCATTGACTCATCTTTAAACCATTCAAAACTTTTGAAAATCAATTTTATGACTGTATACCGTACCTTGCAAAAGTACGTTGATGACTCATCATTTGTATCATATCCACACCAGGTTCCATGGTGCATTGATGATTAAAATTTTATTTTTATTTTTCACATTAAATCTGTCTAGCCAAAATAATTAGCATAAACCTATGAATAATATAGCTCAAAAATTTTCCAATTCAATGATTGAACACTTTTCTTTTTTTTTGATAATGTGGAGTTTCCCAACTGTAGTCGGACTAAGTCTCCCCACCCTGAAAAATAAAATGAAGATCTAGCATTGCTAGAAGATTTTTGAATACCCTTAATCCTCTATTATTTCCATTTTTCTCTATCCACAACACATGTTTTGCAAATATATAGTAATATAGTAAACTGATTGGTTGTAAAACCAAGTACAAACAAATATATCAGTTCCCCTTCTCATCAACACAGGATTGAAAGATGTCAGTGCATATTAATCATTTTTAATATACCACTTTATGAAATTTGGTAGCCGCATCTCATAAGTCGGTTTGACTGACATATCATAGCCCCCGCCCATACAAGGGTTCGTTCGCTCAGTAACTAACATACAAATATTTTTAAACTATAGTTTAACGTAACAACTAATAACTATTCAATATACATATGAGAAAAGAATCAACTTCTCATAATATATACAAAGAAGAGTTTGACACAAGATTTCAATCTGTTATCAGTATAGCAAACTGAGTGTTTCTTTCACCTAAGAACTAATGAATCAGTTTTCCGTCTCATCCACACTATCCTCAAATGATTTTCATTCAGTGTGTAACCGCTTTGAAAACACTGACCATGAATCATTCGTACCAACAGTGTAGTTAGATCGGTTCCCTAACACATATTAAACTCGTACCCATACTAGAGAGTCATTCAACTCAATTCTTGCTAATATGAGTTTTCAATTGAAATCCATACTCATTTCTTAACTACGAATTTAATTCATTACTGGTCACTTACATTTCTCTATGAGTTTACTCTTTCACTTATCTACGAACTTTTCACAAGTCCATTTAATCTTAATCCATCGGATTATACTCTAAGGTACTCGTTACCTCGAAACTATAATCTAAAGGTTTGATACCAACTGTAACGCCCACAAAAATCTCCGTATTTACTACAACGGCCTTTGTGTGTTAACTTTCATTCATTCTACCAACTTAACCAATGATCCCATAATCATATTGGTTGTACTAGTCTATTACAGACAATTCTTTAAAAAAAATTTTTATTTAGTCCCTGGATTGTGACTTGATCTCGATCTTAATCCTTTCTACAAGTATCAACTTGTAGTTCATTCGTATATATGGAAATACCATATATACCGGTCAAATTTTAACCTTAAGATTTAGACATTCTATACTTTAATGTGTCCAAGTATCACAACATTAATAATAAGATTGTTCTTGGCAACAGAGAGGCATATTCCGGTAATGGTGACATCTTACCGGCACTCATTAGTGTAACTTTAGTACTTACAGAACTCCCAATATCATTCAAATACCCTCACTTAGATACATATTTTTATAGAGATATCTCTTTATATTGATATTCCCTCATCCATATGAAATTCACAATATTAATAACACACTTGTACTTGGAACAGAGGAACCTTGAGATGAATTTAGTTTCTTCATTGGTGCTAGATCTCTGTTCTTACAGTACTCACAATGTTATTCAATATCCTCATTTAGATTTATGGTTTATCTCTCAATATTGTTTTAATGTTTTGACAATTCTAAGTTATATTAAATTAAAAGACATAACACTTCGATAACAATAACATGATATTATTGATATAATCTTCGGTTACATGGTTTGTTTGTTCGTATTATAGTCATTATGACTACATACAAATAACAAGTAAATAAAACATGAAACCTAGTCTAAGCTTCTTCTTATCATTCATGGTCTTCTTAACGTTCTTCATAACTGCAAATAAAGGTTATTCGTAAGAATGAGCACTACGGCTCAACAAGTCTAATTTATAACACATAAACAGTTTATGCTTTCATATAAACTTTAACATGCCTTGACATATCACATATATCAATTTGATATTACAAATAATTTTTCATTCAACAATTTCTATCACGTTGTCACACAAAGCGTATAAACCACGTATATATAACTTATAAAAATAACACATAAGAGTTAGAATACTTGCCTCGTATATCTTTTACAGATAAATATAACGGTCTAAACGTTCGTCGTAAATCCTACATGATTATAAGTTCATGTAGACTAATTAAGCGTTTAACTATTAAATCTTTTAAGTTTTATTTCGGGCATTATAACCGCTTATAAATAAGACTTCTTCTACTATAAATGAAATAATTTCAGCATTATAAGTGCTTATAAAATGAATATTCATCAACCATATTTAAAATAAATTGAACATTATAACTGCTTGTAAAATTAATATTCTTCAACTATATTTAAAATAAATTGAGCATTATAACTAATTGTAAATATGACTTTTGTACTATATACTTAAAATAATTTGGGCATTAATTTGTTAAGATAACATGTTCTAAGACGCAATAACACTTCATAACATAAAAATATAAAATCATAAACCTTCATATATAGAGTTTTATGACTTTTGCTCAAGAACACACGAAGAACGCGGAGAACGAAAAATCGCACACGATAACAACTTATGTTTTTGAGTTTTCTACTATATTATGAAATAAAATCGAACATAACAATGACTTGCTCAAGAACATATGAAGAACACTTAGTCGAAAAATCGTACATGGTAACGACTTATGTTTTTGAGCTTATCGACTATAAAATGAAAGAAAATCGAGCATAACAATGACTAGGGATTTTACCTCTTGAAGTTGCAAGCTTTAACTATTTCTTTAGAACTTGAGATCACTTTAACTCACAACAACTCTCTCTTACAAAACTTTGATTATAACTTTGTAAAATGGTAAGAATTAATGAATAGAGAGCTCTCTATTTATAAAAAACCAAGTTTCATTAATTACACGTTAAGGGCTCGACATATTACACTTTGGCACCTAGGTTAATTATACTTTAGTACCTTAAAAATATATTCCACTAAGTGACATCATCATGACATCATGATGACATCATCTTTGTGCTTCTTTGAGCCTTATGTCATACGACATCATGCTTACATCATCCTTTGCTACGATTGGTCGAAAACAATTCACTTGGATCACCAGTTAGCTTTCCTTGATTTTGATTGGTCCATTTTAGTTTTCTTGGATTTAGTTAGCTTCTTGGTTAGGGTAACTGTGTTACTTCTCCTAGTTTGGTTACTTTAACTTGGTATTGTCTAGCTCAGCTTTGATTGGTCTAAACCATTTCACATGGATAACCATACTTGACCGTGATTGGTTGAAAGCAATTCACTTGGATTCCCAGTTACATATTAGTTTGATTTCAACTAATTAGTATAATACTTAAGTATTTATGTAATATTCCGAACCCTAATAAGATCTGTAGATGTAAATTATGTGTTTAATAAATGAAATTTCTTGTTCCGATTTTGTATTATGTGATTGTGTATTTTATTAAACAATTAGGTCAAATAATTTTTTTTTCGCGAAGCAGCTGTGTCGTGCTTAAACGGACAAAATGATTTGTCGTGCTTCTGGCGAATTCACCGAGAAGCGTCTCGGCAAATTATTTTTGTAAGCTGCTGTGTCGTGCTTGGAAATGACGAAGTACTTTGTCGTGCTTCGGAGTTAATATAATATTATATTAACTGATAAAATTCTAAAATAAGTTAATTAGGGTTTAAAATGATAAACTGAAACAGAAACCCTAATTTGAAAACCCTAATTGGTAATAGTTATCTGAATTGATCAATTAAAACCCTAATTGCAATACTAGAATCTTAATTGATATAATTAGATTCTAAATAATGAATCATAATATTAATTATGAATCATTAAGATTAAATTAAACCTTAAACGAAGGATTAAAAACCCTAATTGTAGAATTATAAACCCTAAACCCTAATTATGAAACCCTAATTCTAATTAGGTTATCTATACCCTAATTTATGAAATGTAAAACCTTAATTATGATATATAACCCTAATTAAGGTATTACTAAACCTAAATTAACATCATAAACATGATTAGTAAAAATCGAAGTTTAATTAGTAAGTAAATAAATTAAAAATGAAAGTTTAAACCAATTAAAATAGGATAAGAACACAAATCAGATATTTATAAATATCTAGCTCAAGTAGGTGAATTAGACCAGATCACAAGCAACACAAGTTAAGTGATTAGATATTTATGGAGGCAAGAATGTGAGAAATGACCTAAAAACCCTAAATTCTAAGTTGCTATAAATAGAACATCATGCTGGTCATTTAACCTACGAATTTACAAAACCTAAACACTTATAATCAAAGCCTAAACAAGCCTCTGCAAGCCAAAGGTCAGAATCAAAAGCCAGAATCAAAAATAAACCCTAATTTTAAGTTTGATCTTCAAGCCTACAAAAATTTTGTGTTTTAGATGTTTAGGATTATGTATAAACATGTTATATGATGATCTGGGTTGATTAAACAAGTAACCATAACGTTTAAAGGGTCGAATTTGATCAAAAACTCAAACTGTTCTTGGCAGTCAAGAACAGTCTGATAAGCTATTTTGTCAGAGCTTTTGATCGGCTTAAAATGTTTGTTTGATATGTTTTAAAGCCTTAATCAGTAGTATGCCATGTTAGCTTTAAGATCCAATTTGTAGAATGGTTAAATTATATCTAGAATGAAAGTTATTAATGGTCAAAACCCATTGACCGACCATGAAAACCTATTTCTGGGTTACCCAGAAACTTGAAGAACACTCTGACAGTGTTCTGACAATTTTTCAAAGCGCCCAGATCATGCCTAGATGATATTTAATATGTTGTTTCTTGTTTTAAACATGTTCTTTGGTATGTAAACTATAAACTTGAAGCATCAAAACACATTCAGAAAACACAGAATCAAAGTTAATACCGGTCAAACCACGTTGACCGATATGACTGTATGAGTTTTTGGGTTACCCAGAAACTCAAGAACAGTTACAAACCTCGTAGTTTGACTATAATTTTTAGAGCATCAATTGATGTTGTTTGAGATGAAATTTAACATGTCGTTGTACGCTGCCATGTTGGCTATAACAACAAACAAAAATCAAACACAAACAATGAACGAGCTGAGATTAATTTGAGGTCAAAAGTCACTGTTGGACATTGACCAAGTGTTCTTCATGAAGAACACCTTTAGCGATGAAATTTATGCACAAACCCAAAAAACTAAGAAACTAAGCAGACCGTCGCTAAAGCCCTTTAGCGACGGATTTTTAATAAAAATTAATAAAAATTAATTAAATAAATTATAAAATAATAAATAAATATTAAATAATTATAAATAATTAATAATTCTATTCAAAAATTCATTTTTAATTATAAAAATTTATTTTTAATATTTTTATATATTTCTGAATTATTATTTAATTTAATTAAATAATAATAATAATTATAATAAATCATTTAATAATTATTTTAATTATTTAAAAATGATATTAAATCATTTAATAATTATATTAATTATTTAAAAATGATATTAAGGTAAATAAAATTATTATTATATATAATAATTAAATAAAATATTAAATATTTAAATATTAAAATATTATTAATGATAAATAAATCATTTAAATATATATTAAGTATTTAAAAATATTATAAATGATAATTAAATCATTTAAATATTAAATTAAGTTTTGGAAATTATTATAAGTAATAAATAAATTATTTTAATGATAAAATAAATTCTAAAAATATTATTAATGATAAAATGAATCATTTAAATAATATTCTATCTTTTTAAAAATATTATAAATGATAAATAAATCATTTAAATAATATTTTTGATATCTAAAAATATTCTAAATGATAAATAAATTATTTAAATAACATATTAGTGTTTTAAAAATTATTTTAAGGGATAATTATTTCATTTAAAATTATTCCCAAGCTTGTAAAATTATTTAAAAATACTTCCAAGCTTATAAAAATTATTTAAAAATAATATTAAGCTTCTAAAAGTATTATAAATAATAATTAAATTATTTAGACTAATAATTAAGCTTCCAAATGAAGTTTTATCGAACAATCTATGTGTTTAGCCATTAAGGACGCGACCGAGATACCGAATCAACGTCGAACCTTAATGAAACTTGTCTAGATTAGCGTAATACAGGTTTATATACGTGCTAACGCTTATTATTGGTATACGTAGACTACGTACGTTGACCAACTATCTTAAATTTTAACGAAACTATGCTAAGGCAAGTCTCCGAACCTTGTTACCTTTAAGCAATTCTTTTATGTCTTGCTATAAATTATTATGAAGTTATTGCTATTTGTTCAGCATAACTTAAGAAATTAATCATTTATTGATTGTTTGAGCTTAAATTTATTGTGTCAAACCAAATTATTTTGGTACGACATCTATACTGAGTAATAGGGACACCATGGATGGAAGGTGGTCCGACAAACCTTCAAATAAGGTTTAAATTGTCAATTAAATGAATTGACCAAAATGGTAGGATGATATGCATACTCCTAGGATATTGGTTAGGCTGATCCCCTACTAGATATCCGAACTCAAAAGGTTCTAAGTCATTGAAGACTGACAGAACAAATTGAAATATATGGTTCAAGTACAGAACCCTCAGTATCAGTTATACATCATCTGACATCTTTCAAATCAAACACACTGTGTTTATATTTTTAAATGAACTTGCTGAGCATTTGTAGCTCATTCTTGCACATATCTTCTTTTGCAGTTGAAAATGGTAATCCCGGCACGTCTGGGACTGATAAAGGAAAAAGCCATGTTTATTAGTTTAAATTTCTGTTTTGAAATACTTTAAGTCTTTTAAAGGCTTTTGTTGTAATAACTTAGTACTGAGAACGATGTAATCGAACCAAATGATATGTAATATATTATGATCCTTTATTTCATCGAATGCGTTATACTCTGATCTTTATTTTGTTTAACATAGTTGTACTATGTTAAATACAGTATCTATACGAACTATACATCTGAATGAGGGTATTTAAGTGATGTTGAAAGTCCTCTAAGCTCTGAGGTTACACTTAATGAGCGCCGGTAAGGTGCCATCTTTACCGGAATGCGCCCCTCAGTTCTATGGACAATCTTATCATTAATACTGTGAATGTCAGATAGATAGGGAATATAAATATGAAAGAGGTATTCATTAGATATTAATCTATACATCCAAGTGAGGGTATCCAAACACAGACAACGTTCTGGTCGGAACTAGTACCTGTTATGGGATACTGTGAACCTTGGATAGATAGAAGTCATATTTTATTGAATATTTATAGTTGTATAGTTTCACGTGAGCACCAGATCTGCTACATGGGAGTGTAGAGATTTGGGGACATCACAATTTATACACATCTCTTTCGTATATACTTCGTATAATAATTATAATCTACTCGTATTATATCTTGTATTAATCTTGTATCAATTTCGTATAATCTTTAGTATAATTCTCGTATTATATTGTACAATATACTTATAACATTCTTCGTATTCTTTCTGTATTCGATCCGTATTTGCCCCATATTCGTGAATTAATAATATTCAGAAATTATTTTGGGTAAAAGTTTTATTGGTGAAAATATATTTATTCTCAGTATTAATGCTATTTAGGAATCTAAAAACTTCAAAATTCAGAAAATAGTTGTGACACCCCCAAATTCAGGTACCAATACCTCGAATCTGGTGCTCACGATAAAGTACATCCATATACCACTAAACAACATAAATTAACTAATGCGGAATAAATAAATATATGTTGTCCATTACAAAAGGTTTACTACGGTCCCAAGGTCTATAACCTTAAATAAATACATCACGGAATACAATAATAATACAAAACGATTCCACGATTACATAACGGGATAGTACATATAACTATTCCTTAAGCTTTTCCTTGCCTTTGTCCGCTTTGGAACTCCCCGGCTTAACTGTAATAGGTTCATGATATAGCAAGAGTGAGCAACTACTTTGCTCAGCAAGTTTAAAATGAATAAGGAAGATATATCATGAATGAATGAGATTAATAATCACATAGATCAACAATTTAAGAACATTGAAGAAATAGCTGACAATATAATCAAAGTTCAAATAAAATAATGAATATTGACTATATGCTGCTGAGTGGTACAATAGACGATGAACTTTTTGGCCAAAGGATCAGTCATTTGACTAACCCTTTTAAACTCCTGGTCCGTCAGTAGTACTTGAGGGGATCAACCTCTCGTACCCTATGTATATGCATAACATTTAACTCTGACTGCATCGAATAACCGACACATTAAAATCCCCTAAGTAAGGGTTGCTCTCTTAGTCCAAGAATCCATACCAACAATCGGTTTGGTTAGCTTTTAAAATAATAACCTGTACATGTCTAGCCGAAACAAATAGCGTAAACTATTTCCTTAAACAGTTCATGAATGAAGAACCTAAACGTTTCACAGTCCAACAACAGATAATGAATTCAAATGCACAAGATGCGAATATCAATAATTATCCTTGATGTGGAGTAATTGGCAATAATTAATCCACTAATATGGTTTGAAAGTAATAACTCCATTTGAGTCATGAAACTTGCAATAATATACAACACTTGTATAAGATAGGAAACTTGCTCAAATAAAAATAGTTGAGTAAGGAACTTGCAATAATATAGAATGATTGCTCAATCAATAAATAACTCGCACAATAAATAAAAGTTGTACGGTTGAGAAAACCTGTCCAATATTAAATTGAGCTAGGGTAAGGAAACTTGCCCAACATAAGGGTTAGACAAGCGTTAGGAAACTTGCCTAACATATACCTGTTTGCACGAAATAAAAAAAATAGTGCATAAGGTTTAGAAACTTGCCTGATGCGCTGCTACAATATTACAACACATGCTCCTTAATATCCTACACATGTAAATACATATTCATATAACAATTAGTCACATAAGGATTATGTTCAAAACAGACTTCGCATCATTAAAACACATTGATTACCACTACGACTACCCAGTCGGGGGCCTCGCTCCCTGGTGAGCGAGCGGCTGCCTAGCTCGCTGGTGAGCTGGCGAGGGTATAAGGGAGCAGCGCCCCTTGGAAGCCAAACGTAAGTTGTAATCAGGTTATTCAATTTACGCCTTAAGACAACACCACTTTGGTTGACACTTGATATACACTAACTTGTTTAATCATTTTGTACAAATTTATAAGTTTTGGACTCGTTGAAAAGAATTCATTAGGTCCGACCCGACCTGTCCCGGCCTGACTGACCCGACCCGGTCCAGACACAGAATTGACGCTGCAACGTAAGGCTCATTGCTAGAGCTCACGCTGTAGCGTGAGTCCCGTGTCCCGCCTCTGCTGCGTGGTGTCGCTGTGACGTGAACCTTAGCATTAGAAGCCACGCTGCAGCGTGAGCTCCGTTTCCCGCCTTCTGCCACGTGGCGCTGCGACGCCAAGCTTAGTGCTTGGAAGCGTTGCTGCGACGTGAACTCCGTTCATTTCCCTGTTTTTCCCCTCGCTGCGGTGACGGATGCAAGGCTTATGAATGACGTTGCGGCGTCATTCACCAGTAGCCGGATTCTGGGTTTGATCCCAGTTCGTGATTCCGACCTCCGGTCACTCCAACCTTCATATCTCCTTCTACACACGTTCAAATTGGTCTATTTCGGACTCTATAAACTCCTAATTCATGGGGTTACAGCATATCAAAAATGTAAAAGCACCCATAAACATTCACAAGTCCAAATATTTGATCAAAGTACAAAGTTATGCTATGTTTTTCGAGTTCTTGACAAGTTTTACAAAAATCATTACTATGAACTCGTTTTAACTCCTTTTTGCTCCATTCCAACTGGATTATGAAGATAACCCATGGAACTACAATATTACTACAACAATTAAAATTAACAAATACGAAATCATAGCTTTACAGTCCTCTAAAAGTCCAAGCTATCCAAGTTCATGTCCAAAGTTCATTGTTCTTGCTCCATTAAGCAAAGGTATGGATTTGCTCCATTTTTGTTCCATTTTGATGTTATTAATGTCTTACATAACCTCTTAACAACATTTATAAACATCTAGAACAAACAAAAACATTAAGAATCGCCAGAAATCTGACCCACAAGCTTAAGAGCTTAAAACTAAGAAAAACTTGAAAAACTTAACAATAAATCGAATGGAATGGATTTGATTGTTTGTTTACCTCTGTAAATCCTTCCTAGAGGTTAAGAAGATTGCCAGGCTTTGCTTTGAGGGGTTTTTCTTGCTTGGCTCCTCTTCTTCCTCCACCCGTGCCTTCTTCCTCTTCCTCCTTTCTTTTTCGGCGACCCTCTTCCCTATTTCCGGCGACTTTCCCCTTCTTCCTTCTTCCTCTCTGTAGCTCTCTCTCTCTCTGCAGCAATTTTGAATGGGTTGGAAGTTGAATGAGGAGCTAATGGGATTGCAAGAGAGAAATGGAATGGGAGAAGTGGAAGAGTAATTTCGGGAGAAGTGGGTTGGTTGCTCAATGAGGCGTGTCCGACCACTCTCCCTGCCCTCTTGCTTGATTGGTCTAAAAATGGTGGGTTGGTTCCCTCTTGGAGTAACAAGCCAAAATAAATACCCAATACATAAAAAATAACTAACGAGCCCTCCCACTTTTGTGCCCTCCCACTTTTGTACCCAATTTGGTAAATAACTCTACCCAAAATTAAAATGGGTACTCCCATAAATTATTGGGACGCATAAAAATAATTATTATGGGATTTATCCATTTATTCGGAACACCCATATAATATATTTCGGATATAAATTAAATCACTAATGAGCTCAAATAAATATTCCAGCGCTGGAAATAATTATCACTTCGCTCACTGATGAGTAGGTTTTATACCTACGAATCGAATGCCAATGAATGCGAATTATTGTTTATTTCCATGGTTTGTAGTTACGTTTCATGCATTTCATGTGTTTCTGTAGGTTGCACATGTTGGGAATAAGTTTAGCGAGAATTGGTTGGACTTTGCTGTTGCAGGTGCTGAGTTGCTGAGGTATTAGTGCAGCGCGGCCGTGCCCAAAATGAACTAGGGTGCAGCGCGGCCGCGCCTGTCTCCAGGCTTTGGAAAAAATTGGCTGCCAGGGTAGCGCAGCCGCGCGCCATTCAAGCTTTTTCCCAGCGCGGCCGCTCCGTTTCGAGAAGGGGCAAATTTGTCTTTTCAGCAGATTTAAGCAGATTTGATTTGAATTGGGATTTGAAACTTTGTAATTAATTAGGGTTTTTATCAGATACTATAAATAGTTGTTTTTAAGTTACTTTCAAGGTTGTTGAACTTATTATTAGCAAACCCTAGTTTAGAGCAATTTGAGAAGACTTGAAGCAAGCTAATAGCAGGAAGGAAGTAAGGAGGAGAAAGATAGAGATTCAAGGATTACTTTACAGTGTTTTTTCTTCTCTCTTTTTTTTACTCTCAACTTTTGAATGCTATTAAACTTGTGGATGTTGAATTCTAGTTTAATTATGAACTAAATTTCTTTTTAAGGCTATAATGGATCTTATTGCGTAATTTTGAATAGCATGCTTCCTAGAATTTTATGATTAGTTACTTTTGGATTGTCTATTATGGTTTTTGCTGAATTGCTTAATTATCTGGCCAATAATTACTGGGATATTCTATATGAACTCGAGAGATGAAGTATAGAATTAGATCTGACCATAGTAGCATGTGTTTGTGTATTCTGCTGTCGATGGAATTCATAATTTGTGTTTAGGATATAGATATACCTATTCATCGCATGTAATCAAAAAGGGAACCTGGACGTTAAATCCTTTTAATTGTAATTCACATAGAAATATAGTGAATTAGTTATCTAGGGTGATTAACTTAGGTCTATCAATTGTGGATTTGAGTTGAGTTGTTTATGAAACATTGAGAGATGATCATAAATAGTGATAAGTTCCTGGTTAACAATCCAAAATGACTAAGATGATCCAAAGGGAAGTTTGTGGAACAAAATAAAGCATTAAGTGAAGTTATAGTCTTAAGTCTTTAAAAATCTGTTTTCAAACTAGTGGTAGTAATTTACTTTAGAATTAATTAGTTAAATTCAAAACTTCAGAAGTCAATAATTATTTGTTTACTAAAATTGATTTGATTTAGAATTAGAAATTGTCATTATAAACTCAGTTTTTCTCTGTGGGACGATACTCTACTTTCACTCTATTACTTGTAGACTGCGTATACTTGCGTATTTGTGCTAGTATAGAATTAGGCAAACAAGTTTTTGGCGCCGTTGCCGGGGAACAATTGTGTCTAGTATTTCAAATTTTAATTCTATACTAGCACAATTGTTCCCCGGCAAAATTCCTAACAAAATTCTTTCTGCCGGCTAAGTCTGCTAAGTTAAGAAACAAGATTTCTACTTTTGAGCAAAGTCATGGAGAGTCACTGTACGAGGCTTGGGAAAGGTTCAAAGAGTTATTGAGAAGATGTCCACATCATGCGTTACCCAAGTGGTTACAGGTTCAGACATTCTACAATGGGTTGAGTAGTAACACGCGAACAATTATAGTTGCAGCTGCCGGGGGAGCACTTTTGGATAAGAATTTTGATGAAGCTTTCACCTTATTAGAGACTATGGCTGCAAATAACTATCAATGGCCGACGTCGAGGATGAATCACCAAAAGGTAGCTGGGGTATTGGAAGTCGACGCAGTCACAACATTAGTGGCTCAGATGGCAGCAATGTATAAAAAGATCGATGCTATAGCAGATTCAAAAACTTAGCAAGTGCTTTATGTTTGTGAGCTATGCGCAGGTGCACATCCTACAGAATGTTGTGCCATTAATCCTAAAGCGGTTCAGTTTGTGGGTAGCTACCAACGTCCTCCAAACCCATACCAAAACACTATTAATCCAGGGGCAAGAAACCATCCAAATTTCTCATGGAGCAATAATCAGAACCAATAACAAGCTCCTAGAGCATCATATCCCCCTGGATTTCATAATCAACATCATCCGGTAGCTACACAACCGCAAATAGAAAAGAAACCAGATTTGGAAGAAATCTTGATGAAATATATGGCAAGCAATGATGTGTTGGTAAAGAGTCAAGCAGTTGCCATCAGAAATCTGGAAAACCAAGTGGGATAAATGGCCAATATATTGAACAACAGACCTCAAGGATCTTTGCCAAGTGATACGGAAGTTAACCCCAAGAGAGAAGGTAAGGAACAATGTCAAGCTGTCACACTTCGAAGTGGGAAACAACTGCAGCAGAGCAGCGCGGTCGCACCTGAAATACAAAGGGATGAAGCGTAGCCGCGCCCTTCCCCAGTCTCAACTTATGCATAGAAATTGGTAGAAAAAGAAAAGGAAACGGAAACTGAGATGAAAGAAAAGGAGAAAGCAAATCAATCAGTAGTATACCCTCCTGTTCCATATCCACAGAGATTTCAGAAGCAGAAATTAGACAAACAGTTCTCCAAATTCCTTGAAGTCTTTAAGAAGCTACAAATCAACATACCGTTTGCAGAGGCTTTAGAGCAGATGCCAAGCTATGCCAAGTTCATGAAAGGAATTTTGTCGAGGAAGAAAAAGCTGGAGGATTATGAAACAGTTGCGTTGACTAAAGAGTGTAGTGCTATATTGCAAAAGAAGTTGCCACCGAAATTAAAGGATCCTGGTAGTTTCACTATCCCTTGCACCATTGGCAGCTTATCAATCAACAGATGTTTATGTGATTTGGGTTCTAGCATCAACCTTATGCCTTTATCGATATATGTCCAGCTGGGTTTACCTGCACTGAAACCAACCAACATCTCTCTTCAGCTTGCAGATAGGTCGGTTACATATCCTAGAGGTATTGTGGAAGACATTTTGGTAAAAGTGGATAAATTCATAATCCCAGCTGATTTCATCATTTTGGACTATGAAGAGGACAAAGACATTCCTATCATACTTGGGAGACCTTTCTTGGCAACTGGTAGAACACTTATAGATGTGCAAAAAGGCGAATTGACTATGAGGGTGCAAGACCAAGAAGTGACATTTAATGTGTTAAAAGCCATGAAATTTCCTATGGAGGAGAAAGAGTGTTTCCGGTTGGAAATGGTAGAAAAAGTGGTGGATGACGAGTTTTTGAGGAAATTGACTGAGGATCCGTTGGAAACTACTTTATTGGGGGAAACTGACATGGATGACCCAGAGATGATGAAATTTCTTCAAATTCTAGATGCAGTGCCGAGAGTACGCAAATTTCAAATCCCTTTTGAACCGTTGGAACTTACTGACAAATCCTTAGAGCGCTTAAAGCTATATCTTGAAATACCTCCTACACTTGAACTTAAACCTTTACCTAGCCATCTTAGGTATGCTTATTTGGATGAATCATATACTTTGCCTGTTATTATTGCATCTGTACTTAACGAATTGCAGGAAAGTAAGTTGATACGTGTTCTCCGGGAGTACAAATCAGCAATTGGTTGGACCATCGCAGACATTAAAGGGATTAGCCCATCATTTTGTATGCACAAGATTCTTTTGGAAGACGATGCCAAACCAACAATTGAGCAACAAAGGAGGCTGAACCCAATCATGAAAGAGGTGGTGAAGAAGGAAATTTTGAAGTGGCTTGATGCAGGTATCATTTACCCCATCTCCGATAGTAGTTGGGTGAGTCCAGTACAGTGCGTGCCTAAAAAGGGTGGCATGACGGTTGTAGAAAATGAAAATAATAAGTTAATACCGACAAGGACAGTGACCGGATGGAGGGTTTGTATGGACTACAGAAAACTAAATAAGGCGACCCGCAAGGATCACTTTCCTCTACCCTTCATTGATCAGATGTTAGATAGACTGGCTGGACATGAGTTTTATTGCTTATTGGATGGCTATTCAGGTTATAATCAGATAGTGATTGCCCCCGAAGATCAGGAGAAGACTACCTTCACATGTCCTTATGGTACTTTTGCTTTTAGAAGGATGTCTTTTGGCTTATGTAATGCACCAACAACGTTCCAAAGATGCATGATGGCTATTTTCTCAGATATGGTCGAACACAATGTGGAGGTATTCATGGACGATTTTTCAGTGTTTGGTGACTCCTTTGATAATTGTTTGGAAAATCTGGTCCTGGTTCTGAAAAGATGCGTGGAAACCAATTTAGTGCTCAATTGGGAAAAATGCCACTTTATGGTACAAGAGGGAATCATTCTTGGGTACAAGGTGTCGTCAAAAGGGCTAGAGGTAGACCGAGCCAAGCTGGAGACAATCGAGAATCTACCTCCACCAACTACAGTCAAAGGGATACAAAGCTTCTTAGGTCATGCCGGATTTTATAGGAGATTCATAAAGGATTTTTCCAAAATCTCTAAGCCTTTATGCAATCTATTGGAGAAAGATATTCCCTTCAAGTTTGATATGAATGTTTTGCGGCTTTTGAATTGTTGAGAAGGAAACTGACCACAACGCCTGTAATAGTAGCACCGGATTGGTCAAAGCCGTTCGAGTTAATGTGTGATGCTAGCGACTATGCTATTGGGGTTGTTTTGGGCCAATGAAAGGAAACGATTTTTCATGCCATTTATTATGCTAGCAAACCATTGTCCGATGCCCAACTTAACTATACAACCACCGAAAAAGAGTTGCTAGCGGTAGTGTATGCATTTGACAAATTCCAGTCGTATTTAATTGGAACTAAAGTGGTGGTGTTCACTGATCATTCTGCCATAAGATATCTGATTTCGAAGAAAGATGCGAAGCCAAGGCTAATTCGATGGATACTTCTACTTCAGGAGTTCGACTTGGAAATCCGGGACAAGAAGGGGACAGAAAATCAAGTGGCAGATCATCTCTCGAGATTAGAAAATAATGACCACGTCAAGGGAGACAAAATGGTGATCAATGAATTCTTCCCGGATGAACAGTTGTTTGTGATTAGTTCAGAAGTTCCATGGTATGCAGATTTTGTCAATTATTTGGTTAGCAACGTACTTCCCCCAGATTTGACCAGCCAACAAAAGAAAAAGTTTCTGCATGATATAAAAAGGTACATATGGGATGAGCCGTTCCTGTTCAAATATTGTGCCGATCAGATGATTCGACGGTGTGTGCCACAAAGTGAAATAGAGAGTATCTTACATCATTGTCATGATTCGCTATATGGAGGTCATTACGGAGGCGAAAAGATAGCTGCCAAGGTATTACAGGCAGGATTTTTCTGGCCCACGTTGTTTAAGGATGCCTACCACTTCGTTCAGAGATCTGATAGATGTCAAAGGATGGGAAATATTTCCAAACGTCATGAGATGCCTTTGAATGCCATTTTAGAAGTTGAAGTCTTCGACGTTTGGGGAATAGATTTTATGGGACCATTTCCATCTTCCTTTAACAACCTCTACATCCTTTTGGCGATCGATTATGTCTCTAAATGGGTGGAAGCAAATGCTTTGCCGACTAATGATGCCAAGGTGGTTCTAAAATTTTTGCAGAAAAACATCTTCACACGATTTGGCACCCCAAGGGCAATTATCAGTGATGAAGGGAGCCACTTTTGCAATAGGTATTTCACGGCTCTCTTGGCCAAATATGGGGTAAACCACAGAATTGCTACAACTTACCATCCCCAAACCAGTGGTCAAGCCAAAGTTTCAAATAGAGAAGTGAAGAGGATTTTGGAGAAGATTGTTAATCCGAATAGAAAAGATTGGTCAACAAAGTTGGATGATGCGCTTTGGGCTTATCGGACAGCTTATAAGACACTCATTGGCATGTCACCGTACTAATTAGTCTATAGCAAGGCGTGCCACCTTCCGGTTGAGCTTGAACATAAAGCATATTGGGCCATCAGAAAGTTGAACTTTGATCTCACGGCTACGGGGGAAAAGAGACTTCTTCAGCTTAATGAACTTGATGAATTCCGTCTACAAGCATATGAGAACTCAAAGCTATACAAGGAAAAAGTCAAGAAGTGGCACGATCGGAAAATCATCAACAGGAAGTTTGAGCCGGGACAAGCAGTGCTTCTATACAACTCTAGGCTGAAATTATTTCCAGGGAATCTCAAGTCTTGGTGGTCAGGACCTTTCATTGTCAAACAAGCATTCCCTCATGGCGCCGTTAAAGTTTTTGCGAATAATCCGGAAGAGTTATTCAAAGTCAATGGTCAAAGATTAAAACATTATTGGGGTGGTGATGTTGATCTCCAGAAAACCTCAATCACTTTTGCCGATTAAAGTTTGAAACAGGGAGTAGTCAGGCTGAAAGACTTTAAATCAAGCGCTAGTTGACAGGCAACCCAATTTTTAAGTGTTTTTAGTTAAAATTTTGTGATTTTTAGGAATAATTATTAGACTTAGTTTTGTTTTTATCTAGTAGTAATTAGTTACTTTATTTCTTTTTCTTTGCTTATAGGTCATACATCAAGTATTGCACATGAAGAAATCAAAAAGAAGGGCTTTAGAATTCAATTCCAAATTTTTAGACAAGTGCGGCTGCGCCTTAAGTGTTTAGAAATCAAGCGTAGCCGCGCCCTACTTCAGGAATCAAAAAGGCTTCAGCTGGCATACTAGCGCGGCCGCGCCCATATTGTGAAGGAAAGTAGCGCGGTCGCACCTAACCTCAGAGCTTAAAAAGTTCCAGCTGCCACACTAGCGCGGCCGCGCCGTACTCAAGCCAATTCCTAGCGCGGCCGCGCCGCGATCGGATCCCAGGTTTTAAAACCCAGTTTAAACTCGACCCATTGATTACTCCTTTTATTTTACCGCTTGGAGTCTCATTCTTAGTAACCTCTCCCAATTAGCATCGGTCACTTCTCTTCTTCTCTTCCTTTTCCAAATCTAAACCAATTTCCTACCAATATAAACTCCTTCTCCAAATCAAACACTTCCAATTACAAACCCTAACTTCTGTTTTCTCTTCATCTTCGTTCTTTCTCCAATTCGTCACCTCTTACAGCCTACTCTTCTCTTCAAACCCTAAAATACAAATCATTCAACAATCTAAGTGTGATCCAAGAAGGTTTTCAGTGCATTGTAGTGGGATATCAAGGAAGTGTAGTGGTTCAAAAAGAAGTAAGTGCATTGTGGTTTAGGGTTTTGCTTCGTATCAAGGTATTACCTCCAATTGACAGATTTTAAGCTTGGGATTGCATTGTATTGGGAATTTTAACTATACACTTCCATATAATTGTGTTATTATTGTTGGATTGAATTGTGCATGTAAGTGTATTGGATTGAAATAGTTTTTTAAAACCAAATGTGATTTCTGTCAAGTTTGGGGGTCTTCACGTTGTTGTGCGTTGGGATTGAGTTATTATGACTTCTAAGAGACAACGTGGGGAATCTTCTAGTTCTCAGGCCCCTGTTGAGTCAGTGGAATTCGATAGAAGTCGGTTTATTTCTACAGAGGCTGAGGAATTCTATCATAAGGTTTTGCTTGGGAAGATGTTTGTCTTGGAACGTGGGCTAAAGCCTGATCCGGATTTAGATGGTCAAATGATGAGCATGATCCTAGCTAAGGGTTGATTGTTGTTTGTGGAATCACCATTGGCAGCCCCGATATCAGTCATTCAAGAATTCTATGCTAACGCGAAGATCACCAAGGACAAGACCGCTTTTGTGCAAGGTTGCCAGGTGCCATACAATAGCAAGAGTATCAATGCCATATACCACTTGCCTTCTATTCACCACACCGATCCGAAAAGTTTATACTCTACGAATTGGGACACTAAATTGGAGCGCATCAAGAATATTTTGTGCAAGCCGGGTACAGTATGGACAACGAAGCAAGGGACGGATTAGAAACTCCACTTTCCTCACACAGCCTTGAGTCGTTATGGAAAGGCCTGGTACAGTTTTATTTGTGCCAATCTCATGTCAACCAGGCATCAAAATGACGTGACCAAGGATCGGGCGATTTTGTTATATGGAATTGTGCAAGGAAAGAAGATTGATGTGGGGTATGTTATCCATCAGTCCATACGCCGACACCTTCAAGGTGGTACATCAGGCGGTCTCCCTCATGCATCGGTGATCACTCGTTTATGCTTGGCCGCTGGGGTGGAATGGGGTGATAGTGAGCCCGTGCAGCTCCCGATGAACACTATTGATCATGCTACTATTGCTAAGTACAAGGTTTGGGCTGGTGCTCCTTCTCATGCCCGTGGAGTAGGATTTCTATTAGGGGATCACAGTGAGAGTGAGGAGGCATTCGATCAGCCGCTGACTGAACCTGAACAGCCATTTCATGTGTCTGAGGCTAGATTAGATCGAATGGAGAGGCGTATGACTCGGCGGATGGATGCTATTCACACGAGTATGACCGAGCTTCGATTTTTCTCCACTCAACTCTCGGACAGTTTTTCGCAGGCCTTTTCTCAATTGGGCGTTCAAGTTCAATTCCCAACGTTTGGTGAAGCTCCAACTTATCCGCCTCCGGACACACCTTCAGATGGGGAGGATGCAGATGATGTTCCCTCAGATTAGGGGAGTTTCTCTTTCCTTTCCTTTTACTGTTTTATCCAATGAGGGCATTGTCTATTTTAAGTTTGGGGGAGTTCTTTTAGATCATTGTTTAGCATGTTTGTTAGTTTTGTGCATTATATCTGTTAGTATGTTGGCATATCATTGTGATCATTGTGAATCTTGCATAGTTATGGTTGGTTGTGTTAGGTGCATTTAGTTTGTTTGCATGAATCCAAGTGATTAGTTGGTATGATTTTGGCTCGGCCAATGATGAGATGGGTATTACTGTGTTAGCTTGGACAGTGTGAAGGTCGTTAGGGATGATATAATTTAGATCATGAGATTAATTATGCCTGTCATAACTTGAGTTATTGGATAACACGAACAATTTGATTAATTTGACTGCTGGAGTTCAAAGTGTTGCATAATTGACTTTTACATGAGAATTGGGTAAAAATATTTTTTGTTAGGTGAATCAACAAGGAAGACTAAATAAGGTAAAAGCTGAGTTTGGGGGTTTCTTTTTAAGGCTAAAAAAAATGGCAAATCCAAAAATACAATAAATGCGTTGACTAGTTGGGTTATGTGGCCTTTATCACTCGGGTAATTAGATCCTTAGAGGTGTCTTAACACCTAGTGCCCTAAATCCGACTGGTTTGGTGTTAGGTTTGTATAACGCGAACATGCAATCAAATTACATAAATAAAGCGGAAGCGCGATAAAATCAGATTTTAAAATTTTATACAAACCATCACCATGATATTTCTTTATGCACAACTATTAATTAAACGAAATAGATAGAGATTAAGAAATTATACCCTCGTAGAACCGTGCTTCCTCTGGTACAAGTGCTTCCTTTGGTACAAGTTCAACTCCAATTCCTTCGTGTTCTCCTTGAATTCCACCGATTAAATTCCTTCCTTTGATCAACGTTAGCCACCCAAGTGTTTGGCCTCTAGAGGTGATCCACTAAGGAATAATATCTATTCAAGAAGATGGGTGTTGGCAAAACCCTAGTTTCTATCTCTATAGAAATTGTAAGTACTCTCCGCAATTCTTATGCAAGAGTGTGTAACCCTAATCTATGATAAGACTTCTCTTATTTATAGATGTAGGAAAACCCTTCCCTAAACTATTTAGGATTAGGGTTTCTATTCTAATTAAACTCCTTTAATTAAATTAAACTCCTAATCCAACTAGGAATTCATGTGAGAGTACTTCTATTAATTAATTCCCAATCCCTATTAGGAATTAAATAATAGTAATAGTAATAATAATAATAAGACTCCTCTTATTAATTTATATTTAATATTTTTAAAATATTAAATAATAAATATTAAGCTATTTAATTTATTCTATCTACATAGACTAAATTAAATACACATAACTTATTATTACAATTATGCCATTTACTTCTTAAATAAATATTTTTCTTTTGCGGTGTGACCCTTTAGGTTCTCCATATTAAACCGGTTGTGAATAAATCAATTAGAGCAATTCTAATCTTATTTAAATAAATAAATTAAACTATTTAATTCATTTAAATATTTATTCTACAATAAGGGTAAGCCCCCTTAGCGATCAACGACTTTCCAGATAATATAGATTTCAACATTAATCATAAAAGAACCTTTCAGTGCATAGTTACCGTATAATTCAATCCTTCTACCATACAATGTCCCAATTAAATATAAGACATGGAATTACTGTCAAGTCTTATTTTATTTAATTATATGTATTTCGATTCTCAAATACACAACTCTAAATAATGCGAATTAGAAACTCTTTTCTAATTTTATTCTGCCTTGGCCAAGGACTACTAAGTTGTCATTTATCGAATCACATAGGATATTCATATCTTTTACTAGACGTGGTAGATTCTTTGTTGATCATTCACCTATCTCCATGTACAACTTATTATACCCAATCATACCCTTTGTTATACCCTAAAGGTCTTAAGGGACATATCAAAGTATAACTCATCATACACAAGATACTATGATGATCTCAAGTCCAAGGATCACTTGTACTACTATCACTAGAGGAATTCCTATTGATAGGCGAGTAAAACTCCATTAGGTATTCCTTAGCGAGCCACGTTTAGTGAACTTATTCTCCAATAAGCACCTACATACTTGCTTTAGTGTCTCCACACAAATGATTATGAGATCAATCATCCTCTTCTTAAGAGCAAGCAATGTATGTACTAATCTATCCGGATTCACTAATCCCCTTTTTAGTAATCCAACGATTAGGAACGATTTTAGTTTGTGAGCTATCTAGAATTTAGATCTCATTAGCATGATCACCATCATGATTCTAAAAGCATTGCTCAAAACTATGGATTTATCACATTTAATATAACAACACTATGTAGATAATATAAAATGCCTTTAATAACCGAATAAGATTACAAAGTATATGCTACATCATATCAAATATGATTGGCTTATGTGCATACTACTTTCAATCTCTCACTTGCACTAAAGCCAATAGTCGTGGTATCTAATACCCTTCTTCTCTAAGTGACGATCATCCTGCCGTTTGGATAAAGCTTCAGTAAATGGATATGCAATGTTGTTTTTGAGAGTCCACTATCTCTATAGTGACTTTTTCTTTTTTCAGTGATTCCTCTAATCAAATGAAAGTGCCGCAACACATGTTTGGATCCAAGATGAGACTTAGGAACTATTCCTTGTTCTGTAATGAACTTTTCATCCAAACAATCAACTTGCAGCTTCATTTACAGCTATATACTTTGTCTTTATCACTAAACCAACAACTTTTTGCTATTTTGGAACCTTTCCAATTCACTGCAACACCAATTAAGGTAACAATTTACCCTAAAGTGGATTTGTTATTGTCTTGGTCAGTCTGAAAAACTTGAGTCTTTTTAGCCCTCTAGTTTTAATTCAGACCTACCATGAATCATGATCACATCTTCAATACCGGTTAAGTACTTAAGATGTTTATCACTGTCTTACAGTGATCTTCTCCAGAATATGACTGATCAACATCAGACCTTGTATATTCATTGCATACATGATAATAACTCATGTGATCTCTCTTTTATTGGAGATAATTTTAGAGAGATTCACTCTATGGCTCATCATCATAAGACCTCTCTTGGAGTTTGCCATGCTAAACGCCTTTAGCATCGAATGATTATACGTTCATTGGGTCAAGCCGAACATCCTTTTAAATCTATCTATATAGATTTATATCCCCAATTTATAGGATGCTCCTCCCAAGTTATTCATGGAGGAATGTTTAGACAATTTTATCTTTACTGATTGTAGCATTGGTGTGTCATTCCTTATCAGTAATATATCAACATATAATACTAGGAATGTCACAGTACTCCCACTAACCTTTTTGTACACACTAGGTTCATTCTTGTTTTTGATAAAATCAAACTCTTTTGATTGTCTCATCAAAATGAATGTTCCATCTTTGAGAAGCTTGCTTCAATCCATAAATGGATCATTGTAGCTTAAAACACGATTTGCTTCAACCTTTGAAACAAATTCCTCTGCCTGTATCATACATACATTCTCCTCAAATCTTTATTGAGGAAGGATGTATTCACATCCATTTTGCCAGATTTCGTAATAAGTTGTAATCACAAGCAAAATCCTAATGGACTTGAGCATTATCCCGTAATAAGGGTTTATCACAGTCAATTCCTTGACTTGAAAAACCTTTTAAACATGTCTGCTCTTATAGGTCTCCACCTTGCCATTTGCCCCAGTCTTTCTCTTAAAGACCCATATTCACCCTCTAGGTACTATGCCCTTTAGTGGAGTAACCAGAGTCTATACTTGGTTCTCTTACATGGAGTCCATTTCGGATTTCATGGTCATCTGCCATTTCTCTGAGTGTCTACTACTCATAGCCTCATCGTATAAAACTGGATCATCATCCTCTATTATGCGTACCTCATCATCATCCTCTATGATGAATCCATACCTCCCAGGTATCTTCGGTACTCTTCCAGATTTACGATTCGGTTGTGATACAATAGGTCTATCTACAGGTTCCTCGGTTTGACTTGTAGTACTTTGTGGTTCTTGAACTCCTTCAAGATCTATTATCCTCCCACTAGCTCCTTCAATGATAAACACCTTTATCTAAGAAGGCAGCGTGTAGGATTATAATAATAATACCCTAAACTTTCTTTAGGATATTCCACAACTCTGCACTTGTCAGATTTTGTCCGAAACTTATCTTTTGAAACCTTTTTCACATAAGTTGGATAACCCCTTATCTTAACATACTTAAGATTAGGAATTCTCCCTATCCATAACTTTTATGGAGTCTTGGGGCCGGATTTTGAGGTTACCTTATTTTGTAGATATGCAGTCGTTTCTAGGGCATAACCCCAGATGGATACTAGAATGTCGGTAAAAATCATTATGGACCGCACCATGTCCAACAAGGTTCAATTTCTCCTTTTAGATACACCAATCAATTATTGCGTATCAAGAGGTGTCCATTATGAGAAAATACCATTTTGAGATGATCTAGAAACTTATTGCACAAGTATTCCTTCCTCGATCTGATCAAAGAATCTTGATACTTTGTCAATTTTTTTCACTTCTGAATTCTTTGAACCTTTCAAATGATTCAGACTTGTATTTCATCAAATACACATATTCAACTTTTTGAATGATCATCTCCTTTTTATTTTACTAGTTTGTTCAATTTACAAAATTATTTTTTCATATAAGTCAAGTTTACAAAGTCCATCAAGCGATCTTCTAGTTTCAAACAAAACATTATCATTATAAATAGAACAACAATTGTTCTTAAATATAATACCAAAACCTTCCTTGTCCAACAACGGAAGTAATAATGTTTCTAAAGAGAACTGGAACATAATAACAACTTATTAACTTAATAGACTTGCACGTAGGCAATGCTAAACTATAAGTTCTTACGGCTAATGTAGCAACCATTGCTCCATTCTCCACACGTAAGATTACTTACTCTTTGTTTAGCTTTCTACTTCTGCTTAGTCTCTGCATTGGATTGCATATGTGAGAACTACATCCGGTATCCAATACCCAAGTAGAACCTTGACTTACAAAAATATTTATTTCAATCATGAACAAACCTATATCTGTAACCGAAACTTCACTAATCTTCTTCTGGTTAGCCTCTGCAAGATGTTCCTTACATTTTCCTTTCCAGTATTTAGGCTTATTGCAGTGGAAGCAAACTCCTTTGCTATCTGTATCAGTCTTGTTCTTATTGTCCTTTGTTTTTTGCCTTTCCATTTACCTTCTTTGAATTGTTCTTCTTTTAAGAAGATCCTTTGGCCCTCTTCCGCTTCCTGGAAGAATCATCTACCAGTAAGACTTGGTCTTTCTTGGTTGGAAAATAACTCTTTACAGTTTTCAACATGTTTAAGCAACTCAGGCAGGCTGACACATAGCTTGTTCATGTGGAAATTCACAACAAATTATGAGAAAGAGTCCGGTAGTGATTGCAAGATCAAATTTTGGATCATCTATCCATCCATTACTAAACCCAATTATCCCAATTGTTCAATCAGATTGATCATTTTGAGGATATTTGTCTATACTGTAGTGCCATCGGTTATTCTAGATTGGAAGAGCTCTTTAGATATCTAATATCTAGCAGTCCTATTTTCCTCACCATTCAACTCCTTGAAGGTGCAGGAGTACAGTAAGAGCATCCATAGTTTTATGCTGACGCTGAAGCTCGTTACTCATGGATGCGAGCATGATGCATTGAGCCAACTGTGCATCATCTTGCTACTTTTTAAAAGTAGCAATCTCTTCCTCAGAGGCATTGTCTGCAACTATTGCAAGGATAGACATATTAAGGATATAAGATAGCTTTTCAGCCTTGAGAACTATTCTCAGATTCCTTAACCAGTCCGTGTAATTTGGTCCGATTAATTAGCATCTAATATGCTACGCAGTGATAGTGAATTAGACATTGTAAAATTCTGTAAAATGAATTTGTAATTTAACAACATTTTAGCATACATTCATTTAATTAATTACCAAAATAAATTAGGTCTTTATTTTAAATTGATATCTCTCACTTTTTCATCAAACTATATTACCCTCAATATATATAGTTCGGTAAATCTAATTAAAGATTTGCTAGTGAGAATAAGGATCCCATTTCAAATGTATATAGCCTTGTGTGACACAACAAACTATATATAAATAAACAGGTAGACAACTATTGTCAATTACATCACTATGTAATTCTTTGTATTTTGCCTCTTAGATTATTTTGATCAAGTGTGACACATCCGAATCAAAATTATTTAAGTTAGTCCAACCTAGCACTTCCATATATTCGAAAGAAAAACACTGTCCTTGTGTGACACAACAAAACAACATCGTTCAGTCTATTTATAAGCATCAAATGTGATAAAGCAACATCTTAAATATTTAATACTTGCCTTGTGTGACACAACTAACTCATATTAAATATTTAATAATCTATCGCTTTACCATGCTAGAAGGCGACGTTCGATATTCCAAATATCTTTGAACGCTTAGGACTTAATATAATTTCTTTGAGGGATTTGTAATTATTATTTGTTTCATCTTGTTTAGCGCGCATGCACACATATATATAAAATACGCGTCATATTATTTTACATGCTGTAGACACCCAATTTTTGCACTTCCTATACTAACCTTGACAGGAGGGCAAATTCGTCCATGGACCCGGCCCACGAGAATGGAAGGAGGACATAAAGATGAAACTCAAAGCCATCTCCACTGGACGAGATCGAGGCCGACACAACGGCGCGCAAATGTCAGGAGTCAGTTACTAATCGCTGCGCTTACCCAGACGGCATGGCACGTTTCCCGGCGATTTCCAGACTGCAGAATGCAAGCCCTTCAACGGAAATCAACGGTACGGCACGGAAATCGAGACGAGGTGCGGAAATGAGAAAATCAGCACAGTCAGCCGCAGATCAATCCGCGGCCAAGGACGGAACTCGAGACGGCACGGGACTCGAGCGCACGGGACTCGAGCGCGGCTGGGGGGAGAACCAAGGGCCAGCCGCAGATCAATCTGCGGCTGCCCTTGGCAGTCCTTTATCAGGCCATTTCGCATACAGAAAAAAGAGAGAGGAAGAAGAGAAAAAATCCAGCAGCAGCAGCTCGGGAAGGAAGAAAAAACAGCAACAAAACAACAAGAATTAAGAAAGAAAGGAGTGAGAAATAGTGAGAAATTGTACCCATCTTGTGAGATTACATCTCATATTTTCTACTCTACTCAATACACAAATCCATACATATTGTGGGGATTATTTGCAAGGTGAAAAATCATTTGTTTTAGCATTTTGTTACACCATTTTTTTGCCAAGTTTTTTTGTCATCCGAATTATTTTGAATGTAGTTGTTCTTGAACATTGACGTGAAATCACGGATTAGGGATTATTAGTGAGGGTTCCATCGGAACAAAATTCTTCCTAATAACCCGAGGATATCCAATTGGTGTAATTTCTAGCTTATTTATGGTGATTTATTGGATGTAATTTATTTAGATTATCATTTTTCGGATATCATGGTGTATTAGGCAAATCCGTGTTGTTTAGTTTTGTAGTATTCATTTTGCCGGTATGTAGTAATCTCGGGTGTGAGCCTAGGAATGCGACCCCGTGGTCCAAATCCGATGATGGATGTTTTGATATATGTAATGGATGCAAGGTACTCGTTTTGTTGTAACATGTAATCGTTGGGCCTTAAAACGACGCTAGAGCGAGAATCGGGTTTAAGGCCCCATAATAGTGAAATATGTGATTGTTGGCGTTAGGGGATATTTTGATGGCTTACATTCCCATGAATAGCCCCCTACGCGTTTGATATTTAGTTCGATTTGTAACACCCAACAAAAGAATTTCAAAGCCAAAACGATAAAGATTTTGCTAAAATTAATCAAAGTAGGATATTAGCATCACAAGGCTAAAATTTGGAAGTGCTAACGAAAGTCGATTCCTATTTTACGAGAAAGCCAAAAGGAAGTTGTTTCCAAATATCACAAAAAGTGGTTTTATAAAGAGAAATAAACGTTTACTAAACCTTGATACATAGGGCGAAAGAGATTCTAGAAATTGCCTATCATTTATGAAAGCGACGTATAAATCTCGATTCCTATTTTGGCTAAGGTTTAACAAACTCACGTTCTACCCAAAACAAACGCTTAATCTCATAGCTTTTGTCAATTTAAAATCAAATCTTTCTCAATAAGAAAATAAGGCTTTCTCGTAAATACCGAAAAGACATTTTTAAGCATTCTCAAAACTAAAGCACGATTTTCCCTAAAAAATCCAAATGATTCTTTCATACAAACTCACCACAACTTTCATTTAGGCACACACACACACACGCACGCATATACGTTTCATGAATTAAAGGATAGGAAAAGCATCAAGATTGCGGTAACCGTATTTCACGGAAGTCGGGGGGTGCCTAACACCTTCCCCTCGCTTAAGCAAGCCCCCGAACTCTATGAATCTCGATTCGCAGACCATTTAATTCGGAGTCACATATGAGCCAGCGATTTATAAAAAACGACAATTCGGATGAGTTGGTACATCCATTTCAAATATACCAACTGGCGACTCTGGTTAATTGGCTCATCATAAAAAACGATCTTTCAAAACCCCGTCGACATCAAGGCCGACCTTTTCCCCAAAATAATCAAAACCAAAAGGCTAAAATAGGGAAAGGAAAAGAGACGAGAAAAACCCGGCGTCGACAGCTGGCGACTCTGCTGGGGACTTTAGAAGGTTTAAGCCGCATTCAAATCTTGATACTATCCTATCCTTTAAAATTCATAAAAATGTGTGTGCATGCGATATTTTGATTTTTTTGTTTCTCTTGTTGTGTGATCGTGTGTTTGTCCAAATAGATGAATGATTGAATGGAATTGCTTTACTCTTAAGTAATCATTTGCATACGGTGAGGACGATGAATGTGAATGTATGTTGAGAGAGTACCTCCTCCTGAGGCGAACCTGTCGGTTGCTTATTACTGGACTCGAAGGGGCTGCTCCCCGGAGATGGCTCAGGAAACGCACCACCCAAATCCGCTCCAATCGAAAGGGCTCAAACGAGTAGATTGCGAAGATTTGGGGACCTTCATGCCAAAAAGCCCGTGAGAGTAACCCTAGGATAGGTCATCCTCAGATTAACCCAACACAGGAAAACTCTCTTCATGCCTTTTTACGTTTATATGTCTAAATGTCATGATCTCATTCAATATTCATATATCCCTTTCCTGTGTCAAAAGAGATTACTAAACTCTGTGAATGGCAGGGAATAGTTGGGGAAGCATAATAAAACATGCTTAGCATTGGTTATTGCATTAAAGGACTACTAACTTTCTGTTTTACAGGGAAAGATTAAAAAACCGAAAGCACAAAAAGTTACAGCTTTTGCATGCATCCATATCCTTTCATTTCCCCGGACTAAACTTCGAACCGTTGTTTTGTAGGATTGCTCCTCAAACCCGTTCGCAGTCTAAGAAAGCCCAAAATTCTACATCTGAAATGGCTGATCTTCCTAATCATGGTTCCATATCTCGGGAAGAGTTTGATGACTTCAAAAAACAGATGATGGAAATGGCCACAATGCTAAAGGAGCAGTTCCTACTCAGACAGGATCCGCCAAGCCAAGGACCACATAATATTCCACCACCAGGGGGTGACCAGAGTCCTCCTAAAAATATTGCAAACCTGGGTAAGGATGACCAACCCCAACTCAAGGACGAGCCAGTCATTCCAAGGGTCGTTCCCATACCGAACAAGACAGTGATTACTATCCCAGAGGAGGGGGACACTGACGACCTTCGGAAAAAAATGAGACACATGGAGAAGACCATCCAATCTCTGCGAGGCATAGGCTCCCTGGGTAGGGTCAATTACTCGGATCTGTGTGTTTTCCCCGGAACCAGATATCCAGAAAAGTTCAAAGTCCCCGAGTTTGAAAAATACAATGGAAAGGGAGACCCCTACACGCATTTGAAAATATACATTGGAGAACTCGGGTCTTATGCCGAGGACGAGGGGTTGAGGATGCAGCTATTCCAGAAAAGCTTAACAGGGGAGGCGAGGATCTGGTATGCCCGCCTTGACAACGCCCGAATCCACAACTGGGAGGAATTGGCCCATACTTTCTTAACCCAATACAGCTTTCAGGCCCAGATGGCCCCTGACAGGTACCAAATGACAAAAGTTAAGAAGCAGCCTAGGGAATCCTTCAGGGAATATGCGCAACGATGGAGGGGCATGGCCGCACAAGTGAACCCCCCGATGAGCGAATCAGAGATGGTGATGACTTTGGTAGACATTCAGGAGGCACCGTATTATGAACGAGTCATATCAGGGATTGGTAGACCTTTCGCCGAAATGTTAAAACACGGAGAAATGGTGGACATGGGTTTGAAATCCGGCAAAATTCGGGATCTCACGGCTTTGGAAACGGCTGCAGAACAGATCCAAAGCGGTAATTATGGCAGCACTTCCCGAAGGGTGCAAAAGAAAAAGGAGGAGGACGTTTCCCTCATCCTTCAGGGCTCGTCCAAAAAGGCAGAAAGCCATCTTCCGGTACAGGTGCAGAGGGTAGGGCCATCCCGGCAGCCCAACTTCACAGATCAAAAAGCAGAGGGACGAAGGAGATATGAGGCCTCGCAAAATCGAGTATTCACCCCGCTCGGGGAGCCGCTTGAACGAGTATTAGCGGTATTAGTAGCCCAAAAGAAAATAGCTGGTCTAGCACCACCGAGTGACCCAAAGGGTAGAAGGTTTGACCCGAGCAAGCGATGTGCATACCACTCCAGCTCCCCTGGCCATGATACACAAGACTGTTGGACACTGAAGCATCGAATCCAAAACCTGATTGACAGTGGGGAAATTGTGGTGGAACAGCCAGACTCCCCGAATGTTAAAGCAAATCCCCTGCCAAGACATGATGGAGGGGGGGTCAATGTGACGGATGACAGTGAAGCTGGAGGGCCGCCGAGGTTAAACTATGTGCAGGAAATTGAGGGGATGATCAACGTGATACATGAGCATGGGAGTGCACGGGGAGTGCCCATCAGATTGATGGGGGTAAGTCCGAATAGCACGGAGGGGCCTGTCAAGTTGACAGCTCCGAGGCCCCTCATCCTTGCCGCAAGGCCGCAAATCCCTATCAGTAGTCTAAAGACGGTACCCTGGAATTATGGGGGAACGCCAGAGGAAGCGGCCAGTTGTGCTTCTGTGACGACAAGGGGAAACCCCTTATATCTTCTCGGGCGAGTCCTTGAAAGCCAAAAGAAAAAAAATGAAGAGATTTCCGAGGACAGGGCCATAGAATTCTTGAGAAGGATGGATCACCCGGAAATGAGGGGGATTCAGATTTTAAATGAGGAGTCAACCTTAACATCAGTCATGGACCTGGTGTTGTCATCCAATGAGCACTGCAAAACCTTGACGAAGGTTCTGGAGGAGGCATACGTGCCCAAGGAAATTAGTGAGGAAGGTTTCGGCCAGCTGGTGGGCCACCTATTGGAGAACGATGTAATATCTTTTACGGATGAGGACATACCCAAGGAAGGAAGGGGACATCGAAAACCGCTACATATTGCGGTAATCTCCTCGGGGTATATCATGAATGGGGTATTGATTGATGGGGGATCGGCATTGAATATTTGTCCTCTCAGCACATTGCAGAAGATGAACATTAATCCCAAGCGCCTACGGGCCAGTCACGTGGTGGTGCGAGCTTTCGATGGTTCCCGAAGGGATACAATTGGGGAAATAGAATTACCAGTGGAAATAGGTCCCTGTACTTTTGATATTTCGTTCTAGGTTCTAGACATCACCGCCAGTTATAACCTGTTACTGGGGAGGCCGTGGATACACATGGCCGGGGCAGTGCCTTCTACGCTCCATCAACAAATCAAGCTAATCATCAATGGGAATCTGGTAACAATCTCGGCCGAATGTGATGACCCTTCTCCTCCCAGGGGTGGCCTACCAGTGATCAATGTGGATGAGTCGGCGGCACCAGCCAGCTTTCAGGCACTAGAGATTAGCACTCCCCAATACAGATGCTTGGGGGCTCCAGCCGTGAAACCAAGGGTCTCTCCAAAACTTACTTTTGTTGCAAAGGAAATGATAAGGATGAAATTCCAGCCTGGACAAGGGTTAGGAAGAAGCAGTCAAGGAATCACCAAGCCCATTCAACTGCCCCATCAGGTAGGCAAGGCAGGTTTGGGATATCATGGAGGTATAACATGGAGAAGCCATCAGGGCATGGCCCCGATTCGATTGATTGGCAGCCCGGAGACCCCGGTCAACAATAAGCAGGGGACTAGCGAGCCTGTGACTAGAGCAGGGGGTGAAGATTTGTCCCCCACAAATGATGAATTAGCCAAAAGGGAAAGTTTTCTACAGGAGATCGCGGAAGAGTTCGAAACCCAGTGCTATATCCCCGGACAATTAATAAGCAATGAAGAGGGGACGAATGTTGCCACACCCGGAGCTCAATAAAATGTGCCTATCATCGATTGGGCAGGGTTGATTATTCCTAAGGAAGGTATGAGAGGAGACTCAGGCGATGTGGCCGTGGTCATCGGGGAAGTGTCCGGTATAAAGCCACCTCTCATCGAGCACATATCGTCTGACCTGACCATCGACAATTGGACAGTGAGGCCCATAATATCCAAACAAGGGTGTACCAATTTGAGTAATCCTTGCCTAACAAACGATCTTTCAAATTTGAATGATGATTATGATTTTGACATTGAGCTGGATTTCGATTTGATGGGCATTGAGCAAGACGAGACAGATTACGACGATGCGCCTGACGAGATCAAAGGATGGGTCGAGGATAAACCAAAACCCAATTTGGACCAAACCATCACCATTGATATTGGAACCCCAGACAAGCCAAAAGAACTCAAGATAGGGATAGACCTCACCACCAGCCAAAAAGTAGAAATAGCTGAGTTGCTAAGCCAATATGAGGATGTCTTTGCCTGGTCGCACGAGGATATGATCGGATTGTCCACCGACATCGTGGTACACCGGTTGCCCATCAAGGAGGGTTTCAGGCCTGTCAAGCAGAAGCTAAGGAAGTTGAAACCTGAGTGGAGCTTAAAAGTGAAAGAGGAAATCATTAAACAATTCAGGGCCGGAATCATTATGGTGTCCACTTACCCGGAATGGCTATCAAATGTGGTCCCAGTGGCTAAACCTGGAGGAAAGGGGAGGGTATGCGTAGACTACAGAGATCTAAACAAGGCCAGTCTCAAGGACAACTTCCCGGTGCCTTTCATACACATCCTGGTGGATAACACAGCCCAGTACGAAATGTGCTCTTTTGTGGATTGCTTCGCGGGATATCATCAGATAATGGTGGCGGAGGAAGATCGGGAAAAGACCGCATTCATCACCCCTTGGGGCACTTTCTGCTATAGACGATTGGCTTTTGGTCTCACAAACGCAGGGGCTACCTATCAGAGAGCTATGATGGCCCTGTTCCATGATATGATGCATAAGGAGATAGAGGTCTACGTGGATGACATTATTGTGAAATCGAGGGTAGAATCTGACCATATAGCCCATCTTAAAAGGCTATTTGATCGACTCAGGAAGTATAACCTGAAACTCAATCCAGCCAAGTGTGCTTTCGGAGTACAATCGGGTAAGCTCTTGGGATTCCTGGTTAGTGATCGGGGCGTTGAGTTGGATCCAGCAAAGATTAAAGCCATTGTGGATATGCCGGCACCTCACACAGAGAAAGAGATAAGAGGGTTCCTGGGAAGAATAAACTTCATCAGCCGTTTCATATCCCACTTGACAACTACGTGCGAGCCAATTTTCAAGTTGTTGAGGAAGGGTGCTTCCCCAGAATGGAATGAGCAATGTCAGAGGGCTTTTCAGACCATTAAAAAGCAGCTGACCGAGGCACCGGTGCTGGTACCCCCAAAGGATGGGATCCCCCTGTTTATGTACATATCGGTCAATGCCATCGCGATGGGATGCATGCTGGGACAAAAGAATGAGGCAGGTAAAGAGCAGGCCATCTATTACCTCAGCAAAAGATTTAGCCAATGTGAACAGAATTACACTCCCATCGAGAAGACCTGTTGTGCTCTGGCCTGGGCTGCAGGGAGATTACAGCATTACCTCCATGGGCATACTACGTACCTGATATCGAGAATGGATCCCCTGAAATATATTTTTGAAAGGCCCATGTTGAATTGTCGACTATCAAGATGGCAGTTAATCTTACAGCAGTTCGACATGGTATACGTAACTCAGAAAGCCATGAAGGGGCAAGGAATTGCAGATCAGTTGGCCGAGACGCCGTCGGGAGGGATGGAACCGTTAGAAACTCCTCTGCCGGGCGAAGATATATTCTGGGTGTCAGATACGAAATGCAATGATGAGGGACAATTCTGGAAGCTGTATTTTGATGGTGCCATGAATGCTGAAGGGGCAGGAGCCGGAGCAGTCCTGGTCTCTATCACCGGGGAACAATACCCCGTGGCTGCTAAACTGCATTTCAGCAATTCGAACAACACCGCTGAATACGAGGGATGTATCTTGGGACTCCGCTTGGCCCGCGACATGGGAGTGAAGAGGCTAGCCGTGTTCGGGGATTCAGAATTGGTAATCAGACAGGCAATCGGGGTGTACAACACTAAAGAGCTTCGGTTACTTCCATACCATCGTTGTGTTACCCAGCTGATGCAAGAGTTCGAAGATATCGCTTTTCAACATATCCCCCGGGGTCGGAATGATTTTGCAGATGCATTGGCAACCCTGGCCTCCGTAATCCACATAATCAAAAGAAAAGACATTCCGCAGGTTGAGATAGCCGTACAGAATGCCCCGGCATATGAGGAACATGTGGCAGTGTTATCAGACGAGGTAGGGTTGGCAAGGCAGCCCTGGTATCATAACATCAGGGAATATCTGAGAGATAGATCCATTCCTGACCAGGCGAGTCGAACTGAGAGGATGAGAATTCAAAAAATGGCGATGAAGTTCTACTTGAGTGGGGATTCACTCTACAAGAGGGATGCTGGTTTGGGACTGTTGCAGTGCGTGGATGAGGCGCAGGCCCAAAGGATTATGAACGAAATACATGGTGGAGTGTGTGGGCCACACATGAGTGGACCGATGCTGGCCAAAAAGATTTTGAGAACAGGGCATTATTGGTTGACCTTAAAAACTGACTGTGATGATCATGTCAAACGGTGTTACCAATGTCAGGCGCACGGTAATGTGATTCATACGCCCCCCAATGAACTGCACTGTATGACCTCCCCGTGGCCATTCTCAATGTGGGGAATGGACGTGATCGGACCAATAGAGCCCAAAGCAAGCAACGGGCACCGATTCATTTTCGTCATGATCGATTATTTCACCACGTGGGTGGAGGCAGCCTCTTTCCCCAAAGTCACTCAGGAGGTTATCGTTGGGTTCATCAGGAATAATGTCATTTGTCGATACGGGCAACCTGAGGTTTTGGTCTCCGACAATGCTAAGAATTTGAACAACGCCCTCATGAAGGGATTGTGCGACCAGTTTAAGATCAAACACCTCAACTCTGTCATTTACCGTCCCAAAATGAATGGGGCAGTGGAGGCTGCCAATAAGAACATCAAGAAGATCATGGCAAAAATGTCTGCTAATCATCGGGGATGGCCAGATCTGCTACCCCTCACCCTGCTGGCATATCGAACATCAACGCGTACTTCTACAGGGGCAACCCCTTACGCTTTGGTGTATGGAATGGAGGCCGTCCTGCCAATTGAGGTTGAGATGGCATCCCTCAGAATAATGATCGATGCTCAGATAAGCGAGGAGGATTGGATGCAAGATCGATACGACCAGTTGGCCCTAATTGATGAAAGGAGGGTGGCTGCTGTTTGGCATGGTCAGTTATATCAACAAAGGATCTCCCGATCATATGACAAAAGGATAAGACCTCGGAAATTCAAGGAGAATGACCTGGTGCTAAAGAGAGTCATGCCTTGCCAAGACGAAGCCAAGGGGAAGTTTGCCCCAAACTGGGAGGGACCTTTTGTAATTAAAAAGGCGCTATCCGGAGGAGCCCTCATATTGCAAGAAATGGATGGTGAGACATTTCCACAACCCCTAAATTCTGACTCAGTGAAGCGATTCTACGCTTAAATCATCAATTTCCTTTTCCTTTGAGGAGCGAACTACGTAGGACCTGATCTCCCAACTTGTGGGGGTACGTAGGCAGCCATCATGGCGCGGTCCGATCCATAAAAAAAAAAAATAATCCTTCCCCTAAAACAAAGCCAATCCCCAACAGCCAGAAAAACCTGCCTAAACCCTCAAAACTTTCCCGAAACCAGCCAACCAATCCTTTCCCTACCAAATTGACATAACTCTGATCAAACCAAACAGTTAGCCAAAGTCTGAAACTCAATCCAATGAAATCGACAGGGGTACGACAATATCTGTCAAATCTCCATCAAGACTTGAGAAGAGAAAGAAAGCGAAATGTCAAAATCATGATCAACCGGATAAGATGATGATCCAATGAAGGGCAACGATACAACAAAGAGGGAAAATGACTAAATTTAAATACCTGTTTACATATATAAGTCTTTTGTTACAAGATTGCCTTCTCAATAACCGATGAAATTAACATAGTCTATGCAGGAAATAAAACAATCTACAAATCTGCAACTAACTGAAGCAGGATGGATAGGGTGGTGGATAGATCTGAGGCATCAGCATCCCCTGAAATCTGCCGACCCACCATGTCGATGCGGTCCAACAAGGCAGCGGCTCGGCTGACAGTCCCAGAGTGTGCATCTATGACTGTCCTAGCCTGAAGAGCAATGGCATCTCTATCAGCTATGGCAGCATCTCTGGCTAGAATAGCAGCATCCCTCTCAGCAATGGCGGCATCCCTCTCAGATTCAATAGCCATCAAGGACAGTCGGATCCGGCTATGTTCAGTGTCCTGACTAGGGAGAGAGTCGGCTGAGATCGAGTGATATATGGTATCGTCTGGGAAAGTCACTCCAGAGTCATCGAAAGTCCCAGTCTGATTCACATCAACCGCATCCGAATCTCCGCGCAGCCATTGCACATAAGCGAATGTCCGGATGGGGCAACTATCATTGTACTCGGCCAGGATCCTACGAGGCCAAAGATCATATACCCGCAGTAGATCTCTCTCTATCTGGGATGAGGTAGGGAATCGGTAGTCGGCCGCGCCCGTGAAGGGGTGGAAATCCTGTGTCTGATCAAACTGCCCCATCACCGCCATGGGATGATAAGTCGTCACACCCCTCAAGCCAGCAATGGGAATGAAGTCCAGGTCGGGCACATGAGTCAAGAAGCTCATAAAAGAGCAATAACCCGAATAAACCAGGAGATGAAAGGGATCCTCGATGACCGACAGAAATGCTGTCCAGGAGGCCGCATCAGTACAGCTCACAGGACGAAATGAAAATTGCGTGGTTATGTCATGACTGAAGCAAAACCCTTGGCGACGGAGGTGGCCGATGGGACTAAGATGACTCATGAACCACACATACAACAAAGTCGAGCTCCCTCGGAATACTCTGCCTCGGAAGGACTGACAGTATGAGGCTGACATGTAAGTATCCGCCAATATCATGGGAAGAATGGTGTGATCCTCCTGAAGGGCCCTAACGGCCGCGACCACCCGCATGTCCAAATGATCGGGTCCCGCGGGCAAGTACAGAACTGAGAGGATACAGGCCATCAAGACGTCTAGCCTCAAAACGCCCCAGCGCTCCTCCGATACAGAAAAATCCCCAGAGAAGTGGCGAAAACTGTTAGGTGAGCCGAATCGGTCAATCAAAAAGTGAAGAGGAACCAAGTGATCTGATGTGATCGTCGATAGTAGAACCGCCCTCCGCAACCCAGTAAAGGTCAAGAACTGACGGCGCATGGGACCAGATGTGATCCTGGCACAAGGTCTATCCAAAGGCAAACCGGTGAAGCGACCATACTCCTCGAGGGTGGGGGTCAGCTCTACTGTCCCTAGCCTGAACACTTGACGAGCAGGGACCCAATATCTCAAAATACCATCCACAAAGCCCGCTGGCACCTGAAAGGTTAATAAGGACCGAGAGTGTCCCAAAAGACCATCTGCGATGACCCTGTCGGCCGGCGATAAACTGCCCAACCAACGGAGGAGGCTGCCAACCAACCCTGTAAGAGGAATGGAATCCAAGCATACCACGACATCTGAGGACGTCATCTGTGAAAAAAAATAGTATCAAAAAGACTGTACAGGGGTCATTTTCTATCCATGAATAAAGAGTGTGCATCGTACAGACAATAATGAAGCAAATGAATTTCATAGAGATAAAAGATAAAGAACTGTGCATAAATAAATAAATGAGTTCAGTACATAGTGCATGAAATGAAAAATAAAGCTAAACAGGTACAGGTACAAAAGCCCTATCCTATCCTGATCTAGATAAAGTCAATCTCATCTATGAAGGCGGGATCCTCAAACTGGTCCCCTGGGGTCGCCGAAGTCGAGGGCCCAAAGTTCATATCGGGGATGTATGGCCACGCGGTGGCATCAGATGAGCTCGGCCCCGCATCATAACCCGTACCATCAGGATCATAGGTGTAAGCCTCCTCCGGGGTCCGGCCTAGCACCCGAAGAAATAGTGACAACTGCTCCACCTGGCGGGTCAAAGTGTCTATCTGCTCAGTGTGGGTAGGGCTCCGAACACAGGCTGTCCAGTCAGTCATCATCACCGAGCCGGGGACCATATCCCCGAGAAAGAATGTGGCCCGGGTCTGAGGACCGATAGTGCGGGGCACCCACCAAGTACGGAAAGCATCACTCGTACTGGGACCCGTAGAAAGCATCCGGCCGTCCTCCCCTGCAAGCATGATCTCTGAAGGCTGAGAGTCCAGCGGCCAGGAAGTAGTGATAGGAAGGGAATGCGGGATCCGGATCTCTCCTGTGACGCATCTAAATGCGCGCTCCCCCAGGTACATCACCCATCCTCCAATACTCTGCAAAGCGAGGCGATGGGTAGAAAGCTCGAACTCCGGGCCAGAAGGGTTCCCATCATCGAACCCATCAGCCAAATGCTCGGAGAGGTAGGGAATCCAGGCGACATCTGCAGCAGTGATCAACTCCAGCTGGATGCGGCAGTGTGCAAAGCTGCCTGATATCGGGACCTCCTCCAAAGTGCTGTGATGCCACCGTCGGCCCCGGGGATAAGTATCAAGGCCGAGAGTAGTGACAGGCCTCAGGCATGGAAGACGCTCGTAGGCCCAGAACTGCGAACAGAAACAGTGAAAAGCATGAGTTACCGACAGACGCAGAAAGAAAAGAAATGAATTGACGGGAAATACATTAAGAAAAAAGAAAGAGGCCTCACCAGCAGGAAGTGATAGAATCCGAGCCAAGCGTCTGTCTGGCCCTCCGAACGTAGACGCATGCCGTGGAGGAAATAGGCAAAGGTGAATGACCCCCAGTCATAGTCACCAATGCGGTCCACGTCTCTGACCGCTCCTACGACGCTGAAATGAATGGTGGAGGAGTTGTTCCCCAGAAAACAACCCCTCATGATGGTCAGGAACAGGCGTCATAGCAGAATGTCCCTGGTGCCCTGATCCACTGGAATGGGCAGTGCGTACAGACCCCCAACAGCATCGACAGCCAAAGCGCTGGATCGAATGCTACGGGCCTTAAAGACCCGATCCTCAGCACCGAAGCCCAATAAAGCCCGGACCTCCACAGGAGTGATGTCGAGATCTAGAGGAACGCGGGACCCGGCAAACTCTATGCCCGTAATATATCTCCAATCCCAGGGGGTCAGCACAACCTCGCAGTCAAGAAGGTGAAGAGACTGCGTCTGGTGAAACCAGCGCTCAGATAAGGCCCTCATGTAACCCCAGGGGCACTGGCGGGGAATGATAGTAAAAAAGTGACGGAAGCCCCAAGAATCCACCACCGCCCGGTAGTCACTGTGCAAAGCCGTGTAGAGGGAGTAGATGTTGAACCAGTTGCCCCTCGGCTGAGTAAACTCGGGTACCTGGGGCAATCACCAATGGGTCAGTCCGGATAAAAGGAGAATTGAGAAATTGAGAATAAAATCAGAATAGAACCGAATATACCTCGTTAGCCACGAGAGATGCCGAGGGATGACGACTGAGATCCCGACCCAATAGATCGGGGATCTGCACAGATGCGCCAGACGGGGCACTATGAGGAGATGGAGCCGGTGTGCTGGAGGATGGTCCCTCTGCCGCGACCTCCGGAGGAACAGCCTCCTCAACGTCCGGATGATCAGGACGAATGACAGCCTCCGCCAAGCGGCGAGCCTGACGGGTCCGAGGAGGAACGGGGGCAGGTGCAGCCCTACGACGACGAACACCTGAGGTCCGTGACACGGAGGAGCTACTATGAGCATCGGGATCCATAGCTGGAACAGAACAGGCAAGGAGGAAGGTAAGTTCCCTTTTGAATTATGTCACGAATATTCTAAATTCCTACCCACATCATATAATTAATGCAACATGATGCATGTTTATGGTATGTAAAAAAAAAAAAAAAAAAAAAAAAATTCGGCAGAGTTCCGTTTGTAAAATGGACATCCCAGGCATAAGCCAAACGTGTTTTCAATCGATCCAAGCCTCAAACAGATCAAAATTGCATTCATATGTGTAGTTACAACATGTAAAGTACAATAATGCATGATTTTCTTGCAGAAAAGGAATAACAGTATGTGGGACTACATCATGAGCATAAAATAGGACTCACACAATTGCTACATAGCATGTATATATGATGATACATAGCATAGCATTGTAAAGCATACATTTCTATCTCTAAACATGCAAATAGCCAAATGTATAGTAAAACGTTGACAAAATTGAAAAGTGAACGGTCAAAGTGTTACCTGTAGCGCGTAGAGCGATCCTACCGGAGCGGTTTTTGCAGAAAAGTTGGAGAAATCGACAAAAGGCCTTTGCAAACGAGCAAAATCTCAAGAATCTATGTGGGGTACGAAGTTGAAAGTGACAGATCTGGAGGCGGCGAGCCGCTTATGAATCCCGATCTTGGCCGCAGATCTATCTGCGGCTGGCCGCAGATCCATCTGCGGCTGGCCCTGGTGGGTCCACTTAGCTCCCTTGCGACCGTTTGATGTGTCTAGTGAAAATGAATTACGAGATGGGTGACCGGCGACGATAACCGGCCCCGACGAGACGATCGACCGGCGACGATAACCGGCGATTACGAGATGGATGTCCGGCGACGAAAACCGGCTCCGGCAAGATAACCAATCGGCGACGATAACCGGGGGTTACAGGATGGGTGACCGGCGACGATAACCGGCCCCGACGAGACGATCGACCGACGACGATAACCGGCGATTACGAGATGGATGTCCGGCGACGAAAACCAGCTCCGGCAAGATAACCAACCGGCGACGATAACCGGGGGTTACAGGATGGGTGACCGGCGACGATAACCGGCCCCGACGAGACGATCGACCGGCGACGAAAATCGGCTCCGGCAAGATAACCAACCGGCGATGAAAACCGGCTCCGGCAAGATAACCAACCGGCGACGATAACCGGGGGTTACAAGATGGGTGACCGGCGACGATAACCGGCCCCGACGAAACGAGCGACCGGCGACGGGGGAAAAAAAATCGGCTCCGGCAAGATAACCAACCGGCAACGATGAAAAACCGGCTCCGGCAAGATAACCAACCGGCGACGATAACCGGGGGTTACAAGATGGGTGACCGGCGACGATAACCGGCCCCGACGAAACGATCGACCGGCGACGATAACCGGCGATTACGAAATGGATATCCGGCGACGAAAACCGGCTCCGGCAAGATAACCAACCGGCGACGATAACCGGGGGTTACAAGATGGGTGACCGGCGACGATACCCGGCCCCGACGAGATGATCGACCGGCGACGATAACCGGCGATTACGAGATGGATGTCCGGCGACGAAAACCGGCTCCGGCAAGATAAACCAACCGGCGACGATAACCGGGGGTTACGAAAGGGGTGACCGGTGACGATAACCGGCCCCGACGAGACAATCGACCGGCGATGATAACCGGCGATTACGAGATGGATGTCCGGCGACGATAACCGGCTCCGACAAGATAACCAACCGGCGACGATAACCGGGGGGTACGAGACGATCATCCGCATTGCGTTGATACCCTTTTACGAATATGATTGCATCCATTGCATCGTAAGTTGCATCGTAAGGCATATGTGTAGCATCACGTATGTATTGTCATCCATGTGCATTGTCATTTATGCATCAGGTGTCTATTCTTTATCTTGTTCATTTCATTCATCATTTCATAAACATGATAAAGAGGGGCAGCTGTAGACACCTAAATTTTGCACTTCCTATACTAACCCTGACAGGAGGGCAAATTCGTCCACGGACCCGGCCCACGAGAATGGAGGGAGGACATAAAGATGAAACTCAAAGCCATCTCCACGGGACGAGATCGAGGCCGACACAACGGCGCGCAAATGTCAGGAGTCAGTTACTGATCGCTGCGCTTACCCGGACGGCATGGCACGTTTTCCCGGCGATTTCCAGACTGCAGAATGCAAGCCCTTCAACGGAAATCAACGATACGGCACGGAAATTGAGACGAGGTGCGGAAATGAGAAAATCAGCACAGTCAGCCGCAGATCAATCCGCGGCCAAGGACGGAACTCGAGACGGCACGGGACTCGAGCGCACGGGACTCGAGCGCGGCTGGGGGGAGAACCAAGGGCCAGCCGCAGATCAATCTGCGGCCAGCCGCAGATTGATCTGCGGCTATCAGGCCATTTCGCATACAGGAACAAAAAAAAAGAGGGGGAGAAGAGGAAAAATCCAGCAGCAGCAGCAGCTCGGGAAGGAAGGAAAAACAGCAACAAAACAACAAAAATTAAGAGAGAAATAGTGAGAAATTGTACCCATCTTGTGAGATTACGTCTCGATATTTTCTACTCTACTCAATACACAAATTCATACATATTGTGGGGATTATTTGCAAGGTGAAAAATCATGTGTTTTAGCATTTTGTTATACCATTTTTTGCCAAGCTTTTGTCATCCGAATTATTTTGAATGTAGTTGTTCTTGAATATTGATGTGAAATCACGGATTAGGGATTATTAGTGAGGGTTCCATCGGAACAAAATTCTTCCTAATAACCCGAGGATATCCAATTGGTGAAATTTCTAGCTTATCCATGGTGATTTATTGGATGTAATTTATTTAGATTATCATTTTCGGATATCATGGTGTATTAGGCAAATCCGTGTTGTTTAGTTTCGTAGTATTCATTTTGCGGGTATGTAGTAATCTTGGGTGTGAGCTTAGGAATGCGACCCCGTGGTCCAAATCCGATGATGGACGTTTTGACATATGTAATCGATGCAAGGTACTCGTTTTGTTGTAACATGTAATCGTTGGGCCTTAAAACGACGCTAGAGCGAGAATCGGGTTTAAGGCCCCGTAATAGTAAAATATGTGATTGTTGGCGTTAGGGGATATTTTGATGGCTTACATGCCCATGAATAGCCCCCTACGCGTTTGATATTTAGTTCGATTTGTAACACCCAACAAAAGGATTTCAAAGCCAAAACGATAAAGATTTTGCTAAAATTAATCAAAGTAGGATATTAGCATCACAAGGCTAAAATTTGGAAGTGCTAATGGAAGTCGATGCCTATTTTACGAGAAAGCCGAAAGGAAGTTGTTTCCAAATGTCACAAAAAATGGTTTTATAGAGAGAAATAAACGTTTACTAAACCTTGATACATAGGGCGAAAGAGATTCTATAAATTGCCTATCATTTATAAAAGCGACGTATAAATCTCGATTCCTATTTTGGCTAAGGTTTAACAAACTCACGTTTTACCCAAAACAAACGCTTAATCTCATAGCTTTTGTCAATTTAAAATCAAATCTTTTCTCAATAAGAAAATAAGGCTTTCTCGTAAATACCGAAAAGACATTTTTAAGCATTCTCAAAACTAAAGCACGATTTTCCCTAACAAAATCCAAATGATTCTTTCATACAAACCCACCACAACTTTCATTTAGGCACACACACACACACACGCACGCATATACGTTTCATGAATTAAAGGATAGGAAAAGCATCAAGATTGCGGTAACCGTATTTCACGGAAGTCGGGGGGTGCCTAACACCTTCCCCTCGCTTAAGCAAGCCCCCGAACTCTATGAATCTCGATTTGCAGGCCATTTAATTCGGAGTCACACATGAGCCAGCGAATTATAAAAAACGAAAATTCGGATGAGTTGGTACATCCATTTCAAATATACCAACTGGCGACTCTGGTTAATTGGCTCATCATAAAAAACGATCTTTCAAAACCCCGTCGACATCAATGCCGATCTTTTCCCAAATCACCTAAAACCGAAAAGGCTAAAATAGGAAAAGAAAAAAGAGACGAGAAAAAACCCGGCGTCGACATTCATATATATACATATTTATTCCATAAAAAATATTTTTAGGAACTAGTTTAAGGTTTTATAACAAGTTCATGTTTCCTCCTTATTTTTTTTGTATTTTCGACTTTTCCTCCATAATCCATGGTATCACAACATATGTATCTTCAAAATAAGCTTAGCATACATACGGCCTAATTATTTTCATAAAAGAAAGACTTTTGTAAGGAATTTAAATTTCTAAATGGATTAGGGTTTATACCTAGTTGTTGTATTTTCTCCTTGTGATTTTGATCTTCTTATTCTTTCTTCTTGGTTAGCTTGAGCTCATTCCTCCCTCTCCTTATACAGCCGATTCTCTCTCTCCCTCTCTCTCTATTTCTCCTTACTTGGTTTTTGATTTGTATTGGTAAAATGAAACAAGTGAAAGGAAGGCTTGCTATATATATATATATATATATAGAGAGAGAGAGAGAGACATAATTTTTCAAGTTTATAAGTAAGTCTCTCAAGACCTTTCTTTCATAGTCAAACCATCTAACTTATTTTTATTATAATCTTTCCCTATAATTAGTAAAGTTAATTATATTTTACTTTAGTTAATTAAGCAACTTATTAAGTTAATTAATTAATTAGTCAAAACCAATTCAAGCTTTAATTTTGGATAAGTTTTCAACCAAAAAGTTTTTGGGAGGCTTCTCAAGGAAGCCTCTCCTTCCTTATCCTCTTCCTTTTGGCCAACCTTGGCATATTGTATATTATTATTATTTATTTTTTTACTTGCTTAGTTATCCATTTTGGTAGATTTTTATTATGGAATTCTCTAGACTTCATGTTGACCAATTTTGACTTTGTTTTTTATAAATATACATATATATAGGGTCCCGTTGCACAACACACGTTAGCGAGAGTCACTATTCTAACTAACAGATCTTACACCGTTAATTCAGAGATCCAATGTCCCAAAGAGAAACTGGCCGCAACTCGTACTTGCAGCCAGAGAATTTATTTTTTGCTGGCCACAGGTAAGAGGTGCGACTAGGAGAAATATCTAAAATACTTCCACTTTAAATAGTTTTTTGCTAGCCGTAACTGTTACATGCGGCCAAAGAATTTTTTTTTTGCTGGCCACAAGTAAGAGGTGTGTGTGGTCAGGAGAAATGTCTAAAATACCCCCCCAACTTAGTTAGATTTAAATAGTTTTAATGTATAAAATATTTGTATAAATAATTTCTTAAGTAATAAAAATTAACATTGGTCCAACTATATATAATTTATTTATTTTTATAAATAATTACCTAAGAAATAAAATTTAAAATTGTTTACTTATATTCAATGTATTTATTTGTATGAATAATTTCTTAAGTAAATACAATTTAACATTATCAATTATATTTAGTGTATTTATTTATATTCAATGTATTTAATATATTGACAATGTTAAATTTTATTACTTAAGAAATTATTCATACAAACAAATACATTGAATATAAGTAACAATTTTAAATTTTATTTCTTAGGTAATTATTTATAAAAATAAATAAATTATATATAGTTGACAATGTTAATTTTTATTACTTAAGAAATTATTTATACAAATATTTTATACATTAAAACTATTTAAATCTAACTAAGTTGGGGGTATTTTAGATATTTCTCCTGCCCACACCTCTTACCTGTGTGGCCAGCAAAAAAAAATTTATTTGGCCGTAAGTAAGAGTTGTGACCAGTAAAAAACTATTTAAAGTGAGGGTATTTTAGATATTTCTCTTGACCACACCAAGAACCTTTGGCCAACAAAAAAAAAATTCTCCGGCCGTAGGTAAGAGTTGCGGCCAGTTCCTTTTTGGGCCATAGGATCTCTAAATTAACGGTGTAAGATTTGTTAGCTGGAATAGTGACCTCAGCTAACGTGTGCTGTGAAACGGAATCCATATATATATATATATGTATGTATATATATATATTCTACACATATACTTTGCAATAATCAAAATTATAATTTAAACTTTAATAACATTTGCATTTATAATTACAAAATTTATTACAAGGAATATTACATTGAAAGAAATTGGGTCCAATCGGATTGCGAGTCAGGTTAATTCCGGCCAATTTCAGTCAAAAATTGAATTGGGAGGGGGGGGGGAGGGGTATTGTATGCAATTAGGTAGTTTATATAGCAATTTATAAGCACAAATACTTTGGGCCCAATTATAAATTTAATAATACTTGGTGTAACATAAGTATAATTAGCCCTATATAAGATGAGGAACACTGGGATAGAAAGTTAGGGTTATGAACTTATGATATATATATATATATATATGTATATATATATATATATATATATATATATTGTAAGATCCCGATTTTATGAAATAAAAGTTTATTATTTTCTTTATGATTATTTTCTAAATAGTAAAGTGCTTAATTCTTATAAATGATAGTTAAGGGTGTTATTTACAAATTATCTGATAAACAATATGTCGGAGAATATTCTTTTTGTCGGGAAATATTATATTCGGTACCGTACGACGGCGCCAAAATAACAAAATATTAGTGGGCCCCACAATGACAATATTGTCAACGATAGTGGGCTCCATTGTCGGATACTGAAAACGACAATATTTTGCCAACAGTATTATCACCAGCAATTGCTGAAATACCTGGTAATAAAAAGAATAGTAAAACGCGTTATTCCACAGTAGTACACGGTATTTTACAGGTACACTGTGTTGCACGGTATTTTAAATTATTGATTCAATAATTGATAAAGTAACAATTGCACAGTATTTTGATTCAATAATTACAATAGCATCTGCATGGTACTTTTTATTATTTGTCATGGCACTGTCACTCATATTATTTGATATGATATTTTAGCATTATTGACGGATTAAAAGTGGAGTCTAATTTAGTGGTACCTAATTGAAATTATGAAATTCACATGCAATGAACTATTGGTTCACATGATGTAACTATTGGTTCACATATGGGAACTATTAGGGGATGTTATGCAAGATTGATAATACTTGAGGGATTATATTAAAAATAGAGACAAAGATGGAGGTACTAAAGTGGAATAAGTTGAGCCCTTATTATGCAATTAATGAAACTTGGTTTTCCTATAAATAGGAAGGATTATCTTAAGAAATCTTCACACCTTCCTTGCTTATATTTCCTCTATCTCTCTCTAAATTTCTTGAGTTCTCTAAGTGTGCTAGGCTATTGTAAGTATTTATGAGAATACTAGTATTGTATAAGTTAGTAAACTTCATAGAAAGTAGCATCCAATCACTTATTAATGAAGGTAGGGGATATCATTTCTTTCACACTCTTATGTAATATCATTTGCTTCCATGTTCGTAAGGGATATTATGCTCATAAAGGTTGTTATTCATTCCGTATTAATTTGTGGATAACCTGTCCGTGCGGATTGACGCATGTCTGGTGAATATCCTTTTGTATTCATTCCTTATTACTCCATGAGAATAACTTGTATGTACGGAGTGTCGTACCTGGTGAATATCTCTTTGCATTTATTCCTTATTAATTTGTGGGTATAACCTGTCCGTGCGGATTGACACATGCCTGGGGAATAACCCTTCGTATTCATTACCTATTAATCTTTTGTGGAAATAATCTGTCTATGCGGATTACCGCATGACGGGTAGAAATTCATTTGCAGTTTCGTATATTCTTTTATACTCGTATAAAGTATCATTTCTTTTGTACTTTTTAAGGAATATTTTTTTCTTTTACATTTCTCCATTTATGATAAGAAATCTTTGTTTGTTTTCAAAACCTTATTTTTAAATGGTGAAAATCCCTGAAAATTTGTAGAATATCCTTAATAGTTTGTGTTTCATCTAATATCTTTTTACCTAAATCTTTCTATTTCATTTTATATGTTATAGTTGAATCGTAAATTTTATTCTTGAATTTAACTCCACAATTTGGTCATCATGTTGGCAATTTGGTCAATCTTCGACACTGGATAAAATAAATTATAAATCTTTAACATTCGTTCTTATTCTTGATCTCGCTGTATTCATTTTATATCATTGTCATCATCCTCATATTTAAATTGTGGTGTTAGTTCTCTTTGGCCCGTAGTGCAAAGATAAACTGGCGTGACATGATTTTGACAAACTGTGTATTGGTATAATCATGATTTTTGGTGTTACAAACAAAGACGTTTGGTGAAAGTTCTCTTTGGCCCGTAGTGCAAAGATGAACTGGCGTTTGGCATGATCATGACCGGTGGTGTTATAAATAAATATCTTTGGCACGTAGTGCAAAGAGAGACTGTTGAATATAAACTGTTGATTTGGATGTTCATAAACAGGAACTGTTGATTGGTGTTACAAGAATAAAACATTGGTGGTGATCCTTTAACTTATAGAAGATGGTAGATATTATAATCTACTTGACTCTTCTAATAGATTATTCGTTCCGCTGCAGTTGTTGAATAATTATAATATTTTAAATCTCTGATTTATTTCGGTTGAAGGCTAAAGATAATTTTATTCTTCATTATCTTAGTCATAATATTTCCTACTGGCTATTTGTGCTCACCCTTTTCCTTTTTGTTCCATTATTCTCTTCAGGAAAAGAGAGTGTAGCGGGGACTAGCCGGGGAATGGAGTGATGGTCCGAGACAATAGAAGTATCTCAATACATTACTATTAGTGTGGCAATAAGTGTATTGAGAATTTAAGATGTATTTGTATTGTGTTGTCGTATTTTGCACAACACTTATTAGTTGTAAATGAAAAAATTCGTATTTATATTTCTATTTTGTAGAATGTTATTGGCGTCTCAAAATGAGTTGTATGGATCTATTTTGAGGGCGTCACATATATACACATGTATATATGCATTCATATACATACATATATAGTGAGTGATCAAATTTAAAATTGGATGAGATCCCCCATCCATTTAATATTGATTCGACCGTCCGTTTTTAGATCTAAAGGTTGAAGAAAAACGTGTCCACACAACTATTATTAAGAGTTAGCCTAATAAATAGTTGTGTGAAACTTGACCCATAAACAAATGTCAAATTTACCCCTAGTTTAATAAAAGAATGCTCCGCATAACAGTTATGCATATAGAAGAAAATATTTACTATTTTTATTTATGTTCCTACCACATAATAGTTGTGAGGACACATTTTTCTCGGCCTTTAGATTTAAGAATGGGGGATCCTATCAAACTTTGAATGTGGATCATATATATATATATGTATATACAAGAGAAAGTCTTAGTTTAGGTAGCAAGAATTGATTTATTGGTTCTCCAAAATTAATAAAAAGGTCCTACATACTTTCAACTTTTAACAAAGAGAAGAAGAAAAGAAGGAACTAGAAGAATTTGTATATCAACAATAATAGCAGTCCACATATATATAGCAAAGGTCAAACAATTAAGATATTCACATGAGGGAAGGAGAGAGAAATCTTACAAGAACAACTGTCAAGGAGGAGGATTGAAAAGAAAAAAAGAAGGCCTTTTCCAATAGGTCACATGATACTGCAAGAATTATTGCATTATGATATGCCCAAGTGGAGTGTCCGACCTAGCTAAGGTAGGCTGATTTTTCAATAACCCCAAAAGCTTATAGCCATTGCCTTGACACTTTAATTCCTTAGTCAAATGAATAAAAAGAATCCTCCCAACGCCCTGAGAAAAAAGGTACCAGCTTCTTTACTCTCTCTCTCTCTCTCTTTCTCTCCATCTCCAACTCCTCAATTTGATCATATGTTCATAGAACTAAATTAAAGTTGTTTAAACATATATATATATATATATATATGTATGTATGTATGTATATGTATATATCTTGGTGGATATATGGTAGGATTTAGGAAGTTTATATGTTTTCTACTTCAAATCTATGCTATTATGTAATTCTATTGTGGCTGCCATCTTTGCATCTTTGTATTACTTTGGATTTTTAATATAATCTTTTTTTGCCGATCAAAAAAATATATGGTAGGATTTAGGCAGAGATATTTTGAATTTGCAGTAATGATCATCTTGGAAAGAAGAGGACTGAAGGGAGAGCAATAACACCTTACATGGTTTGTAGCTTATGCAAACACTGACAGATCGAGGCATAATATATACATTTAATTAAACTGAAGTGTAGGTTTGCCTATTTTAACTCTTTTTATGTATTTTTATGGAGTGTGAAACATGATCAAATTATTTGGCAGTTCCTTTGGAATTTTGTTTGTTTCTTTATTTGTATAATTCTTTGTGTGCTTGTCATGACACAATAAAACTTCAATATGCTCATAAAAGAGCTAGCTACTGCCAAAGTACTCTCATATTCAGATTCAGATTGAGATTCTAATACTTTGTACATAAAAGTTAAGAGAATGGATAATCTGATGATTGATTTTCTAAGTTATATAATTCTTTTCTTTTAATCTCTAGCGTACCAGATTTTTTTTTTTTTTTTTTTTTTTTTATAGGTTATAAATTTTAAAAATAATTTTTAATTTGGTCAAAGAAAAGGCTGAAAAAAACGATAAAAATTTTAAAACCAGATTTATATATTTTTCTTACTCAAGTTTTCTTGGATGTTTTTCTCTTTCCAACTTTGATGCAATAGTATATGTAAAAGTTTGGATTATTTTGTTATATTTGTTTTACATGTTTGTCTACTATATATGCTGTGTCAATTTCCAACTTTTTTCCAATCCTGCAGGTTATTATATATCACGTTCCAATTTTTTAACAGTTTACAAATTTTTGACATCTTGACCAAGCTTTCTTACAGAATTCTTTAAACAAAACATATTTTTTGGGTTTTTATAAACCTGCAAGTCTAATTGATATATTCACCTATTATCATTACTTTATTATTTCTGTTCACATAATGAAAACGTGTAGCTTACTTTAATTAGGGATAACTTGTTTTACCAACCATGATATTTTTCCCTTTGAATCTGTTGACTGTAATAGTTTGCACACTGATATTCATATATATGGGGAGTTAGGGGAACTTAAAACAGAATGAAACAAACATTATATGCGGTTTGGAATATGTATTATATGTGTAAAGTATTATTAGGGTTTTTCTCTTCTTTTTTTTCCTTTTTCTTTTCTTTTTTTTAGCAGAAACAATGAATTAATTAATCATGACTTGATTTATTTATTTATTTTATTTTGATCTTAGTTTTTACATATATAGCGAAGAATCTACACATTTTGACGCTATATATAGAAGAATGAGTACATCAACGAGTGAAGAAGTGGAGATTCACTGTAAAAATGAAAAGACTGATGGGAGTGAGGAACAATCCAAAAACGCATCCTCCGGGTCTTGGCAGAATTTTTCAACCTTTGACTTGAACGAAGAAGCCGATGATTGCGAAATGGAGGTTGTTGAATACAGTGTTGATGATGGTGATGGACAAGCAGAAGGGAATTCACTCAATGAGTGTAAGAATGGAAATGAAAGAAAGGGTACTGTTCGGCGATATGTTCGATCTAAATTGCCTAGGCTTCGGTGGACTCCTGATCTTCACCGTTCTTTTGTGCATGCTATTCAAAGGCTTGGTGGACAAGAGAGTAAGTTTAACTTAGAACTTTAATTAAGACCTTGTTCAAATCTTGAAGGAAGTGGAGGAATATATGTTTCTTTAAATCTATTTTATAGGAGCATTCATTTTTCCTACATATTTCTCTCCAAAATCCGAAATCCAAACATAACCTACTTTTTTTTTCTTTTTTTTTTTGTTATTTATTATTTTTTTTGTGTGTGGATCAGCAAAATGAAAGAACTTTTATTAAAACTCCAAAACAAAAACATACTGAAGATCTGATCCAAAAGATTTGAATCAATACAATCAGTCATTACATATATTTCTATCTTCAAAACCTGATAACCATCTTAAATATACACCCATATAAGGCTGTTTGAGTTTTCTGCACCTACATAGATAACCTAGTTAACTAGTACTATATCCAAACTCACTAAATTAAGGTAAAAATTAAATGATGCGGTCAAAGTAGTTTCATGTTTAGCCACACTTTTGCAGTTGTTTTAGCGACATTAAATACTTTAAGTGACACTTATTGCTCTGGTAATGTTATTTTGCTATGACAATATCAATCGACTAAATTAATGCGATACAAAAAAAAAAAAAATTATACACCAACAATTCATACATTTGTGCCTAGTAGGCTTGTAGATTTTATTTAAATTATTTACGTAGAAGAACACATTGTTAAATAAACCATTCGCTTTCTTTAATTTCACTGTTTAATGCAGCTAGCTTGAACTTTCTTTGGCTTTTTGCAGGAGCCACTCCCAAATTAGTTCTTCAGTTAATGAATGTGAGAGGACTAAACATTGCCCATGTAAAAAGTCACTTGCAGGTGTGTCAAGAAAATGTTTTTGAAAATATGTAATTGTAAAATCATCTCCTTATACTATTATATATCATGCATATTGATCTCTGTCTCTCTTTCTAATCCCTCTTCTTTCATATATATCAGATGTATAGGAGTAAGAAGCTTGATGACTATGGACGAGGTAAATGATGGATTCATTGGTTTTTCTTAATTTTTCTTCTACACTTTGTGTGCTGACAGGGACTAAGCCACACATTAAGGTGTGGGGTCAGTCAATTGACCCCACTGAATAAAAAATTATTTTATAATATATGATAATTTTAAAAAAGTTTAAGCGTAAGAAACAAATTGATCTCATTAAAATTTTATAAATATTCTAATGTCTGGGTTCAAATTAAAATTTTCTAACTTCTCAATCACGTATCACTCGTACTTCTTTATATATGCATTTTCTCTAATCTTCTTAAAATAAATAATAATATAATTTATATTATTTTTTAAAACAATTAAAGAATTAAGTATTTATGAACAAATTTGTAATTAGAAAAGTGTATGGGGGGTCAATAAGGTGTATGTGTGTATATATATTATGTTACTACTTATTATATTAATTAACACTATAACCAAATACATGTTTTATATATACAATTGGAAATTATGTTACTATTTATTATATTAACATTGTAAATAACCTCACAATATTTTGGCCCCACTTAATAGAATTCCTAACTTCATCACTAGTGTTCGAGTAATTAAACAACAATGCTGTACGCATATTTGTACAAGAAATCTCGTCTTTCAATGAAAACCATATCATGTTAATCTGATGTACTCGAAATTAATCAAATTTCTTTGATTTCTTTTGATAGTATTATGTGGACAAAGAACTAAGACAATGCAAGGAAGATATTATGTTCCAAACATTTTTAGCCAAAGAACAAGTCCTCTTCATCACTTCAGAACGGAAAATGGTGGAATTGGCCTAACAAAGAATCCCGAGAACGATATTTATCTTCAGAGTCTACGGCACAGTCGCCATCCCCAACCTACAATTGATATCATACCTCACTCTTTAAGGTGACAATAAATCTCAACCTAAATTGAACTTAGATAACATTTATAATTAATATTACCCACACAAAGCTTCTGCTTGGATTTGTCCCGTACACAGCTCTTGTAGGGATGTGTACCCGTTGAATTATTCGAATACTCTAATAGTCTGTTTGGTTACAACATTAGAATGGAAATAGGAATAAGAATGAGAATGAGAATAGAATGTAATTATGAGCATTCATATTCATATGTTTGGTTAGAACGAGAAACTACACAATTTTAATCAATTGAGTTTTTATTTTATTTTTTTATTTTTTTATTTTTTATTTTTAAGTTTGTCAATTTGAATTGAATGGTCAATCTTTATCCATCTTGATGGAATAAACATTAAACATATGATTAGACATTACATTGGAGTGTTCATTCCCTCCTATTTTAAATAACAAAACATAAAAATGAACATTTCTTTTTGAAATGTCCATTCTATCCCCCCCCCCTCCCCCTCCCTCCCCATAAGAGGTTCAGAGACCCATGCTATAAAAAAATAAAAAATAAATAAAGACTAACTCTCTCTCTCTCTCTGTCCACAGGTACCAATTCTACTCTTACAATCAGCATGCAATAACTAGGTCAAGGTTTCCATTAAAGGTAGGTCTTGAACCACAAGGCGAAAGCTTGATGCCATTGACGTCCCAATTATCTCAAGACAAGTCACCTACATCAATCCTAAATCATGAGAATGACCCTATCAGCCCTGGCCAATTCCTTGAAGAAAAGAAAAGTGTAGAATTAGCTAACAATATTTGGACCAGAACTCATTCCATGCAAGGGTCTGTTAGGGCTCCATCCGATTTCACTCAATCATCTCAACAGAACTGCAGAGATAGTTCTATGAATAGGCAAGTTTGGACAACATTACAAGGTCCTAAGAATAATATCATTCCCAATACTTTTGATCCGGGGTTTGAACGTCCATTCCGACTTGAGGTAAATTTGCACGACATTACTATATACTCGACATAATTCTGTTTGTGTGTTTGTTTTGGGAAAAATGTTAGGTAACTAGACGGAATGGGTCTAGTTTACTTAGACAAAGCTCTATATATAGAGTTGTACAAGTTTGGTCTAGGTAAACTAGATAACTTCTGTTTGATTATCTAGCATATTACTCTTGTTTGTGCGTGTTAGTTTGTTCATTATTCAACCTTTTTTATTTTGGCAGTTGAAGGAGAAATTAATGAAGCACAAGGAGTGGTTTCCTGATTTGCAGTTGAAATTAAGCCAAAGCGTAGGGAACGATGACGAGAGAACTCATATGAAGAACGTCACTGCAGAGATCAGTACCATGCTTTCTCTTTCACTGTCTCCCTATTCGTCGAGGCAGACTAACGCTACCTAGCTAGTAAAATGAAAGTCATAAGCATTTTCACCAAATAGAAATTTAATTAGCCTATACATTTATAGTATGATATGTAGAGAGAAAGAGGCTGAGTACTTGAGATCTGACCATGCATGCCCGAAAAGCATAGGAGTGAGACCTTATTAGTACTTGTCTTAAGAGCCAACACCATGACAATATACTGTGCCAGTTTCACTTCGTTTTTCTTTTCTTTTTTTTTTTTACAACTTCTTTGCAATAAAATTAGTAACATTTTTAGAATTAAATGATCAGTAACTATATACAACTTACAAGGAATTATTTAATTAAATTGTCAATGTATAATATTCAATATTGATGCACGATCATGCATTTGTACGCAAGCATGTCCTTTATATAGAAAGATCGTGATTAATTGCGACTTCGAGTACCGTCTCTTGTGATACACTTTCAGAAAAGTGTTTTTGCCAATTAAAGGGGGTTAAAATTTTGGTTTTAAAATTGTTTATATGCATTGATCCCATTTCAAATGTATATAGCTTTGTGTGACACAACAAACTATATATAAATAAATAGGTAGACAACTATTGTCAATTACATCACTATGTAACTCTTTGTATTTTGCCTCTTAGATTAATGTGTCTGTGATGAGAGAGGCTAGCTAGTTTTAGGTTTCATGAAGCCTTATATATTTCTTTCGGTAACCTTGAGTGTAGATCCTGAACAATATATGGAGGAGTGTATACGACTATTCTAACTTTGTGAATAAGATTACGGAGTACTATTTCCAAAAAGAAACCTAGACAGGAATATAATACTGTATATATTGTGTATCTCAACATGACTACATATATATATATATATATATATATATTATCTAGGGTTCCTAACCCTAATATCCATATGGGCACCGTCAACGTCCAAATTTCCTAGAAAGGATATCGTGGTCTAAAAATGTCCGACCGCCCTTGTATCATATAGTGCTAGCTTCAGTTTGGAATTTGTTTTGTGGATTGAAAAGGAATTATAATATTTGGAAGATACAAACATGATTGTGGTTAAGTGCAGGTCAACTAGTACTTGATTCTTGTGAATTTAGGGGAGAGTGTAGCACTAACCGCAAAAGAAATTGTAATATACGATTTTTATAATTGTAACCACACAGTTAGATTTGGTAGGCATGCTTACAATTGAATAAACCACTTATCAATCTATATATATTACAAAAAGAAATACCAAAAAGAAAAATGCATAACGTACAGTTTTACAAAGTTATTCTATGCATTTGAGATTAATTTGAGAGATCGAGTTATCTAATCTCTAATAAGTTATTACTTTTGTTACGCTCATGCAAAAATACCCTTAAAGAAAATAATGAAATTAACTACTCACTCATATTTAAAATATATGATTAAGTTTGATTTTTTGAATTCAAAATTAATGATAATTTTTAAAAATAATTAATCTTGTAACTAGTATTACTGTTAAGATATTTAACAATATTCATAATTTATTTTTTAAAACTAAATTAATTCATATTAATTTTGAATTTAAAAATATCTTACATTTCAAAAAGTCAATAATAATGCAATAGAACTATCATTGAATTTAATTAACTTATCCCTTCTAATCTCATCATGACATAGAAGCTTGATAACTCATGCAAAGTACGGATAAACTTAGAAACGATTTATTGTGTATCTTTTTTTACGCAAAACGTTACGTTACACCATCTTCGGTTAGATTTTTATAAAATTGGTTTTTTATTGGGCCTTATAGTTAAAAGCATTTGTGAATCTTGTGTGATTGGAGTGAAATAATCAATAACATTTTTAATACATGTGTTATGTTTGCATTTAAAATATATATATTTACAGATTGAAAATTTAATTAATAGCTTGAGAAAAAAATGCATACTTCTTCATCCAATAGGATAAGATTCATGTTGTCAATCTTGTTTACTTTTGTATTTACTTCATTCCAAATTCGAGTCTCTCTCACTTTGATAGTAAAATCACCTTTTTTAAAATATAGTTTATTCAAAAGAACTTATTGATCCATAGTAAAATTGTGGGATTGTGTGTAATTAGGTATATAGGTAGAGTACTATTTATAGTGAATTAGAGTTAGTTGAATAAGATATGTTCCACTAATTAGATTCATGAATTATGAAATATCAAGAATCATCAAAATTATATCAATCATTAATTGAATATATTATATCTTTAGTAGAAAATACGTACTAAAATTTGTGAAATTTTTCCTCTATTCTTAAAGACTAGGGGTGTTCAACCGGTAAAAACCGAGCCGAACCGAACCGGTACCGAACCGAACCGGTACCGAAAAAAGGTAAAACGGCGTACCGATACCGGTACCGGTTGGACCGGTTCGGTACCGGTTTTTACCGGTTATACCGAATATTATTATTTTATTATTATGTTTATTATTATTATTATTTTTATTATTATTATATTATTATTATTATTTTTATTATTATTATTTTTTTTATTATTATTATTTTTATTATTAATAATAATTTAAAAAATTAAAATAATAAGAAATCGGTACAACCGGTATGTACCGAACTCTAAATTGCCGAACCGGTACCGAAACCGGTTGTACCGCTATACCGAACCGGTCATTTTTGTACCGAACCGACCGGTTCGGACCGGTCCGGAATACCGAAAAAACCGGTTATACCGAAAAATTTGAACACCCCTATTAAAGACTCATTCATATATATGTTTCAGATTATTTCTAAACTTTCTGAATGTGTATTATTTAATTTTTATTCATTTGACATAAAGGTTATTTATAAATTATCAGATTACTTAGATTAAAACTCTAGATCTTTCATTGGTTGTATATATGCTTATATATATTATATGGAGTAAAAGTCAGTATTTTGTAGGGTTTTTTCAAAGACAGTTGGGTCAGCTATATAGGAGAACTAAAATTTTTTTTTGTTTTGAAAATCTCAAATTTTATTATCAGGAAATTAGAAAATCCAAAAACTTTTGAGTTTTTTCAATCAATTAAAAAAAATATTTTAAATTACTGAATCATCAAAGTTAGAGTGTCAAGTTAATCCGAGACTAACCGAAAGGACTGATACTATACTTGTTATATTTTGGTACTGATCAAGCCATGACCTTATTGTCAATGTTATCCGGAAATTAGAAAATCCAAAAACTTTTGAATTTTTTCAATCAATTAAAAAAAATATTTTAAATTACTGAATCATCAAAGTTAGAGTGTCAAGTTAATCCGAGACTAACCAAAAGGACTGATACTATACTTGTTATATTTTGGTACTGATCAAGCCATGACCTTATTGTCAATGTTACCAAGCCTACCTATGTCAACTAACTTGTACTACTAACAACATTGACATTGTTGTACCTTCCTCTTTAACTATAACTAGCGTATGAACTGGCACAATGTTGTCAGCCTTTAATACATAGCATCTTATTTCTCAAAAGCCCCACATAACATTGATTGTTTTTCGTGCTTTTTTCTTGTCAAACAAAATCGGTTGGCAGTATGGAGCGCTACAAGGTGCTGCTTCTGGCCAGAATCAACTCCACGGACTAGACTATGATGAAACTTTCAGCTTTATTATTAGAATTTCTTGTACTATGAATTCCCCTGATTTTTCTTAATACAATGTAAACGATACAATTATTTACGATTAATATTACTATATCATTAAATTATGTTGTATTATGTATGTTGAGAGAAAATGGATGAAAAATATATTGGAGGAGATCCTTCAACTAATATATCCGAAGTATTTGTGAAAGTCTATATATATTGTTAACGCCAAGATACCCAATCACCAAACTATTCGTTCAATCCTGCACAGAAACGAAACCACACTCAAAGAGCTGACGACATGGGCCGCCGGGAGATAACTCCTGTGAGAATAAGTACAGGCTCAATAAGGTTTAACAATGGAAGTTTAATGATTTACTACTGTAAAGTGAACATTACTTGTGAATTAGGGTTTAACCTTGTATTTATAGTGATCACACCACCAACTCCATATACATCTCCGTATAAAAATAGAACTTCTTATTAGGATAGATGTCTTAATGGGATCAAGCTGAATCTCCTTAAAGAAAGGAAGTCGAATCATATCCTGACACTTTCTTTAGAAGTTGAAAATCAAATATAATTAAGAATCCTAGATTCCTTAATATAATTCCACCTCTCAAACTGACTCCTACGTGGGAATATCCCTCCATGTGGATTATGGTCCACCGTATCCATTGGGTCCAAATAATTAAACACACCCCAACATTGTCTCCAGTCTTTCATTACAATAGAACATTAATGGAAGAGTACATCATTAAAAGTTCAATAATCAAATACGAAAACACAAGGCCCAAAATCAGATACTTCGGTACCGTACCCAACACACATTGCCAGACCCCACCATTATTATTCAATCCACTTATTATGCCGTTTTTGAGAAATTGTGCGAAGCCCAAAGGTCAAACAATTCAAAACCCTTTCTCCTCCAAAAGTAACCGCCACATTTTAGATCTAATCCCAAAAATATTCGAGCCCTCTCTATAACTTTCTCCTAACTGCAACCCCTCCTTTATCCGACAAAAATCCCTTATGATCATCATGTTCTATTATTCTCTAATGGCCACTTCAAACACTCCCATCGTCATTGTTCCAACCACATCCGGAACTACCACCTTTTCTACCCCACCTCCATTATAATGAACCCCATCATTAACATCGCCATCTCTACTGAAGTCGCTATCGTTACCACTATTATCACCTCAACCCCCCGACCAACAGGGCCATCCAAGGCTGAAATCGACAACCAAAAGATGATAAAAGAATATTCTAACGAAGAGTCCTTTGCCATATCAACACTACCTCCACAATTGCCCCCCAAGACCTCGCCGAAATACGAGAGCAATCGACAACCAAAATATGCTAAAAGAATATTCCAACGAAGAGTCCTTTGCCCATATCAACATTACCTCCACAATCGCCCCCCAAGACCTTGCCGGAATATCGTATTTCGACCACCTATGAAATCTGAGTCCCCCTCCATATCGAACGAATGTACCATCGCCCTGATGGATGGACCGTCATCTCTCTCAGTGCCCTCAAATACGGGATTCGCCTACCCCTCCACGTCTTTCTCAACACCCTTCTTGGGTTTAATCGGAGTCAGCTTCGCCCAACTAGTGTCGAACTCCTACATCTACATCATCTCTTTCATCGCTTTTTGCCATGAGCTCGACATTCCTCCCACCATTAATTTCTTCTTCTCCTTATTCTCCATAAGCTGATCCAGGGAATCTAGATTCCGACAAATAAACAAGTAACAGAGCAAGCAAATCGAGAAACGTCCACTAATGAAGACCCCTTCAAGTAACAAAGGATGACATTCACAGTGGTTCTACATCCGAGGCCCTGACACCCAACTAATTCCTGACTGGGCCGAAACTTCCCGACCCAACATAACTATGGGAGAACTTCCTCGAACCCATCTTGAGGAGTTGGTGGACACCATTGAGAGATTGTCGATGAAAGAATGGGACCGCAAGCTTCTAAACGACCAAATCTGGCTATATGATCATAAACATAAGTCTCGAACTCTTCGAATTAACTCGTATTATTTCAAGTTTCCCTTCTCACACAACTTCATAATTCGTACAGTGTCTCTTATCAAGCCAACCCCGGTCGCCGACATCAACCAATCATTTTTTGAACACACTGAAGAAACAATCCATTCGCTAGAATCAACGGAAACCCTATCCTTAATTCAACTTATCACCGCAATCCCGATGTCACAACCTTCCTCATCCTCCATCATCCCCACACCCGACTTCACCGAGAAAAGCTTTTTAGATATGCCTGTTTCTGAAAGAGACAAAGTCATTCGAGTTAAGAAAATGTGTCTAGTAAAGACTGCATATCAAAACCCTCTACCCAAAGCACAAGAAAACACCCCATCCGACCCCCCAACCTCCGAATTCCTTCAAACAAATATCACCATACCGAACTCATCCAACGATCTAACCCCAACCTTCGAACCGAACCAAATTCAAACACAAAAAAGAAAAGAACTCGAAAGCCCTTTATCCGAACCTTTAGCCAAAAAATAACATACTGAAACCTCCGTTGAACATCAATTTCCTCCCCCTTCCCTTAAACATCCTTCACCATTATCCAGCTGTATCCGAGAGGCACAAGCCCCAATGACGTTATGGCTCCAAAATGCAGAAGACTACCCGATCGAACTTTTTGAGCACTTTGTTCTTCCCGGAGACAAAGAAAGGTTCGAAGGCGTGAGTCTTATGGAACTCATTTACACCAACTCCATGTATCAAGGCCGAGTAAGTCACCCTTGTTCATCCGTACCACCATATATTATTGTAATTATCCAACCTCTTTTTCTTCTACTCTCAGGACATTACTATTACCGGCCAAATCTTACGTTGATTCACCCAGGCTGAAGAACGAGAAAAAGAACTGGAGGCCGAAGTCGAGCATCTCAAACTTACGGTTCAGGTTGCAATAACCAACATCGAGAAAGAAAAGAGCTTGCACACTAACACCGCTTTCCATTGCAAGGAACTTCAAATTGAACTGGAGACGGTCAAAAAAGAAGCTTCCGAAGGTGAAAAACGCCGAAGAGCACTTCTGAAAGATCGTGAAAGTATGAAGAAAGAGTGCGACGCACTGAAGGGTGACAACGCGACCTTGCATGGAAAACTCGAGACTATGGATGAAAAGCTCAGAATGTCCATAGATGAACACAACACTTTGGAAAATGAGTTCACCAACTACAAGGCGTTAGGTCCCCCATTGACCAAAAAAGTTAAGCAGTAAATTTGCCAATAGTATCAAAAATCCTCTGAACTCTCGAAGGAAGTCATTCAACAATTTAGTGATGGATATCAGAGCGCTCGGGATAAAGATAAAGAAAGAATGATCGATGCCGGTCTTGACCCATCAATGCTAGATTCCTTAGACGACGAAGCCGAAGCCTGAAGCAAACCCTCATCTCCTACATTGATATTTTTGTAATCTCCTTTACAACCGATGTTCCTAATGCAATTAACTCTCCGATGTATAAACATTCAGTATCAATGGAAATATTACTTGAACAAAATTAAATTTTTATTTCATTAAATACTTAGATAAAATTACAGAGTCATAAAAAGAATTTACTTAACATGCACTACTGATAATACTTTCTAAGTCTCTCTACATGCCAAGTATTCTTAACTTCTATTCCATCCATTACCTGAAGCTAGTAAGTTCCTGGCTTCGACACTTCAATAACTTCATATAGTCCCTTTCAGTTGGACATTAGCTTTCCGAGGTTCTGGGGTGCCGACGCCTCCACCTCTCGAAGAACTAGGTCCCCAACTTCAAATCTCCTTAGTTTTACCCCTTTATTATAATGGCTGATCGTTCTCCTTTGGTAGATTGCTAGCCTTACCAAGGCCGACTCCAGAATCTCCTCAAATAAATCTAAATTGAGGTGAAGGCCTTCATCATTATATAGCTCCTAATACTGGTTGACCCAAAGCGAAGGAGACCCAATTTCAACTAGAATAAGAGCATCAGTCCCATAGGCTAATCTGAACGGCAGATCGTCTGTCGTTGTCTGAAGAGTGGTTCGATACACCCATAAAACACTAAGTAACTCCTCGGGCCACCTTCCTTTAGCTTCGTCCAATCTCCTTTTAATTCCATTGAGTAGAGTCCGATTAGTGACTTTTACCTGACCATTGGACTGTGGATGAGCAACCGACGTCATCTGATGCTGAATGCCTAAATCTTTCAGGAATTCTTCAAACTTTGAGCCTACGAATTGCCGTCCATTATTAGATACCAAAATCATCGGAATGTCGAACCAAACAATCACAAATGTTTTAAAAAATTTCAAACATTCTTGCTCCATGATTATGTGAAATGGTTTGGCCTCTACCCACTTAGTCATATAATCGATAGCCACTACCACAAAGCTGACCTGACCTTTTGCCTTCGTCAACAGTCCCAATATATCAATTCCCCACACAACGAACGGGATCAGAGACAAGACCGAGAACAACTCTTCAGACGGTTGATGAGGATTAGAACTATTGAGCCGGCACTTGGGACACTTCTGAATATATTCCTTAGCTTCCTGAAAAATTATCGGCTAGTAGTAACCCTGCTGAAGCACTTTATATGCCAATGCTTTAGCTCTTATGTGATCCTCGCATATCCCTTCATGAACCTCCCGAAGTACGTAGTCAGCTTCGGACGGAACCAAACACTTCAGCAGGGGTGAATAAAATGTTTGTCGATATAAATCCCCGTCAATAAGTATGAAGTTTGAACTCCTATACTTTATTTTCTTCGCTAATATCCGATCTGAAGGTAACTCACCATCGACAAGATAGCTTATATAAAGCGTCATCCAACAATCCGAATGTTCAACTACCATCACTTCTGATCTCTAAACACTCGGGATATCCAACACCTCCAAGTATACTGATCCACTGAAAGAGCTCGCTTCTGTCATGGCTAACTTAGCCAAAGAATCGACTATAGTGTTGTTCGATTGATCTACTCCTTGAAAAGTAAACGAACTAAAGTAATGTAGCCGATCCTTGACTTCGGCTAAATACTTGGTCATTCTTATCCCCTGAGCCTCATATATCCCCTAATATCTGTTTCACCACCAACTGAGAGCCGCTGAAGATGATTAGCCTTTGCACCTCCAAACTCTTCGCCAACCGTAGCCTAGCCAAAATTACTTCATATTCAGCCTCGTTGTTTGTTGTTTTGAATCTAAAGTAGATAGCCTGCTATACTTTGAACCCTTCTAGACTGGTCAGAATCACCCCAGCACCACTAACATCCGACATCAATAACCCATCCACATATAACGTCTATGAAGTCTGAACTTGCCGAACCTCCGAGATCGACCCAACTATTGCTTCTGCCTGATCGACTAATGCGACGGAGAAATCGAAGGATCGGGATAGGGATAACCACCGTAGGTTAGACAATAATAACAAAACGGACGATCTGCCAAAGAATAATTTTAATGGGGGTTAGGGAGGAGGACGTCCCCCATTTTCGAACCGAAGAGTTAACAAGTTGTACACCCACTTTAATAAAGATTGGGCAACGATATTAGAGCATATGAGAGACATGTCGTACTTTAAACCTTGCCCGAACAACACCTATTGGGATCGCAGAAATTAGAATAAATACTGCGATTATTATCAAACTACCAGACACTCCACTAAGGTTTGTAGGAACCTGAAAAGCTTAATTAAAAAGAACGTGCAGAGCGAGGAATTGGTCAATTTGTTGCTGGTCGGGAGGCTTCGGGAAGGACGGCGAATAATAACAACACCAAGCAGAACCTTAAGCCACAATCCAAACCGACACCGACAGTTCGGCGTGTGGTTTACGTGATAACAGGAGGATCGGTCGGGAAGGTGACTGGAAAGAAGAGGCGTGGGTGTTGGATTCGGTTCTAATAGTGGCTGAGCAACTTGTTAGGAGGGAACTGCTATACCCTGGCACAGTAATATCGTTCACCGATGAGGATTACCCATCAAAACCTATTGAACCGCATAAAGGAGCTTTAATTGTTACTGCCTAGGTCGGATCGATGGATGTGAGGTGGATCATAACTGACAATGGCTCTTCTGTTGACATATTATATGCCTATGCTTACCATAAACTTGATTTGGAAAGAAGAAAGATGGAGGTCGGGCAACGATCTGGTTCGGGTAGCAGGAACTGTGGAGTTGCTAGTCATCTTTGGGATGGCTTCTCAATAGGTAGAAGTCAATGTCAGGTTTTTTGTCGTGTATGTGGACTCATCTTATAATGCAATTCTGGGACGACAGACATTGGTAGCATTGCAGGCGATGACCTATATCACTTACTTCAAATTGAAGTTCCCTATACCGAACAGGGTTGGCAAAGTTAAGAGAGATTTGGATATGGCTCAGAGGTGCTACAAGAATTCACTGATCTCTTCGGGGGTCAGGAGGTGTAATAGAGGCAGACGATGGCGATCGAGGTGGAACCGTTTACCAAATGAAGCACAGAACCCCTCGCTCTACCAGCGGAAGAGACTGAGGACATTGAGTTGATCCCGGGAAAGAAGGATAAAACAATAAAGATTGGATCGGGTCTTCAAGAGGCTTTTCGAACAGGACTAATCGAGTTACTTTGGGTATATGCATACATCTTCGCTTGGGAGCCCAGTGACATGCCTGAGATTGATGAAAAAATTGTTGTGCATAGACTGAATGTAGACCCTGCCAAGAAATCAATTCGGCATAAGAGGAGAATCTTTGCCCCAGAGTGCCAAAAGATTATCGATGATGAAGTGGATAAATTATTAACGACGGACTTCATATTTGAAATTAATTATCCCGAATGGTTGGCTAACGTGGTGCTAGTTCGGAAACAAAATGTGAAGTGAAGGATCTGGATAGATTACACGGACATAAACAAGGCGTGTCCGAAAGACTTCTATCTGCTCCCACACATTGACCAGTTGATTGATGCTACATCGGGGTATGCATTGTTAAGCTTTATGGATGCCTTTTCGGGATACAATAAAATTTCGATGCATAAGGAGGATATCCCGAAGACGGCTTTTATCACTCATTGGGCGATCTATGCTTACAAGAAGATGACTTTCGGGCTGTTGAACGCTAGAGCGACATACCAGAGAATGATGAACTACGTATTCTAGAAGCAGTTGGGCCAAAACATAGATGTATATGTGGATGACATGATTGTCAAGATTTTATCTGTTCGGAAACATTTAGATGATCTGGAGGACTGTTTTCAGATTGTTAGATACTACAATATCAGGCTGAACCGGACGAAATGCACTTTTGGCCTCGATTTGGGTAAATTCCTTGGGTATTTGGAGAGCAAAAGGGGTATTAAGGTGAATTCAGAGAAGATTAAAGCTATTCTAGACATGAAGTCTCCTCAAACGTTCAAGGATGTACAATGGTTAACGGGTCAGATTACAGCATTGAAAAGGTTTATGTCCAAGTCGGCAGAAAGGTGTTTGTTGTTCTTTGATACGTTGAGGGGCCGAAGAACGAGAAGACATTCCAGTGGACCTCGGAGTATGAGACGTTTTTTAGAGAATCAAGAAATACTTATCTTCGGTGCCTCTATTAATGAAACTGGTTCCTTCGAAACCTTTATATTTGTATCTAGCAGTAAGTTTACTAGCGGTCAGAGCGGTATTGGTTCGGGAGGGAGAGAGATAGAAAGCAATATTGGATTTATTATGTTAACCATGCTCTTCGGGATGCAGAAACTAAGTATTCGAATTTGGAAAAATTTGCCTATGCTTTGATTATAACTAATCGAAAGATTCGGCATTACTTTCAGGGGAGATTGATAGTTATATATACCGATCAACCTCTAAAGAAGATATTGAATAAGCCAAACATATCGGGACGACTTACAGTATGGGCTATGGAGTTGACTCAGTTCGTGTTGGAGTGCCATCCTTCAAACTACTCATGGCTTCCTCAATTGCAATAAATTTTTTGGCTCTGTCATAAGCTTTAGCCAAGTCCTTCGGAGCATCGAACATCATGTCTTTTACCAACTTCGTTACTGAACCGACCGCCTTTCAGAACCATTTCACGTACTGGCCCAACGTTTCATTTGAGTATTGTCTTATCTGCATTAAAGAAGTCGTTGGTTTTTCCCTCCTTTTGTTACTCTGAAACCGACTGTGAAACTTGCTGCAGAGCTCCTTCAATGACAAAATTGAGTTTGGGGCCAAAAACATCATCCACTGCTAAACCTTCTTCCTCAAGGTCGTGATAAACATCTGACACTTGGCGGCGTCAGAATAGTCATAATACTTCATTAGCCGGTCATACACCTATTTGTGATCATACGAGTCTCATGTTCCATCATAATTCTCCATGTGTGGAACTTTCTTATTGGGATCGGCCTGAACCCGATCAATCTCCGAGGAGAACGCTGAAGTCCAATCAATTAGAGTCTCTTCCTAATTGGGCATTGCGAGCACTTTCTCCAGCTCTGTAACCCTCCGGGAAAGTGCCTCGAGATCTTCCTTTTCGAGGGGATGACTCTCGCCTATCCCGACCCTAATTATATGGATATGCCACCTGCCTTCTCCGTTCAGATCTCCCTCTTCTTTCCATCGAATTGTCTTTGGAGTGGCACTGACGCCTGCTCTTTTCCTACGAGCGGCTCCGACATCTACTTCTCATATGTGAGCGGCTCTGAGGCCTGCTCCTCTCCTACGAGCAGCTTCGATGCCTGCTCCTCTCCTGCGAGCGACTCCGATGCCTGCTCCTCCCCCGTCCAAAACTGTCTGAATGTTGAGTCCTAGAACCATTCTAAATCGTAATCTCCCGATTGCGGGGTCAACTCAAAGAAACCTCCTCTTCGACCATCAGCTCGGCCAATTGGCGTCTATTTGCTCCTGCTAATGAGTGTGTTTTATATACACAAATTGGGTACTTTTAGCCTTAATAATTTGTAAGTCTTTAGCTAATTCGTTTGGTTTTATGTGCTTTCATCTTATTATTGTGTAATGTAGTTTTGTATTACTTTTATATGTTTTTGTGTGCTTTTATGTGCTTTTACTTTGTTTTGTAGGAATTGAAATAAAGGCCCCTTGGATCGTTACGTTTTTGGCTCGAATCTAGCATTCCCGATACTTGTTCCTCTCTTTGACTCATGATTCAATCCGAATCTCTCAAAACTCAAAGAACTAAAGTTATAGATTTTGCTCTTAACTTTCCAGAACATCCAGAATCATCTAATTTAAAGTTCGTATGAGAGAGTTATGGTCATTTTACCATCGGATTTTGCATGAATTTTACATAGCAGCTGCTTCCAGGCCAATTTGATCCTTTCTCCGACCATTATCTCGTCGAGCTCCAGTTATGGAAGTTGTATAGCTACTTCTTAGCTATCCATAGCCTCCTTAATCGCCTTAATCCGAGTTCGTACGAAGAAGTTATGGCCATTTTATCAACAGACGTCGAAACTGTCTCGCGGTACAGAACACCGCCGGGGCGAGAGCGTCGCCAAGGCGTCGGAATTCTGGCCAAAATCCTCGCCGAGGCGAGAAACACTTCTGATTCAGCGATTTTTTTGGTCCAAAACTCGGGAAATGCTAGGGTTTAGGAGACCAAACTGATATAACACCAAAGTGGCGGCTGGAACTTCATTCTAACACATACCCACTCATTCTAACTCATCCTTACACATTCTAACTCATTCTAGCACCATCTAACACTACTAACATCAAATCTAGAGAGTGGGAGGCTTTCATAAACATCAATTAGAGAGGAAAAATCTGCAATTCAAGGAATTTTCAGCAAAGTCCAAGGAGCAAGTAAGACAAAGAATATCAATTCTTGAGGGAAAGCTAGAGAAGAAGCATCAAACCATTAAACAACAATTGAATATCTCCACAAAGGGGTTTTATCATTCTATCTCTTGTTTTTTTCTTCTTAATTTGTAATTCCATCATGATGAATAGATCAAATTTGATGTTTATTGTAATTCCCATGAACTAGAACTAATTTTCTAAGATTTCAATGGAACCCAATACATAGTTTGAATTGAATGCTCTCTCTTTAATGTTGGTTAATTATTTGTGATTGGATATCATAATTTGTGCTTTATATATTAATCACCTAGCTAGTAATTACCTTGGGAACTTATATGGAATTGAGAGAAGAAGTATAGGTTGAGACCTTGTTATGATATCATGTGAAAATTAGATATTCCTATGGGTAATTTATGAAATTAAGTGACGTGTGTTTTATTTATTACCCTCATGAATGGATAATTTGATTGTATTTAGGATAGACATATACCTAAATACCACATGTATCCATTGGAGAATCCATGCTTAATGATTTCTGTTGTAAAAGTTGATAATTGATGGAGTAGTTAATGAGGTTTTGTGACATACACCTTACTAATTGTTCTTGATATGAGAATCTTGCTAGTATGTAGAATAAAGATATATCTATACACCGTAATGGGGAATACATATTTGACCATCGAGAGAGACTTAGACATACTAGTGATTTCTCGGGTAACAATCCTTTTGATTTAACTAGTTGAAAAGAGAGAGTTAGGATATTCAAGTGAAGTGTTGGGGGAAATTGTGATCTTAGATTTGTTAATATTTGATTTCATTATATTAAAACTTTCCATAGTTCTTTGATTATTTGTTATCTTCATTATTGCAAAACAACAAAAACATTTATCATTTGTTGAAATAAGATTGAGATGATAAAAGGTTAATACTTGGAAAAAACTAGTAATAATTCCTCGTGGGATCGATACTTTACTTACTCTTTATTACTTGTTGACCGCGTATACTTGCGCGTAAATTGTTCATATACAAATCGGACAACATAAAGGCGCAGAGCTTCCATGACATTCTTATTATGTTGTTTCTTCCTAGCCCGTTGGTCCCGATCATTTTTGCTACTGTGACGCCCCCAAAATCAGGTCTCCTTTCTAACCCGACCTTGGTGCGTACGATACTATCTTGAGTCAGCATTACTTCATAATACAATGAAATAACAACTAAAAATGCGGAATAATTAAAAACTTTTTATATCTTTTCGCTTTCGTTCCCTGAATCGCAACATTTACGATTATATATCGAATTATATGTCGAAGTAGGTATGAGTATATGCAACTCAATTCTACATTCGGATTCATTCTTATATAGTATTATCACTATATTGATTAACTTTATAAACCATTCAAAACAATGGATTTGAACAAACACTCTTTTAAATATATATATATATATATATATATATATTGAGCACATCAAGTTTACATCGTACATCATCATCTTAATACAATAAAAATTTCAACTCAGAAATAGTATTCCTTTATGCGTGTTCTAGACATTATCATCTTTGAAAGCTAAAGTCTAGCTTTGTATCCTGAATCTGCAAAAATTTATGTTTTGCAAGGTTGAGCTCGACAACCCAGCAAGTCTAACAGTTTATCATGTTCCACATAGCATACAGTTCTACATTTCGACATAATACATGTTTCTTCATGATATGCATTTTAAACATGCCTCACGCTTATTACATGCTTCTTATTACTCATGTCAGTTCCCAAATTATATAGTTCACGTAGAATAATCATCAACTGAATATTAACAGTTATTGCATAGAATGAACATTGAAACAAGTTCATAATAGTTACACATAACATTTTTAATCCACAAACACAACAGAACTGGAAAACTTGCCTCGGTTTGCAGTCATTACTTTTATGTTCCCCGAACGTTCATGAAATAATTTTTCCCGTCAATTATTATAATCTAAGCTTTATCCATCGTTGTATAACCTTAAGCTTACAACTGATGCCTTTGGTAAAACACTTGTCCCGGGAAGTAGTAAGCAATTATACATCAGATTCCCAAAAATGGTGTTTATTAACAGCTTCCCATAGCATGAAACTATTGATGCAATGCTTGTGGATGATTTCTAATTCCTCTTCCTATTCAACCTTTCAATTGCAGCTTCTCTAATTTAATGCTTTCTTAATTCCAATCCACAGCCCAATTCCTCCTTTCTTTAGTAGTATTTTGAGAGTATGGGAGAATTTGTTTACGGTATAAAATACATGAGTAAAGAAATGATCTTGGTTGTGGTTTTATAGAAACCCATACTTGCTCTCCACGTACGATTCTTGATCATTACGTATACTTGGGCAATACTAAAAAAAATACAGCTCATGCTCCTTTTTCTTGCAAGTTACCCAACGTAGATATATATATATATATATATATATATATATACACACACACACACACACACATAGAACTCCAGCTCCTGTTATTCTATTACTGACCCATGTTATTAAAGCTTGCAAGTTACTCTTATTGTAAAGTTGGGTCCTGCTTTGCTAATTTAATGACTTGACTTACTTTACTTGGAGACTACTTATATCATATACTACATGCTTTAGCAATCCTGCAGCTATAACACGTATATCCATATATATATATATATATATAATCCCTTTCTAAAGCGAACTCAAATTTATGAACTGGAGACGAATTGGAGCAAAATTAACACGCGGGTCATTTGAGTTGGGTGGGTTGTCAAAATGGGTCAAGCATATAAAAAAATTTAACCCGCAAAATTTCTCAGATGCAAGCATTTGATTTCTCTCTCTAACTCTTCCCCTTCTCTCTCTCTCCCTCTCACTACGAACCCTATACTAATGTAATGTATCATCTTGCCCTTTTGTTTTCTGAAAGACATTGTCATATGTTTGTCTTGGGTACAAACTAGGGATGCTTGTATGCTACTTATAGCTACATATCCTTTTTTTTGAACTAAACATTAGTCATTTTTCTCAAAGAGTACAGTGGAATTTGTTTTGATTCAAAAATTATGCTAAGATTCTGGTATCTCATGAGCAGGTGGTGGGCATTTTGTTATTTTATATTTTTCTGTTATAATTTAATTAATTACATATGTTTTCTTTGAAATTTTTATGTAGGAAAATTATGTTAAAACATTTGGATTTTACTCTACAAAAACAGAGTTTTTGCAACATAAGAAGTGAAATGAAACTTGTCTGCAACTAATTTTTCAAGATTCGCCCCCAAAATCTCCCGCAGCATTATCATCATCTTTAAGCAGAACAAGGCATATAATTATTAAAAAAACATTAATTATTACCATCTAGGGTTGCAGTAAATATAATTATTTCAATTTCCAGAAAAATACAACAAAGAAAACGCTAGCAGCTTACCCAATGCCTTAATAATAATATTATGATTCAACATATTAAAGCTTCACTAATATACATTCCTTGGATTAACTGACTAGAGATACACACAGAAATTACAAGAAGTAGGGAAGGAAAACCCTAGATTTCTTACGGGACAAACAAAAATTACAAAATTAATAAAGTTATGGAGCTTTACCTTCCGTTTGCTATAGTTTCGTTGGCCGGATGTGCCTCCTTCAGCTTTCCCTTCTGTTGAGTATGGGTTCGTAGTGAGAGGGAGAGAGAGAGAGAGAAGGGGAAGATTTAGAGAGAGAAATCAAATGCTTGCATCTAAGGAATTTTGCGGGTTAAACTTTTTTATATGCTTGACCCATTTTAACAACCCACCCAACTCAAATGACCCGCGTGTTAATTTTGCTCCAATTCGTCTCCACTTCGTAAATTTGAGTTCGCTTTAGAAAGGGATTCTGTATATATATATATATATATATATATATATATATATATATATATATATACACACACACATACATACATTACATTAAACATAATAAAATCCTTCCGTACTTATCGCGTAACACATAATTGTAAAACAAATTTATAACGAATATACCAAAAATCTTTTCCATAAAAATGAAAACTATACATTAAAAATAATTTATTTAATGCAATAATTTCACCATATTAAAATAATTTATTTAATGTACAAATTTATTATATTAAAATAATTTATTTCCATAAATTATTTCAATATACTATTTATCGCATACAAAATTTTGTAAATTATATCCTCTTTATTATAAAATGTTTTTCACAATTTATCTATAATAATAAATAATTTATTCAATAAGTTAATCTCAACATATTAAAATAATTTAATATCATAAATTATTTTAAATCACCTTATTTAATGTATACAATAATTTAGTATACATAAATTCAATATACCAATCTCACCATATTAAAATATTTATTTAAATTATTTTAATATGAACTTATTTCTCAAACATATAATAATCCAACCATTTTGTTTTCTTTCCATAAATTGTTTTCTTACTGTAGGAAATATATATAATACATTTACTATATTAAAAACATACTCTCAATTATATATGTACAAAATTCATCCGATAAAATTGGAGGTCATTAAATATATTTAATACCGCCAATTTAAATTAATTCAATCTTATAATAATTAAACATTTCATACATCTCAATACTTTTTATAAATTTTTCTTATAAAATAATAAATACAATAATTATATATTTATTATTCACAAAAATTCACATATCGCATAGCACGTAATCTCTTATCACATAACATATCATCAAATAAGAATTTTTATAATTGAAATTCTTATTTAAATATTTTCTGAAAATCCGGGTCATTACATTCTTCCCCCCTTATAAGGATTCCGTCCCCGGAATCACAATACCGAACTTTTCCTACTCGGTCTAAGTCTATTCTCTTTCGATCATGCCAATTCCTTCTTAGCGGGATTATTCTGCGATAATGAACTATATTATTTTCACATAACATATAACACAGATTAATACACATATTAACATGCATCTCCAATTATTAATAGCATTCTGCTATTTTATACTTATCTTTCTAATGCTCCAAAAGTTCTTAAAATTCTCGAACTTAATCTTTCTTTCTTATATTATTTTCTGTCAATTCCATGATCCGAAAATCTTTTCTTCTCATAATTCTATCCCATTCTTCTCAGAACTTGCCCACACAACTCATCAATATAGATTTTCAGGTTATTCTTTTCTTTTTCAAAGATTCCCTTTGTCGTATTTTACGACCTATTTTCTTCTAAGGAACTTTATCCTTTCTATACCCAACTGCCAGAATAGAAATCCTCCACAATTGTTCAATAACTGTGAAGCAATATGAATAATTCAGAAATTTCAAAAATTCGTTTAGGAAGAGCTTTTTGTATCATGTAAAGGTCATATAGACCGTGAACTTTCTTTTTCATGTTTCTGAAAAGGTTTTAACAGAAATTCATCTGTAAACCGTCTAGCTTACGGGCACGTAGGTGATCAGCCTGTTTATGCCCTGTGTTGACCCATACTGTCTTTGCTACTATTTTGCGCAATAGAATTTCCCAATTCAGGGTTGTCCTGTGTTGATCAACACTTTGTATTTGTTATCACCGCCTGTTGGCGCAAAATAATTTTTTTTTCTTCAGGGATGTTCTGGAGTCCATACCAAATCAATTTAGTTGGACAGTTTAAGAGCTTAATATAAGCAATGTAATATCTGTGTCTAGCATATTCAAATGGCATTTGACACCTCTTTAATTCTTCAAAATACTGAAAATTATTTTATGACGCATATTGTAACCACTAATCAGTCACTGTTTTGAGGATATCGTCATTTTATGACTTTGTCATACTACATCATACCATAGTGGGGTGACGATCCGTAGATCACATCCAACACTAGGTTAGGCTGCATTGATCACTTCATCGTTTAAAATACATTTTAAGATTTTTACATCACTTTTGTCTAGCTGAAACAATAAGCATAGACTCTTCTTTAAACGGTTCAAAACCATTGAAAATTATTTTAGATATTATCATACTGCAACAGGTACTGGTGTGTTAGTGGTTCTAAGTCTACATCAACACGCTTGTTATCGTGCGTTGATGATTTTTATAATACATTTTGATTTATAAATCAATTTTGTCTAGCTGAAACAAGTAGCGTAGACATACAAACAACAGGACTTTAAAACTTATTGGTTCAATAATCTGATCCAATATTTTTAAAAAAAATGCTTTTATTAGCACGATGTCAATAAATTTCGAAATCTAGCATAGCTAGAAGATTTGTGAATAACCATTTCTTCCTTCATCAGTTTCAATTTTTCCCCTTTGCTTCCTTATATAATCCTATCATCAATACATAATATACTGAAAATAATCAGTTCTAAATCTATACTATTCCTATACCTTCATATGGTTCATCAAACTTACCACACTTTATGTGTTTAAGAACTTTCCATAAAAATATGAGTTTAATTTAGTATACACAAATTCAATATACCAATCTCATCATATTAAAATATTTATTTAAATTATTTTAACATGAATTATTTCTCAAACATATAGTAATCCAACCATTTTGGTTGCTTTCCATAAATTATTTTCTTACTATAGGAAATATATATAATACATTTACTATATTAAAAACATACTCTCAATAATATCTTTACAAAATTCATCCGATAAAATTGGAGGTTATTAAATATATTTAATACTACCAATTTAAAATAATTCAATCTTATAATAATTAAACATTTCACACATCTCAATACCTTTTATAAATTGTTCTTATAAAATAATAAATATAATAATTATATATTTATTATTCACAAAAATTCACATATTGCATAACACGTAATCTCTTATCACATAACATATCATCAAATAAGAATTTTTATAATTGAAATTCTTATTTAAATATTTTCTGAAAATCCGGATCATTACAGCTACTCTCCCTTTGAGTGCCCGCCTGGGATGGGGTGTTTATGGTATACGATCGGGGGATCGTGGAGTCTTTTAACTGGCAGAAAATAATTGTCGTCGGGTAGGTGCCGACTGGGCCTTCGTGGATTTAGGCTGACCCTGTGGTCCTAGCAATCTCTTAGCGATTTCTTCATCCCAAGCCAGTCCTTAGCTGAACCCTTGGGCAGTGCCGTGGGGTTGGCGGAATTTCCATCCAGTCCAGAAGCCGCGTTCACCATAACTGCCAGTAGACACAAAAGTGATTGGGAATCTGTTTTGCACTGAAAGCCCTCCTTCTAGCGCTAATGTTAACGCCAAGATTCGTTCACACGCTCAATCACCAAACTGCACGTCCAATGTTACATAAAAACAAAACCACACTCAAAGAGCTGATGGTCTGGGCCGCCGGGGGATAGCTTCGGTGTGAGAATAAGTGGAGACTAAATAAGATTTAACAATAGAGGTTTAATGCTTTAGTGTTGTAAAGTGAACAATACCTGTGAATTAAGGTTTAGCCTTGTATTTATAGTGATTACACCACCAACTCCATGCTCGTCCCCGTATGGAAATAGAACTCCTCATTAGGATAGATACCTTAATGGGATCAAGCTGAATCTCCTTAAAGAAAGGAAGTCGAATCATATCCTAACACTTTTCTTAGGAGTTGAAAAGCAAATATAATTAAGAATCCTAGATTCTTGAATATACTTCCACCTCCCAAACTGACTTCTACGTGGGAATATCCCTCTATGTGGATTATAGCCTACCATATCCATCGAGCACAAATAAACACATCCCAACATATATATATATATAGGGCAATGATCCATAGCATCTATTTGATATGGATCAAAAATGAACAAATATCATTTCTACCTTCCATTATAATAATGAACGAGTTGGTTTAAAATTCACTCTTTGCCATTCGCTAGACTTACTAGCGGATGGGATTAAAAAATTCTTTGTACAATTATGCCCCTAATTAGGCCAAGTATTCGAAAAAAATATTCAGTCCGCTTTGAAGGACTAGCGGACGACTTTCTCACCCAGCCCGCAAAACAACGGCTCTAAGTCTCTCAATGATTTCTGCAATTTCTTCTCAACGATTTCTAGTCTCTCAACGATTTCTGCAATTTCCTCTCAACGATTTCTAGTCTCTCAACGATTTGCCCAATTTCTGCGGTTACCTGCTGCGATTTATTGCTGCGATTACTACGATTACTGCAATCTCTACGAATTGAAATTGGAACCTTAGTTCGAAATTGCTGTGAAAAGGAATTGGAATCGGCAACTTGCTGTGAAAAGGAATCGGGGCAAAATCACTAGTAATTGATCAGGCTGCTGAATTTTGTTTCTATCGATAATTTTTGCTTTTTAGACTACATATTTTGAGTTATGTAAACTGCAACTTTTACCTTGAAAATTTATCCTCTTCAACAGCATCACTTTTGGTTGTTGTTTCACCTCTTTATGAGTCTCATTTTCTTGGAGTGTTGTTTCCTTACAAGTTAGTTATAATCCAATTGCATGTTAAGCTAGACTTTTGCCTAAATTCAAAATTAAGTAGGTGATTATTGTTGGGTATATGTTGTTTCAACTTTCAACTTTTAAACAGGTTTACATGTTGTGGTTACGATGTTTACTCGCTATCTGCTTGGATATGCTACATTCAAAGCATTGTTCGGCCACAGTCCTGTTATGGTAACTTCAGAATCACCATCTTAAATTTTCATTCGTTTGCAATACTAGGGGATTTTAAACATACTTCCTTTACTCTTGAGAGAACGAGCTATATCTATTTGTTACTCACTATGTACAATAATTGCAAATTTAGGATAAACAAACCAAATTCTAACTTTTTAAGCTTACAATAATCAGACATAAAGTGCAAGTTTAAGTATGATTTTTGTTGCTGCTGTTATCTAAATATGGAGTAATTTAGACTGCAATAAATGAAATATTATTGTTTTTTTTTCTTTCCCCTTTCAGTGTTGGTGGCTTGAATAATCAATTAGAATTTGTTAAGAAGTACCATAATTGCAAATTTAGCGATAACCAAACCAAATGCTAACTGGTAATATCAGCATTTGCTCCAGTTATCTATCTTTTTTACTTAATAGATAATAAGTAACATAATTTGCTCCGGTTATGATGGTGTTGTTTTGTCCTGTATTACTCTTTGTTGATTATGTATTGGCTTTGGTCTTTACCACAATCAGTCAATAATTTGGAAGGAGGAATAGTTAGCATGACAAGAATGGAGAAGTACTATTAAGTCATGTAAAATGGTGACTGTTGTAATACAGAATCTGCATAGATTTGGTGCAAATAATGTTGTGATACAAAATCTGTATGGATGTTTATTGAATAGTTAGCATGACAAGAATGGAGAAATACTATTAAGTCATGTAAAATGGTGACTATGTTGTAATATAGAATCTGCATAGATTTGTGCAATAATGTTGTAATACAGAATCTGTATAGATGTTTATTGATCCAATTCTATCTTAGTGTGAGATGATAGATACTGTAGTTGATATTTGCATTCCCCGAGAAAAGAAGTACTTATTCTTTTAAAACCTTAATGTTACTTTTAGTTAGTATTTGATTTTGATACAGCAGTAGCAACCGCAGCCAGCCACAGCCACAGCCAGGGAAAGAAAGAGTAGCAATGTTGAAAACAGCCAGTTCTGGATTGTGAATTTAATGTGAATTAAGTTAATTCCAAATCTTGATTAATTGTAACTGGATTGTGAATTTAATGTGAACGAAAAAAGCAATAATTAGGCACCCTTTTATGTAAATGAGTAGAGGTACTAGCAGGAACCATTACATAATGTGAATGCAAATGGCCTGGATTAAAAATATTCCGCATCAATAATAATCTTTGCTTGGTGATCTTGGGCCCCACCAACCATTAAACAATGTGAATGTAAAGATTTAGTGATCTTGGGTAGGCGATTTATGGTTGCTTTATGGTGAAGTCATCCGCTAGCGGACCTTTAAAAAAAATTCGCTGGCTGATGGGAATGGGGGCATAATTGTACAGAGAATTTTTTAATTCCATCCGCTAGTAATTCTAGCAGATTGCGAAGAGTGATTTTTAATCCGGACTATTCATTATTATAATAAAAAATAGAGATGGTATTTGTTTATTTTTGATCCATAGCAAACAGATGTCATATATATATATATATATATATATATATATGTGTAACAAAAATATAGGTACACAGCTATGTAGTGCACAGTAGTTTATGACGACGGTTTTTTTGGGCTATGACCCCGTCCCATAGCCCAAAAAATTGTCGCTATAAACCTACTGTGCACTACTGTGTACCTACATATAGCCCTATATATATATATATATAGATATATATATATTAACCTCTAGTTGATTTCATTTAAAATTTATATCCCTAAGTAAATTATACTCGAACAAAGACGCTTGTCCTGCTGTAAATTAAGGATTCTATTCCTATAGTGGTTGACCTTTTCAGCCTTGAATCTTGACCATTAATTTGTGCCTCTTATTTAGAAGATAATGGTTTCTTATAAGTGGTAATTTTCACCCAAATCACAACACAAGCACCACAACAGAACAACTAAAGCACAGAAGTTCTGATGGGTGAGAAATTAAATTCATTGGCATAAGATACGATATATATCAAGGAAGAAATGAACTGTATAATGTGAAATCAAAACTGTTCACACCAAACCTCATTTGCATAATAGATCATGAAAACGTACAATTATATGTGGTAATTACAAGAAAAATGATCCAAGTGATAACACAGAAATTTCAGGTACTGTTGATTATATGAAGGCAAACATCAATAAAGTGCTGATCTTTAGAAGGAGCTAATTTGCAGCAGATCCTCCTGTTCTAAGCTTTGGAATGCTGCGAGATATGAGAAATTAGTTCCTGTCATATTAGAAAAAAATGTCAGCTCATTTAGTTCTTCGCCATCAAACGAGTTACAAACTTTTTTTTTCTTTTGGGCTGATAAATACTAATTATACAGTCATAATAAAATTAAACTTTGGAAAAAAAATGATGAGATTACCTCAGAATAACGCTTGTGATCGTGCCGCCGTACATGAGAAGTTTTCACAATTGTCTCCCACTTGGCACTACTTGTGGAAATCTTCTCGCCTTTTTTCTTAGTTTGGACTTGTGAAAATGGATTCCGTAAGGAAATGGAAGGTAGAGTACGCCAAAGCCAAGACTCAGAAGGTGATTTTGGTAAAGGTGGGGGTCGAGGCGATTGCAAAGATCCAAAATTTGAATCCCCATGATCATTCACTTTTTTGGTGTTTTCATTCTTCATTATCAAATTTTCAATAGGATGGACTATTGAGCATTGCAAGGACCTGGCTTCCTGATCAAGATCTTGATCACATTTTAAGCACTCTGTACTGTACTCTTCACCTTTGAGATTTGATGAGCAAGGAGAAGAGAGTATACCTGCATTGACTGACCAAATGGCTTTTGGTTTTATTAGTCTCTCTGCTTGAGTACAAGATTTAGGGTTAGAAAATTCTTGCATTCCTCTGCTTTCCAACAAGGTCTCTGAGGAAAATTTATTGAGCTCTTCAGCTTCTGAAGAAACCAAATCCAAAATTGGAACTTCTGTATTATTTACAGAATCTATGTACAATGTTTTCTCAACTAAATTATCCAATGAGCCTGAATCTCGAAACTTATCAGACACTTTACTAATTGAACTAAGCTTATCAGCCTCGGCATTCTTAATTATCTTTGGTATACCAAGAAATCTTGCTCCATCATTAAAAGGGGAGCGAGGCTTTTCATTCCTGTAGGGAGATATGCCACCACCACTAGAACGTCTAAGAGGAGATAAACCTTCTTCAACGTACAAGTCACTTGGGGGGCGGAACTGATTGGATATACCAGTCAACTTATTCTCAACAAGCTCTCGTGATCGAGCTCTACTTTGAATATTTTTCAAATAAATGTCATTCCAATCATGCTGCAAAGATACAAGATTGTAACTAACAATGCCAATTTATACAAGTTACGAGTAATAAAAGTAGTGAGGAAAGAATGAAATTTACCTTCTCATGATGAGTCTGAGGTAAAGGTCCACTATAAGCAGTTCTGGCCATTCTTCTAACCTCAGGAGCAGATGAGATGGGACTTTGGGCCCTCGATTTCATCCCATGCACTGGCGTTGAATTCTTTGCAGATAACCGAGGCAACAATCCACAAGCTTTACCAGATTTTCTGCCATGATCATTGTATTCATCTTCCTCGTCTTCACTTGATATATTCCCCTTGCGTTCATTATGATGTGATACAATGTTAGACAAGTATCTTTCGAGCAGAGGACTTAATTCTCCACTGACAACCTTTTTAACGTGCAGAGGACTTAATTCTCCACTGACAACCTTTTTAACGTGTATTAGCTGTTCACTTTCTGCAGGTTGCTTCCATGGAACATACTGTGGTGTCTCTATAACCATAGCCCTTGCTGCAGGTAAGAAGCGAGTCATCATAAAATCTCGAGTTTGTGGATCAGCCGTGAAGGTTCTTGATGATTTTGCATATGGACCATCATAGCCACTTAAACCACTGATGCTGCAGGTCCAAGAAAATGATTCTGTTGCCGGCAATGTGTCATATGCATCAGAACATGCATCGTCCTCGTTCTGTGAACCAAAGTCTTCATTCATTTCTATAACCTTCACAATTTCATTTAAAGGAGGAGATGCATCAATTTGAGGCTTAAATACAGTTTGATCCATAAATTGTTCACCAGAAACACGCTTCATAGTGTCAAAAACCCTTCCAGGAGGAAACCTTGGAGTAATTGAAGGTTCTTCTTGTGGTGGGGACTGCGTTTTGCTTCCATTTTTGGGTCTTCCAGGAGTTTGTTCCCACACAAAAGGAACTGCGGCTGGTTTTGCCACCTCAGTTAACTCCCAGTCTGATTTGTATGAAGGAACAGACAGCTGACTATGTGGTCGTGGCCTTTCTATAATCTTCCTGTTTACTCTCACAGATAGAAGTGGTGCATTAAAATTCAGTTTCTTTCCCTCCATTAGGTACTCTTTTCTGCTCCCTCTCCTCGTGTTCACCAAAGTTCTTAAACTAGAAAATCGGAGAATGCAACAGGGTAAGATAAAAGATTAATCCTGTTGTGTTTCATTTCTCCTTCAACTAAACTAGGAATCCAAACATTGATTCAGATTAGGAATTACAGATTTGAACTTGCACAGAATTTAAAAACTTGTGCGCCAATATACTTCAGAACTATGTACAACCATAGGACCATAGTACAAGAAACATTTAATTTTCTCGTTTTTTTAATAAAAAGAATTTGTTTATCTTATATTTCCCTGTCTCATTATTCAACCTTAATACAAATTAAAGAATATAAATATTTACCTTAGACTTAGAGGGACTAGGAAATGGAAAAAGTGAATAACAAATTGATATCGATGCTCATAAACGCATTTAATTTAGTTATAGGAGCTCAAATAAGAAGCCAAGATCATATCACAGTTCTGCCATTTTTTTCGCAGCCGAACAGAGCAATGTGTTAATCCTCACATAATTAAAAAAGACAAAAAGAAAGAAATTCCTTTCCAACTACATTAAACTATGAAAGGGAATCATATGTACAAAAAAAACATTCCAAATAAAAGAGAAAAACTAATTATATACTCTACCCAGAGAATATCTTATGATCGTATAATTAATTCTAAAATAAAAACTTATTCTTGTAACAAAAATTGACAGGAAAAACAAAACTAAGAAAACAAACCCTTAATTTCAGATAATTGAAGAAGTATTGACTTCATTGACTTTTTCTCAGCAGCATATCAAACTATCTCAGTTTAAGTAAATCCCCAGAACATTAGAAACCAGGAATTTATGTATGATTATGAGCCAATCATCAAATGGGCACATCACAGAATCCCTACAAATCTCAAATTCAATGAAAAATAAAAAAAGCTAGCTTTATTTAATACTTGCATAACATAATGTCACCCTAAGTACTAATTGTTCTATCGAAAGAAAAGGAATATCAAACTAACCCAAAACCCTTTACAAGAAATTCAATCTAATATATAACCAAAAACATAAAGGGGTGACTAAAATTAAAACCCAAAGCTCAAGAAAAATATAAGAAAGAATTGTTTTTAGATATTTTGGTACCTGTAAGAGAAATATTCGGTTTCTTGGTGGCTTTTGTTGGCCTTGAATAATGGCTTGAGCTTGAGGAGAGAAAAAGAGAGAGGGGGAGCTTTTGCTTTGGTGATAAGTGGGGTTCAAAGTGAGGAGAAGCTCAGGGCTTTTGTCTGGGGATATTGTGGAAATTGTCAGTCACACACATATCGTTGAAGAAAGTATATATGACAGTTATAATTAAGGGAAATGGCTTTCAATTCTAGCGGGCCAACTTCAATGGACAAAAGGACCACTTTAGTTATTCATTTATTTATTTGCTCTCTTTTTCAGCTGCCTTTGAATGGAGGTTATATCATATGTTTGGTATTAGGCTATTTAGCATTAGTTCTCATTCAAATGGCCCCGCTACTAGAATTTAAGGCTGTTTCCTCTCAAATGCGACTCCACCTTATCTTCGTTTGGACGCCACATGTTCACTTAATAACAACAAAATACTCCTCCATTTCATAGAAACCTTCTCATTTATAAAATTGTAAGTTTTAAAGATATTTTTTCGTGTTTATTTTTAAATATAATTAATGAACGTATGATTCAAGTCGTGCTGACATGATAGTGAAATTATAATATGAAACTTGAGAATATTGTGTTATTTTATATTATCACAATAAAAAAAGATGATTCTTTTGTAGAACAAATTTCTTTTACAAATAGAACTATATTTGTGAAACAGAATGCATATTATTTAGCATGTTATACAAACAAAAAATATACTCTCTATATTACATAAAAGATTGTCAAAAACAAAAATAAGATATTTGTATCGCTAAATGTGTGTTTAAAAAAAATTAAAAGATAAGTTTAATGAAACGAATTCTAATAGAATATTTTCAGTCATTTGTTCTAACTACCTGAACTACTTAAACTATCTTCCTAACATTTGTTCTTTTTCAATATTTCGTATCGTCTTTTGATCTAACAGGCTAAACTACGTAACTTACCACTTTCCTAAAGTCTATTTTCTTAATCGGATAGCCATAGCCCCTACTCTTACCACTTGACTAGTTAGGCTAATGCTTCTTCCCCCCACCCCCTTCCCCTCCTTAAATACACCTATTTTACTAGCTATTTCTTTTGTCTTAAATTAATTGCTTAGTTTTAATTTTTTTAAGTCAAATTGACTATTTTTAGAATTAATAATTAACCATATATAACTATATTTCTAAAATTATAAAAATTGGTATTAGTAATAAATTGTATATACTTTCTTTTGGTTATAATCTCTTCACCTATATTGTAGCAAAAATAGTAAAAAGATTAGTTTTAACAATTTAACTTTAAAAAATCAAAATTGAACAATTAATTTGGAGTGGAGGGAGTATATGATATACTACTACTAATTTTCTCATTTTGTTATATTGTTATGAATGTCAAAATACCTAATTAATTAACAACTACAATTTCAAATCTTATGATATTAAGAAGTTGACAAAAAGATTGATTTGTAAAATAGTTGAAGATATTCGAGATATGTCTTCTTCTGACATGCGACAAGTGATCGGTATTCGTTTATCTTGGCATAACATGTGAGTATTCATTTAGATTTTCTTTGATGATTTTAGTTGTCTGCCATTACTGACCATAGTCAATCAATCAATCAAGGTGATTTTTGGGCAGCATTTGAATGAATTGAATATGGAGTAAAAGACAACCTTGACAATTTCTTCACAACCCAAAATATACGGAACGCATGTTACGGAACAGTTTTCTTGAGAAAATTTAAGAGGACAAAGACATGAGTATTTTTTAAAGGTTTGAATATAAAATTTGTTTTCTATTTCTTTTCATGCCCTTCGTATTTGTTGCAAATAATCAGTCACTTCAGGTATAGGGTCTGTTTGGAAATGATTTATTTTTTTTTGACTTAAAGTTAAAATTGTAGTAGATTTATAAGTAATAGTATTCGACATCATTTTTACTTATAAGTCGGGAATTATAAGTAATAGTTGTGGATGTGTTCAGCTAAATAATGACTTATAAGTTAAAATAAAATAAAAAGATTACTAAAATGTCATTCAATAAGAAGAATATTAAAAATAAAAGAGAACATTTCTGTCATTTCATAGTCATTGACCAACTTAAGTCATTTTTTTAAGCAACTAAAGGTTACTTATTTTTGTTGACTTTTTTTTCAACTTATAAGTAGAAAAAAAAATTGTTCCCGAACAGTTTTTTTGGCTAAACTACTTATAAGTTGGGTTGACCAACTTATAAGTGGCCCCCAAACAGGCCCATAGAGGGTTGTGAATTGTAACTGTTAGAAATCGAGGATCACACACGCACACGACAGTATAGAATTAACACAGAGATTTACGTGGTTCCCCAAAAATTGGGTACGTCAACGGGCGACTAGTTATTTATTGATTCTCTTGATTAGGTTACATAGAGCTTTACAATAGATAGTATTTATAGCTACTAATCATATTTCAACCCTACTTCACAGTATGTCTCAAATACCAAAATGTCCTATCAGAAATCAAATAGAAAAACTGAGTTTGCCGAACGGCGCGCCTAGCGCCGTTCCTTGGCTTCCACTGGCGCACCCCGCGCTAGTTCTCCAGAACCTGAAACCCGCCTATGGCGCGCCCCGCGTCGTTTCAAGCCTTGTCACGGCGCGCCCCGCGCTACCCTTGCAGAACCTCTCAAAAGCATTAGCGCGCCTCGCGCCATGGCGCGTCCCACGCCGTACCTACAGTAACTTTGTACCATATCGCGGGGGGCTCCGCCCCCCGCACCCCCAAACCCTTCATTTCAGTTCCGATGGGCCAGTGCGTCGCGAAGCTCCGCACTCGGCCTTTTCCGTGAACTTCTCAATTATGAGCCACAAGTTCCAACAGTAACCAACAAAAACTATTAGGTTGTGAATTAAATAGATTTGGGGTATGTTCGAGTATCGGTACTTATAGCGTTTACAGTATTTAGTATGTTTGGTCACTGCATACAAAATTGTTCGATGCATTTAAGTTCTAAATGATACTAGTGGGTTAAATAAATTATTTTTAAATTAAGTTATTAATAGATGAACACAATTCTGAAGTGTTTTTAGAATTTCAAATACTCCATAAGCTGGAACACAAACAAGCACTTCATGTACACCAAAATTTCATGATTAATTAAAGAAGGTCAAAATAGTAGGCGAATGATGTCCAAATCGCGTATGCAACATCTAAAAAGACTCGTTCTTGCTCGTAGATGTTTCTCAATCGAGTGTAGTTGCACACAATTAATTTGTCCAACTTGGCTTGGCTAAACAAAAGGTCTTACATATATAATGTTTGATTCCATTTATATTTCACTTATCTCCTACTTATACTTCACTACTATCTCACTTGCATAAAAATAACTTATTATAAGACTATATATATATATATATATATATATATATATAGGACTCCTAGGCAATGTTGTAAGACTCGGACTGGACCGGTCAGTCGGACCAGCAAAACCGGGACCGGTCATCAAAACGAACCGGTTAGGATTGTTAAACCGGAAGACACAAAAACCTGGTAAAAACCAATGAACCAACTGTTGGGCTGTCCGACCCACTGAACCGGTGACCAGTCGAAGGTTTTAGCCGATTTGCAACCACCCATCTGACAAACAAGCACAGGAGGAGGAGAAAAAAATAGACATCGGAGCTTTCAATAAATTGGTCCATCTCACAACTACAGTTTGATAGACAAATTTCTAGCCAAACCCTGAATCAATTTAAAATTTAAATAAACTTTATACCTCTTCAACCACCAACCTGTAAATCTAATCCAAAATTTATAAAAAAGAAAAGACCCAAATCAAAGCAAAGCTTTTCGCAAATGCAAAATGAAGAAAACAACAAAAACTGCTTGGAAGTTAGCTACAACAACTTCAAAACTCAAGTATTCTCTCTTTTTCTCTCTTTAACTAAAGTTTGTTTTTTTTGGGAACACAACGGTAAAGTTGAGATATAGAAGAAGAATAAGACTAGAGATGGGTCTCTTGAGACCTTATCCATAAAAGTAGTAATTGTGGTTAAGATAAGCTCAAGAATAGTGGTTTTTTTGGGAAACGAGACACCAAAGTGTTGGTTGATCTTCATCTCACCTAGAGGGTGGGAGTATAAATTTTATATTAATACAAGGCAATTTTAAATTGGAATATTAATATAATTTATTCAACTTTTGGAAATAAATAATAAATCTGGTAGAAAGTTGTACTTTGTCCATAGTTTAAATTTTTAAGAATTATATTGTCTAAGATTAAAAATATATAAATATTAAATTTATATTCGGAACTATGAAATATTAAATACAATTTAGAGTAATTATTAATATATAATTATTTAATACATAATTATGATATCACTGATTTAATAACAGTTTGATTACTAATAACTTTTTTGGTTCAATGACTGATCCGAATCACATTTTTAGAGTCACTCTTATAATTATCACCGAACAAATACATGTACATACATGTTTCAAAATACACTTAGATACATTCATGTACACATATAACATATACCATAACTTACCCAATTCATGTGCCAATACAAATTAATAATATTAAATCAAGTTTACATATTCAACACTTTTCAACAGGAGAGGTTAGTATATCTCGTCTGTTTCTTCAGTTTTAGTCCAAGGAAACTTGTGCTGAGCCATATTTTGCTTCTCTGCAGGTACTCCTAGATAGTCTCAGCTCCATTGCTCTGGAAACCATAATTAAATAAGCAAATTCATTATTGGCATAAATTTCATTACATGAAAAACCATTTATCTTCATTAAAATTGTTCGTAGAAGCTGGAAATCTAAAGGTGAAATAGAAAGACAAGAATTTTATCAGAAACTACAAGATATATTTGATGATTCCGAGGATAAGAAGCTATGAAAGAAAGGTATAATGAACTTTAATAACAATATATGGAACCTTGGTATACCTTAATCCTTACATAAAGTCATATTGGTGAAGGAATTTAATTGAGGTGACTTGTAAAAAAGGAAATCAAAATTTTTCATAAATATTATTGGGATTGGGTCATATTTTTGTGGGTTTGAATAATGGTCACTATGATAGGGTAGTCGAGGGTCTCGCTCTCTACTAAGCGAACGGTTGCCCAGCTTGTCGGTAAGCTGGCGGGAGTTGCAAGGGGACAACGTCCCCTATAAGTCAAGCGCAATGCGTAATTGAGCTTGGAGATTTATTAGTAGTCCAATCTTAAGTTTTATTAATGTATTGGACTTGAACCCATGTTATAACAATTAGAGTTTTTTAGTTATTATAAATACATTGTTTGGTGCATGGATCATTATAGAATGTGAGGCATCTAATGAATAGATCAGACAAACAAGACTAGTCAAATTGATGAACCTAGGTATATCGTATGTTCTTATTGTTCCGTTCTTCATATAATTTTTCTGTGAATGTGCTATTATTCATTCTTAAATTCTAACAAAAATGATTCATGTTTTTCTCCTCTTTCCCATCCTTTACCTTTAAACCTTTTCTATCACCTTATTGTCTAACCAAACCATTGAGGCAAATTGCAAACATATTTAAATTAAGGCTATAACTATTTTCTCAAATATAAAAAATTGAAACATTAGAAACAAGAATGAATACCTTAGTGGCATTAGAAATATGAGTTAACATAAGGAGGTGGAGAAGAAGTTTTTTTTAATTGGATAAGAAGCCATTGCACTAATAGCACAACAGTAAAGATAAGCGGACCGACCAATTGGCCCGGAAAATTGGACTGGTCCCCTTATTTTCCCATGTTCCCTAGCTTTTTTTTTTTTTTTTGGATTGAGTCCAAACATATTTATACTATGGATTTAAAAAAAAAATTAGAAAAAAACATAAAAAATTAGGTCCAATTTGGATATATATCAAAAAACTGGTAGTATGGACCCCATACTACTATTTTTTTGATATATATCCAAATTGGACCTAATTTTTTATGTTTTTTTCTAATTTTTTTTTTAAATCAATAGTATAAATATGTTTGGACTCAATCCAAAAAAAAAAAAAAAAATAAGCAAGGAAAATAAAAAATGTCCAATTTTTGGGTCTCATTTTCGGGTCCCTGTAGGAAGACTCATAGCACAAACACCGTACTCTAACTTAGTGTTCCTTTTTATGTATATGTATCCATCCATTCCCCGAGATGTTCCCCAAGAGTTCTTCAAAATCCAATAGTCCAATCAAGAAAGGGGAAAAAATTAGAAGTCATGGCACTAATAGCACAACCATACTCTTTTTTTTTTTTTAGTTACAAAGATATTACTATACTCAAAATAATATTACAAACTAGTCGTTACTTAACATTAGTTAATTGATATGCAAGTTAGTTATTGATGATGTAGCACATGATATTGCTGCAGAAATTAGAAAAGGGAAAAAATTTAGAAAGGAAAAAAAATTAGGGCACGGCTTTACTGCGATTCTTGCTGCGTTTTATCTTGGTCACGAATATCTAATTTGTTTCTTCTTCGCATGCAACAATACACATGATATTACAGGTGCCAAAAGTGTCACATCACCAATAACTAACTCACACATCAGCTTTTTTTGCTCCCGTGATAATTAACGGTTCAACACTTCCGTCAATTTTTTGGACAAAATGTTAAGTAATGACTAGTTTATAATATTTTTTGAGTATAGTAATGTCTTTGTAACAAAAAAAAGATTCAGTTACCAAAATGAAAATCAACTCCTAGTACAATAACCAAAACATCAATTAACTCTCCACGTAACAAGGTCTCACATGCCACATATTCAAGTACCTCACATGACAGTTGTTAAACGTTAGTCTATTCAGTACTTTCGTCAATTTTTTAAACATAATGTTAATTAAGTAATGACTAGTTTGTAATATTTTTTTAAGTATTAATATTATTGTAACAAAAAAAAGATTTAGTGACCAAATTGAAAATTAACCCCTAGTACAGTAACCAAAACATCAATCAACTCGTTTCTTTATTATGTTGTGAATTTGCATTTGATATTTTGAATCATGATAAATAAATATATAGATAAATATTTTTCAAGATCTAGCGCTACTAAATGTCATCGATCCAAATTTTCTTATGATGAAACTATTCAAGAGTCAACTAGTTTTTACCTCAATCCAAGAAATAAAGTCTTGAACAATGATTTTATAACGACTTTTATGTATTTTTAATTGAAATTTATATTTGATAAATTTTATTAATTTTTGTTTAATTATAAGAGTGTCCATCCTTGTTGAAAATTCTACGCCTGCCACTGATAGTAAAAAAATAAAATGGTGAAAAGATAAATATATTTTTAATTTTGAAACAAATGAAATAACACTTACTGCATTTTCCTCCTCCGTCCTTAACTCTTGTCACAACACATACTGCATTTTCCTCCTCCGTCCTTAACTCTTGTCACAATACCATGCTTCCTACCGTCCAAAGAAGAAGGAGCTTCACACGATGCCATATTCGCCTTTCTTTCCAATTCGCTCCTTTGGATGGTCCTTTTCTTGTTCAAAGGCTTCTTGATCTTCGACGTATAAACCTCCCTAAACTCCTCATTACTCATATCAGCAAACTTGTTCAATCCCACATAATCGTCGAAACGCGAACGTCTCTTGGGCCATATTTGTTTGCAAGGATTATAATTCCGGGATTATAATTCATGAGATTATAATATCGAAATTATAATATCTAGTTGAATATGGTATTAAATAATTATGGACTAATAGTCTCAAGTTCAAATTTGAAAACAAACAAAATACTTGAAATTAATAGTTCTATCTCAAATATAATCCTTACAAACAAACATAGCCTCGGAGTTTTTCTCATTTATATATTTCAAATTCTTCTGAAAGTTGTCAAACCTTTTCTTCGCCTCTGGTTCATGGTTGTACACCTTTCCATGCTTCTCCTTCCATATTTGAAAGAGCTTAGAGACTTCCTCTTCTGAAGCAAATGAGAATTCAGTGGAAAGGAACCAACTAAAAAGTATCAAACAACACCAAATCAAGAAAAGTTAGTAAATTGAGACATTGGGCTTCCCCTTACCATATTTACTTAATTGATAATAATTGTTTGTTTTAAGATACTTCATGTAGTATATGTACAAGGTTGGAAATTGAAATATACTTTTGTTTTTTTTGACTGGCAAGTTAACATACTTGTCTACCTACTAGTCAACTCTACTTTCCTCTCAAGTACCCCTTCATTTTTGGATATAGTTTTTTATGATTATAATTTTTTTTTATATTTACAAGAAAATAATAGATATTTTGATTACAAAATTAATCAATTTGACTGTAAAAATCAAATTAAGCCAATTTTTATGAGACAAAGAGAGTAATAAATATTTTGTGATCTTAAACTGGCAAGTTAACATGCTTTTATTTTAATAAGTCAAAAGATTTTATTTATATCTTCAAAAATTACATGATTATATCTAATCAAATAATTTTTACCACGTACATCTCATCTCACACCACCAAACCTTATCTATCCAAAAACAAAGCTCACCACTCAATCTGACAAAGGCAAAACTTACCAAACACACCTCAGGAGGAAATAAATCAGTAATACAGCAGAAAAAATGGCTAGCAGGCTACTATTCAACAATGAATAGTGAAACATCATTAAAAATACAATTTAAACACATTAAAAAAATAAAAGTAAATAAAAGAGAGTAAATTTTTTTTAAATTTATCCATAAAAACTCCACAAAATCATATAAAATGATAAGTATTTTTATTTTTTTATATTAATGGACCAATGGACTGTTTGGTTGTTAAATGATTGGTAGTTTGTAGACCAACGGAGGTCAAATTTTGATGTATAGTTTATTAACTATGTAGTAGCCAGGTTGCTTGCTGTTCCAACTTATTTTGGTGGTTGAACCCGTTTTTTTTTTCTTTCTAAAAGTGCACACAACATACCTAGATATTCGCAGGCAACAAACAAATACTCCCGAGTCCTCCTACGCGGACAGGAGTAATGGACTGATTATTGGACCGTGGGTCCCACTAAGCATTTAAAAAACAACAACTCCTCCTCTTCATGTGCATCTGTGCTTTAGTACGCAGTATTGTGAAATTTGCCTAGGATTTAATGTGGACCAAGCCCAGTATGATTTTGCCTTGCCTTGCATCTGTACAGTTTTTTTCCCTTCTATTTTAACTAATTATTTACTAATTTTTAAATTATACTTAAATGACTGAATTTAATTAATGTAATTAACCGTACCTAATTAATTTTCAAAAAAGACTTAACAATGTATGAATTCGTAGGTTAAAGTATACTACCTACTGCATTCATCAAATTCTCCAAATGATATAACTTGTTGATGAAATCAAACACATCAAATAAAATTCAAATTTAAAGTTTTCAAATCAAACACAATCAAATACAGTCCAAACTTTGAGTATTCAACCAATCTCATTGTATCAAAATGACAAACATACATGAAAATACATCAAAAACATTCAAATTCCGTTTTACTCGTAAACTTTCTTATTTTACTGTTCCTTAAATGGTTTCCCAGAATTTGCATGATTGTTTAGACCATATGCACCATTCCAAAATGGGTATTGATAACCAGCCAACTGAGTAGAGAGACTTGTTGAATACGCATTTCCAATTGAGAAGCCTCCAACATTACCAAAAGGGAAGCTTTCAACATTTAGTACCTACAAATGAAGTTAAATTATATCAAAATAAGACTAAAAAACTAAACAAAACTACTTTGTATAAAAATAAAATAAACACCTGTTAGCTTAAAAGAGCACCAGCTGGGAAGCCTCCAACATTACCACGAGGATAGCCTCCAACATTTGGTACCTAAAAATAAAGTTAAATTATATCAAAACGAGACTAGAAAAACTAAACGAAACTTATTAGTCAAGTATGTTGTGTCAAACGTAATGGCATCCCCGAATTCCTCATATGATGCCCTACTCCTAGTAGGGGTGAACAAAAAATAGATATAACCGAATAACCGAACATAACCGAATTTTTTTAACCGAATTATTTCGGTTATTCGGTTATTTTTTTCAATTCGGTAATTACCGTTTTAATATTTCGGTATTCGAGTTTTGATACGGTTAATGAAATATTGGTATTCGGTTAACCGAATAACCGAATAGATTTAAAAAAAAATTAAAGCCTTAAATTCTTTAACTCTTAACAGTTGAGACTTACATGATGCATGTATTGTATATATTACTAACTAGCTGGCTAGGCTTAAAGCATGAGCATGTGTAATTAATTCTCTGTCCTCTTAATTACTAAATTTGAAATGATTTTTTTTTGTTTGATAAAATGGAACTTAATTTCGGTTATTAACCGAATTGTAAATTCGGTTATTCGGTTTTCAGTAATTCGGTTATTGCTAACTTCGATTAGTTATTCGGATAATAAAATTTAAAAAAATTCGGTATTCGCTTATTCGGTTATAAGCTATTCGGTTCGGATATAACCGAATTGCTCACCCCTAACTCCTAGCATCTGCCCAAAATACATTCCTTGGTTTAGAAAATAATGATGAAATATCAAAAATCAAAAATTGATAACTGCTATAATGAATTAAGAGCACCAATCAACATGGTCCTAAAGAAAAATACTATCACCAATCAACATGGTCCTAAAATCCTAGTAATAAAGAAGTATTAGAAGTAAAATAAAGGAGTCTTAGAGAGAGAAAAAATCAACTTTTTCTCTGACCTGAAACCGAAACGACCGATCACTTTTAAGGGAGACGGTAGGAGCACCGAGCAATCCAAACCGCTTTGCCAGTGTTCTTGAGGAGCTTCTTGGTCGGCAGCAGCTTGCTAGATCTAAATAGAGAGTGAAAATGTTTACCTGAGATGGAGATGGACAGAGGTAAAGAAAGTCTTCCTTAATTAAAGAGTTGGGACCCACAGTCCAATTACTATGTCTATTTTGCCAGTCCGAGTAGATTAATTCAATACTCCCTCCTTCCATCAAAATCTGATTTAGTTTGACTTACTTGTTCAAATTGATTAATTTTAAAATTAAAAAGTAAGCATATTTTTTAATATTTTCAAAAGTATACAAAAAATTGATTTTCAAAAATATACAAATTGAAGGTGATAGTAAATTAGATATAGTTTCTTATGGTTATAGTTTTTTCTCTATATTTATAAAAAATAGTAGATATTTTGATTATAAAATTAACTAATTTGATCGTAAAATTTAAATTAAGTCAATTTTTACGAAACGGAGAGGATAATAAATATTGTCTGATCTTAAATTAGCATGTTAACGTACTTGCCTAGCTACCCGTTAACATATAAAATTGACAAAATAAAAATTGTCTTAGAAGTTGAAAATTTTGTTTACACCATATTATATATGTGTGTATTCAAGCAAATTAGAAAAAACAAGTGTGGTCAACTTTGCCTCTTACTTATCATTTTTATTCTTTATTTTTGTTTATTTTTTTCCCGTATTTATTACTTCCATTCCATGCACGGTGTGGTGTAACAACTTATACTGACTTTCTAAAACTGTCAAGCGACAGCTCATGTAAAAGTCAACAAATAATATTAAAATATATTACGAATATTTATATCGATTTTTTTATAAGTATTAATAGTATTTTTTTTTTGGAAAGATATGTAATAAGTGAGACTTTTTTATAATTTTTACCAATCTCATGTATTGATAAGTTTTATAATTGTAATTCGATATCAATTTATTGCAATACATAACAAGATTCATTAAAATATTACATTCACAGGAAAAAAATAATATTAAAATATTACTCCCATTTAATCGCCCGGAGGGTGAGATTATTTTTTTTGGGAACAACAGCAGCTTATATTACCTTTACCCAAAAAAAAAAAAACAGCTTATATTACATCACAAAATAAAGACTACAAAGACCACGGAAAAAAAGGTGTTAAATGTTAATATATCCATACCTTAAATATATTGTTTCACGCTTTTTATGTGGAAAAAACTATATTATCTTTTAATATATACAAAATCAATTAATAAATTTACTATTTATCTATTTTTTTCTTTAAATTTTTTACACATCGTGCACGATTACAAGACAAAATGTGTATAAACTTAATTAGCTATTTCAAAACATGATCCTCAACCATATATGAAATTAAACTACTATAAAAATATGTGCAACAGTGAATTTCGAATATGCATATATCACTATCCAAAAAATATAACAACAAAGTCCATTACAGGCAACCAAACCAAAACAACACAACACAAAAATAAATAAATAAATTTTATTTTATAAAAAGAAAACTCTTTTAATGATAATTCAGTAAAATTATAAAATGGTATAATATCTTTAAATTTCTTATTCTAATATCATTATTAAGTTAATACTACCAAATTAATCATGATTTTTTTACAGTTTTAAAAATTTTAAATTTTATAAATTAGAATTTATATATAAAGGAGTGTAAAATCGATGCTAAACATATTCGAATATATTTGTCTAAATAAATTTTTATCTTTAAAATTTCTTATAGACAAAATAAATATTATTAAATTATTAATAAATCTTTCTAATATAAATTTTAATGTAAATATAAAAAATTCAAATAAAATAAAATAAAATATTATTTTCATTGAAGTGTAAAATAAATTTCACTTTGAACTATTTGTTCTCCATAAATTAAATATTATTCTTGACCAAAAATTAGAGCTAATTCTTTTATTTCTGAAACTCCACTTTAAAAGGGTTACTTTATAAATATAAATGAATTTTAGAATCAACATCAAATATAACTTTCTTATGAGCTGCTGTCGCTTGGAGTTTTTCTCGGTTATATATTTCAAATTCTTTCGAAAGTGGTCAAACCTTTTCTTCGCCTAGCTCTTGTTCATGGTTGTGCACCTTTCCATGCTTCTCCTTCCATATTTGAAACACTTCCTCTTCTGAAGCAACTGAGAATTCAGTGGAAAGGAACCAACGTAACTAAAAAATATCAGAGAACACCAAATCAAGAAAAAGGTAGCAACTTCAGACATTGGGCCTCCCATTACCAATTTTACTTAATTGATAACAGTTGTTTGTTTTAAGATATATACTTCATGAAGGATATATATAAGGTTGGAGGTTGATACATACATACATACATATCTATCTATCTATATATACATATATCTATCTATCTCTCTCTCTCTCTCTCTCTATATATATATGAAGGGATTTAATTCATGTATGCTATCATAAGTTTACATATACGAGAACCAAAAAATACCTCTTGAAGCGTATTAAATCTTTGGTGCGGAAAATCTCGAACAACTCCACGAACCACTCCACGACCCAGCGGCGTCTCCGAATTACAATTCTTGTGGGATGAAAACGAAGCTCGATTCCACGATCCGTTCAACAAGAATATTACCGAATATTGGGAGCTCAATATTTATGCAGTGTTTATAATTGCTTCTTGCAATTATCTTTCTCTCTCAAAATCCTTATCAGATTAATATCCGATTCATGCCCATTTGTGGAGAACCAAGTTCTCTGCATATATCAAGGAGAGAGAGAAGCAACTTGAGTGGAGTCACATGCATAATAGGAGGATGATTGAATTATTCACCAATCAATACCAACATGGGTGTCCCACTCCTTAGCATAATTGTGTCTTCCACTCACAATGTCCAACATCTCCCACTCACCCATGGCGGGGATGATGTAATCCTAACATCTGCCAAAAATTAGCTCAAACCAAAAACTCGTAAATCTTTAGTTGTCGGACCGTGCGACCGCTGAGTTCACCTGCAATGCGGGAGCTCTATATCAAACCCGTTAAGGCCAAAATAGAGACATCTACCCTTTTAAAGAAAACAGTGTGGGAGCTCTCACGTCAAACTCAATTAGTTTACGTAGATGCTACAACCTATAAACTCAGAGTACTCCAGACACATTTGATTTTCACAAGGTTAAGCATCTCTAATCCCTCAGAGAGCCATACTTAACCACTTTTGGGCCCATGTCCATTTCGTATCTCACTTATTACTATATCGCTATCAAAGCGCCATAGTTGTCGACAATAAGTGCAGAACGAGGTGAAATCAAATTGTCTTCCCTTTGCCCTAATACTACTCAGATATGAATCAACTGCTTTCCCAGAATCGGTCCTTATTGTCTCATCAATCCTGACCGTAGGAATCGAAACCAAAGTAGCAACATTAATCCATATCTTTGTAGTATAGTCAAAGATCACAAAGAGCACTAGATGTAGGACTAATAATCTTGTCCTACTGGACTCACATGGTGAGGACACAGGGATTCATTCTCTCACCTCCATTGCTTGATCGCATAGCTCATGTAACCCTCTCACAACATACTATTCTATAGCCTTGTTGTGCGGACCTTAGTCTAGTCACTCCCAGAGTGGCTAACCCGAACATTTCAAATTGCTCGCTTATCAAAGCGCCACATTTGAAATTTCGTGTCCGGTTATCATGTTACGGCAGACAATCTCATCTACATGAGCATATGTCTTCTAGTCATGTCGTACGGATCTTAGTTCAGTCGCTCCACAAGCGCCTAACTCGAAATTCCAGATTGCTCGTTTTCCCAAGCGCCAACTCTGAACTTCGCATCCGGCTATCAGTACAGGTTTATATAGATGGTGGGACATCTTATATTTGGTTAACTAAATTAACCTCATCTTGGCACATGCCAAGGCGACATTATGTTCATATTGCTCGCTACTAAGCGCCAATTGATTGCTTATCCAAAGCATCAATAGCTCGCTACTCAAAGCGCCAATAAAATGAACTGTCTCAACCTTGCTCGCTCTTCAAAGCGCCAAGGGTGATTGCTCGTGTGAGTGAGCCAATCAACCTGTTGACATATATTTAGTGTGTGCATATCCCATATGCATAATAACTGTGTGAACTAATAATATTTATCATGTGCGCTATCACAATCATAAGTGGGAACAAATGAATCTAGCATATATGATAAATGTCTTAAAACAATAGTGAATATCTCAAATACAAGCCATAAAATGAGTGATATTCCAGTAACAAATAAAGTACATCAAACCCTACGAAGACCTAACGAACTAACATGCCTGCAAAAGGCATCTTTCAGAATAGGTTTCGTCAAGGGATCCGCTACCATAAGGTCAGTGGGCATGTACTTCAATATCACCTCATTATTTGCTATATTCTCTCTAATAAAGTTCATCCTCAGGTCAATGTGCTTCGTTCTACCGTGATACTTAGGGTCCTTAGTGTAATCTAGGGCCGCTGTGCTATCACAAAAAATAGTAACGGGGTCCGAAGCATTAGGGATGACTCCAAGATCCTCGAAGAATCTCCTCAGCCACATAGCTTCCTGAACAGCTGACGTACATGCTACAAACTCTGACTCCATTGTTGAAAGAGCAACGCAAGTCTGTTTCTTGCTACACCAAGTGATGGCGCCACCATGTAGCAAGAATGCATATCCTGAGGTCGACTTGCGTATTCCCTGGTTACCTCCCCAACTGGCATCGGAGTAACCAATCAATCGCAGGTCCGGTCCTCCATAGCATAACATGTAGTCCAAAGTACCCTTCAAATATCGCAAGATTCTTTTGATTGCCTTCCAATGAGCAATTCCAGGGTTTGACTGATAACGACCGAGATAACCAACATCATATGCTATATCAGGCCGAGTACACACAACTGCATACATTAGCTTTCCTATAGCATTGGCATACGGGTAATGAGACATCTTCTTAATTTCTTCGGGAGAAGTAGGGCATTGTTCGGGTCCAATGGCGTCGCTTTTAGCGATAGGAGTGTCTATGGGTTTGCAGTTGCTCATCTGGAATTGCTCCAGAACCTTCTTAAGGTAAGTCTCTTGAGACAAACCAAGAAGCTTTCTTGAGCGATCTCTATAGATCTTAACTTCAAGAACATAAGCTGCTTCTCCCATGTCCTTCATCTCAAAATTAGAGGACAACCACCCTTTGGTAGCGACAATTATCTCCTTATCGTTCCCAACTAGTAGAATGTCGTCGACATACATCGATAGGATAAGGAATTTATCTTTGGACCGTTTGATATACACACAATGGTCTTCCTCGATCATCGTAAACCCATCACTAATGACAGCTCGATGGAATCTGAGATACCATTGTCTGGAAGCCTGCTTTAAACCATAGATAGAACGTTTGAGTTTGCATACTTTGCGCTTTTGTCCTTCCACAATGAAACCCTCTGGCTGATCCATGTATATTTCCTCAGCTAAATCTCCATTGAGAAAAGCTGTCTTCACGTCTATTTGATACAACTCTAAATCCAAATGTGCGACAATTGCTAAAATAAGGCGAATTGAAGCAAACCTTACAACTGGTGAGAAGGTTTCCTCATAATCAATTCTCTCTTGTTGGGTGTATCCCTTGGCTACAAGACGAGCTTTGTACCTTTCAATGGAACCATCCGCCTTGCGTTTGACTTTAAGAACCCATTTGTTCCCAATAGCCTTTCGCCCTGGTGGAAGGTCAACCAAATCCCAGACTTGATTAGTCCTCATGGACTCCATTTCATCTTCCATTGCAATCATCCATTTATCACTTACAACAGATGATAGAGCATCTCGATAAGATCGAGGTTCCTCCTCTTCCCGCGTATCAGCCACAAAAGCATTCCCCTCAATCTCAAAGAGACGACGTGGAATGTTACCTCTTTGACTTCTACGCATTTGAGGAACAAGAGACTCCTCATTCGATGGAAAAGAACTACTCGAAGGTATGTCACTCCCACTATCTACAGGAGCCTGAGGAATATCCTCTTCGGTCTCTACTGTACGATTTGGGGTGCCTAAATCTTCCTCCATCTCATAAAGGTTCATCTCCTTGCTCACATCACCTCTGTTAGGGAAATCCATCTCAAAGAAATCTTCATCTCGTGACTCTATCTCGGATATAGTCCCATCTGGCTGCTCTCCAACAAACACATAGCCTTTGGAGTGTTCAGAATATCTCACAAAGATACACTTCTTACCCCTTGGGCCTAACTTCCCATGTTGATGAGAAGTGTTGTGTACGAAAGCTGCTGATCCCCATGGCCGCATATGGCCCAATTCGGGCTTTCTGCCGGTCCACATTTCATATGGGGTGGACTGTACTGATTTTGAAGGCACACGATTAAGTATATACGTCGCAGTCAACAATGCATCACCCCAATAAGAGATAGGCAAATTTGCTTGCGCCATCATAGATCTAACCATGTCTAATAATGTCCGGTTCCTCCTCTCTGCCACACCATTTTGTTGCGGAGTTCTAGGGATTGTCAGTTGCCTGATTATCCCTCTTTCTTCACATAGTGCTTTAAACTGATCGGATAGATACTCGCGGCATCGGTCAGTTCTTAATGCCTTAACACTTTTGTTTAACTGTTTCTCAACCTCAATCAAATAACGTCTAAAGCATTCTAATGCCTCAGACTTATGAGAGATCAAGAAAATGTACCCGAAGCGCGTATAGTCATCTATCATTGTGAGAAAGTAGGAACGTCCATGCCTTTCTTTCACGTTCATAGGGCCACAGATGTCTGAATGAATGAGTTGCAAAGGTGTTTCTGCCCTAGTAGCTTTACCAAATAGTTTTCTAGTTGATTTACCTGCTAAACAATGTTCACATGTGGGTAGATTGACCTTAGCGAGTGGGCCTAACAGACCTGCTCGAGCTAACCTAGCCATTCTATCCTGTCCAATATGGCCTAATCTAGCATGCCATTGAATTGAACTATCATGATCATTTTCAACAAGTAATGAATAAGAATCATCACTATTAATACTAGAATCAATAGTATTTAAAACCATAAAACCATTTGATACAAAACCATATCCAACAATATTCGTCCCAAATGAAATTATTACAGAATTATTCTCAAACATAACAGAATATCCCAAACGTAGTACTGATAATACAGAAAATAAATTCTGCCGGACATCCGACGCATAAAGTACATCACATAGGGTCAATGTTGAGCATCCTCGCATTTCCAGTTTGTAAGTGACAGTGCCTAGCACGTCCACACTGGTATCGTTCCCCATGTATACTTTTCTGCCAGCCAGAATGCGACGATATTCCACAAATCCACTTCGATCTCTAGCTATGTGGTCCGTTGCTCCGGAATCTACAATCCACATATGGAGAGAATGAGCAACAAAAACAGTACTTGATACTAAGCACATAGATAGATTCGGACTAGGAATTACCTTCTTCGGCTCAGTGCATTCACGAGCGAAGTGTCCCGCCTTGCCACAGTTGTAGCATGCCATCTTGGCCTTGTCCTTCTTATCAGAACCTTGTTCGTCCCTTTTCCGTTTGCCGGTACCTCCACTCGCAGCCCCTTTAGGCGCAGTGGGATTACCAATCTTTATTTGTTGAGCTTTTAGGCGTTCAACTTCTAGTCGTTTAGTCCTCAAACGCTCAACCTCCAGCTGCTCGGCTTCTAAGCGCTCAAGGTAATGAAAAATATCTTCCAAAGATTTAATGTTTTCATTTTGAGCTATGTTAACCTTGAGATTATTCCAATTGTCGGGAAATGAGCGTATCACTGCTCGAATTTGCTGTTCATCTGACAAAGGATTGCCAGCAGCTCTTAACGTTTCAATCATATTCGACATGACCTGAAGATGTTCTCTAAAGGTATGTTCAGCTATCTTGTTATAACTGTTGAATTTTGTAGTTAAGAGTTGCAACCTAGCCATGTCCATTTTCTTTTGGGAAAAGAAAAAGAGGAGAATCTTATTAGAGATATTCGATTAGTTCACCACAGTATATAAATCATCTTTGCCGCATGAATCAAATTAACATAAAAATAATCTGACATAAATATAGAAGGGAGACTTCGCTAGGCTTTGGAATCACAATCCACATAAACGCCCAATTATTTAAATTTAATTTTTCAGCGCATTAGACGTGTAATTTAGAGAATAATTTAATTAAATTACTACCATCTAAATTACTCCCACTAGGAATAAGTGTACATGTGTATATAATAGCAAGACAATTTAATTCCATGCACCAACAATTAATATTCCAAAAATATTAACAAAAGGAATCAAATTATAGGCAATATAACTCAATTAATATACCAAGTATGCTATAAACACATGAGAAAACTTCCAAAAAAATTTTAACAATATATTATCACAATAAAACATTACTGTAATTTTTCTGGAATTTTCTGATAATTATGCTAATTATTACAATTAATAAACCATAGCATAATACAATTGGAAATTATCAAAAACATCCAATTATAATAATTATTCCAAAACTTTTTATGGAAATATTAACAATAACCCAAAAATAAATTTCTGTAATTTTTCCAGAATTTTCTGACAATTAAAACTATTTTATAATGAATTTTCATTAATAAAACAATTAAAGAAATCAATTTCTGAAAATAAAAACAAAAATAAAATAAATATCCGGATCCGGGTTGGACACGCGGGTCGGCGCGCGGGCCAAGTCTGACCGCGGATCAGATCCGCTCCGAAAAGCTTCGCGGGTCAAAACCAGGTGGGTCGGATCTTGGGTCGGGCAACGGGTCGGGTAGGACGGGCCAGAACCGCGCGGGCGCGTGAAGCCCACGCGCCAAGCTTAAGCAGCAGGTCGCGCCATGCGCGGGCACGTGATAGGCAGCGACGGTCTGGCACGCGTGTGACTCACGCGCCGCCTTCCCTGCCTCCTTTCGCGACGCGGTTTTTTCTGTTGTTCTCGATTTGATGTGCTGAGTCTATTGGTATGCTCAAAACCCATTTTGGGAGCTTCCATATAACGTGTGTGATGAACGTGAATCTCACTGAGAGTGGGATTCCACTTCATCTTCAACCTCCAGCCATCAAATAATTACAGAAATGCCATTTTCCAATCCAAACTTTGAAAAATCATATCTCTTTCAATATTTATCCGTTTAATGCGTATAATATGTCGTTGGAAAGCTTACAACACGTACTACGCATACATATTAACAAAAATATAAACGAACAAATATACAGAAAGTTATGGCTATTCAAAGTGTTCGGTTTGATAATGTTTTCAAGCTTTTTTAAACATTCATGAATGGAGTTTCATGTAAACTACATACATGGCATACATGTGATCGAAATACGCATGCTCTGATACCAATGAAAAGATTTAATTCATGTATGCTATCATAAGTTTACATATACGAGAACCAAAAAATACCTCTTGAAGCGTATTAAATCTTTGGTGCGAAAAATCTCGAACAACTCCACGAACCACTCCACGACCCAGCGGCGTCTCCGAATTACAATCCTTGTGGGATGAAAACGAAGCTCGATTCCACGATCCGTTCAACAAGAATATTACCGAATATTGGGAGCTCAATATTTATGTAGTGTTTATAATTGCTTCTTGCACTTATCTTTCTCTCTCAAAATCCTTATCAGATTAATATCCGATTCATGCCCATTTGTGGAGAACCAAGTTCTCTGCATATATCAAGGAGAGAGAGAAGCAACTTGAGTGGAGTCACATGCATAATAGGAGGATGATTGAATTATTCACCAATCAATACCAACATGGGTGTCCCACTCCTTAGCATAATTGTGTCTTCCACTCACAATGTCCAACAATATATATATATATATATATATATATATATATATAGACACACACACACACACTTTTGTTTGTTTTTTTGATTGCAAGGTAACATACTTGCGTAGCTACCGAAACGGCAACCGTATTTGTCGTTTCATTGACTTAAACCTTTCCCCACCATCTCTCTCTCTCTGGATTTCTCTCTCATCCATTTTTTCATTCAACGAAGGAGATAGAATTTCATTCGTTCTTTTTCTCCTCAATTCTGCTTTCTTCTTGTATGTTTTTTTTTGTTAAATTGTATCTTTTCTTTTATGAGTTTTGATAAATTTTGGATTTAATTTAGACCGTTAATTGGTTGAATTTAAATAAATTTATAAGTGCATTTGATAGTCTACTACAAAAAGATTAAGAGAGAACAATATAATTATATATTGTATTTTAATTACATACAAAGTGGGGTATATGAAAAAATGTATTGTTGTTTTTTTAAAAAAAAACTAGTTTCCATTAAGTCCTAGATTGATAAGGAGTAAAATTACTTAATGCTTTATAAGCATAAATGAAATAGTTTAATTTACTTGTGGTACTAAAGGGAAGAGTTGGATATGATTACAATGACGTGGTGCAAAGCATCGCCAGGGACCCGGGGCGGAGTGCGGATGTGGGTTCGCCTCGCTAGGAGCCTTGCCCTAGCCATGAGCCTATTTTTTTAGATAAAACTAGAATTCAAGTTATGATTACAGAAGTAATATTTTGTAACTGATACTTTGAATATATTACAGAGTTTAATTTTGATATTTTATTTAGTAACTAAGCAATTCTCTTTATATTTTCTTACACTCTGAAAAACTTTTTAACCTTTACAAATAAGTTTTTATAGAGTTTTTTATTTGTGAGTTGTTATCACGGTGATTTTTAAAGACTTGACATATATTTTGAAAGTATATTGTCAATAGTCTTTAACAAATTTTACCGGTAAGGGGTAATAAATACTTTAAGACTAGGGACTACATGTATCAATTCGTTTTATTCCAATTTTTCTCTGTGTTATAATATTTTCATTTTCGCCCTTTCCATAGCTTTGGTTATCAAGCACAGAGAAGCAAAGAGAGCATATCTGAATTATACATAACCTTTTTCATTCAGTTCTTAATATTCTACCAAAACAGATCCAAAATAACCATTTGTGTAATTACCCAAATTTTAATTAACAAGAAAAGACAACATCAAATTTATCTTGTTTTGGACTTGTAATTAATTACACAAATAGTCTCAATTGTTTTAACACTTTTTTTCCGAAAAAAAATCACAAAATTGAACTAATAATTCAAATAAATCTATAAGATTAACCAAATCCGTATACTGGATATGAAGGATTAGTTAAATACAATATGCCAACGAAACAACGAACAAGTAGGAGTGATCGATCCGATCAAAGAGAAATGGAATTGGAGGAGAGAAAGAAGGTTGACTGGATTTTGAATGAGAGAATGAGATAGAGTTCTATTTTTTTTTTCTTTTATTTTTTTTGCAACACAGATCGAGTTTAAATGGGTTTGGAACTCAAAACGTAACTGTAGTCGTTTCGTAGAAACATGAGTAGCAGTCAATATTTATATACCAGTAAATAGTGGCGGTGAATTCAATCTAAACTAAATATTTTATATCACATTTTAATTTGATTTTAGTTACTTGCTTTAGATTGCATATTCCTTTTTTGGCTTTCTTCTTCTCAAATAATCAGAAGTCATATTGTGCCATGGTTTGTGCTCTTTGCTTGTGGGGTGTGGAACCTCTGGCTTAATAGAAATAATATTTTTTGTTCAAGGGTCAAGGTAACACCATCCCTGCTCTAATTAAAGCTGCAAATGAACAAGCTCTGTCTATTACCTTTCTTGGTCCGGTCCCAACTTATTCCCAGTGTTATATATTAATCGGCAGCCCCTTCTTATCTCTTGGAAACCCCTACCAATAATTGGTTGTACGTGTTTGATGGCCTCACCATGGCATGGAACCTTAATTGTAGAGATATTATTTTAGACGGATGCATCTTGGGTGGCTAATTGTCTTTCTGAGTCTTCCTGTGCTAACATTCCATTGTTGCCTTTGATTGAAAATTGCAGGATAAGTTGCTGATGTTCCTGCAAAGGCAGCTGCTAATTACTTTTGTTATGTTTCCTTTTCCTCCAGTTTTTGTTAGGCCTCTTTTGTTAGATGATATGCTGAGTAGGGGTAGGGGTAGGGGTACTCCCCAGTTGTGTAAACCAAACTGTGCCTTTTGTTTCTTGGCTGGATGTTATTTTGTTGATGTTTTAATATAATGCAGTTGTCTTTTTAAAAAAAATTTATTGTTGCTTACGTGTATACTTTTTTTTTCCCGTAGTTATTACTCACATGCACCGCCTGTGTCTAACAACAACTTTTAACAAGACTGGACTTTTCTAGAACTGTCAAACGACAACAACTAAGAAAGTCAGCAAATTCTACCTTCATACCCAGTGCTGTTGTACAAACTACAACCATACATTTATACAAAAAATAAAATTTAAATATTACTCCCATTTAATCAGCCCGAGGGTAGAGCTAACCTTTTTGGCAACAACAACAGCTTTTATATATATATATATATATATATATATATATATATATATATAGGGCCGATTTATAGTCAATGTTATAAGGATTAAAGATAAAGTTATTCTTACAATATAGATATCAACCGTCTATTCGCGGATCGAACGGTAAGAAGGACCTTTCATCTGCTGTTTAATATGTAGGTGCCCGCAGTTTAATACTGCAGATAGGATGATTGTCCAAAATACCCCTCGACAATCCGCAGTTTAATCCTGCGAACGCTAGGTATGATAGTTATTAATTCTTGAAGACGACATCGTTTTAGGTCATACGGTCTGTCCGCAGAACTAAATTGCGGACGATGAGTTATAATCCAAACAGTACCGTTTTGGGTGAATCACCAGTCCGTAGAACTAAACTACGGACTCTGAGTGTAACATAAAATGATCAAATACTACTCTCTATCTGTGTTCTTCATAACAAGATTTTTGAATCTCATATCACTTTGGCAGTGGTGATCAGGAACTAGAAGAGTTCGATTTAAAATTATCATATTTTCTATTTCTTCTTGCATACTATTATTTTACTGATTCATGTGATCTGGTTTGATGAGAAACATGCATGGCTTAACATTTGTAAAGATATATATCGTTACCGCAATATGTTGTCTCTCATGCTTTATACTATGAGAAAACAGTTCACCCATTACTAGATTCCATTTGTTTAGTCATGCATGTTTCTCATCATCCCAGATAACATGAATCTGCAACAAGAATATGCAAAAACACTTGAATGGAAGATTAATAACTTTAAATCGAACTTTTTTTGTTTGAGGCCTCATCCGTAGAACCAAAGTGCGGACTGTAAAAAAATATTATTTTACCTGTCCGCAAAACTAAAGTGCGGACGGACAGTAGAACTGTAACGCCCCCGAAAATAGGGTCTTACCTTGAACCCGATTCCAGCGCGTCACGGTACAACCCATGCAACATAGGCTTACTACAAATATGTAATTACAATAATATTACAACGTATTCTCATCTAATCCCAGACACGAAGACCTTAAATAATACACTTATGATCAAGGTTGAATAAATACCATGATCATTTACAAAATCTCCTATGTGAACGCAAGGTTCAGATTCTGACTTTATTTAATCCTTGAATATATACAATGTTATTCAACAAGTATACATTCCTTAAAAAAATGTCCTTTGTACATCATTGTCAAATTTCTAGTTTACTATAACAAGTAACTAACATAATCACATCATAAATACTATAATGGATAACCTTTATTTCTAACTCAAGGTTTACATAGTCAAATTCACGTACATCATATACCGTCATCACAACTAAATAATTACAATAAAGAAACATTTAGCAACCTTCTCGTATCCCTGCGCCTCTAATCCTTATCATCATGATATCAAGATAATTGCATTGCATCGTAAATCTGCAAAAGTTTTATTTTGCAAGAATGAGCACGACGGCTCAACAAGAACTAACAGTTTTCACATTTCATGCTTCACGTAACACATAAGTTTGCATTTTATCCATGTATCATGATTCTCATACTATGCATCTTACTCATGCATTATAAATCTTATGCAATTTATCAATATATATGCATCATGCATCTCATAGCATACCTCATGCATCTCACATTGTATGTTTACAATAATTCAAGTTCCACATAGAACAATATAGTCACATAATTGCACATTGTGCACACTTTAATCATGCTCGCATATAATCCACATAATAGTGAAAGATTTAGTAATCAAGTCATGTACATCAATATATTTAAACAAGTCAACAAGTTACTGAAAGAACTTGCCTTTAAGCGTTCCTTGCCAAATTATGATAGCTCGTCCTTCAAATATCCTACACAATTTATTTAACAATAAAATGCCAATTACCCACTAAAAAGGCTTCATATAATGGTTTATATTATAATCCCACTTCATATCTTATAATGTTCGTTTTGTTTAAAATCGAAACGCTATTTAAGTTCTTTAACACTTTAAGCAGCGTTTCGACGTTTACACGTCACACACCTAATTCGCCTCACTTGCATGTGATTAGCATGCTTATACATTGGGTTATAACACTATATCATGTTTCATTATTATTAGAAACAAAATATTAAATAAGGTTATACACACTTGTTACGGCGTTACGACGTTTGCACGTCCGTACGTCACATTTGTCTATTCGAACGTCCAAGTGACACGCGATTGCGTACGCTTAGCACGCCCATTCAAATTTGTCTAATACCCAATGGTTAATGTTAAGTATCATTATAAATCATAATAATCATGTTTTAGAACTTAGAACATCATTTAACATTGTCGGGAGCATTACGCATGCTTACGTGCATGCTCGACACTCTCCGATTGCCTCCAAATACACATCAGTCATACAAATAGTCAATTTGGGAATTGATCCCTACCTCAAATGGAAAAACGTAAAGAACAAAAGTTGTAGGTCTACTCGTCCTCTTTCCGAATTATCTTGAATCAACTCAATCCAAGTTCTTATGAGAAAGTTATGCTCATTTTACTACAGGACGTCGGAGCTGTTTTGCACAGTTTCTTTACCAGCGCCTAGGCGCTCAAAAATGGCCTTTGGGTAGTGCCTAGGCACTCTCTCACAGTAGCTTGGCCCTTGGCCAGTGCCTAGCCAAGCGCCTAGGCGCTCGGCCTGAGCTTCCCAGCTCGTTTTCTTCCTCGGATGCTCTAGTTTTTGGTGTTCTAGACCTATCTTGCTTCCAACCACCATAACTCCTTCTATACACGTTCAAATTGGTCCGTTTCGGACTCTATGGACTCCTAAGACATAGAGCTACACCAAAAATTTAGAGCTATCTACTAACATTAATATGGCCAAATCTTAGGCCAAAGTATCAACTCATGATATATTTTTGTGTTCTTGGTGTTCTTCACTAGAATCATCACCAAATCTTCGTTTTAACTTCTTTTTACTCCATTCCAACTGGGTTAAACTCATAACCCATGAAAGTACAATATCATAATAATAAACAAATTATACAAACACAAAATTATAGCTACAAGTCCTCTAAATCGTCCAAAAGTCCATGTTCTTTATGTTCTTCATCCTTTAAGCATGGGTTCAGATTTTTTTCTTCGTTTTTGTTCCACTTTAATATTATTAATGGCTTACATAACCTCTTAACAACATTTACAACTATCTAGAACAAACAAAAACAACAAGAATCGTCACAAATCTGACCCACAAGCTTAAGAGCTTGAAAACCTTCAAAACTCAAAAATCTTAACAAACTTAAATGAAATGGGTTTGAATGAGATGTTTACCTCTGTAAATCTCTTATAGATGATAGAGAAGTTAGCTAGGGTTTATTAGAGTTGCTTGAAGCTCTTCCTCTTCTTCTTCTCTTCCATCTGCGCCCTCTTCCTCTTCTCTTCCTTTTCTCCTTCTTCTTCTTCTTCTTCCTTGCTTCTGCAGGAATTTTTTTTCTCTCTCTCTCTCTATCTTCCATCTGCAGCAACAAGGTATGGAATGGGGGGAGAGAATGAATGATTTGAGAGAAGTGGAGGGAAATGAGGGAGTTGAGGGCTCAAGGCATTTTGCCAGCTCCTCTCTCCTCTCTCTCTTTTGATTGGTTTAAAATGGGGAGTTGGTTCCCTCTTGGAGTAACAACCACAAATAATACACCCCAATTGGTCTTTTCCATACCCGAATACTCCCACTTTTGTACCCAATTTGATAAATAACTCTACCCAAAATTAAAATGGGGTATCCCACAAATTATTGAGATGGGTAAAAAATAATTAATATGAGGTTTGCCTATTTATTCGAAACACCAATATAATACATTTCGAATACGGATAAAATCACGTATCAGCTCAAATAAAGCTTCTGACACTTGAAAAAATTATTTCTTCGCGTACACGTCTTAACAAAATTAATAGAAATCGAAAAAGACGTAAAAATATTTAGGCATGAATAGTGCCTCGAGAAACGTCCCGCAAATAGTGATTTCGCGATTTTTCGCGAAATCAATTATTCACTCCTACGGTTCAATAACGCATAAAAATTCATATATTGACATCATCCAGGTTATAGAATAACCTTTAAACATGTCACATAAAAATAATATTTAATCCATTTAATAATATTAATAAACCCAAATTACAAGGGTATTCACGATTCGCGATCGCTGCTCTTCACGATTAACTCCCCATAATCATATACATCATCGCACATATATCTCGCCCATAATTTGAGTTAGCGTCTTTATAACAAATAACTCGTTCAATATTATTAACCATCAAATATTTATTTAATCCAATAAATAGTAATCTAGCGATATTTCTCGAAACCACCAAATTAGCTTATACGAACACTTTCATACTTACTAATCATCGCCTACACATAATCTAGGTCATAATATAACCTTTAAACGCTTAACACATAATATTATTAATAAAAGTCTATTTTATTCAATAATATTCATAAGCTCGAATTACCAAGCTACCCATGACTCGCGATCGTTATAATTATTAACTAGTAACTCATTCATTCTGAATCTATGTATATATTTTACATTATATATATATACATATTAAGCTCACCAAATAAATCACATAAATATATATAACACATATATATTCGAACTTGACACGTCTCATAATAAGAATTATTTTATATTAAATTCTTATTATAATTATTCTCGAAAATTCGGCTTGTCACAAGAACAAATCTGGTTACCCTAATTGATCCTCTTTTCTCATCTATTTTCTCGTAAAAGCTTAAATCAACTTAAGAGAGCATGGAACAAGTACTGAGCATACCATATCCTTTTTCTTTCTTCCTTTCTCACCTGCTCATACAATTGAGAGAGCATAACCTACTACCAAGCATATCAGGAGACGAACATTAGTTAAAATTGATAATTTATAATTTAATTTTTTACAAGTGATTTATTTATTTTATTATAGATTTGTTTGTTGAGGAATCATTTCATTAAATTTCAAGTACTGGGGAAGAATTACATGATAATAATAATGTAACAAGTCTAGTTGATGAAATCATTCCTTATGTTGATCAAATGTTTGATACCTTCGAAGATGCTGAAAACTTTTATAGAAAATATGCGAAACATGTTGGATTTGAAGTAAGAATAAAAACTAGCAAAAAACACGTGAATTCTAAATATTTTTCTTTTATATTGTATCAGTGTCGTAAAGCTAGATATATGGTTATTCAGAAAAATGAGGTTGTCACTGATGATGAAGATAATAATAATAATAATAATAATAATAAGGGAAAGAGAGGGAGGGACTCTATTGATAGAACAAAATGTAAAGCAAAATTTTATGTTGTACATGATAAGAGTAAAGATAATTAGCTTGTGTCTACTTTTGAACTGAATCACAATCATTTATTTGTGTCTCTAAGTAAAGTTTCACAAATTCAAACACAAAAAAATTTCAAGAGTTGCTAGGAATTTGATTTAAACTCTTAATAATGCTGGGATTGGTCCAAGTAGGATGATGAATGTTATTTGCTCATTGGGGGGAGGTATATGCAATGTTGGTTTCTCTTAGTCAGATGTGCAAAATATAGTTAGAAATATTAGATATGATACGATGAATTTGAATGATGCACATGCTGCAATAGATTATTTGAGAAAATTGCAGCGTGAGAGCCCGAGTAGATTTTATTTTAGTGTCAAACCAGGCGGAGATAATTGTATAGAATGTATTATGTGTGTAGATTATCGATAAATACTTGCTTATAAAAATTTTGGTGACGTTGTTACTTTTGATACCACATACCGAACAAACAAATATTCCATGTCATTTGCTCCTTTCACGGGTGTAAATCATCATTATCATTCTGTATTATTTGGGTGTGCATTATTAAACGATGAGACTAAAGATACATTTGTATGGTTGTTTAAGTAGTGGCTTGAAGTAATAAATTTCAAACATCCCATAATTATTGTCACTAATCAAGATCGTGTTATGTCGAATGTGATTGCTAAGATTTCTCCCACTACACACCATGCATTGTGTACGTGGTACATTAGCAAAAAATATCCTAAAAACTTGGTTATGTCTATTCTTCGCATCCGACTTTTAAGTCAGATTTTAACTACTATATATGTCTTTAAGTCTTTGAGTACTCAAGAATTTGAGGACAGATGAAAATTGTTGATGAAAAATACCAATTTGCATAATCACGAATGGTTGAAATCTCTATATGAATTAAAAGAAAAATGGGATTAGGGTGTATTCAAAAAATTTCTTTGCAGCGGGAATGACTACCACTTCCAGGAGTGAAAGTATGAACAGTTTTTTTTTATGAATATGTAAATAGTAGTACGAGGATTAAAGAGTTTGTTTTAAAGTCCCAAAAAGCTATTGAGAAACGGTACATCAGAGAGAAATAAGATGATTATATTACAGCCAATCGTACAAGAAAATTTGTTATTGGAAATTCATTATTAATGCATGCAGCTAAAATATATAACATAGAAAGATTTTGGCATTTTTAAATTCAACTGACAAAATCTCACAAGTTAACTTCTAAAACGGTATGTGAGATGTCAACTCCTGATTCAAAAAGCTACTTGGTATTCAAAGTCATGATTCCTGAATCTTATCGTAGGTATTTCACAATTATGCATTATATAGATACCGGGATGGCGAAATATAATTACAAAATGTTTGAACATGCTGGTACAATATGCCGTCACATTCTTAGGCTACTAACTTTAAAGAACTTTGTTCAGATTCCTGAAGAATTGATACACAAACGATGGACTAAAGATGCTAATAAAATCAACGGTGTCGCCTGTATGTTCTAACCTCGATCACAAAATATGTTGAGAAGCAACTCGTCCGTACAATCATTTGTGCAAACGATTTATGGGTTTTGTGTTAGATGTTTCATGTTCTAAAGAAACCACTAGATATGTTGTTGATGAAATGCTTGATCGTGAGGAAAAATTGTGGCCAAAATCCCTGTCGAATGTGTCAATATAAGACAGGATAACAATGTGCAACCTGTTATCGAGTATAGAATTTTGTGATGACGATGATGTTGAGCTCAGTGATCCTATTTTTGATCCAATTTGTTCGCAGACAAAAGGTCATAAAAAAGCAACACGATTGAAAAGTGTTGTCGAACAAATCGCATGACAGAAGCTATTTCGAAAGTGTGCAGTATTTACAAACCATGATAAGCGAAACTATTATAAAGCTTTAGGATTGAAAAAACCTGAATCTTCATAACTTCATTTTTTTTAATAACATTTTATTGTTGTCATCTTCTGGCTATATTTATTGAACTATGATAAACAAAATATATGTTCAAATTCATGTTGTGGTTGTATTTAACTATATTTTAATAAATTCATGTTGTGACTAGTTCACTATATCCGACTTGTGACTAAGTTGGTATTTTTTATTTCTTAAGTTCACTAGGCTCACTAGATGGATTCACTAGGCTCTGAAGTATTAAACTGCGGATGATAATTTTTTTTAGAAGTTCTCTGTATGGATTCAGCAGGCTCTGCAGTATTAAACTGTGAATGGTAATTTTTTTTAGTTCCCTGTATGGATTCAGCAGGCTCGGCAGTGTTAAACTACAAATAGTAAAAAAAAGATTAAGTTCCCTGTATGGATTTAGCAGACTCCGCAGTATTAAACTGCAAATGGTAAAAAAAAAGTTCCCGATATGGATTTAGCTGGCTCCGCAGTATTAACCTGCGGATGGTAATTTTTCTTTAAGTTCCCTGTATGGATTCAGCTGGCTCCACAGTAAAACTGCGGATGGTAATTTTTTTTAAAATTCCCTGTATGGATTCAACTGGCTTCGTAGTATTAAACTGCGGATGGTAATTTACTACAAAAAATTACTTTGGTGCTTACATAACATACAAACACAACCTGTAAGCGCATCATCACAAACAAAAACAACAACTACAATCCATTTGAAATACAAACTGCAAATATCATATCATAAACAAGACCAACAACTACAAATTTTTTGATCACAAACTGTAAATCCAATATTATATATGACAACATAAAATTAATTCCAAATATACAAAGTACAAATTAAGATATATCTGTAACTTTAGCGTTAATAATGGTAAAATTCATGTCTCTAAGCATATGTTTACGTAATTCATGGCTAATTCTATATCTAAATAATGAGACATCTTTCTCGGACCAGTCCACCCCCCTAAAGACATACCTTGTACAGCGTAGTCAACGTACTTCATCACGTAAACTTCGCAATCATAACCATTCTATTGTTTAGGTCGTTTGGCCTTGAATGTAAACACTATTTTTTTCTTTGGAAATTTTTTATTAAGACGCCAAATTTAGAGGGTGTTCGCAGCGAAATCACACTATACATTAAACAAATATAATATTATATTAGTAGGACACTATAACATAAATATAATTGAAAAATCAAATAGTCAAAAGTGCGAACGTACCATATATTCTATCTCTAGTCGATATCGAGTATTGATTTTGTAACTTGGTACATCATCGTACAAAGAATTTATTAGTATAACCTTCCATTGCTTAATATCTATGACAAACAAAAAATAGTGTTTGTTTTTGTGGTTAACCAAAAAAAATGCAAAATCATAATTCGACAAATCCAATTATTATTCCTGGCTGAAAAAAAAGGAGATACATCAAAAATGTGAAATTTATTCTTCTATGACACCGAGAGGTTAGTGTAAGAATTGAACTATTATGGCAATAGTTGGAAAAAATAACAAAGTATGAAATAAAAATTGCCCCGCTTTTATTGGCCTCGTCGTAGACATTCTTCGCGTAACTTCAATAAATTAAGAAAAGCGTCAATCGTCCGATCCCATATAAGGTTCCCTAGCCTAAGCGATATTATGTCCTTATGCTCCAATCTGTACTCAATATTAGGACCTATATGAGAAAATTGTGTTCGGTCCACCATATTTGAAAACCAATTGGCATTAAACCACTCCACCTTCTATACCTTTAATGGTTTGAGAGGGTCCTTTTTAAACATGGACGATCAGTCTACTTGTAGCCATAAAAGAAGAATATTATACACGCCACCCACCCCACTATATATAGGCTCAAAATGTGATTTAGTAACTGGTGTTTCTTCGAGTATTAGAGTCAACTGTGTGACGAACGAAATTTTTGTAATTTAATTTAAATATTTATTGAATTAAATAAATATTTTTCGATGATTTAATTATTGAATTAAATAATTAATTGACGAATTTGTGGTAGATTAATTTAACTATATGTGTTACATTAATTAAATTAATGTGGAGAATTTTTGTATTCAAAGTATGTGTTTAATTGAGCTTATTTGATTAAATGCATTATTTAAATAAGCATATGTTATTCTAATTGATTTAATAATTAATTAGAGATTTAATAATTTGTCATAATCGATAAATGAGAATTTTAATTATGTGATTTAATGTGGTATTATTTTATTTTATTTAATTGATTTAAATGAGATTATTTAGTTAATTAAATATATAACATTAAACTATATTATAAACAAGTTATTAAAATAAACTAGAAAGGAGGAATAAAGAATTAGCCAAACATAGTCTTAGTGGGGGTTAGAGTCAGTTAACCCATTATGGGATTAACTGACAACCATGTTCTGCCACATTTATTTCATACGCATTCTATCATCAGTTCCTATAAACCAAGTCAGAGAGGGGAAAAAAAAGAGAATTTTGAGAAAATTGGAGAATTGAGAAGAAATCCTTTCATTTGTTGCATAATCTAAGCACTAATCAAGGTAATTCCTTGAATTCAAACTTTAATTCATGTTCTTTTAAGTTTTATTCCATGAACGTATATTTTAAGTTTTCTGTAATCTGAATTCTAAGGCTAAATTTTTAATAACTTGATGTTAGATGTTTGTAAGCATGCATAAATGTATTTTATATGATTTATATGTGATTTAGAGTAATTAAATCCAAGAAATCATGTTTATATTAGAGTTCTGGAATTTACAGAGTAGTAATATACGAATATGGCTTAAATGTATGAAATTGATGCTTGTTTTGCATGTTAATCGGTTAAATTGATAATTAATTATGTTTATGCATATAAAAACGAAGAAAACAAAAGTTAAACGGATTGAATTGGTTAAGAAACAAATTCAAAGTGATTAATTACGCTGACTGTATCAAAATATAAGCATAAAGCATAAATAGTGAGTTTTTAGCCTTTAAATTGGTTATTTAGATTGTTTATGATGTTAAAATCATTGTGTATATAATGGATTTTGGTTTCATAACATATATGTTTTTGTTAAGGTTAGATGACCTGGGATTTATTTGTTGAAGATGTTGTAACCCTTTAATGGGATATCTCTATTTTATTAAGAATTCTCATTTATATTTGAACGGATAGTTAGATGTGATGTGATGTGATTTATTTGGATAGTGAACACCAAATCTTGTGGTAATGAAGTACCCAGATTTGGGGGTGTCACAAACTGTATAGCATGAATTTATCTCATACTCTCAAAATCATCAGTATGACTCGGTTGATACATGTAAGGGGGGAGGAGGTGTTAACTGTATTTTTGGTTCCTCCTCTACTACAAATGGGAGCTCGGGCCGATAGGGAGATCCTTGACTGAATGAATCATAATCGGAGAAGGGCATATCTTGGGTGAATTGATTTGGCAAAGCGTTGGGGATGGTGTCATTGTGATCTTTAAAAATCCCCCGGTTTAATTCATTAAAAAGTTCCGACCTTGCATATCACTCCTCGTATACATGGTGAGGGTTATGTACGGGTGGTACTAGCAAGATATTCTGCACGAATGCTCAAACCGAATCAATTTATAATGAAAATGTACATATATGATTAGATAATCGTATAAATATGTTGGTAAAGTTTTAAACAAAATTATCAACCTTAATACTTACAAGGTTCACAACATCATACTAATCAAATGCGTCGCGTGGAGTATGTGTCTCATCTGAGACAAGTTGTGGTTGGCTAATTTTGGTACGGGTCATCCGTCGATACCATTTTAAATAATCAACCAAAGTAACAGACTGTTCGGTAGCCACCACCAAGTCCAAAAGAATGTCTTCTCATGCGTACCACATGGCAATATAATCTCCTTGCTCCTCAATATAATTGATTGCGCGGATCCCTTCTCGATCCCCCCTCAATTCGATCATATTTACTTGGGACTTTGGAATATCTTATAATTCCTTTAACTTGTCTCAATACCCGATCTAGCATTTGAAATTCTACAATATCCAACTAAATTAGGAAAATATGTGAAGCCCCACTATACCAAGCTGCTTGATACTCCTGCGCCACGAAATGATCAAACCTCGCATATGGCATCCACCATATCATTGCAGTCGTCATCAAATGAAATTTGCCTCTATAAAAAAATTTGATTGTGATGGGGGTATAGTCTTCTATTGTCTTGCATTGTGCCTTTATTTCTTCAGTAGGCCCACACTCTTGCACGGGACAACCATTCCTCGAGGACCTTTATATAATTAGGCCTACTAATAGAAAGGCGTTCGTAAACCGAAACCCGTGTCATAAATTAGCATGTTAAATAATCACAACTAATTTATGAAATGCCAATAATCGTATAAATATAAGTGCAGACAATAAGATACCTAAAGAAGATTAAACAGCCAACGATGTTCTTTGCGTCAATTCGGGTGGCTTTGTGTAAACATCTATATAAACACGTCAAAATCATCATTCCCCATGCTCAATATCTTCTAGAAATAGAAGATATCTCGCATGCACCACATCATGGTTTGATGTAGGAAATAATATTTTTCCAATAACGAACAATACATAAGTTTTGGTGTAAATAACCATCATTTTCATGTTTGCATCTTTTGAAAGTTAGCAAAATTTAGTACCAAACCATGACAAAATAATCCCCTCCCCCCTTGGTGATAAACCTTCTCTTCCTTCACTATATAACTCGTAAATTCACTTTGTTTTAAAAGTTATTTTGAATTTGTAATTAATGTGCATATAAAAGGTGTACTAATAGCCGACAATCCTAAAATGAAAAAAATATCTTCTAAGGTAATTGTCATCTCACCCATGGAGAAGTGAAATGTGTTTGTCTTACTCCGCCAATGCTCCACCAATATTTACATCAATGAAGCATTTAACTGATTATAAACATTGGTGTTTGCAAATACCCTAAAACTCCATTACTGTAATAATTATTTTTTGGCATCATTTAAAACTCACACATCTAAAGAGCATCCACTCTCATCAGTTCTTAAGGAACATGTAAAATGGGAATTATTTCATATAATTGTAGAAATATGATTAACTTGATCCCACAACAGTGTATTATCGATCCGTCCGAGAATGAAGTCCATTTTTTCAAACTAAAACAAAAATAAAAAATTATATATCAACTAATTTTTTTTGAAATTATTATTACAACCATATAATACTGAAAACAAAAGAACCCTAAATCAAACCAATATATTAAAACATAATAAATGTAAGCAAACAATAATAAAACTACCCAAAAAATTCCATTGATGTATACAACAAATGTTTGCAGTCAATAAGTGCTTGTATACAACTACTTGGAGTGTATTCAACAAAGAAGAATACATGCATATATATGGGGATATATGATAAATGTAAAAGACTTACGTGACTTTGATTTAGCTAAGATAGAAGGAAGAAATGTTTGTATTGCTACTTGATCTGGTCGTTATTAAACTCTCGCAGAGGTAGTCTAGATCTGTGAGGAATGAAGAAAGTCGTTCAGTCGATATTAAATATTAAACTCATAGTCCGCAGTTTAGTTCTACGGACTGGTGGTTCACCAAAAACGGCGCCATTTAGATTGTATCATTAATAGACTCAGCGTTCACAGTTTAGTTCTGCGGACGAGCTGTATGACCTAAAACGACGTTGTCTTCAAGAATTAACAATTGTCATACCTAGCGTCCACAAGATTAAACTGTGGGTTGACGGGGGGGTATTTTGAACAATTATCCTATCCGTAGTATTAAACTGCAGGCACTTACATATTAAACTACGGATGAGAGGTCCTACTTACCGTTCGATCCGCGGATGGACGGTTAAGATCTGTTGTAAGGATGACCTTATCCTTATAACGTTGACTATGGACCGGTATATATATAAATATATATATATATATATATATCACAACATAAAGATTACAAAGTCTATTACAAGATATTTTTTATATAAAAAAAAGCCAAACCATTACAAGAATTGTTTAAAAAGAATTCTCTTTATTGATAATTCAATACAAGTATAAAATGTTATAATATTTTTAAATTTATTAATATAATATTATTATTATTAAGTTACTTCTACTAAAATAACACTAACTTTTATAGATTGGGATCAATATGAACAAAAGTAAAATTTTCAATTTTATAAACGAGACTTTTTCCCCCTAAAACGAGTGTGTAAAATTAATTTGTGCTAATTATATTGATAGGTGCAAAATATTCTATGTTTTTGGTTCCTTTACGCTTAGTATTATTATATATTTTCTGTGTTTATGAGCTTAATTAAGATATTTATTAAATTATAGAAGAACTTGATGTGATTCTGCAAATATGAGTTATAATGTCGAGTTTTATGTTGTTTTGCAGAACACCCTATGATCAGTATTGGTACTCTACGATCATTGGGTGAAGACTCTATGTTCGTAGTGTTGGAGTGTAGTTTGACAGTTCTATGATTGGCAAGCATGCTCGATATTGAACTCTACGATTCTGAGAGAAAAGTTTCACTCTACGATCGGTTACTCTACAATGGTGTTGTCAACTCGACGATTGCCTACTTCACTCTACGATGTCATGATTACTCTACGAAGTGCTGGTGCAGAGTATTACTCTACAATTCTGGTCGACTTTGCAGGATTCCTATTCTGAGTAAGATTTGGATTACTGGGGTGATAGAGTAAGATTCTTACTATAATTTGGAGATGGAATATAATCTTACATAAAAAGTATCTTTGATTATGGAAAGTAGAATCTGATATAGAAAATCTAAGTCCAATGGATATGGGAACTGGTGTTGAACTGAAAAAGGAAACTAAAAAAGACTTGGTTTTAGAAACTAAATTCTAAATTGATAAGGAAGTTATTTAAAGCTAAATTTCAGAGATTGAGAAGGATTTAGAATCCTACCATATCTGCAGAGTGAAGACTTCCGAAACAGAATTGGATTAGAATTCTTTTAGGGTTTCAAAGCATCTATAAATACCTATCACTTGTAAACATCCTGGACATCCTGGATCATCATCCTAGATCATATTTTATTTTATCAGCATGTTAGCTTAGTTTATTTTTATTCAATTCTAAGGGGATGTGGAACCTTATTTTCAGTTAATAGTATAATTGAGTTTTATTATTTATTCCTTCGTATATGAGATTTATTCTGATAATCTGTTTTAACTGTTTATATATTATTTTATCTAATTGATTTGATGTGGCTAGTTAAATTAATCTGATTAATATCATCTGCTAGATTTAGGAATAGTATTACGTAATTGATATTGTTCCTAGTCACAAGCAGCAGTTAAAGATACTGATTGTGGTCAAGCTTTTGGTTATTGCTATGGTTATCAGAAAGCAGGTTAAACAATCTGAGCTTATGTGTTTGTTGCTTGGAATAGTCTAATTCCTTAGTTCTTAATGCTGGTATTATATTAAATCTAGAGAGCTTATTCTAGGTTGTATAATGGTTAGAATCTTGTGAAGAGCTTGTTTCATTAAGTGATAATCTAATAGGAATTTCGGGTAACAGAGCTTGTTTTTGCCTAGGGCTATTAATCTTATGGAAGGGAGAAATAATGTTAACTTGATTACACTGTTGTTGTAAATTGGTGAAACTGAACTAAAGAACTGAAGCTTTAATTTTCTTTATTATTTTAACTTTGTTTTCTTTAGTTAATCATAATTCAAAACCCCCCAATTCTGTATTTATTATTTTTAGTTAGAAACATTAGAATAAATTCAAAGCAATATCATTCTCTATGGGATCGATCCTTACTTGCTACTGTACTTATTATTTAAATTTGTAGAGTAAAGTAAGGTTTATTTTTGGATTGCTTAACGACAATTTCCCATATATTCGAATATAATTTTCTAAATAAATTTTTGAATATTTAAAATATAATACAAACAAAATAAATATTACAAAATTATTATTAAATCTTTCTTTAAAAAGTTTTATTGTAAATATAAAAAAGTTAAATAAAAAAATTACTTTCATTGAAGTGATAAATAAATTTCACTTTTAACTTCACATTGTTATTATTTTACAAAAGAACTTCTACGATCGAATAATCTTTTAAAAATCATAATGATACATATGAAGATTAGCAAATTTTTGTGAATGGCTCATCTCATTCTAAATATTCCATCAAAATCTTTAAAAACTAGTAAACTAATTTATATATAAAAATAAATTTTCATTAGGAAAAAGAAGATCCACTTGGTAACAAGTCTGTAGGAAGGTGGGGTCGTCGGGTGGAGAAGTTCACCCTACTAGAAATTAGATCTATAGCTACGACCTATATCGATGGTCAGTGCGAAAATAGCAATAAAGGTCTACACTGATGGTCCCGTGCTGACCGTAGGAATAAGCTTAAAAATATATCTTATAGTGAGGGTCTTCTTTGGGTCGTAGCTACAGTGTTGGAAAAAGTACACATCAACCAAGATTGCTTTATGAGTCTACTAAATAAAATTAATCTGGTGTTCCAATTATCTCTTTATTCTCCATCTCATATCTGGTTTATTTTCACAGCTCTCTCCTTATTCTCCATCTCTAGATCTAGATTCTCCATCTCTGAGCTTTGGCTCTAGCTTCGGCTTTGTTCCTCCTCCGTCCATAGATTAGTATGAGACATGTACGTTAACACCTATATAGATTAGCATAAGACAGGGACATGCTAAATCAGTGAATCCTAACAACCAAGTTACATACAGCAAAGGGTTCAAAAAAAAAACACAACAACATACTTTTAATAGAAAAATACTCATCAACATACACCAAGGAAATCAAAAAAATTATGGTTGCAACATACTTCATTACTTACAATGTTAGAATTATAATATTCATCTCCGCCTTCTTTCTTCTTGGTAATTTACATAGAAATTCGCTACAAAGAAATTGAATGAGCATTCACAATCCGGAATGAATTAATAAGTTTTTGAAACTTAAACATGTAATTATATTACGAACATGACTAGATTGTCTAGTTAATTGATAGGTACATTGCAAGAAAAACTTACAAATTAGGAGATTAGAGAAGCGGGGGAGAAGAGAGCAGCGCCTTTGCCATTCCTAGTGCCTGAAACAAAAAAAAAAATTAAAAAAATATAAATTAGGGAAAAACACAAATTAAACCCTAAGAAAACAAAATTGAAACTTACAAATTAAACCCTAAGAAGAAAAAATTGTAACTTATTACTAATTGAAACCCTAACAAAGAGAAATGGAGAACGAGAGAGGAGAGGGGACGAAAAAAGGTGGAGGGGCGATTGGTCGTCACCAGTAACAGAGGAGGCCAAGGAAAGGGGAGGAAGAAAGGGGGAGGCCAGACGGTGAGAAAGAGAAGGACGGATGGCAAGAGAGGGAAAGAACAAAAGCTACACGCGAAAGAACTAAGAAGGAAAAGAAATAGACCAAAAATTAAATTGAAATTAGGGGTTAAAATAAGACCTCATTCTCGACGGCAGTGTCGTCGAGATTAACCCCGTCAAGACTAACATCAATACCGACGCCATATTCTGTCGCTTATGTAATAAGTCCGTCGACCTAGATCATTGTCACGCACGTGAATTTTTGGCACTCATGTACACCTCATTAGCAATGGCATTAAAACTCAATACTGATAGACGCCCGTCGAGAATATTAGCGCGGGTGAGGGTAAATAAGTCACTACCGATGGCAATCATTAACGATGGCTAAGCCGTCAACATTGACTTCATTAATGACGACGTTTATTCCATTGGCAATAGTTTCGTCCGCTATGACTTGTTTTTTTTATAGTGACTATTTGTTCTCCTTAGATTAAACATAAATTAAATATTATTCTTAACCATAAATTAGAGCTCTTTTATTTAACTCTTATTTTTGATACTCCATTTTGAAAGGACTAATTTATAAATATAAATAAATTTTATAATCAACATCAAATATAATATGAGTGACAGTACAAACTTCATACAAGAAAGAAAAAATAAATTCTCATAATAAAATTAATTATAAACTTTTATAGTGTCAAATCTGAACTATTACGGCATGGTGACGCTAGATTTAATATATATATATATATATATATATATATATATATATATATATATATATATATATATATATATATATATATATATATATATGTTGGGATATCATTATTACCAAAGCCAATGCCTTTATTGCATTTTCGTGGTAGAAGATCATGTTAAATTAGACTAAAATTTCATTGGTGAAAATTCATTGGCAAAAATTAAAAATTAATTAGAGCTCATAAAATATGCAATGAAAATTATTCCCTTCTATATGTACTTATGTAAAAATAAATAAATAAATAAATAAAATTTAAAAAAAATTAAAAAAAAAAAGTATTAGAGATGTTTGGAGTCCGGAGATGAAGTTTTGGGAAATATAAAGCATTATAGATCCTTAAAAAAGAACCCATTGTGCTCAAACAACATACAAAACCTCAAAGAGGCAAGATCATAACAAATAGACAGATTCCAAAAACTCCATTTTGGTGCTTTTTTAAATCCATCTTACTTATTTTTGCAAATAATTATTTATTTGCTCAAACAATTTGAGCAAAATTATCACAAAAAAAATAAAAAGTATAAAAAAACTCCATCCTGTCATCAAAGCTTAGCAGCAATGTCCTCAGAGATCTTAGCCAAAGACCTAAGATTACACCCAATTATGGTATCCGCAAACAAACACGTGTCCTCCTTACTGCTCCCCACCGGCACATCCACCACGTACGACTCTATCACCACCGTCTTTCCGCCTCCGCCGCCGCTTTCTCTCTCCTCATGGTGCAATGTGGTGGTGGACTTATAATTAGTCAGCTTGTGGTCCCCACCAATAATGCTAAAGGCCATCACGTGCAAGTCATCGTTCAAATTGTCCAGCCGTTCCATGCTGGATCCGCCCGGCAGGCCGGAAACCACCCTGACTTCGCGGACGCTGCCGATGCCGCCGTCGCCAGTGGTCATGGTGCAGCTTCGGACGAACAGCTTGTATGCTTTTGGGTTGTCGAAGCGACGGACCATGGACCAGACCAGGGGTAAGGGTGCGTCGATGGTCTGAACCATGCTGGAGCTGGCCTGGTTGGGTGAGAGATTTGGGGTGTGATAATGGCTGATCTTCATTTGGGGTGTTGGGTTTTGGGGAATTGGGTAGGTTTATATAGGGGTGGTGGTGGATCAGATCTTGGATTGTGAGTGGTGGCTATGGGCGGTGGTGGTATGGGCCGGGCTGAAAAGGGGGAGACACTTTAGGCTGGGAAGTGGGAGGAATTACTATATATTTTTTTTGTTGCTAATTTTAGCAAAAGATATTTTGGTCTTAGGCTATGTCGGCTGAAGGCCGTCTTGGGGTTCGAGTTCTGATTATGCAAGTGTAACAGAAATATATTGGGAAAACTAATACAGCAATATCTATAAAAATGGTAAGTTCTAAAAAACTTTATCCAACATTTAACAAAATGATTTGTGATTCGTTATATACATAAATAGGTTCAAAATATAATTTATGACTTACTTTTGATAAAGTTTAGTTTCAAATATGTGTTCGTTTTTTAATGTACGTAGTGCGAACTCTTTGATTTTTCTCCAGTAATTGATAATTTTAGACAAGTGATCAGACTATTCAAAAGACACGATATAATGATTTAAAAGACTTATCTCAGACTAGCGAGCTCCTTCAAAAGGAATGAGATGATACTGATTTTTCAACAAGGGTTGTTGCTTCTCCAAAAGGATCTCGACAATGTGCTGAATTTTGGATGAGTTTAGCCGAGAATTGATTTTAATAGCGGTTAGCAGAAAAGTTAACTTTTGATGGAGAAAAACAAAATAGAGTGATTAGTCAAAGTGTTCAAGTGAGCAGAGTTCTTAATATGGTGATTTATTTGTGAAGACGAGATTGTTAAGAATTCTGAGTTGGAGTCTATATCAGAGAAATAATAGAAAAAATGAAATATTAATAGTAACGGTTAAAACGTTTAGGTTAAATTAAATTTTAAATATGTGTTTTAATATCTTATGTATGCGCTACAATACACGAAAAAAGATGATAAATAGAATAAAAACACATTATAAAAGTTTTATTAAGTTAAAAAGAAATTAGCTCCCCTGCAAATATTTACATGCTTGTAGCTGTAGGCATTAGTTAGCAGCAAAGGAGAATGGTTTGAATATGGACACTTAATCGCATAAAAAACGTCAGCAAATTATGCAGCTTTCTGATTTGTTTTAAGAAACAGCTAAGAAATATATGCTCTAAAAAAAACTAAGAAAATATATACTTCTAAAATTAGAGATACAATTTAATTTTTTAAGTCAAGCGAGGACATATAAACTTCAAATTTATGTGAATTTGTTTAATTTTAATTGATACAATTATTAAAATTCTATAGCATATAACAAAAATTACTAATTATAAAATTTATTTCATTCTAAACTTTTATGAGTCATACCAATTTTGAAATTTAATATGTCATCGTTTGACCTCAAAAATTAAATTATATCTCTGATTTTAGAATGCAAGTAATATTTTTTTGATCAAACAGTTTAATCGATTGAAGCTGTAAACTGTTACAAATGATGAAACGATTACAATACAAATAATTGAAATAATAATCATTTCAAACATAATAACAAATAATCAAAAAAATGGCTAATCGTAGCAACTGCTAGTAGACACCAAAAATATTTTTGAAAACAGTCATAATCCCAAAGTAATAATAGAATATGCAGATCTGAGCAGTTCTTCAATACGAGTAAAGGAAGAGTTGGCCGTCATGATAACGTTATACCCAAATCTGAAAATTTTATATTAAATCGTTCACACACTGAACAAATACGCATGAACGAAAAAAATCTCTTAATTGGAGAAAACAAACTCCCAAAAGATGCTAATGAAATCCTCTCACAAAGAGAAAAAAAATCAGTCATATCATGAAGAAAACAAGTCTCACAAAAGGAAAAAATAAACTCCACAAAAAAAAAAATTATAAGAGCACAAGAAGAGTGATCTAGGGGTAGGGCTGTAAATAGTAACCAAAAAATAGGATATTCGTCCGTGTTCGTATTCGTTTAAAGCTGATATTATTCGTATTCGACTTAAACGGATATTATTCGTATTCGATTATAGATATTCACAAATAAACGGATATGAATACAGATACATGTATATTCATATCTATTTAATATCCGTCTGTCAACATATTTATCGAATCAGATATGCGGTATCATAATCCTGAGCAAAAAACGGGTATTATTATAAAATTATAATTTTTTTAATATCTTCTATAAAGATATTTTATTAAATAGAGTGATTAAATTTTTTTTCTTCTGAATTTTATGATTGATGATTGTGTTATGTTATATTAAAATCATAATAATAATTTTTAATTTTTTAAATTATTTCTTTATTAATTTTAATTAATTATGCTAATGAATTCGGATAGTTATTCGGAAACGAATAATATTTGAATTCGAATAGTTTTTCGAATATCGAGTTTGAATGGTATTTTAAGAAATTCGTCGAATATCGGATATGAATATGGATAAAATATTTTTTTCGGATACGAATATCACTGTATTCGAATTCAAATATGTCTATTTATAGCCCTATCTAGGGGAAGGTTTTTTCAAAATAAGGAGAGTTCTTTCCGGATCTAAGACAGAGAATATAATTTTTGTCTAGGGAGAATAAAGAGAAAAGAAGGGGTAAACACAGATAGTATGTATTGGGGCGTGATTTACCAGGCCCAAATAGAATAATAATCTATTGAGCCCACTTGATATGTTGGCCATTGGGTCGCTGGTGGGATGATGGGACAGGACCCACATGGGAATCTCTCTCGATAGTTGGTGCAGTAGAAACATCAGACAATCCCTGTTCCCAAAGGTAGGCGTCAGGTTTTATTCGACGTCTACCTTCTTTTGAGAATATTCAGTCAAATCCCATCAAGGCACCTGCCTTAATGAGGACACCTATGGACTATTCGGAGATAGGCGTGACGTCAGCCGAGTGGATATTATAAATACGAGGCTCAAATCTCATTTTACAGGTAATCAACATTTTACAGCACTAAGCAAAATACCTCCATTGTTATACACCTTGTTCAGCATGTACTTATTCACACACCGGAGCTATCCCCCGGCAGCAAAACCGCCCTGAACTCTGATTGTGATCTCGTTTATGTGCAGGATTGGCGCGCTTTTGGTGATTGAGGCGCGTGGACCAATTCATGGCGTTAACATTGGCGCTAGAAGGAGGGCCTAGTGCTTAGAAATTTGTCAATCATTGGACGAGTTCTTGACTAATCATAACGGCAGTGAATAGTTCAAAAAATGACTTCGGCGCACGGAGAAGCCCCTCCCGACCTCCCCCGCTCTAGGGGTTCAGTTAAGGACAGAGTAGGAATTTCCAAAAGCTTATCGGATCGGTTGGGTCCTCAAAGCCATTTGGTGGTGCCAGTTAACCCACGGACACCAGTAGTCAGGAAAAAGGTATTGCCGACCCCCCAAAGAAGGACGCGACGACGCGGTCGTGCCGAAGTCTCGAATCCCAGGCCAGGTCGGGACCATGACGAAAGAGACTCGCTCATTGCCAGAAGAGATCAACGACGTAAGGAAACTGTAGAGGCCATACGCCTTCAGCAAGTGGAGCTGGAAAAATAATTGGCTCTTCTAGGGGAAGGAGGAGAAGCTTCCTCGAGTCACCATGGCAGTCGCGAGATGATACCAGGATGCCAGTCCAGGACACTTGGTTCGGATAGCTCTTGGCGGCCAAGCAGCAGGGTCCGGACCCGCACGCAAGAAAGTGTCAGGCCAAGTGGCCGATCCCATGAAAGGAGCAGGCCGAGGAGCTGCTCGCCAGAAAGGAATGACAGATCCGAACGGAGAAGGCGAGAAACCTCTCCAGTTCAAAGTCGGAGCAGGATTAGAAGCCGCTCGCCAGAAAGAAATGACAGATCCGAACTGAGAAGGAGAGAAACCTCTCCAGTTCAGAGTCGGAGCAGGCTAAGGAGCCGCTCACCTGAAAGAAGTGATAGGCCCGAACCAACCTTTCCAACAAGGAACCCCGAGGCAATGGCTCGGAGAATTGTTGAACTCGTAGAAATGCTCGCAACGGTCCATCAGGAGGAAATTCCGATTGACCCGACTTCACCGTTTTCACCAGAGATCGATAGGGCTCGTGCTGACCCTAAGAAGAAGGCTCCTTATATGGAAAGTTTTGATGGATCGGGAGACCCTTATGATCATAGTCAAGCTTACGATCGTCTGATGAAGTACAACGGCTACCCCGATACGGCTAAATGCCAGATGTTCATTTCCACCTTAAGGAAAGAGGCACGTCAGTGGATGACATCTCTAGCTCCGAATTCCATATCGTCGTGGAAGTAACTGTGTACCCAATTTCATAGCCGGTTCGGGAGTAACAAGAGGAGAGGGAAACCTACGGCTTCCCTAATGCAAGTAAGGCAGTATTCTAATGAATCCTTGGGCCAGTACGTCAAACGGTTCCGAGAAGCGGTCGGGGCGGTGACCGACCTGAACGATCCTCAAGCACTTGGGTACTTTAATACGGGGTTGGACATAATGAAGTCCAAAAAGCTGGTGAAGGACATGATGTTCAACGCCCCGAAAAGTCTCGCCGAGGCATACGACAGGGCCGAAGGCTTTATCGCTGTAGAAGAGGCTATGGGTAGTCTGAGGTCGAATCCCTCATCCGAAAAGGCGAAAGAGCGGGATAGAAACACCTACCCCCGGTTAGACAACAACAACAACAGAGCCGACGCATGGCCGAAGAAGAATTTTGGAGGGGGACCGGGAGGTCGTCCGCCTTTCCCGAACCGAAAGGTTGAAAAGGTATACACCCCACTAAACACGGATCGGGCAGCCATACTAGAACATATGAAGGACCGACCTTACTTCAGTCCGTGCCCAAATAATGTCCGCCCGAACCGGGGAAGTCAAAACAAATATTGTGACTACCACCAGTCTTCGGGACATTCTACGGAGGATTGTCGGAATTTGAAGGAGTTGATTGAGAAAAATGTGCAGAATGGGGAGTTGGTCCAATTTGTTGCGGGGTACGACAGGTCGGGAAGGGCTACGAACAGCAACGTTGAACCGACCAGAGATTCGCCATACAAGCTGGCCTACGGGATCAATGGGATCAAAAGAAGACTAAACGAAGCTAAAGGGAGATGGCTCGAAGAGTTAATCAGTGTTTTATGGGCATATCGGACCACTCCCCGAACTACGACCGGAGATTCGCTATACAAGCTGGCCTACGGGACCGATGCTCTCATTCTGGTTGAGATCGGATCCCCTTCACTCCGGGTCAGCCGATATAAAGAATTATACAATGATGAAGGCATTCGCCTCAACCTTGATTTATTGGAAGAAGTCTGAGATTCGGTAATGGTAAGGCTAGCAGTCTACCAGAGGAGGACGGCTAAGCATTATAACAAAAGTGCGAAGTTAAGAAGGTTTGAAATTGGGGACCTAGTCCTTCGGGAGGTAGAGGCGTCATCGCCCCAAAACCTCGGCAAACTAATGCCAAATTGGGAGGGACCCTACGAGGTTATAGAAGTGCCGAAGTCAGGAACTTACCGACTTCGGGCCATGGATGGCACAGAAGTCAAAAACACTTGGCATGCGGGGAGACTCCGAAAGTATTACCAGTAGATTGCATGTTAAGTAGTTTTCTTTATGACTATGTAATTTTCTTAAGTAAATGTAACATGAACTTAATGATCAAATATAAAGTTTCATAGATTGCATGTGTCTGTACATCAAACGACCACTAGATAAAGCCTAGCCAACTATTACAAAGATTATATTAATCTGAAGATGCAGGGCTGGCTTCGTCTTCATCCGAAGTATCGAGGAGATCGCTGTTCAGCGCGGCTTGCCTCATCTTCTCCTTGTCTTTGTCCCGAGCGCTCTGATAACCAAGATTGAACTGGTGTATCACTTCAGCGGCCAGCTAGGGCGAACTTCGATATTCTTGGCGAATGTGATGCTTGACTTCTTCGGTCAGCACTGGGGTTGATGCTCTATAGTCAGCAAAAGCCTTCTCCAAGTCCACCCGCGCCTCCTCAGACAGTCGGAGCTTTATCTCTACACTCTCCACTTTCCCAGAAAGGGTATGTTACTCAACCCTCAGCTGGTCGCGATCTTTCTTCATCTCATCATACTTATCGAAGAGAACTCTGCGGCGTTGCTCGCTTTCGACCGCCTCCTCTTTCAGCTTCGCCACTTTGGTTTCCAGTTCTCCACAGCGAAGGGCGGTGTTGGCATGGACTTTCTTATCTTTCTCCCAACCCATCATTGTCGTGTCAAGTACCGACTTCAAGCGAGAGACTTCGGCTTCTAGCCCCTTTTCTCTCTCATCGGCCTGCTGGGATTGCCGAAGTAGTCTGGCAGTAGAAGCTGCGGCCTAAAACAGAAAACAAACCCAGTAAGATAAAGAAGTCGGTAGGTGAATTTAAGAAATAAAGTAGAGTGAATACCCTTACCCGACTGAGGTACAAAGCGTTGTGATGCACAAGCTCCCGACCAGTCAAACCTTCAAACACTCTGTCGTCTCCGGGAAGGAAAAAGTGCTCGAAGATATTGATAGGGAAACTCCCTTCATCGTCCGGCCAGAACGTCACTGTAGACGTCCCCTCACTAGGTTGGACGGTCGGGGTAGGACGGTGGCAGAGACTGTCTCTCGGGCGACAGCTCGGAACGATGTTTTTTGGTGGGAGGCTCGGTTATGGCTTCTTCAGCCTCCCTTCGGCCTTCGGAGTTTGACGGTGGTTGGGAGATAGGCAGATCGGGCTGCACGATCGGTTCTCCTTCCATCGAGGGGCCTTGAGTGGCTAGTCCCGGTTCGGATGGAGGCCCCTCTTTGGCCGTCTTTTGACCTCTTCTCTTCACCAGAATGATGTTCCGCCTTTCGGCATCGGGGATATCTAAAAGTGAGGTAGGGATGCCGGAGGGTGGAGGGGTTGTCGACATCAGGACCGCAGTAATCGGTTGAACCCGGATAGGCACGTCGGTCCTCGCCGATGCAGAAGACGGCTTAATCAAAGCCACTGCACAGAATAAAGAATGGCATTAGAAAAGTTCAACCAAGTATAAAATGCAGGAATTCGAAGTGAGTATGACATACATCTATGGTTATACAACCAGTTTTCATCGCCCAACATATCGATGTCCCATTCTTTCTCCGACAGCAATTTGATGAGCTCTACCAGTTCTTCGAGACGGGTACGGGACAGTTCACCGACGGAGACGTTACTTCGGGACGAGCTGGCCCAGTTGGGGATGTCGTATGTGCTAGGGCCTCGGATATAAAACCACTGCGAATGCCACCCTTTGTTGCTAGTGGGGGGCTTCATTAGTGGTCGCTTTTCGATAGTCTTGCCGTGTTGTTTGTTTATCTGCCGAAACCCAACTTCTCGGGATCGGCTCACATGGAATATCGATAGGAAGAGGTCGATGGTAGGGGTGATGTTCAACTCATGGCACCAAGCGATGAAAGAAATGATGTGGATATAAGAGTTCGGCACTAATTGGGCAAAGCCGACCCCAATAAACCCAAGAAGAAGTACGATGAAGGCATGAAGGGGAAGGCGTACCCCGTACTTGAGGGCAGAAAGGGAGATGACGGTCCATCCATCCGGCCGATGGTACATCCGCTCGATGTGGAGCGGGGCACGCATCTCATGGGTGGCCAAAATATTGAACTGCTTCCGTATTCCCTCAAGGTTATGTGGAGAAACGGTGGAGGTGGTGTTGATGTGAGCGTAGGTGGTCTCATTTGAATATTCTTTCAACATGTGCTGATTGTCTATATGCGCTTTGGTCGGTTGGTTTGGGCTGGGATTTTGAGGGGCGGAGGTTGTGACGGTGATGGTCTCTGTGATAATGGCGGCAGTAGATGGCGGGGCGGTGGTGTTGCCCAACGTTGAGTGGCAGAAGTGTCGATTGGAGAAAATGTTCGCAAGGAGGGAGAGGGGTGCAGAAACAGTGAAAGCGAATGCGGCGGTTGATTTTGGGGGAGAGGGGGTTTTTAACTTTTGAGTTTCGTGCATTTTCCCGGGAAACGGCGCCATTATTACATCGTGTCAGTCGTGGGTCATAAAGTGGAGTGTCGTTTGGGCGACCGGTGCAGCTGGTGTTAGGCTCGGTGTCCTTATGTGTTCCATTTGGGCTTTTGTGTTGGTACTCTTCCATTAAAATGACCTATGTTAATAGAAGACTGGGGGGCAATGTTGGGGCGTGATTTACCAGGCCCAAATAGAATAATAATCTATTGAGCCCACTTGATGTGTTGGCCATTGGGCCGCTGGTGGGATGATGGGACAAGACCCACATGGGAATCTCTCTTGATAGTTGGTGCAGTAGAAACATCAGACAATCCCTGTTCCCAAAGGTAGGCATCAGGTTTTATTCGACGTCTACCATCTTTTGAGGATATTCAGTCAAATCCCATCAAGGCACCTGCCTTAATGAGGACACCTATGGACTATTCGGAGATAGGCGTGACGTCAGCCGAGTGGATATTATAAATACGAGGCTCAAATCTCATTTTACAGATAATCAGCATTTTACAGCACTAAGCAAAATACTTCCATTGTTATACACCTTGTTCAGCCTGTACTTATTCACATACCGGAGTTATCCCCCGGCGGCAAAATCGCCCAGAACTCTGAGTGTGATCTCGTTTATGTGCAGGATTGACGCGCTTTTGGTGATTGAGGCGCATGGACCAATTCCTGGCGTTAACAGTATGTCTGTAAAAGAATGATCCAAAGTTGGCTATCAACTAATATTCAATTATTCTTATCTCTCTCCCATCTTACACAAGGCGGTTGAACAACTGAAATTTAAAATAGGGTTCAGGAGTGGAATTATGGGAGAATTCAGGTAAACTTTTTTTTTTGTAACGTCTTGATTAATTTCAAAAATTTTAAACTTATGTTGAGAGGTAAACTTGAATCTATACAAAAAAATGTCTCTATTATTGGGCTATTTTCTCTGGTCTATTATCTCATAGATCGTGTTTTGATATTATTTTTAAGTTACGGAAGAATTAATGCATCAAGCCCACTTGATGTTAAATTTGAGCTTGATTAAGGCATGCCTTCAGTTATTTTTTTTCACACACACATATATTTGTGTGTGTGAAAAAAAATAACTTAAGACATGCCTTAATCAAGCTCAAATTTATTTTTGTGCACCTCAAATTTGTTTATTTTCATTGTTATAACTAAACTATAAAGTCGTGTTGACACACATAATTAAATTAGTGTAATTTAAGTATTCTTACATTTTTGGAAAGTAAGGTAAATAATCTCTTACATCCTTTTTCTTTAAAAAAAATATGGACGAGGAAGTGTAGAAAATTGAAAATGCAACCGAACCAAATAAAAAACATTTCGGGACTTCCTAATCCAAACTTTTAAGGCCAGTAGATAGTGGACTTGCTTCTGGTCATTAGTCACTATCCAGTATATGGTCATTGTAAGACTTCCATTGTGGCCCAAAGTTTTTGACCATTTAATTCCTACTGTTTATAACTAATGAATAGATATTGCTTATTGTTTACTGTCTACGTGTTATGTTTAAATATTGAAAAATAATATATATTACGAATGTTTACGTCTATTTTTTTTATTATTGTTGGGTCCTGGGTTCGGGATCCCCGACCCTTCATGGTAGATCCGACCCGGCGTATGGATTCGGAGTTGAGAGGAGTGATCTAGTTAAGGAAGTTACTTCCTAACTGGGTTGACTTATATTTTTACTGAAACATTTATTATAATTTGATTGATGGAGACATATGCTTTATACTGACAAGTGGGTCCAGGCGGTGATGATGATATAAGGAGGTATATACAAGGCTTCCCTCTCCAATTCAAAGGTAATGCAAAACTAAACACTAAACTGCAAACCTCCATTGTTATCAAAACCTTGAGACAGCCTGTACTAATTCTCACGCCTGAGCTATCCCCCGGCGGCAAAACCGCCCGGAACTCTGAGTGTGATTTTGTTATTGTGCAGGATTAGCGCATTTTTAGTGATTGAAGTGTGTGGGCAAATCTTGGCGTTAACATTGGCGCTAGAAGGAGGGCCTTTAGTGTTAATTCTCAATCACTGTTAAGATTGTAAAAAGAGTAGACATGGTGAATACAGCCCATAATGGAGGAGAAGGGTCAGCCGATTCTCATACGCCAACGCGCAGGTCGGTGCTAGACCGACTCAGGTCGTCGGCTAGGGAAAGGTTGGGGCCAAGAGGCCGGCCTAGGGCGCCTTTGCAAGTCCAGTCTGCACCGGTTCATCGTCGCTTGTTTCATACTAACTAGCAGACGCCAGAACCATCGACTCACTTGGCTGCCAACCCGGCCCGAACCCTTGTCTATTCAGGCAGTAATGCCGATCATGGGGATAAACGACAATGGATCCTGACCCAACATAGGGCAAAGGACCAGGAAATAATGGAGGCCTTACGCCAGCAATAGCGGGAAATAGCTGAGCATTTGGCTAGGTTGGAAGGACAGGAGGAGGTTTCTTCGAGCCGACCCCCTGGCCGACAGCACACTGATCGGAACCAGTCCAGGACTAATCGTTCGGATGGTTCCGAACCAGTTCAGAGCAGGCGACAGAGCCGCTCCCCAATTCAGAGCAGGCGACAGAGCCGCTCCCCGATTCGGAGCAGGCGACAGAGCCGCTCTTCCGTCCGTGTCAGGCGCCGAAGCCGCTCGCAGGACGAGAGTAGACTAAATAGTCGCTCCCCAATCCGCAGCAGGCATCAAAGTCCTTTGCGGCAGGTGAGCAGGCGACGGAGCCGCTCCCCTGACCGTCGAAGGAAAAGGAGCCAGGACAGAAGCAGGCCCATAAGCCGCACTCCAGATCGGAACAGGCGAATAGGCCGTTCTCGGGATGATATTATTAAAAGAAGGGGATCCGGACCGGATGGCAGGCCTAGGTCGCCACCCCAGAGGAGTGAAATCGATCCCCTTGTTAGACGATTAGCTGAGTTAGAAGAGAAACTAGTCGCAGTCGTTCAGGCAAAGGAGTTGCCGAACGTCACAAACTCACCTTTCACCAGAGAAATCGAGCAGGTCAAGGCAGACAAAACTAAGAAGATGCCTCCCTTGGACTCTTATGACGGCACTGGTGATCCCTATGATCATACACACGGGTATAACCAAATAATGAATTATTACGACCATCCGGATGCGGCCAAGTGCCATATGTTCGTTACCACTCTGAAGCTGGCGGCTCGGGAATGGATGACGTCTCTTCCCCCGAACTCCATCGGTTCGTGGCAGGATTTGAGCACCAAATTCCATGCACGATTCGGTAGCAACAAAAAGAGAGGAAAGCTGACCACAGCTCTGGCCCAGGTAAAGCAAAGATCGGGGGAGAGTTTGGGTGAGTACGTGAAAAGATTTCGTGATATGGCTGATACTGTAACTAGTCTGAACATACAGCAGGCGATTGGGTTCTTCACTACGGGTCTGGATGCCACAAAGTCGAAAGACTTGTGGAAAGATCTTATTCTTAACCCGCCAATGGACCTGGCGGAAACTTATGGTCGAGCTGAAGGACTCATCACCATAGAAGAAGCCTATAAGAGCTTAAATCCTCAGGATCGGACGGAGGAAAAGTCAAAGGGGAAAGACAGGAACTACATTCCTCGGCCCGATAACCAGCCGAAGAATAACTTTTATGGTGGAAGTGGGCCGGGAAGCGGTCAGGGAGGTGGTAGACCGCCCTTTTCGAATAAAAATGTAAACAAGGTTTATACCCCTCTCACGAAGGATCGGGCGAGGATTATTGAAGAAATCAGAAATCAACCCTCGTTTGAACCATGTCCGACCACCACTCGATCTCACCGGGGCAACCCGAACCGTTATTGTGAATATTATCAAACCTCTGGTCACGATACGGAAGATTGCTATAACTTAAAAGATTTGATAGAGAAAAAAATCCAGAATGGTGAATTAGTGCAGTACGTCGTGGGTCGGCAGGATTCCGGTTCGGATGACCGAAGAAGGTCGAACCGAGAGAGACGTCTCGAAGCACCACCCCCACCGAACCCTCCACGAAATTGTGTTGATGTCATCACTGGGGGAATGTTCGGAAAGAAAGTCGGAAAGAAGAGGCGGGGACTGATGGATGCCGTGTTATCGGTTTCGGAACGACCCTCGGTGAGAGATCGACAATTTCTCGATACGGTGATATCATTTACCGAGGAGGATTACCCATCGGAACCAATTGATCCACATGAAGGGGCGTTAGCCATCACAGCCCAGGTCGGATCCATGGATATGAAGCGAATAATGATCGATAATGGATCTTCGGTCGACATACTGTTTACTCATGCATACAATAGGTTAGACCTGGGGGGGAGCAAAGATGGAAGTGGGTTAGGAATCTCCGTTGTATGGCTTCAGCAATGATCCTGTTCGGGTGGCTGGGACCGTGGAGCTGCCGGTAATCTTCGGCACGACACCGAGGCAGGTAGAGGTCAAAGTCAGATTTTTTGTGGTCCAAATAGATTCAGCCTACAACGCCATCTTGGGTAGACCCACTTTGGCAGCACTACAGGCGGTCACCTCAATATGTCACTTCAAGATGAAATTCCCGACTTCAGAGGGAGTCGGCGAGGTAAAGGGTGATCTGGATATGGCGCGTAGGTGCTACCGGAATTCATTGATATCCTCGGCGGTTGGGGTCAGCAAGCAGAAACAAACGATGGCTATAAAGGTCGAGCCATTCACTGAGGGAAATTCCGAGCCCCTAGCGTTGCCTGCCGAGGAGACGGAGGAGGTAGAACTGATTGTAGGAAAGAGTGATAAGTTGATCAAGATAGGCTCGGGACTGGTAGAGCCATTTCGAACTAAGTTAATAGAGCTGCTTCGGGTATATGCGGACATTTTTGCATGGGAGCCTTTTGATATGCCCGGAGTTGATAAATCGGTGGCGGTTCATAAGTTGTGTATTGACCCTTCTAAGAAGCCTATCTGTCATAAGAAGAGGATCTTCGCTCCTGACAGACAAAAGATCATTGATGATGAGATTGCAAAACTGCTAAAGGCAGATTTCATCTACGAAATTGATTATCCGGAGTGGTTAACAAATGTAGTATTGGTGCAGAAGCAGAATGGTAAATGATGGGTCTGCATAGACTACACCGATCTGAATAAAGCTTGCCCGAAGGATTTTTACCCTCTCCCGCATATCGACCAGTTGATTGATGCTACTTCTGGGTTCGACATGCTTAGCTTCATGGACGTTTTTTCTGGATATCACCAGATTTCTATGGATAAGAAAGACATGTCGAAGACGGCGTTCATTACACATCGAGCAATATACGCTTACAAGAAAATAACGTTTGGATTGCTGAATGCCTACATATCAAAGGATGATGAACTATGTGTTCGCCAAGTTATTAGGCCGAAGCATGGAGGTGTATGTGGACGACATGATCGTCAAAAGCATGGGAGTTCGGAACCACCTAGATGACTTAGAAAACTGCTTTGAGACGGTAAGAAAGTACAAGCTTCGGCTGAACCCGACCAAGTATACTTTTGGCCTCGGTTCGGGTAAATTTCTGGGGTATTTGCTCAGCAAGAGAGGGATTGAAGCCAACCCGGAAAAAATCAGAGCCATTTTAGACATGAAGTCTCCCCAGTCTTTCAAAGACGTTCAGCGATTGACCGGTAGGATTGCTGCACTTCGGAGATTCATGTCAAAATCGGCAGAACGGTGTCTACCCTTCTTCAACACTTTGAAAGAACCAAAGAATGAAAAGACCTTCCAATGGACTTCAGAGTGTGAAGATGTGTTCCAAGGGATTAAAAGGTATCTATCCTCAGCTCCGCTTCTAGTAAAACCTATCCCTTCGGAACCCCTGTATTTGTATCTGGCGGCGAGCTCATTGGCAGTAGGAGCAACTTTAGTTCGGGAGATAGGGGGCAGGCAATGCCCCGTCTACTATGTCAGCCATGTGCTTCGGGATGCTGAAACTAGGTACCCCAACTTGGAGAAATTCTCTTATGCACTTGTGATAGCTAGCAGGAAGCTTAGGCATTATTTCCAAGGAAGATTGGTGGTAGTATATACTGATCAGCCTTTGAAAAAGGTCATGAATAAGCCGGATTTGTCGGGACGCCTCTCCACTTGGGCGATGGAGTTGACTTAGTTTATCATAGAGTACCGTCCTCGGACTGCTATAAAGGGTCAGGCGTTGGTCGACTTCATGGTGGAATGTTCATTTACCGAACCCGATGCCGATGATAATAACCTGGTGGTGGGTTCGGTATCGGATGCTCAGACTGGTCGTACATCGTGGACACTTTATGTGGACGGCTCTTCGACTTCGGATGTCAGTGGAGCAGGAGTTATCTTGATTAGCCCGGAGGGATTTAAGGTCCAACAGGCTATTCACTTTGGATTTAAGGCGACCAATAATGAGGCAGAATATGAAGCCATTTTGGCCGGATTGCGGTTGGCAAGAAGTCTAGAAGTAAAACACTTGGTCATCTTCAGCGATTCCCAATTAGTGGTCAAGCAGATAGTGGGAGAGTATGAGGCTCGTGGGGATAGGATGACGAAGTAATTGGCCGCAGTTAAAGACCGACTGCATTATTTTGAATCGTATAGTGTGCAAAGAGTTGGTCGAGAAAACAACACCATAGCCGATGCCTTAGCAAAATTGGCAACGACAGCGACTACCTCTTTTAGCGGGTCGGTATACCTAGAAGTTCTGGGGGACCCAAGTATTCGAAGGTCAGAAGTGTTCCCGATAGAAAGGATGGACTGTTGGCTCACGCCATATATTTCTTATCTGGCTGATGGCGTCCTTCCTTCGGATCGGATAGAAGCCAAGAAAATCAAACATCGAAGTTCGTTCTTCCTCTTGATCGATGGAGACTTATACCGAAGGGCATTCTCTTCGCCGTTGCAGTAATGTTTGACTCCTTCCGAAGCAGATTATACACTTCGGGAAGTTCATGAGGGTATATGTGGAGACCATATGGGCGCTAAGGCATTAGCATATAAGATACTGAGACAGGGCTACTATTGGCCAACCATCTTCCAAGAAGCTAAAAAATATGTTAAGAAGTGTCCCAAATGTCAGCTGAATGGAACAATCCCTCACCAACCTCCCGAAGAGCTGTTCTCGGTTTTATCACCCATTCCATTTGCTATATGAGGAATTGATATTCTAGGACCATTGCCGAAGGCTAGGGGGCAGGTCAGTTTTGTCATTGTGGCAATCTATTACATGACGAAGTGGGTAGAAGCCAAACCTCTCCGAACGATCACAGAGCAGGAGTGTTTAAAATTTCTCAAAGAATTTGTTGTCTATCGCTTCGGTATTCCGATGGTGCTTGTTTCGGACAATGGGAGGCAGTTTGTGGGTGCGAAGTTTGAAGAATTTCTCACAGATTTGGGGATTCAGCATCCAAAGACTTCGGTGGCCCATCCTCAGTCAAACGGGCAGGTAGAAGTCACTAATAGAACTCTCCTCAACGGGATAAAAAGGAGATTGGACGAAGCCAAAGGAAGATGGCCTGAAGAGTTGCTTAGTGTGTTATGGGCTTATCGGATAACAACCCAAACGACGACAGGAGATTCGCCTTTCCGTCTCGCTTATGGGACCGATGCCCTTGTTCCTGTTGAGATCGGGTCTCCTTCACTTCGAGTCAGTCAATATCAAGAGCTATATAATGATGAGGGACTTCGCCTCAACCTTGATCTGTTGGATGAGGTTCGAGAGTCAGCATTAATTAAATTGGCAGCATATCAAAGAAGAACCGCCAAGCACTACAACAAAGGGGTTAAAGTTAGGAGATTTGAGGTTGGTGATCTGGTGCTTCGAGAAGCTGCAACATCAACTCCCCAAAATTCAGGCAATTTTATGCCGAACTGGGAAGGGTCGTATGAAGTTGTTGAGGTACCCAAGCCAGGAACTTACAGGCTTCGAGACATGGACGGTTCGGGTATTAAGAATACGTGGCATGCTGGGAGACTTAGGAGATATTACCAGTAAGTTATGGTTATTTTTTATTACCGATGATGTAAATTTGTATGTTTGTTGAAATGAAGTAACATCAGATTATATGAATGGAAGTTCTGAACTATTTCATTAATGTTCAAAATTGTTGCAAATTGCATTCTTTACATTCGAAAAAGAAAAACAAATAAAATAGCAATTATCCTATTGGGTCGGGGGCGGAAGTTCTTCTTCTGCTTCCTCTTCATCGTCTGAGGAGTCGAGGATGGAAGTGTCCAGTCCTGCCGCCAACATCTTCTCCTTGATTTTTTCCTTGTGACTCTGGTATCCTTCGGAGAATTAAAGGATGACCTTATCTGCCAGCTCAGGAGATGCCTTGTATTCCTCTATTATTTGGAGTTTGACCTCTTCGGTCAATAGAGGCCCTTGGTTCTTCAGTTGGGCGTGCTCTTCTTCCAAGGAATTGAGGGCGTGGATTAAGTTGGTCATTTTGGAGTGTGTTTGCTCCATTTGTTCTTCAAGAGCCACAATTGCCTCCTTCTGGTCGGCATCGTTTTCTTTCAGTAGAACCCGCTCCTCCATCAGACGATCGTTCTGCTTCTCATGTTCAGTAATTTCATGCTGGAGAATGCTAATCTGGTTCTGAAGCTGATAACTCTCCTGGCTGGCTTCGGTGAGCTTGTCTTTCGTATCGGCATGAAGATCCTTCTCATTCTCCATATCAGACTTCAAAGTCTGAACGCTACCCTTCAGGACTTCATTTTCTGCCTCGACCTCCTTGTTCTTCTTTGTTAATTTGAGCAATGATGGGAGAGATCGGGCAAACACCGCGCTAGACTGTAAAAGGTTGTGTGTCAGATGGCAGATCAAGTAGTAAAGTAACTTTCTGTAATAATAATGAAAGCAGAATTACCTGAAATTGAAGTTTGATGAAGTCTTCTAAGAATTGATCCGGGGTATGATTCTTGAACCGATCATCATCGGCTGGCATGATGAAGCGTTCAAGAAGGTCATAGGGGAATGGATCGGAGGAACTTTGGGGCCACAGGGTTCGAGGTTTGGGCAGGGTGCTGGAAGAAGGAGCTGAAGCAGGGAGTTTGGGCGATCGGACTTCGCCTTGATGGGTTTCGACCCGATGTGTGGGCGCGGGCGGAGGTGCCAAAGAGGACGAAGCTTCTTTGCGAGGTCTTTTTGCTAATGGCTCCAGTACTTCGTCTTCGATATCCTCCTTGTCGATAATTCCTAAAGGAATCGGGTCGGGAATCGCAGCAGGAGTCTCCACTGGTTTGGGCGGCACCTTCTTCCTGAGTTGTTTTTTCTTCATCAAGGCCATCTTTTCCGACCTACTAATCTCCAAGGTGTTCTTCTTGAAGACTTGAGCCATAGGAATGGCTGTGATCGGGTGGGCAGCTATCGGCACTTGCTTTAAAAGCTCGTCATCTGGAATTTCTTTGGGATCGACGAGGTTCGGCTCGGTGATCCGGGGAACGGTTCGGTCGATGTCAGCTAAGGCGACTGGTTTGATGAGAGTTACTGAAAGAAGATGAGCGTTAGAAGTCAGTTCGAGTAAAAGGAATTATAAGCAGTGAAGATATAAATTGAGGTTCGGGAATTAGTTCTTACATCCGTGATCATACAGCCAAGTATGGTTGCCGAGGAGCTCGAAGTCCCACTCCTCATCGGGCATCTTGCTGACGAATTGTTTGAATTCGTCCAGACGATCGGCTGGAAATGCTTCGATGTTGTTAGTGTTTTTGGTGAGGCCGATCCAATCCGATATCAAGCTGGTATCAAGCCCCTTGATGTAGAACCACTGGGAGTACCAACCTTTATTGCTAGTCGGGGTCTTCATCAGAGATCGTTTCTGAGCCCCTTTGACGAGCAACTTGCTGATTTGCCGAAACCCTGCCTCTCGAGAGCGGATGACAGTGAATAGGGCGAAAAAGAAGTCCAGGGTCGGCTCGACCTGGCAATCATGGCAGAAGGCAATGAAGCAGACCAGGTGGATGAAGGAATTGGGGACAAGCTGGGCGAGCCCGACCCCGACCACACTAAGGAACGTGAGCATGAAGGGGTTAAGGGGGAATCTGAGCCCATATTTTAGGGCTTGGACGGATACAGCGGTCCAGCCATTGGGGCGTTGATACATTCTCTCGTTGAGGTCGACTGTGCGTATCTGGTAAGATATGGGGATCTGGTACAGTTCCCGGATGGCCGCAAGGTCTTTGGTTAGGATAGAGGATTTGGTATTTATGTGGGTAAAGGACTTATCTGAAGAATATTCCTCTAGCATCTTTATATTCTGGAGTTCGGCTTCGGTTCGAGGTGATGGAGTAAAGAAGGCGTTGCTAGGGAAGTCTGAGCTGGTGATGGGGTCTTGAGATGAGATGCTGAGTCCCAGAGAGGTGAAGCTGGTTCCAGCGGCGGTGGTGATGATTGTTGGGATGGTAGTGGTAGTGACTATGGTGGCTTCTGTTGTTATTGTTGTGTTAGGAGCTGGGATTTCGTTGGCGGCAGCTGCGGAGGCGGTGGTTTTGGATGGGTTGGAGGAGCTTGAAGCGTCGTTGGTTGCCATTGATGAGTAGAGGGACAAGGTGCAAGAATCAATTGGTCGGAGAAGGATGGAAACCGCGGTGGAAGTTGCAGAGAAGAGATTGAAGAATTTGAAAATTTAGGGGTAAAAGTGGCGGTTGAATTTGGGAGTGGTTTATCTCTATTGGGGGTGACCCTTGAGATCCGGTACGTTTTCCCACAAACGACACCATTTTGATAAATGCGGTGGGCCCGTTATTGGCACGTGGAAACTAGGATAATAATGGCTGTAATGGTTTGAGGTGGTTATATTTTTAAGGGGGTGTTTGGTTCATTGATTGAAGTTAAACTCATTCTTTATACTATTTTATTATAATTCCTTTTTATAATTAAAGAGTAGGGGGCAATATTGGGTCCTGGGTTCGGGATCTCCGACCCCACATGGTAGATCCGACCCGACATATGGATTCGGAGTTGAGAGGAGTGATCTAGTTAAGGAAGTTACTTCCTAACTGGGTTGACTTATATTTTGACTGAAGCATTTATTATGATTTGATTGATAGAGACATATGCTTTATACTGACAAGTGGGTCCAGGCGGTGATGATGATATAAGGAGGTATATATATACAAGGCTTCCCTCTCCAATTCAAAGGTAATGCAAAACTAAATACTAAACTGCAAACCTCCATTGTTATCAAAACCTTGAGACAGCTTGTACTAATTCTCACGCCTGAGCTATCCCCCGGCGGCAAAACCGCCCGGAACTCTGAGTGTGGTTTCGTTATTGTGCAGGATTAGCGCATTTTTAGTGATTGAAGTGTGTGGGCAAATCTTGGCGTTAACAATTATCAATTACGTAGATTAGTATTATTGGTAACTTTTTTAAAAATATGTGTAATAAATGGACCCTTCTATAATTACTACAAATTTTAAGTATTAATAAGCTTCACAATTATAATTCAACATAAATTTATCACAATATATAGTATGAATGTTAAACTTTAAACAATAAGTCAGTTTAATATAAAGGTCAACAATAAAGGACTCTATATATTGAGTCTATTCCCAAATGGAAGTATAGATTTATTATAGTTTACAAATTTTATAAATTTACTCATGTTTGATGTCAGTTTTTATTGATTTACAGACATTAGTTGGGGTTGATAGTGTATAAACCAGGTAAGCAACATATAAATTCTTTCCTAGTATCTGTAAGGCTTGCTTTTTGCTAAAACCAGATATGCTTGGTTCTTGTCTTTATTGTTGCTGCACAATTCACAAAAAATACACATATTATGGTATATATTATAATATGATTTCCTCCTTTCTATTTTTTCTGTTAAGTGGGCTAATTATTACCTATATAAGGCAAAGTTCTCATCAGAAGCAATACGAAATTTTAAGATATCTGATTAGCTTTTTCTCTCTTCTCTGTCCGCTACTTCCTTTCCCTGAATATTGAGTGAATAGAGTATTTAGTTACACGGTATTAATTTACGCTTAAAAAGTTTTTATAACACATTATCAGCACGAAATTCTAATCAACTGAGACGGTAAATTTAAATTCTTATAATTAATTATTATACTACGAGCTGGCTTTGTCCAATCGATAATATAATTTTATTCCTATAATTGGTATTCTTCAATTAATTATTATACTACGAGTTGGTTTTGCCCAACCGATAATATAATTTTATTCCTATAATTGGTATTCTTTAATGCTTAATTATATTCATGTTTAGTTGTCTATTTTTAAATTTATTATTTACATATGGTACCACCTATCTATAGGAAACGATTTCCAAATAAATTAATAATTTTTACTTTTAAAATTTATTATCCCGAGATCTTTCTCATAATTTAGCATAATTAAAAACTATATTACATACCTCGTGCTCGGTTGTAGCACAATGAAGAATTTTTGCTTATTCTGATGATGGACTTTTCTACCTCCTGATCTTCCTCCCTATGACCCTTATTTTGATATCACGTACTTTTCTGAGTGTGGGCTCAAAATACTGCAAAGTGATAGAATATATAGAGTCCTTAACTCCCTGATATTTATCAAAATATTTGAAAACTTTTTTGATATATTTTATCCTGCTATTTTGTTATATCTTAATAAGGGCTAGAGTGGGGATCAAGCAGGATTCTATAATTCTAGTTCCAATATAATACTAATTTCTGATTAACTATTTAATCAATTAGAATTATATTAATTATAACTAATTCCACTAAATAGTTATAATTGCACTCTACAATTAAAAGAATTAAAATTAATTAATTAAATCCTTCCACTATTAGTATCTTGCAAAAATACTCCTCTACAATAATATCCATAAACGCGTATAGGAATAAAACTGTTAACCCATTACGTTTACTGCTTATATCCTTGATTATATAATTTATAAACTTTTGATCACACATTAATTTAATAAATTAAATTAATACTTAAGTAATTTGAATTACTAAAATACTTGGCCAAGATTCTGGTGATCAACCAATAAATTATATCAAGGGGATATATATTATAATTTGATTGCAGAATTCCATCTTGAAAAATACATGTTCCTAATTTCATAACATATATCACCCAACATATTGAGGTATTGATTATATTAAAAAAATCTCTCTTTAATATATTAAAGTGATATACATTATAAAATCAAGTTCATTATTCTCTCAGGATTAAGATTAATTGCACATTAATAGTAATTGAAAATTTATTTATAATAACAGTATTTAACAAATAATTTTTCGTAATGATCCAGTTCTATGTATTTCAAAAATACACCAATACACTAGATTAAAGTCTTCACTTTACATGACTAAGACAAATCATCCAATCGAGTGTATTACAATCTACTAGAATGGTATGTCCATTTTCATCTAAGATTGAGAACGATATATTTCTTTAATTATACATAACATATAATTTATGTCTTCTATATATGACTTCTTATACATAACATATCTATTTACAGCTTTGTGTGTGTGTGTGTGTATATATATATATATATATATATATATTATATAGTTATAGTCAAAATATATACAATTACTAATGTATATACAACTATAACTATATAAAATATATATATATATATTTATGTTGTTGCATTTTATCTCATAGTTTATCTTCTCCATATCATACATGCAATTATTTATTACTTGTTTTAATAAATAATGAAATTTTGTTTTAACTCGGAATAGATGGCAAACTTGGCAAAAATAGATTTTTCAATTCTGAAAATCTCTTGAGATAACTATTTGGCTTGGGCACTTGATGCAGAATTACATCTTAGTGCAAATGAATTAGAAAAGACTATTAAACCAGGAAACACGGTCACTACGGCACAAAATGCAAAAGCCATAATTTTTCTTCGTCATCATATTGATGAAGGATTAAAGACTGAGTATTTAACAGTCAAAGATCCTTTGACCTTATGGACACAATTAAAGGAAAGATTTGACCACCAAAAATTGGTTGTTCTCCCTAGTGCCGAATTTGAGTAGTTTAATTTAAGGCTACAAGATTTTAAATCAATTACGGAATATAGTTCTAATATTTATAGAATAACCACTATTTTGGCTTTATGTGGAGATCCAGTTTCTGAACCTCAATTGCTTGAAAAGACGCTTTCAACTTTTCATCCTACCAACATGATTCTGTCACAACAATTAATACAGACAAGGTAAGTTCACAAAATTTAGTGAATTATTGTTTATCCTACTTGTTGTGGAAAAGAATAATGAATTGTTATTGAAAAACCATCAAGTACGGCCAACAGGTTCTGCCCCATTGCCAGACATTAACAGCACGTCATTCCAGAAGAATAAACGTGACAATAGATGGCAACATAATAAAAAGTCTTGGGGACGGGAAAATAAACGAAACCATTATAACAACACATTTTCAAACCGCAACAATTCAAGCTACCAGAAGTGGCAAGTATCTGGGTCTAGTAAAAATAAAGAAAATGTGGCATAGATAAAGAACAAACTAGATGTTTGTTTCAGGTGTGGGACGAATGGGCATTGGTCGCTTACCTGTCGTACGCCGAGACATCTGGTTAATTTATACCAGGAGTCTCAAAACAAAGTAATTGAGGCAAAAACAAACTTTGTTAATCATCAATTGAATATTGTTGATGTTCCACCAATGACCAACAATGAGGAAAAGGTTGGCGATATTACTGGACCTTTTGAAAGCATCTTTTGGGATATCGATTAATTACTTGTTTTAATTAAGCACTCTACATGTATAATATTATTAATTTTTTTTATTTTGTACGGATAATATTATGTGTTTCTCATGAATAAAACTATAAATGATATGTAACTTTTCTTATCTACGTTTTTTTTTATGTGTCAGACTAACTTTAATGAATATGGAAGATATATGTTTAGCAGACAGTGCAACAACTCATACAATCCTTCAAAGTGAGAAATATTTTTCACAACTAATCAAAGCTAAGGGAAACTTAGGAAATATCTCTGGCACATCAAATTTAATCGAAGGATTTGGAAAAGCTAGTTTCATGCTACCAAATGAGACACAATTTTTTTTTTTATCAAAAATGCTCTATATTCTAGTAAATCAAGAAGAAATTTATTATTTTTAAAGATATTCAACTAAATGATTTTTATATTGATACAACAAATGAAAATGATAATGAATATCTTCTCATCACTTCTTCTATTTCTAAAAAGAAGAATATCTTAGAAAAACTTCATTCAATTTCTTCTGGATTATATATTATAAAAATTAAAGCAATCGAGTCTCATACTGTTATGATTCCAAAATTCATAGATCCCAAATCCTTCATGCTTTGGCATGAAAGACTCGGTCATCCAGGCACGTCAATGATGCGCCGCTTTATTAAAAATTCTACTGGTCATCCTCTCAAAAATCAAAAGATTTTTCATAGTAGTGATTTTCCTTACGCTGCATGTTCTCGAGGAAAATTAATTGTTCGACCATCACCAACAAAAGTTTATAAAGAAACCCCAAAATTCCTAGAGAGAATAGAAGGAGATATTTGTGGACCCATTCATCCATTGTCTGGACCATTTCGATATTTTATGGTTTTAATAGATGCTTCAACTAGATGGTCTCATGTTTGTCTCCTCTCCTCTCGAAATTTTGCCTTCTCTAAACTTCTTGCTCAAATAATCAAGTTACGGGCTCAGTTTTCAGTTCATCCAATGAAATCAATTCGACTTGATAACGCAGCTGAATTTTCATCAATGACTTTTAATGACTTTTGTATGACTATTGGAATCTCCATTGAGCATTATGTTCCTCATGTACATACACAAAATGGTTTAGTTGAATCTTTAATAAAAAGACTTTAACTGATTGCACGTCCATTAATATTAAGGGCTAATTTATCTACTTCGGTTTGGGGTCATGCAATTCTTTACGCTGCAGCAATTATTCGAGTAAGGCCAACGACTCTTCATAAATTTTCTCCTATACAGTTAGTTCTTGGTCAGATACCCAATATATCACGCTTTCGAGTTTTTGGAAGTGCAGTATATGTTCCTATTGCATCTCCACAAAGAACTAAAATGGGAGCCCAACGAAGAATTGGTATTTATGTTGGTTTTGATTCTCCTTTTATTATTAGATATCTTGAACCTTTAACTAGAGATGTTTTTACTGCACGTTATGCAGATTGTCATTTTAACGAATTTGTATTTCCACCGTTAGGAGAAGAAAAATTTTTAAATAAAAAACCCTCTAAAATATCATAGAATGCATCAGGATTAAATTCACTTGATCCTCGCAAATGACAATGTGAAATTGAAGTTCAAAGAATTATTTATTTACAAAATATTACAAATCAAATGCCAAATGCATTTAATGATGCTAGAAAAGTGATAAACTTACATACACCTGCAGTGAATACTCCAGCAAAGATAGAAATACCTATCGAACAGTCAATTCCTGAAGAACTGACAAATAAGATAATAGAAGAATCTAAACCACTATGGGAGATCGGTCGGTGCAAAAGACACCGTACCTCACAAATAAAAGGCAAATAAGGGAATCCTACAAGAAATACCCGCTCCAGAAGTAGCACTTATTCCAAAAGTGGGAAAAACTGATGAGTGTGTTTTATATACACAAATTGGGTACTTTTAGCTTTAATAATTTGTAAGTCTTTAGCTATTTTGTTTGGTTTTATGTGTTTTCATCTTATTGTTGTGTAATGTAGTTTTGTATTACTTTTATATGTATTTGTATGCTTTTATGTGTTTTTACTTTGTTTCGTAGGTATTGAAATAAAAGCCCTTGGGATCAATGCGTTTTCGGCGTGAATTTGGCATTTCAGCTACTTGTTTCTCAATTTCACCCATGATCCAATCCGAATCTCTCAAAACTCAAAGCACGAAAGTTGTAGATTTTGATCTTAGCTTTCTAGAACAGCTTGAATCATCCAATTTGAAGTTTGTATGAGAGAGTTATGATCATTTTACCGTCGGATTTTGCATGCATTTTACGCAGCAGTTGCTTCGGGCTCAATTTGAGCTTTGCTACGTTCTCTATCTCGACGAGCTCCAGTTATGGAAGTTGTAGAGCTACTTCTTAGCTTTCCATATCCTACTTAATCTCCTTAATCCGAGTTCGGACGAAGAAGTTATGGTCATTTTCCAAACAGACATTAGAGCTGGAAAATGTAGCAGAAGTACTGCCCCGCGCAGCTGCGCCCATTCCTAGTACAATCCCGGCGCAGCTGCGCCCTTCCTGCAGAATCGGTGGATTTGGGCAGCGCAGCTGCGCCCGGACGCAAGCCAAAGTCGGTGCAGCTGCGCCCGACATCCAGGGAGTTCAGTATTCAGCGCATATGAGCCAATTGTATTAGTGTCCCAAGTGCCTTCGTCAGCAAAATTCAAGAATCCAGTCAGTTTTGCAAAACCATGCCCTATTGGAAGTCATGTCGTCAGCAAAGCTCCTTTTGACATGAGAGCTAACATAAACTTGGAACAATGGTGGGCCGAGGAAAAGAAGAAGAGCCCGTTGTGCTTGTCAAGCCCCAATGCCCCAATCTTATCATAGACACAACGGATGAGGAAGCACCTAGTTTGTCAACGTTCGCAATTGGGCACTTATCTACAGAGATCAAACTAGGTAATCTTGATACAATGACTCCTACTAAAGCGCAGCCCTCAAATGTTATATCACTACCAATGGATGAAGCGGGCGAGGAAAGATTCTTTGTGCCATTAATTGAAATTAAGTTTGGGGGTCACCAACCAGGCATGCATGCCATACAAATCAAAGAAAGAACAGCGATGCGGCATGCAATGGTCAATTTTGCGATTGAGCCGGATTGAAATGAAATGGAGGAGTCGGGCTAACGACTTTAAACCAAGCGCTTCTTGGGAGGCAACCCAAGTTTATGATTTTGTTTTTATTTTTGTTTGATTGTATTTTAGTGGTTTAATTGCATTTTTAATTTTTTTAGTAATTTGCTTTCAGGTACGCTCCCAACTTAGAGGTATTGAAAGATGATATCAATGGCGCTAGACACGGTTTCAGGGAAGTCTTCTATTTTAATTTTTCCTATATCAAACATTGAGGACAATGTCAAGTTTAACTTTGGGGGTAGTACTTCGTATTTGTGTGTTTTTAATTTAGTTTTTATGTGATTTAAGATATGTATTTTTGTTCAAAAAAAAATTCATTTATTTTTAGGATATGCCCCTTGAGCATTGTTTTAATTTGATTTGAACCATAATCCATGGTCTATGATAATGGCTTGTTTGAATTGATTCTAACTCATGGAAAATGGATAAATGTTGCTTAGTCTTTGTGCTTAATCGTTATTGTTGGTTATTGTTTTGCTTATGCGTCCTTTCACTCTTTTGCACCTACCCATGAGTATTGAGCTAGTTGTATGCTTAGAGAAGACTTTTATAACCGAATGCTTGTGGGAAATATCTATAAACTCTAGAACTCGTTTAAACATCACTCGAAGCAAGGTGTCCAAATTTGTTGTGTTTAAATTGTTGGTCATGTGGTGAGTTGAGATGGAGCGTAAAACGCACTCACTCATGGACACATGCGTAGGAGAGATAGAGCGTAAAACGCACTCTCTTATAATTTTGATAAAAGTAAGACATTTATGTTTATCAAATCTTGTGTTGGGTTGAGATAGAGCGTAAAACGCACTCACCCACAAGAGTGGACTTAGGATAAGATGGAGCATAAAATGCACTTACCTAGAGTCTTTTGATTTCAAATTTTTGGAAATTGCGATTTGTATACCTTTTGAATGATGTGTTAAGCATGTAGTTTTTGGTGGTTTATTTTGATTATTTCATAAGGTAATGTGGTTGCATAGTTTCATCCGAGCTTGATTGGTTTAGTGTCATTGGGTACTCACACACACACGGAAGGGACCTAAAGCAAGCTATGACTAGCTATTTGTAAATCTAGACTTGCAATGTTTTGAAAGTTTCCTTGAGTTTTCATGTGTTTATGCTTTGGGACCATTGGTTAGCTTATTAATTCATTGCTCAAGATAGTTTTTATTTAGAAATGTTTAATTTTTATAGTTTGTGTGTTTTGCTTGAGGACAAGCAAAGGTTTAAGTTTGGGGGTATTTGATGAGTGTGTTTTATATACACAAATTGGGTACTTTTAGCCTTAATAATTTTCATCTTATTATTATATAATGTAGTTTTGTATTACTTTTATATGTATTTGTATGCTTTTATGTGTTTTTTACTTTGTTTCGTAGGTATTGAAATAAAAGCCCTTGGGATCAATGCGTTTTCGGCGTGAATTTGGCATTTCAGCTGCTTGTTTCTCAATTTCACCCATGATTAAATCTGAATCTCTCAAAACTCAAAGAACGAAAGTTGTAGATTTTGATCTTAGATTTCCAGAACATCCAGAATCATCCAATTTGAAGTTCGTATGAGAGAGTTATGATCATTTTACCGTCGGATTTTGCATGCATTTTACTCAGCAGTTGCTTCGGGCTCTATTTGAGCCTTGATCTGGCCTGTATCTCGACGCGCTCTAGTTATGGAAGTTGTATAGCTCTTCCTTAGCTTCCCATAGCCTATTTACATGCCTAAATCCGAGTTCGGACGAATACGTTATAGCCATTTTTCCAACAGACGTCAAAGCTGGAAAGTGCAGCAGAACTGCTGCCCGGCGCAGCTGCGCCCATTCCTAGTACAATCCCGAAGCAGCTGCGCCCTTCCTGCAGAATGGGTGGATTTGGGCGGCGCAGCTGCGCCCGAACGCAAGCCAAAGGCGGCGCAGCTGCGCCCGGCATCCAGGGAGTTCAGTATTCAGCGCATCCTTGCGCGCAGCTGCGCCCGATTCGCCAGATTTCGCGATTTCAGCTCATTTTTGGTCAAAATTTGTGGGCTAAGCTAGGTTTTTACTTAAGGAACTATAAATACAATATGTAGCCTCCATTTTTAAGAGACCTAGACCCTAGAAATCAGATTCAAGAGAGGGAGGAGCTACCAAATTCATCACCAAGGAGGGCCAAAGTGCTACAATTCAAGCTATATCAAGCAAATGCCAAAGAGCTAAAGCATCAAGGATTTCAAAATCAAGGAGGAAAAGCTAGAGATCATCATCAACCCAACAAGCAACATCTGAATATACATCAAAATTGGTTTTATCTCTAATTTCCCTTCTGATTTGTAATATAACATGATGTATAATTTGAATATGATGTTATTTGTAGCTACCATGAACTAGATTTTTATTCTAAGATTTCAATAGAACCCAACACCTAGTTTTAATTGAATTATCTCTCTTTGATGTTAGTTATCATTTTAGAATTGGATATCATAATTTGCGCTTCATGTATTAATTACCTTGATCATCAATTAGTGTGATAATCTATATGGAATTGAGAAAGGAAATATAGATTGAGATCTGATTATGCTAGCATGTGTTCATAAATTCTGCATGTGATAGAATTTAAGTTTCGTGCCTAGGATAGAGATATACCGAAGCACCATATGTGGCCAATTGAGAACTTATGCTTCAACCCTTTTTGATTGTAATTCACATAGAGATATAGTGTGTTAGTCATCTAGGGTGTTCACATTCATTCTATCAATTGTGGATTTAGTGTGATATGAATATGGTGCATCGAGAGGTGGCCATATTTTACATTCGTGTTCTCGACCAACATTCTAACGTAATAAATTGTGAATTGAATGTCTAGCATGATTTATGCTGAAAGTTTAATTGATTGATCACCTATATGAAATTAAAAGGTGGATTATAGTGTAGAGACTTAGTTTTGATATCATACGAAAGTTAGAGATTTTTGTGGGTGATGTATGAGATTATGTGGCGTGTGTCTTATTCATTATCTTCAAGAATTGATGACTTACTAGTATTTGGGATAGAGATATACCTAAATGTCGTGTGTAATCATTATGATATTACAAACTTAATGACTCCCTACACGGAGGTTCATTCGTTTGATGGGTAGATTGACTAAGATTATGTGGCGTGTGTCTTGTTGATTATTCATGGAATCGAATGGATTGTTGGCATGTAGGATAAACATATACCTATGTGTCGTGTATGGGTGATTTTCATATGACCATACACCAAGGCTTATGAATAAGGTGAAATTCTCGATTAACAATTCTTGTGTATTAACTAGTTGAAAAAGAGAGAGTTATGAGATTTAAATGAAGTGTTGGGGGAAATTGTAATCTTAGACTTGTTAATACTAGATTTTTATTATCTTAAAAGCTTGTCAATTAGTTAATCAAACAACTCAAGTTTTCATTCTTTAAATAAGATTGAAATGATAAAAGGTAAATACTTAGTAAACATTAGAAACAATTCCTCGTAGGATCGATATTTTACTTACTCTTTATTACTTGTTGACCGCGTATACTTGCGCGTATTTATCGGTTGCGAAACCTACCAACAAGTTTTTGGCGCCGTTGCCAGGGAATTGTTTTTCTAGTATTTTTTCGATATTAATTAGAATCAAATTGGTTTTAATTTAAACTTGTATATAAATTTGTTTTTGCTTTAGCTTAACATTTTTCTGTTTTTATGCTTTCTTCTTTGCGAGGCACACCATGGTTGGTTGTAATGATCAATGGTCGTACACAAATATGACTCAACCAAAGGAGACGGGAATTGATGGAGTTAATGTATTTTCTTCATTTTCAACACAAATTAAGATACTTGAAAGAAGTTGGATGCTTTTGAAGCAAAAAGCACTCAAAATAGATCAATTACTTGTGGTTATTATGCTGACAATCATCCGAGTCATCAATGCACTGTCAATTTTGAACCGGTATATTACGGTGGTGATTTCCCCAACAACTATGCTTATACCGATTATCACCAAGCTTGGGGGTATCACCCGGATTTTGCATGGAGCTATAACTATGAAGATCAATACTATGCTCCGAATCCAACGTACACACCGAAATTCTCATGTCCACCTACAATATCAGCACAACTTGAGACACTTTCAAGGAGGTTGGACATTGGCATGGATAAGGTTTTGAAACTCCACGAAGATTTTAATATGAGGAAGGAAGCATTATCCAAACAAATTAAAAATCTGATGGAACTAATCATCAATACCTCATCCAATAGTCCGCAATACATGGATTTTGAGACTGACGGTGAGCTCGAGCCAAATATACAACTGGATGTGCCACAAGATGTCGACAAAGCGGAGACAAGTGGGGCTATGGAAAATGAGGCCACCGAAGATCTATCTGTAAGTGCTAACGAAGATGAGCCGATTGTATTAGTGCCCCAAGTGCCTTCGTCAGCAAAATTCAAACCAGTCAGTTTTGCAAAACCATGCCCAATTGGTAGTCATGATAGCTAACATAAACTTGGAACAATGGTGGGCCGAGGAAAAGAAAAAAGAAGAAGAGCCCGTTGTGCTTGTCAAGCCCCAATGACCCAATCTTATCATAGACACAACGGAAGAAGAAGCACCTAGTTTGTCAACGTTCGCAATTGGGCACTTATCTAAAAAGAACAAATCAGGTGATTTTGATACAATGACTCCTACTAAAGCGAAACCCTCAAATGTTCCATCACTACCAATGGATGAAGCGGGCGGGGAAAGCTTCTTTGTGCCATTAATTGAAATTAAGTTTGGGGGTCACCAATCAGGCATGCATGCCATGCAAATCAAAGAAAGAACAGCGAGGCGGTATGCAATGGTCAATTTTGTGATTGAGCCGGATTGAAATGAAATGGAGGAGTCGGGCTAACGACTTTAAACCAAGCGCTTCTTGGGAGGCAACCCAAGTTTACTATTTTGTTTTTATTTTTGTTTGATTGCATTTTAGTGGTTTAATTGCATTTTAATTTCTTTAGTCATTTGCTTTCAGGTACGCTCCCAACTTAGGGGTATTGAAAGATGATATCAATGGCGCTTGACACGGTTTCAGGGAAGTCTTCTATTTTAATTTTTCCTATATCAGACATTGAGGACAATGTCAAGTTTGAGTCTGGGAGTAGTACTTCGTATTTGTGTGTTTTTAATTTAGTTTTTATGTGATTTAAGTTATGTATTTTTGTTCAAAAAAAAATTCATTTATTTTTAGGATATGTCCCTTGAGCATTGTTTTAATTTGATTTGAACCATAATCCATGGTCTATGATAATGGTTTGTTTGAATTGATTCTAACTCATGGAAAATGGATAAATGTTGCTTAGTCTTTGCGCTTAATCGTTATTGTTAGTTATTGTTTTGCTTATGCGTCCTTTCACTCTTTTGCACCTACCCATGAGTATTGAGCTAGTTGTATGCTTAGAGAAGGCTTTTATAACCGAATGCTTGTGGGAAATATCTATAAACTCTAGAACTCGTTTAAACATCACTGGAAGCAATGTGTCTAAATTTGTTGTGTTTGAATTATTGATCATGTGGTGAGTTGAGATGGAGCGTAAAACGCACTCACTCATGGACACATGCGTAGGAGAGATAGAGCGTAAAACGCACTCTCTTATAATTTTGATAAAAGTAAGACATTTATGTTTATCAAATCTTGTGTTGGGTTGAGATGGAGCGTAAAACGCACTCACCCACAAGAGTGGACTTAGGATAAGATGGAGCATAAAATGCACTTACCTAGAGTCTTTTGATTTCAAATTTTTAGAAATTGTTATTTGTATACCTTTGTATTGAGTGATGTGTTTAGCATGTTGTTTCGGGGTTTATTTTGATTATTTCATAAGGTAATGTGGTTGCATAGCTTCATCCGAGCTTGATTGGTTTAGTGTCATTGGGTACTCACACACACACGGAAGGGACCTAAAACAAGCTATGACTAGCTACTTGTAAATCTAGACTTGCAACGTTTTGAAAGTTTCCTTGAGTTTTCATATGTTTATGCTTTGGGACCATTGGTTAGCTTATTAACTCATTGCTCAAGATAGTTTTTATTTAGAAATGTTTAATTTTTATAGTTTATGTATTTTGCTTGAGGACACGCAAAGGTTTAAGTTTGGGGATATTTGATGAGTGTGTTTTATATACACAAATTGGGTACTTTTAGCTTTAATAATTTGTAAGTCTTTAGCTATTTCGTTTGGTTTTATGTGTTTTCATCTTATTGTTGTGTAATATAGTTTTGTATTACTTTTATATGTATTTGTATGCTTTTATGTGTTTTTTACTTTGTTTCGTAGGTATTGAAATAAAAGCCCTTGGGATCAATGCGTTTTCGGCGTGAATTTGGCATTTCAGCTACTTGTTTCTCAATTTCACCCATGATCCAATCCGAATCTCTCAGAACTCAAAGCATGAAAGTTGTAGATTTTGATCTTAGCTTTCCATAACAGCTTGAAGCATCCAATTTGAAGTTCGTATGAGAGAGTTATGATCATTTTACCGTCGGATTTTGCATGCATTTTACGCAGCAGTTGCTTCGGGCTCAATTTGAGCTTTGCTACGTTCTGTATCTTGACGAGCTCCAGTTATGGAAGTTGCAGAGCTACTTCTTAGCTTTCCATAGCCTACTTAATCGCCTTAATCCGAGTTCAGACGAAGAAGTTATGGCCATTTTCTCAACAAACGTCAGAGCTGGAAAATGCAGCAGAAGTACTGCCCGGCGCAGCTGCGCCCATTCCTAGTACAATCCCGGCGCAGCTGCGCCCTTCCTGCAGAATCGGTGGATTTGGGCAGCGCAGCTGCGCCCGGACGCAAGCCAAAGCCGGCGCAGCTGCGCCCGGCATCCAGGGAGTTCAGTATTCAGTGCATCCTTGCGCGCAGCTGCGCCGGATTCGCCAGATTTCGCGATTTCAGCTAATTTTTGGTCAAAATTCGTGGGCTAAGCTAGGTTTTTGCTTAAGAAACTATAAATACATTATGTAGCCTCTATTTTTAAGAGAACTAGACCCTAGAAATCAGATTCAAGATAGGGGGAGCTACCAAATTCATCACCAAGGAGGGCCAAAGTGCTACAATTCAAGCTATATCAAGCAAAGGCCAAGGAGCTAAAGCATCAAGGATTGCAAAATCAAGGAGAAAAAGCTAGAGATCATCATCAACCCAACAAGCAACATCTGAATATACATCAAAATTGGTTTTATCTCTAATTTCCCTTCTGATTTGTAATCTAACATGATGTATAATTTGAATATGATGTTATTTGTAGCTACCATGAACTAGATTTTTATTCTAAGATTTCAATGGAACCCAACACCTAGTTTTAATTGAATTATCTCTCTTTGATGTTAGTTATCATTTTAGAATTGGATATCATAATTTGCGCTTCATGTATTAATTACCTTGATCATCAATTAGTGTGATAATCTATATGGAATTGAGAAAGGAAATATAGATTGAGATCTGATTATGCTAGCATGTGTTCATGAATTCTGCATGTGATGGAATTTAAGTTTCGTGCCTAGGATAGAGATATACCGAAGCACCATATGTGGCCAATTGAGAACTTATGCTTCAACCCTTTTTGATTGTAATTCACATAGAGATATAGTGCGTTAGTCATCTAGGGTGTTCACATTCATTCTATCAATTGTGGATTTAGTGTGATATGAATATGGTGCATCGAGAGGTGGCCATATTTTACATTCGTGTTCTCGACCAACATTCTAACGTAATAAATTGCGAATTGAATGTCTAGCATGATTTATGCTGAAAGTTTAATTGATTGATCACCTATATGAAATTGAAAAGTGGATTATAGTGTTGAGACTTAGTTTTGATATCATACGAAAGTTAGAGATTTTTGTGGGTGATGTATGAGATTATGTGGCGTGTGTCTTATTCATTATCTTCAAGAATTGATGACTTGCTAGTATTTGGGATAGAGATATACCTAAATGCCGTATGTAATCATTATGAGATTACAAACTTAATGACTCCCTACACGGAGGTTCATTCGTTTGATAGGTAGATTGACTAAGATTATGTGGCGTGTGTCTTGTTGATTATTCATGGAATCGAATGGATTGTTGGCATGTAGGATAAACATATACCTATGTGTCGTGTATGGGTGATTTTCATATGACCATACACCAAGGCTTATGAATAAGGTGAAATTCTCGATTAACAATTCTTGTGTATTAACTAGTTGAAAAAGAGAGAGTTATGAGATTTAAATGAAGTGTTGGGGAAAATTGTAATCTTAGACTTGTTAATACTAGATTTTTATTATCTTAAAAGCTTGTCAATTAGTTAATCAAACAACTCAAGTTTTCATTGTTTAAATAAGATTGAAATGATAAAAGGTAAATACTTGGTAAACATCAGAAACAATTTCTCGTGGGATCGATACTTTACTTACTCTTTATTACTTGTTGACCGCGTATACTTGCGCGTATTTATCGATTGCGAAACCTACCAACAAAAACCCCAGAAGAGGTACAAAATCTTACCGAAAGAATAAGAGATGAACATCAAGAGATCTCCATAAATTATATAGGTGATGAGAAAATATAGGATCGAAGCAAAGTCATGATTGATGATATATTTGCTTACTCTATAGTATCAAATATTACTTTGATTCCTGACACGAATCCTGAACCACAAAACGTGAAAGAATGTCGGAAAAGAAAAGATTGGCCAAAATGAAAAGTTGTTATTCAAACTGAGCTACAATCTTTATTGAAAAGAGAAGTATTTGGACCAGTAGTGCAAACACCGCTGGGCGTAATCCCGGTTGGAAACAAATGGGTATTTGTACGAAAGCGAAATAAGAAAAATAAAATTGTGAGATATAAAGCCCGACTTGTAGCTCAAGGGTTTTCACAAAGACCTAGTATTGATTATTAGGATACATACTCTTTAGTAATGGATGGAGTCACTTTTCGTTTTCTGATAAGTATGGCAACCATGGAAGGTTTGGAAACACGTCTGATGGATGTTGTAACAGTATACCTATATGGCTCACTTGACAGTGAGATCTACATAAGAATCCCTGAAGGATTGAAAATGGCTGAATTACAAAGGCCCCGTCATATATATTCAATCAAGTTGCAACGCTCATTATATGGATTGAAACAGTCTGGTCGTATGTGGTATAATCGACTTAGTGATTATTTAATAAAAGACGGGTATATAAATAATCAACTATGTTCATGTATTTTTATTAAGAAAATACAAGTGGATTTATCATTATTGTTATATATGTGGATGATTTAAATCTTGTAGGCACTCTTGAAGAACTCACAAGAACTGCTACTTATTTAAAAGATGAATTTGAAATAAAATATCTTGGAAAGACAAAATTCTGTTTGGGAATACATACAAGTGGAGCATTTAGCATCTGGAATTTTCATTCATCAATCCACATATACTGAAAAGATTCTGAGTCGTTTTCATATGGATAAAGCTCACCATTTGACTACCTTGATAGTTGTCCGATCTCTAGAAGTTGATAAAGATCCATTTCGACCTCTAGAAAGTGGGGAAGAAGTCCTTGGACCTGAAGTTCCATACCTAAGTGCAATAGGTGCTCTTATGTATCTTGCAAACTGTACACGACCTGATATTACTTTTGCTGTCAACTTGTTGGCAAGATACAGTTCTTCTCCGACTAAAAGACATTGAGATGGGATCAAACACATTTTGAGATACATCCGTAAAAGTATAGATCTTGAGTTATTTTATCCAAAAGATTCAACGTCACAATTGGTTGGATATGCCGATGCAGGATATTTATCAGATCCACACAATGGAAGATCACAAACAGGTTATGTATTTACATATTGTGACACAGCTATATCCTGAAAATCCACAAAGCAAACCATGACAGCTACATCTTCAAATCACTCAAAGATTCTCGTTAAACATGAAGCAAGCAGAGAGTGTGTTTGGTTGAGATCAATTATTCTACATATTCAAGAGTCATGCGGATTAACATCAATCAAAGACATTCCTACAATTCTGTATGAGGATAACGCTGCATGCATTGCTCAACTAAGAGGAGGATACATCAAAGGAGATAGAACAAAACACATTTCACCTAAATTCTTCTTCACACATGAGCTGCAAAAGAAGGGTGATATAAATGTGCATCAAATTCGATCATGTGATAATCTAGCCGATTTATTCACAAAGTCACTACCAAATGTAACATTTGCAAAAGTTCGACAAAAGATCGGAATGCGTCGACTGAAAGACTTATCACAACATTTCATCAAGGAGTAATGAATTTCTTTTTGAGGGGGAGACTGTACTCTTTTTTCTTAGTCATGGTTTTTATCCCAATGGGTTTTTCTTGACAAGGTTTTAACGAGACAGTCAATTATAGTATAATTTTATGTAAAAGATATGTACTCTTTTTCCCTTCGCTAAATTTTTTCCACTGGATTTTTCTTAGCAAGATTTTTAATGAGACATAATCTTCTATCTTAGGAAATCAGGGGGAGTATTATAATATGATTTCCTCCTTTCTATTTTCTCTGTTAGCGGGCTAATTATTGCCTATTTGATTAGCTTTCTCTCTCTTCTCTGTCCGCTACTTCCTTTCTCTGAATATTGAGTGAATCAAAATATTTAGTTACAGAGTATTAATTTACGCTTAAAAGTTTTTATAACAGTATATTAATTATCGCTTCTGTTGTTTCTTAATTTTCAATATATTAAGTGTTAATTATTTGAAAAGGAAAAAAAAACAAAACTAATTATTTTACAAGGTTGCATATATTTCTTCAAAATTCTACACATGAATAAAAAATGAGTTTGTACAGAGAGAACGAGTTTAAAAATATTCTTATTTATGTAAAGCTTTACAACAAATAAAATTACAATGACAATTTTATAATGTTGTGTTATTTTATATTAGTATTTATAAAAAAATAAACTGATTTTTTTTTGTTAAAAAAATTAATAAATAAAAGTTTTTTTTTTGGGTGGGGGAGGGGTATCAGTTTTTATTTTATTTTTGATAAAAAATTACCTAAATCTATCAACATTTATAATTTTTGTTCCCAAACGTGGCCTTACACTAATGAGTACTGGTTGATAGACCCACAATTCCAACTCCCAATATAAACAAATACACTCAAAATAGTCAAAACTAAGCAAGACCCCCAATCAATAGGCCGTTAACCACCATCATGCCGGTCTTCAAAACCCCTTTCAACGGCTACTCCGTCAAATTCAGCCCATTCTACGAGCACCGTCTCGCCGTCGCCACTGCCCAAAACTTCGGAATAGTCGGCAACGGCCGCCTCCACGTCCTCGACCTCTCCCCTTCAGGACCCGTCAATGAATTCGCCTCCTTCGACACCTCCGACGGCGTCTACGACCTCACCTGGTCGGAATCTCACGATTCCCTCCTCCTCGCCGCTATCGCCGACGGCTCCATCAAACTCTACGACCTCTCTCTCCCCCCAACTTCCAACCCCATCCGCTCTCTCCATGAGCACACACGCGAAACCCACTCCATCGATTACAACCCGACCCGCCGTGACTCGTTCTTATCCTCCTCTTGGGACGACACCATCAAGCTCTGGACTGTCGATCGACCCACCAGCGTCCGTACATTCAAGGAGCACGCTTATTGCGTGTACTCTTCTTCTTGGAATCCCCGCCACGCCGACGTATTTGCTTCCGCTTCCGGCGACTGCACGGCCCGGGTTTGGGATGTACGGGAACCCGGGTCCACTATGATAATCCCAGCTCATGAGTTTGAGATACTGTCAATTGATTGGAACAAGTATGATGATTGTATTTTGGCAACTGGGTCAGTGGATAAAAGTATTAAGATATGGGATGTGAGGAATTACAGAGTGCCATTTGATACCGGTTTTGAATGGACATGGATATGCTGTTAGGAAGGTGAAGTTTTCGCCGCATAGGGGGAGTTTGATTGCGTCGTGTTCGTATGATATGACTGTCTGTTTGTGGGATTATATGGTGGAGGATGCTCTTGTTGGGAGGTATGATCATCATACAGAGTTTGCGGTTGGTGTTGATATGAGTGTGCTTGTTGAGGGGCTTTTGGCTAGTACTGGGTGGGATGAGGTTGTTTATGTTTGGCAACATGGGACAGACCCCAGAGCGCCTTGAAAAGGGAAGTGCCTCCTTCTACCGTTTGATTTGTTGTTTGGATTTTATGTTAGACTATAGTGTGACATTTTTAGAATGTGAAAGGATAAGTGATTAATGTATACCTGTTGTAGTTCTCTTGCATAATAACTAGAATTTGAGTTTTGTTAATGACTTGACTAATTACTTGATGAATAACACGGGGACAACGCATTGTTGTATTGTACTAAACATTGGGATGCTGTGCTCTATAAATGTGAACTTTGTGTGTTCCAGTTTTGTTTCTGCTAGAGTGCTTAATTTAATCTCTTGTAGAAGAGTGGTAAGAAAGTGAAAAGGCTCGAGATAGGGAGCCATTTTCGTAATGTTCTTAAGATACAAAAATGCTTCACATAAGGCTTACAATCTCAACTGTTACTTTTGTTAATACTTCACCATCTAAATTTAGGGATAATCTGTTAACTAGTCTCCATACTTACGTTCAAAGGAACTTACTTTCAAAGGCTTTCTGTGTGGTGTTTGTTGGCCCTTCGCCAAATTAATGGTGGAAAGTATGGGTTTGTTGGGAGTTGCCATTTTGTAGGTTAAAACAAGATTTTTAGATCTTATCATATAACTAGTGATTAGTGATTTTGTTAGTGAAATGCTTCACTTGGCTCCCTATTTGGATTTGTTGATTGTTGTAGATAGATGTGTCTGCTTACTTCGGGTCAGTTGTCTGCTTTAGTTCAGACCATCTCTATTTGCTAGGATTAGAATCTTATAATTCACGTATAATAGAAAGAAATATCATGGAAGAAAGGTTAGTTGATTTTTTTTAGCGACTTGGATTTATGAGGATGAAAAAGCTTTTTATTTAATGATTTATTCTTTATTGTTTTAATTGTTTAGTGATTCATGTAGTTACGATTTTTATTTAATACTTGGGAATTTTGATGGTTTAGGTAGTTTATTATTTCATTTAAATCATTAGATAGGTTGGTCTTTTCATTCGGGATTAAGCTTTTATGGTGTCCTTCGTTGTGCACTGTACTTAAGAGTTCTAAAATCCTTCTAGACCCCTGCCTGGTTTATTCTGTTCTGCATATGGACAATCTTGAAGGATCCCAGTTTGTAGATTATAAGCTGCAAGTAATTTTGGTTATTATCTTGGCAAACAGATTTCTTCATTTATTTTGCTTCAATTACCAGACAATTCTTTTTAAAATGTCTGGTCTTGGTTATATGATAATGAATGTTTTCTCAACAATTAGAGATTAGTATAAGTATAATTGTGGTGGTTGCGTTTAGGGATGATTGCTTCAGATGTGAATGAATAGTGCCCATATATGAAGAAGGGGCCAAGTTAAATTAAAATAGGTTGAACTAATGACTTGCCAGTGTCATGAATTAGATATGAAAGTCACCTACTAATACCGAATGAATGCATGAATGAAATGGGGTGCCACTTCTAACCTTCCTCAGTTTTGGCATGCATGACACTAATAAAATGACTGCTGCACTGGTTGAAGAGTAAGTTTTATTTGTTTGTTGATGATTATTGCAAGACTAATTGTAGCTGGTACTGTTGTCCAATAGGCTCCATGTTTGTTGCAAGTTTAATAGTCAAATTAAGGAATGTTATTAATTCCAAAGAGAGTTGGACTTTCAAATAGTGTAGTATGAGATATTTGAAGAAACTTAAAATTTTAAACGAAATTAAGGTGGAACCGCAAATATTAAAATGTTTAGGGTTAAAGTGTTGTTTGATAAAATTGAATGAAAAGTTCTGAATGTATAAGAGAATTGAATAAGCTGAATGAAGTAGAAGTTCTGAATATAAAATGATCTGAATGAGCTGAAGGCTAAATGAAGTAGAAGTTCTGAATATAAAATGAAATGATGTGTTTGATAACTGTTTGTCTAAAACATCTAAATACGTGTACTTTCCTATTTTAACCTTCTAGATTATTATGAACAAATTTAATTTTGTAATTATAAATAAACAATGCTATTTAAGAAAAATTAAATATAAACTTGTGAACAATCGTTGATGGATGGAGTATACTATTAGTAATATAATTTTAGGAATAAACACTAATTTTTTTTAATAACATTCTATTAGTCAATAAAACCAAAACAAAATACTACAACAATATTCATTAAATTGATTATTGACCAATTTGTTAAAGAAAAAAATTTAAAAAATAATTTGTAAACAATAAAATTTGTTTGCAATAGTAAAAAAAAAATATGGATATCAAATGTAATTTTTAATTGTCTAAGAGGGTAGAAAGATAAAAATATCATTCAACATTATTTCTTATTGATTCAGCCATAATTTTCTAGATAAATCGTTAAGACACATTCAAACGCATTTCGAGTTTGAAAATTATAAAACAAACGATCTGAATGACTTAATCGGTCAGATTCAGACTCATTCAGATGTAAACAAACAGCCCCTAAGTTAGACAGAGATTCGCAAGTCCATCTTTTTTAACAGTTTGATGGTGGTTTTCGCCGCTTAGGCAGAAGTAGTTGTTTTTTAGTGTATTTTTTGTGATATTAAATTTAATTTGAGATTAAATTTTATATAGTCAAATTAAGCATTATCATGGAAAAAAATATGAGTATTTGAATGTATCATTGTTGTTTTTACAAATATTGTGTTGTGCCTGTGTGAAATGCCGGAATCTTCCCTTCCTTAAAATCTATGGATGGGGTGGAACATGAGAATAGGATGGCTCGGGAGGGAGAAATTTAAGGTCAGCCCCATAGAAGTTTAGATAGAGAAGTTGACATTCAGGTCCTCCGATAGTGTTCATAGTTCTGGCAAGTTTGTATTCGAATGACATACTTTAGTTTTTTATAAATATTTTATCTTGATTTTCTGATAAATTTTAACCCACGGATGAATAGAAATGTGAGATATTCCAAATTTTTATTTAATTTGAAGCTGTCTAACACCATTATTATAACATTGTAAAATAAGTATAATTTTGGATGAGACTTAGATTTATTAAATTTTTATTAATATAAAGTTGTTGATAGACATCATCAAACTATATGAAAATTTATATAGTCAAGTTTTTAATGTTCTTTATATCCGTACGGTCAGATTTATCTAGAAAACCATAAATATTGACATATTAACCCTACGAGGTATACTAGCTAGATACCTCTAGGTATCTCCTTTTTTTACATTTAAATTTGATAATAGTTGATTAAAAAGTTTTAAAGCGAGGAGAACTAATCTTCAATCTCTCCCTTCTTTTAAAGGGAACTGACATTGAAATCCTACATTCTCCTCAAGTCTGTCAAGAGAGAAAAAGAAAACACAGAAGAGGGTTGTAAAAACAAAGACTGTAAATTTTTTTATAAAAAAACTTACAACTTGATCAGTTATTTCGTATATCGGGGTGATATGTTGGCGAAGCAGATTGATAAAAATTAGAGTATTTTAAGAAGTAACCACCAAGTAGTTTCCTACTTTGTAAAAAATTACTTTGTAAAATAGAGGGTAGATAAATAAATAAAAGTTAAATTTCTTTTTAGGATAAGATATAATCCAATTACACCAAAAAATGGTTAAAAATATCAAAGGCTTTATAATAAGTGATAATAGCAACTAATGGTCACTTAGTCCACTGTAATGACATATAAGATAATGTCAGAAGTCTCAAATGATATCACATTAAATATTTTAATGATAATCTATTACATAACTAATCATATAAGATATATTCAATCAATATTATGGTAACACATCATTTAAGATCAAAAATTTGAAATTCTTAACATCACCTATGTATATAATATATATATATATATATATATATATATATATATAGCGGGTGTTGTCATAATATATGCTTTTCCTCTCTTCCTCCTTTTTTTTGCCCTTCCATATACTAACATTTAATGATTTAAATCCTAATATTCTATTTTTAACTTGTGATTAAATTTGAACTTAGTTTTTAATTGTGAGTTTTGAATTTTGAGTAGTCATATAAATATCTTGTTACTAGAAAATTTAGTCAAAAAATTACAGATTAGATTAATTATGAGTGTCATTAACTGTATCTATCTATTAAGAAACAAGATAATATAATTTACACACCAATAAAATTACCCAAATCTTTGGTGACACAACATGGGATACCTAATTAAAACCATTTGTCAGGACCAATCTTTTAGGAAAAACACAATACCTACATTTATATATGCATGCTTTTTTATAAGATATAGTTAGTTAGTTAGTTTCATGTGTGTGTTATAGAGAGAGAGATATCACCCAATCCCATATATATACAGAAGAATGTCCAATTGTCCATGCCTTCAAAGTAACCACTCATTAGTTACAGAGACCTTTTTTTCTGAGAAAAAGATGAATAAAAACAGGTAGTGCAGTGGGATATACATATATAATCATAAAAAAATGTTAGGGTATATAATGCTTCTCTTTTTGGTTCTTCTTCAATATGAGGTGATTATGCACTGTAAAGGACCCTCTCATTTGAATATCTCATCTCATCTACCTGTGTTCAATAATTGGACCATTTATCTATCACCATGATCCATCTCATTTCCATGCTTTACAGTGACTTCTGTTGGCTACATTAATTAATAATTCCTTTACTCTATTAATTAATTTATTATTTAAAGCAAACAAATAAAATATATAAGAAGTTCATTTCTCTTGTTTGATATGTAGTTATCTAAAATAAGATAAAAAGAATGGAGAGTTTTTCAGTTATATATTGATTACTTTATTAAGTTTAAACTGTTTTAAAGAAGGTTCAAAAGTACAAGAAATTTTATCTTTATTATATTATTATAGAGTATTTTTTATATTATCAAATATTTTAAGGGTCCACGAATTTCTAACCATTAAATGATCAATAATATTATTATAAAAAATAAATACAAAATGACGTGTATGATTGTAATTGATTACAACTATTAGACTCATCCATGTACAGTAAATCAGTTACTCATTACATTTTGACAAATTATTTTGTAAGCTAATTTTGTAAGACTTATAGCAATACTCTAAAATGATAATTAAGTAATCCTTTGTATACAAACAATTATACTTCTTCGTACTACGTATACTTATTTAAATCATATGTTAGATTACTAATAATATCAGAATAATAATTATATTGTTAATAATAAATATCGTTAAAAATTAAACATCATTAAATATATATTTATTCTTACATTACAAATATTAATCTAATATTATTAACCACCATATTTTATGTGAAAAACGATTGAGCCCGTTTTTTCTGGTACAGAATTTAATAAGACAAGGTTTTAAAAAATACTAGTATATGATATCATTGCTACAGTGTAGACGGGCCCCCGAGTCCATGCCCTCACATGTTGCCCACTAACATCTACATCTGAACCATTTAATGGATGGGCCACATTTGGATGGGACACTACCAAATTAACAACCAAATCAACCCCCTGTTGTAAAGCTTTTAACTAACTTGTTTTCTTTTCGCAAAATTATACACTATTTTTTGCCCCCACCAAACACATAATCCATATGCCTATCAAATCAATCTTATACCAAATTCTTTGGATTTGATGAGATTTAACCATTTTCTTTGTGTCATGATCTTGAGTTTGAATTCTATAATTAATAACTTAGGTAAACAAAATCTATATATAGCCTCCAATCAAGTCAAAAAAAATACTAAGGGACTTTTTGGTAACTTTAAAATCAACCTATATATTTTATTTCATATGATTGGAAGTCCAAAAGAATTAAACATCTTAGTGGGTGAAAAATTAAAGAGAATAAATTCGTCATAAAAAGTTTAGGTCGGTCGAGTTCCAAAATAAGGTTTTCTTTAGGTTAACTTAATAAATTGTTGAACTATTCCACTTTCCAAAGTTGGCAAACATGCTCTCATGATAGCTCATTTTGTTGATTCTTAAATTAGTAACACAAGATTTTTTAAATACTTTTTTTATCAAAATAAATTAAGAAAAGAAAGAGAGAAAGAAGAAGAAGAAAAGTACAATGGCTAGAGCGCGTGCATTTCAAAATTTATCTTCACTTAAAGAGGGAAACCATCTTCACTTAAGTCAAAGCACTTCAAAAACCTAAAAATCCACTAGAGAGTAGAGATATACTTAAAGTAAAAGAAGTCCTTCACATTCATTCATCATATCTCACTTTCCAATGAAAACCACAAACCCACATGATCTTGCTTGGGAGAATTGAAAGATTATACACTCATCTCAAAAGAAGATCTCCCCCTCCCCCTCCCCCTCCTCCTCTTATATGCCATTTTCACCCTAAAATGATATATCATTCAATTTTATTTTTTTCAACTTTTCATTCAGTCAGTTGTATACAATAAAAAGATGAATTAATTATAAATATACAACATGCTATTATATCTAATCGTAGACATATATAACTGCACTCTTTTCACTGCTAGCTTTTACATTTCAAAACAAGTACAAGACCATAACTATTTTTCTTTCTCAGCTAATCTAATAGCATCCTCAACGTACTGCTCTAATTAAGCTGGCCAATGCAACCATATGCTGACACTTGTCATGTTCCAAATGCAAACACTTGTCATAAACCAGCCCCTTATAGTCGGGTCCCACTTTTCCCAACATGGCAATGCGACTAACATGAGTCATCAAAACCAGTGGCTACCAAATATACCCAACCCAACCCAACCCGGCCAAATTATTGAACAAAGTGAAGGAGGGGTAAGGGGATGGGAGCCAAGGGCCCCTGAATATATGATGGATCCAAAAGGCAAAGTACAAAATTGTGTGCAATTATTCATCCCATAGATTTCATCCCTAAGCAAGTGAAATAAATTCCCTTCACAAAAAGCAGCAAAAAAGAAAACCCCCAAAAGCTATAATAAATTCATCATTTGTCACAAAAACTTATAGGCCAGGGTCATCGATTCCCACTCTCCCCATTCCCCCTTTATTTTTCTCTCTCCTCCACTCCTCTCTCTCTTTTTCCTTCCTTATTCTCCCTCCTCTCTCTCCTCATGAGAGGAGGACTATAGAGAGAAAAAAGATCAACAAAAAAATAAGCCATGAAAAACACCATTAGATGCTGCATCTCTTGCATTCTCCCATGCGGCGCACTCGACGTGATCCGCATAGTGCATTCACACGGCCATGTTGAAGAAATAAGCGGGACAATTCGGGCAGCTGAGATTATGAAATTGCACCCAAAACATGTCCTAAAAAAACCGTCTTCGCCATCCGACCAAGGTATGTGCCCAAAAATGGTAATAGTTCCTCCTGATGCAGAACTTCAACGCGGGAAAATTTATTTTCTCATGAGGGTTCCTTCGAGTACACCGGAAAAGACTCGTTCAAGATCATCAACAAAGAAGAAAAGAAGAGAGTCTAATCATATTTCTGAGAGTAACAATAATAATATTTCTGTCACAAATTTTCTTGTTTCTGATCAGTATCTGTCTGAGATTTTATCGGAGAAAGTTTCTACACAAAGGGATCGGAGAAGAGGGCGAACCGGGGTTTGGAGGCCGCATTTGGAGAGTATTTCTGAGACACCAAGTGATTCATAATAGTGGGTTAATTGGTTGGTTTTTGGTATTCTTCTTCTTCTTGAATTCTTCTCGTTTATTTTCTAAGTTTTATTTTCATTAGGGTTCATAAAAATGAAGTTTGAGCCTTTTTATTTTTCTTTTTTGGTTGTATATAGAAATAGAAGAAAAACAAAATAATGGTTATATATGTCAAAGCTAGTTGCATGTTTTATATATGGTATGGATATTTTGTTGATGACTATGAACAGTTCTAGTAGGGTTAATTACTGCTGGATTTCATGGAAGTTGTAATTCTCTAATATGTTGGGTATATATATATATATATATATATATATATATATATACAGAGTCATGTGAGGGAGTTATGGAGATTGAGAGAGAGAGATCCCACTTCATCCACTGTTCAGTGTCTAGCTAAGCAATATATTTTTTTATTGAATGAGATTGAAGGTGATTGTGATGTGAACATACCACCATTGAAATTATTAAAAAGACCATATTGTCCATCTACTCCTTTACTTACTTCCTTATTTTGCTCCTCTGGTTCCCCGGCCTCATTTGTCGGCAATGATTGATGTATTATGCTTATGTTATTTTCAAAGGTTAAAATAGTAAATAAATTAATCCATCATCTAAGAGAGCTAGAGAATGATACTCCAATGCATTCACAAATGATATTTGTTAAAGTGTGGGAACTCAAAATTAAATCGTAATAGTTTTACATCGGTTATAAAGATAATTTGGTGTCGGTTAGTACAGACTTAACGTCTTTTTTTAGACAATTTTTTTAAAAAATTGGACTAAAAGATTAAATTTTGTATTGATTTTTTCATTGAGAGTGGTCATATTTACGGGTCAGGATATATAAAAGGAGCGTCTTAGTGACCAAATTAAAATATTAAGTAAAAAGGGTGCTGGGTTGGTAATTTTTGTGCGCCCAAAATATAGTTTTTTTTTCTCATTTTAATATTTAGATAAGTGATTAAATAAAGTAGTGTGCTTACTTTGATGATGATGGAATAATTGTCCCCAGAGTGATTTGAACCATAGAATATTAATGACGTTGTAGGCTACACTAACAAGTGGGCATGTCTTTAAGCATTTGGTTCTCTCTTCTTAAGAGAGAGAAGAGAGAAGAGAGAAGAGAGAAGAGAGAAGGGAGAAGAAAGAGAGATGATGCTAATGGCATCAGATCATAAAAGTGGTAACCTATTAGCACCAGTACTGTAGGGTTAGATAGACCTCTCTCCATTGTCTGGGACTGGGTAAAAGAGGCTAATTAATTATGATATGCATGCATGTACATATAGACATATATACATACAAGTATTATATCTACATATATTTTTGACCTGACGATCCAATGCAGTTTCTGAAACTCCCCACCATTTGGGACCTGTAAAAAGGGCAGTTCAATTTGGAATCTTATCAATTTTTATGGAATATATACGATTGCCATGAAATTGTCATACCCATAGAATTTGTCAGTTCAATCATTGGGAAAGGGGAAGACTGCTGCATTCTGCAATTTTTAAATATGGTATGAATTCAACAAAAACTAAAGAAAATTTTAAGACATGGTAGTATAACATATTTATCATTAAATTTATTGAGTTGTGTTAAATTAGTCCAGCAATGATTGTGTGATAATAAAATTACGGTGATAAATATGACGACATTATATCATTTTATTTAATATACATGAGGTGATTGTGTGTAGTCATTCTATTTAATTTATTTTATTAAGGGTATATAGTTATTTCATCATAAAAATTATACTTCGTTTTAAATTATAGAATTATTATTGACTTTTAAAAGTTAATTTAATATATTTTTAAATTTATGATTGAGATAATTTATTAAAAATTATAAAATCATAAATATTACGAAAAATAGCATTTTTTATGGTACATAGTATGTGTGCACTGTAGTTCAGCCGTCAAGTCAGCAAAACTCTATTGCAAGATGGGCTAAAACTTATTAAATATTTTCCCCTTTGTATATAACAAAAGACTTTTTCTTTTTAATTTTCAATTCCTTTCCGTATAATCTGTCACACTACAATACCTACCGAAAAATTAAACAAATTATAGTGGGAAGCATAAAATTTATTATTATTTTTTTGACAAAACCTTATAATAAGAATTGAAAATAATTCTCATTGATAAGTGAATAAAATTACAAAAATATATATTTCTAAAAAATAGACAAAAATATACAGACTTGCCTAATTTTTTAACACAAGTAACGAAAAGAAGTCGTCGTGATAACCCTACACCTAAATTTGAATAGATCTGTTTTCATCGATTAATGTCAATCAAACCTCATTTACGGAGTGATCATGAAAAAAAGCTCCGTAGAATGAGTAAATTTTGAACTAGGAGAAGAAAGACTTCGTAGATTAAAAAAAATTCAAACTATATAAGAAAAATAGAACTCCATAAAAGAAGAAAATAAGAATAATTAAATGGAAGAATATAAAAAAAAATTTGAGGGGTCTGTTTAGTGTAGATTAGAGACTCTTTATATTTGAAAATATAGAGGCTAGGGTTTTTTGTAAGGAGAGAAGAGGAAAGAGAGGAGAAGATTCCATAAAATTTAATTCAAACGGCGCTACATTATTTGGATCGGTTGCAAAGACCAACTTTCTCTCCACATTTTGCTTTGCTTTTTGGTACTCTCTTTAACTTCTAGTATTTTATGGCTTATTATTATTATTGTTATGTGCTTTTGTTAACAGTCAAATAAGAAATTCCGAGCCTTGTACATCTCAATAGAACACGATAATAGCATACACCCTGGACTAAATGTAATTTTTTGGGTTGTCCTCTAGTGTGATGGGTCACACAAAATTTAACCTATACTCCCCATCAATTTGAAGAAAATACATTTATAATGATTTTATATAAAATAATTCGAAGTCCCAACTACCAAGTTAGTCGATTATATATTTCGCGCATAGATGATATATATATATATATATATATATATATAGTCCGGATCTTAAGTTCACCCTTATCCGGCTCACCCTAAGCTCACCCCTCTTTAGCGACGGATCCGGCGACGGTTTGACAATACAACCGTCGTCTATACTTTTAGCGACGGACAATATATAGCGTCGTTAAAAGTATAGACGACGGTTGTATTTGAAAAAAAACTGTCGCCGGATCCGTCGCTAAAGGGGGGTGAGCTTAGGGTGATCCGGATACGGGTGAGTTTAAGATCCGGACCGATATATATATATATATATATATATATATATATATATATATATATATATATATATATATATATATATATAGTAACACATCCACGTACAGATCGGATATGATCATCATATATCCTGTACTGCTAAATATACTTTGCAAAAATGAGGAGAAGAGAAATTAAAGTCACAACTTTGACTTTGTTAATCTTATGGCAATTTTCTTACTTAATGTTGTAGTGAAAAGTGGATTTTAAATTTAAATAATTTCTAGAAAAATAAAAAAAATAAAAATCACTTTGGAGATATACTTTGGTAAATGTTCATGTTTAAATACAAATAAAATTTCAATGATGCTAAATTTTTTAGCTTCTCTTGATAATATATGTAGTGAATTTAGCAAACCAATTTATGTAGAGAATAATTCAATTTTGAAGTAATAAATTCAAACTCAAGATTTCAGCCCTGGGCACTAATTTTGTCCCCCCCCCCGGGGGGTATATACTTCTTCTATTTTAAAATATAAAATTAATATTGACCTTTTGAAGTTAATTTGAGATATTTTTAAATTTTAAATTAATATAAATTAATTTAATTTCAAACAATATACAGTTATGATAATTGTAAGTTTTTTGAATAGTATTACTAATTATAGAACTAATTATTTTAAAAATTAAATAAATCACATTAATTTTAAAATTAAAAAATATGTCAACCGACTCTGAAAAGTTAAATTTAATTTTATATTAAATTTGGAATGGAAGGTGTATATGAATTTGAGTTATTGGAAGAAATAGTCCTCACAAATTCCAAACTTAATCATTACGTAAGTTATCTTTTTCTCTTATATTTCCCTTTATCACCTGTAGTTCAAAAGATTGAATCTCTTAGCCCATGATATTACAAGACTGTAATTATTGCCTCGTTGAAAAACACCGCAAATGTGAATAATTGATGGAGTAACGAATTATTTTCATGGAGTAATATTTAGCCGTGTTTCATAATAATTTTAGAAAAAAAGTGCCTTTTGTACGTCTTAGAATTTTAATTTGGATATCTAAAAAACTTTTTAAGAGAAGTTCAAAAAAAAAAATTCACTGATTTTGAAGTGTTTCTTTAGCTTAATTAACAAATTTGACACCGAGAGGTGAATTAATATTATTGGAACGGTGATAGCATATATATATATATATATCCTTATTGTTTTATGATTATTACATTTAACTATTTTCATGAAGTAATTAAAAAAGTAATTTACTAAAAACACTTCTAATGAAAAATTGTCACGCACTCTTAAACAAGTTTTAGGCTGTTATCATCCACAAATTTAATAACACGTGAAAGACATGAATAAATTTGAGAACGACTAATAAAAAAAATTTAAAATATGATATATTTGAAAGACAATATTTATAATTAATTTTTTTATTTAATTTGGAATTAAGTCATTACAATATATCATTTTAATTGGAATAAGAATAACAAAAAAGAGATACAATGTATTTAATTTATGAATTTGAGAAGTTATTGTAAATTTATGAATTTATAAGCCATTGTAAATGAATCTAACACGAAAAAAAAAATAATTTAGATTGTTGAGTCATAAAAAAATAATCATTCTTCATGTTACTTATCGAGTTAATTTGAGATTAACGAAAATGATTCATTTATCTTGTTATATTTTAGTCTTAACTGACTGATTGATTGATTGATTGATTGATTGATTACCAATCAAATCATGTTAGGGACCAAAATGTACAATCATATCACAATAAGACTAGAGTGAACAAGCAAGCTAGCTTAAATCTTAGGCTGATAGAACAAATCCCATGTTAGTCCTGCCTAATTTACATCACTAGCTTTTTCCAAAAAGCACAACCCCCCCCCCCCCCCCCCCCTCCCTCTCAAAAACTATTGCAAAAACACTTTTGGACACTATACAAAGACATAATAATCTTATTGAATGACTTCCTATTCCTCTTAGACCACATAAACTTACAACTAATAGGGTGACCAACTAGATTCATATCACCAAGTTTAATGTCTTCATTTGACTTTGTAAATGAATTGAGTAACAGAAAAGTTTAAAGGTTGGATGTGAAATTATCATGATCTTAAAAGTGGGTCTTTTTCCCCAAGTCTATCATTTCATTGTTTAGCTATTTATATTCACATTCGTTAGTGCATCATCTTATTTGGTGATAGTCTCATTCATTAAACTCTAGCTATAAATAAAAAAAATACCATCTCTATCAAAATAAAATTGTTTTGTAGATTAAAAAATTTGTTTATTTACAATAAAATATACCCAAAATAAAATAAAATATTGATTTAAAAAATTATTAATTCGAATGAGGCTTGTTTTGAAAGGACGAGAGGATTAAGAAAAAATAGAACTATACGAAATGAATAATGATTTGGAGGGACACCCATTTAGTGGCACCCGTACTGACAGTAGACCGTGGCTGGTGCCAGTCTACTCTCTTGGTCCTTGACAAAATGATGTTAATATTTCTAATAGCACCAAAAATAAGGGGATAAAGAAGAGAAATTCTAAGAGTAAATGAACAGGCCAAAACCTTGAAAATGATGGATTAACCAATTGAATAATTGTGACACTTCTTTAGTTGGATCGTCTTGATAGGGTCCCTGGTGCGTTGTCCCTTCTAGTTTGGTGATACCTTTCTTCATTTATTTCCTTTTTTTTTGGTTGAGTTACACTTTAGGCTATTTAACTTGTATTTTAATTTTAGTTTCGTCCCTCAACTTACAAAATTAATCGTACATATATCCATTCTAGATATGTAACAAACTATGGTCCCACCTAGTTCAAAGATGCGTACAGGCTAAGTTGTAACTGATCCAAAGGTTAGTTTTGTATTAAAAATCAATGAATGTAATTAGTTGTGTACTTTTTTGGAGAAATGAGATACATATCGAATATTAGAAATTATTTTCAACTGTTCTCGCTGTATTTTGTTTCTTCTACCTTTATAATTTGCAGTCGTGACAACATATTTGAATATCTTGCTACAATGGTATTTTTAGTGAGAGATTCATTAACTGAACCCGATTCAGTCAAGATAGGTTTTGACAAATTCGTACAAAAAATTTGAGCTTTTATGACTTTGTGGATTGATTGATACTTATGACTTGTGAGGCAAAAAAGCAAGATCATACCAAACCAAATATATAAAAAATGACGTTAGATTGAATGAGGTTGCGACCAAATTAAAGGCTCTTAAGGATGGGGTTCAAGAGGGTTTGCATGCGAAAATTTTAGTCCCAATTTCACCAATTGGAGCTAGCATGTCAAGTTTAGTTCTCTCTACGTAAGTGGTTCCCAGCAGAGTTCATAGTTAATTCCACACTTCCACTTAAATATATATACTTGTTCCACTTGCCAAAATCTTGATACAAAGAGCTTCTCCAATTTGACAAATGACCGAGCATAGTTAATTCCACAATTTTGCTTGGGGTTTTATCAATTTTGTATTATATATAAAAAATTGTTAGAAAAAATAACTTACAAAATGGCAGGTCAAAATATAATTAATTAATAATTCATTGTAAATGAGTGAACATAGTAATTATAACCAACCACTATTATAAACCGATAAACGTCATTTTATATCCACTTTTAATATATATTTTTTTCCCCTTTAACCATCAAAGTACTAGTAAGGTTTATTTATTGCTCTATTTTTAATCTTAAAAAAGGTCATGTTCTTTACACGTGGTAGAAGTTAGTTGAGAAGTTAATGTAAAAGGAAAATTAACAAAAATTTACTAGTAAAAAGGGATAGATGTGCCATTTTTGTAAGTTGAAGGATGCCACTAAAAAAGTACAAATTGTAGGGATAAAAGTGTTATTATATATTTTATTTTTTATATGGTTGGACAAAAACTTCAATAACGTCAAGTTGATATTTACTTCCGGATTTGAAATAAAAAGTACATTTATATTTTAACACCCCCTTTGTTTTGGAACGATATAAGTACAAGTACGATGGATTATATAATAATCTCAATACATATTTGAATCTCTCAATATTAAATATATCTCACATTCTATATGAACGAGAATATAAACCTCACAATAAAGAGAAAATGAAATCTCACACTAAAGAAGAGAGAAAGTCCCCTAACTTAAACGTAACTTTTTTTATTTATGGAACAAAAAAAAATATTTTTTTTTCTTATTCTTACAGAACTAGTGTTGGTAGGATATCAACCCAATCATCAGAATCCAAGCCCAATACTCATAGGACCAAAGTCCAAACTCTTCAACCCATTGAGGCATATTATCGATGCTATCACGTGTCTTGACAGTTGACAACATCGGCATAAACGTGGCCCCCAAACCCATCACGTGTCCTGTGGCCTAGGACTGAAGCATGCTCACGAGGCAGCTACGTGTCGTGGTGATCCAAGGCTGACATTACACCATTGTACTTAATTAACAACTTAAGTATAACCTATTAGCAGTCGAATGGTCTTGATTAACAAGTTAACAGTACGATCGATCTAAAGTATGGTATTTTTTTTTTCTAATTTAAAAGAAATTTAACATTTTTATTTTTGACATGAATGGATCCTAAAACTTTATACACCCGAGCCTTATAAATAGTCCTTTTATCATTGAATTATAAGGGGCTTAGGCTATGTTTGTTTGTAAGGATTACATTTGGGATATGACTATTAATCCTAAGTGTCTTGTTTGTTTTTAAATTTGAACTTAGGACTATTAGTCCAGGGATTAGAAAATGACTTAATAGGATGAACTATTTAATACCATATTCAACCAAGTATTATAATCCCACCATTTGAGATTAAAAATTCCTAGACAAAATTAGCCTCAGTTTTTTTCTAAAATAACCATAATATCCTATTTTGTCCATTTATCAACCGATCTCTTTTTTGGTGGAAACAGATTTTGATTAAAGCGGTCAAAATCGTTTGCTGCATTTTGCACCAAGATAAAATATTATTATGTTTTAAATTAATTCAACTCTTCAAAGTACGTGAACAAACATTATTATGAAGTTGTATAATGACTGTAAGGGTTCACTTTTATTCTTATACCCACCCACTCAATCACTAGCTGTTTCTAGCTACCTATTGGTACCGGAAAGTAGACAAAGACGCCAATATATATGAAATTAATATTTTTTTTATTAAGAAATTTGATAATTTTAACAGATTTAGTAAGATCGATATTTATGTAAAGCTTTGTGAAATATTTAAATTTCTATGATAAATATATTAATTTGTTAATATATATTTTTTATTTTCTCTATTTCAAAATAAGAGATATACAAATAAAACAACATTTTTAAAGTAAAACATTTCTTAAAAAATTATCATGTATTTTGCACTATTTATTTGTTAATTTATGTGCTAATTTATGATAATTTGATTCTCAAATATTTCACATAGGAAGAGTATGGTGAAGTATTGTGAACTCACTTACTTATTTTAGCAGTATTTAAAAATTTATAATTAATTGTTCATCATTTTATGATGTATAAACAAGTTTAAATTATAGTTTAAAATACGTCATTATTGGTAAGGGTATAATAGTCCAAACAATATTTTTTTATCCAATCCTTTAATTAATCCTAGAAAAAACAAACATAACATGAGATTATTTTAAGTTATCCCATGAATAATCCTATGAAAAACAAACATGTGATTAGGACTATTTAATCCTAGGATTAATAGTCTTAGAATTATAATCTCATGGATTATAATCCCGGGATTATAATCCTTGCAAACAAACATGACCTTAGTGATTTAAAGTATGTTGGCTCGTGTGACAGATTTGAGTTTGTCCATAAATAAAAGATCATTTTTTGTAGTATTAAGTTTGATACTAAACTGGTTATATTATTATTTTCTTCTTGGTAAAATATTAAAAACATTTTATTTTACATAATACATTTTTAACTTTAATTAAAAATGTCAAAATACGGTCATGATAAATCAATTAAGATTAAAAGGTTCTTAAAACAAAAAAAAAACTAAGATTACAAGTAATATCATATTAGGAATTTTATCATTTTATAATTGTAAAGTAAAAAATAAATAAATTAAAATTTGAAAAAAAGGGTAAAACAGGAAGCGACAGTCCCTCCAATCCCTCTGATTAGTTTCCATTCTGTCACTTCCCCGTTCCGTTCCATTCCAAAGAAAATAAAAATACAAGCACAAATACCCGAGTGTGGCAGTAGAAATAGGGTCCTTAACATTAATATACAACAATTAGAAAGTAATTACAAAAATAAAACACACATAAAATAATTACAAAAATTACAAAATAATTACACAAAATACAGGCAAGAGGAAGAGGAAGGAGGTAAGGAGGAGGGAGGCGGGGGAAGCGAGAGGGAGGGAGGCGGCGGGAGGGGAAAGGGAGGGCGACGGGAGGGGAGAGGGAGGGCGGCGAGAGGGAGGGGAGAGGCAGAGGGAGGGCGACAGGAGGGAGGCGGCGGGAGGGGAAGCGGGAAGGAGGCGGCGGGAGGGAAGAGGGAGGGCGGCGAGAGGGAGGGAGGCAGAGGGAGGGCGACAGGAGGGAGGGAGGGAGGCGGGGGGCGGGGAAGCGGGAGGGAGGGAGGGAGGGAGGGAGGGGGGAGGCGGCGGGGGAAGGGAGGCGGGGGAAGGGAGGAGGGTTGGTTACAGGTGGGAATAACATCCTTAATACAGAGGTAACCAACCTTAAATATAAAGGTAACCAAAACTTAATACGAAGGTAACCAACCCTTAATATAAAGGTAACCAAACTTTAATACAGAGGTAACCAACATTTAATACAAATGTAACCAAACCTTAATACGAAGGTAACCAACCCTTAATATAAAGGTAACCAAACCTTAATACAGAGGTAACCAACTTTTAATACAAAAGGTAACCAACCCTAAATACAATGGTAACAAAAATTTAATACAAAAGGTATCCAACCTTAAAACAGAGGCAACCAACCTTTAACATAAAGGTAACCAAACTGTAATACAAAGGTAACCAAACCTTAATACAGAGGTAACCAACCTTAAATACAAAGGTAACCAAAATTAGTTACTACACTAAAACACACACAATATACAAAAAGGCAGCGTGGGAGGGAGGCGGGAGAGAGGGGCAGGGAAGAGGAAGGAGGGAGAGGGAGGGGGAGGGGGAGGGGGGAGGCAGGCAGGGGAGGGAGGAGGGAGGTGGAGGGAGGGGGAAGACACGCTGGAGGTAGGAGGGAGGTGGGGGGAGGGAGGCGGCGGTCGGGGGGGGAGGGATGCGGTGGTCGGGGAGAGGGAGGGCGACGAGCGGGAGAAATGGAAAGAGGAGAAGAAGAAGAAGAAATGGAAGAGGAGGGAGGCGGGAGAGAGGGGCAGGGAAGAGGAAGGAGGGAGGGGGAGGGGGAGGGGGGAGGCAGGCGGGAGGGAGGCGGAGGAGGGAGGTGGAGGGAGGAGGGAGGGGGAAGACAGGCGGGAGGAAGGAAGGAGGCGGCGGTCGGGGAGGGAGGGAGGCGACGGTCGGGGAGAGGGAGGGCGGCGGGCGGGAGGAAGGGCGGCGGGCAGGAGAAATGGAAAGAGAAGAAGAAGAAGAAATGGAAAGAGGTGAGAGGAGAGAGAATACTTTTGTAAATAAAAATGAAAAAAGTGTAATAGTTTTGTAATTATTTTATGGATGTATGATTTTTGTAATTATTTTTAAAAATGTACTAATATATGTAATTTATCCGTAGAATTAGATGAGAATGAGAACAAGGACAAGGACGTAACGTCACCTAACCCACCCAAAAAGCCCGCACCCCCTGCCACACCATCGCGCGTGTCCACGCGCTCACGTCCCGGCGAACCATCTCCCCGAATCTCCTCACCTCACCGTACTAAACAAAGGAAGGCCTACACATGCGGCTCACGAGTAAGAAGTCGCCAACCGGCGCACCCTCGTCTTCGCCGCACCTTCACCTTATCTTTCTTCCACATCACCTTTCTCACCTTAATTCTCACCGACTCTACCGTCCTTTTTTGTCTGTCTGTCTGTCTGTCTGTCTTTCTCTCTCCTCTCTTTTCTCATCTCTCTCATCTTCTCTCTCATCTTACCATCAGAATTCCATCGCCGATCAACAATGGGTGACCTAACGGAGCCCTCATCGGCTCCTCCGGCGGTGCCGTCACGTCCGTTGCCCTTTCGTGAGGATTGCTGGAGCGAGGACGCCACGTCTACGCTTGTTGATGCCTGGGGCCGCCGTTATCTCGAGCTTAATCGCGGGAATCTCCGTCAAAAGGACTGGCAGGAGGTCGCCGACGCCGTCAACGCCCGTCACGGGCATACGAAGAAAACTAGACGCACTGATGTTCAGTGTAAGAATCGGATTGATACTCTTAAGAAGAAATACAAACTGGAAAAGGCTAGGGTTTCGGATTCTAATGGGACCATAACTAGCTCCTGGCCGTTTTTCTCTCGACTCGATGTTTTGGTCGGATCCGCTGTTAAAAAACAGTCGGCTTCGCCGCCGATGGCGGTTGCGTTGCCGTACCGGAAATCGGCGGCGTCTGGTGTGATAACGCCGGTGGTGCTGCCGCAGAAGCGGCCCTCCGCGGTTGTGGATGATTCGTATTTTAGGCGGAATTATTCTGCTGTTGCAGCGGCAGCTGCGGCGGCTGAGGAGGAAGGGGGATCGGAGGAGGAAGAGGAGTCGGAGGATTTGGGGACAAGCGAGGAGAGCGGTGGAGTAGGAGGGCATAGGAAGGGGGAGGTGGAAGGGATGAAGCGGCTGGCAAGGGCGATTGAGAGGTTTGGAGAGATATATGAGAGAGTGGAAGGGGAGAAACAGAGGCAGATGATTGAATTGGAGAAGCAGAGGATGCAATTTGCTAAGGATTTGGAGGTTCAAAGGATGCAGTTATTTATGGATACTCAGGTTCAGCTTGAGAAGATCAAGCAAGTTAAGAGGTCGGGCTCTGATGGTGAGAGAACTCTTGTTTTTTTCTGAGTTAATTTATTTTGCTGCTAATTTTTAGTTATTATAACATTAACCTTTCTTGAATATATTCAAGATGAAATCTTTTTAGTTTCATGTGCGGTTTATTTCATAATCGTTGGGTGGATTTTGTATTTAAGCAAATTGAATATTGTTACATGTTGCATAACAATATTGGGCTTTTGGAAAGAAAGATATGGAATGTGTGGATTGTGAAGTGGGGGTTTTCAGTGATTTCCTAGATTTTTCTTTTGCTGCTATTTGATAATATATATTTTTGACAACACTTAGATGCGTGATAATCATGAACATTGATATTGGTGTTTCAAGTCTACAGTGTGTTCATAGTTTATTTAAATGCCCTTAATAGTAAATTAATGTTTGTGAGGGATTGTTGGGGAGAAAGATTAAGTTGAATCATTAGGTGGGGTTGTCCCCTTCTTTGTTTATCCTTTTTTCATGTGGGTATTGGGTGGCACTGAGGTAAGTGCTTTTAGTTTGAGTATAAGATTTTAGTATGAGCTTCAAATTTCTACATGCACTAGTGAAGAATCTATTCTGCATATTCTCAATGAAGCTAATTAACATGCAGTTGGTTGATGTTGGTAAATCCCCTTAAAACCAGTGGTTGGTTTCTTGCAAAAGTGAGGAACTGTGTGCTAGTGCCTAGTGTGCTGCAAATTAGGTTGAGCTACCCCATATTGGATATTATATTATTATTGTAGAGGATGAGCTATTTTGTATTGAATTTTATTCTATAAATTATCTGTTGGATTATCCTGCTAGGTTGCTAAACATTAGCAGTATTTTGGGGGATAACTGAGTGTTCTTTGGCAAGTCGAAAGTAGAGCTTAATTTCTTTTGGTAATCCTGTCATGTAAAACATGTATTACTCTTGAGCTTTAACTAACCTTCATGTAAATGAAAAACCTAGTTTAATCATATATTACTCTTGAGCTTTATTTATTTATTTTCTTATTTTTTATCCTTTATTTTCCTCCTTGTCTTTATTCTTTTAGGCTTTCGTATGAATTCATTTTCATCTTACCCCAACTAGTTTGGTATATGAGGCGGCATTGAGTTGAGTTGAATAAATCACTTGGGACTAAATTGTCAGAAAATCTCTGTTATCCTGAATGTCCTTGACACTCTTTTGAAGTTAAGCTGAGTTTTATTGTTAGCATGTGTATCTTTGTGGAACGAAAGTATCTTTTCTATGGTGTGCACTTCATATCTGAGCTGGAGCCATGACTCTAGGTAGATGCATTTTGTTATCGGTTCAGGGGGCTGCTGGCTGTTTTGTGCGGCAGATATATTGTATCTGCTTTAGTTTCTTCATTCCTAAGTTTCATATACACATTCAAACACATTTTCCTGTATTGTAGCTTAGGTATTGTAGTTTTTTCTTTCTTGATAACTATATCATGGAAGATTTAAATTGTGTGTTTAGCAATATATAGTTGAAGATGCATGGTTGCTTCTATGGCCTTCGTAAGCAACTTATTATTTTTTTATTTTTTTTTAGCTGATGGGCATCCATTACAAACTTTGATAATGGATGCTTCTATGCAAGTTTTTAAAATTTTACATGAAACATTACCAAAAAACAATCTTTTAAGACTTTACAAATTCATTTTAAGTGTTGTAGAGCTTCTAAGGAAATATCTGATTCTGCCTAGGCAGAGGTTTAGGCGCCCAGCCAAATCGAGGCTTAGGCGCCCAGCCAAACCTAGTTGGGGGTTTTTAGAACATTGGTTTACTCAAAATCCTTCCACAAATCAAATTAAAAAACAGTCACTTAATAATCTATATTTCTAAACCTGTCCTGCATTACTTACACAATAGAATTGGAAGTAAGCCTGGGAGGTTGATAAATGAAGGCTTTGTTGATTACTTACTTTGGATCGAGTATATATCTTATATTTTCTGAAGGTAATTTATTATTTGGAGGATGGAGTGTGGCTTTTGTTTGAACATCTACTGTCTGAAAACTCTGAATGTGGTCATGGAAAAATAAAAATTCAGGTCATAACTGCTCTTTGTTAATCTTCTATGTTTTAATCTGCTATGTGGAGCTCGATTTACTATCCTCTTTTTCTTTTTTTCCTCTTCCTTCCCCCCCTCTCTGTATATATGTCAGAGTTTGACAATATCTTTATCTGTATATCCTTTCGTTACTCACTTGTAATTTTTAAGAATCTGTTTACAAATTGTTGGCTCTGATCTGAATTTTGTATTGGTTTAAACTGATATTATTATGGTTACAGTTTTCCTTTGAATCCCTCTTGTTGTTGTAAAATTCATTTGAGATTTACTAAGGGGCTGTTTGTTTACATCTGAATGAGTCTGAATCTGACCGAATAAGTCATTTAGACCGTTTGTTTTATAATTTTTAAATTCTGAATTTGTCTGAATGATTCATCCAGAAAATTGTAGCTGAATCAGTAAGAAGTAGTGCTGAATGATATTTTTATCTACCTACCATTATAGACAATTATAAATTGCATTTAATATCCATCTTTTTTTACTATTGTAAACAAATTTTGTTATGTACAAATTATTTTTTGATTTTTATTCTTTAACAAATTGGTCAATAATTAATGTTGTTGTAGTATTTTGTTTTGATTTTATGGACTAATAGAATGTGTTATTAAAAAAAATTAGTGTTTATTCCTAAAATTATATTACTAATAGTATACTCCATTTAAGATTGTTCACAAGTTTATATTTATTTTTCTTAGAGAACATTATTTATTTATAATTTATAATTACATAATAAATTTGTTCATAATAGTCTAGAAAGTTGAAATAAGGAAATACATGTATTCAGATGTTTTAGACAGACAATTATCAAACACATCATTTCATTCTATATTCAGAACTTCTATTTCATTCAGCTCATTCAGATTACTTATGCATTCAGAACTTTTCATTCAGTTTTATCAAACAACACCTAAGAGGTTTTTGGTTTATATTGTGCTTTGTATATTTTGCTAGACCTGTAGTTTACGGGACATAAAATAGCCAAAGAGAAAGTGGGATATAAGATTACTTTATAAAAGTTTATTCAGGTTCAATCTGCATGATTCAGTATATATTTTGTTGTTGTTGTCTTATTTTTTCTTTCTATCCTTTTTGTTTCTTGGGGGTTATATTGTTTAAGGAAAGGTAACAAGTGTTCAAATGGCTCTGCAGTCGCATTGTGCTCTCAGTTGAACTCACTAATGAATGTTCTGGTGACACCAGATTTTGGTTGGACTTACTTGGCTCATGACCATTTGTTTTGACCTTCAGATGTTTATCGCAGGTGGTGTTTTCTTGTATTTGTTATTTAGGGGAAGGAGTTGGTCTTGACATATAGGTATAAGTTACACCATGTAAATTTACAGAGCATATCTTTATATCTTTATGTTATTAAGAAAACACCCAATTTGCTTTTGGAATGTACCAGATATAACTAACGATAACGGAAGATAGTGCAATCAAATCCTCAAGGGGTGGGAGAAATGGAAAATGCCTTGAGGAATAATGTCGAGCTCACTGGTTCCAATCCCCATAATACTTGGGGGCCAATATACCTCCGGAAGGGGGAAATAAACGGTAGTGCAAGTAAATCGTGCAATATTCCCCACAGCAGGGCCTGGGGAATGTAATTTCACAAATAAAAAGCTCCATTTTTTTATTTGGATTGTGTTGCTTGGTAAGAGGATTGCTCCAAATAATCAAATATTTTGTACTCTTGGCTGATTTTGAATTTTGCTTGGGCAATAATTCTTTGTCCCTTTTATTGTTTCTGAAGAGCTGTTTATTAGAGGGCTCAGAAACCTTGACAGGCTTGCAAATTTATGCCAGTTTGATTGGATTGGACTAGGTCCAGGGAACACTGGATGCATGATTTTCCAATTTCTTTCATGAGAAGTGAAATTGTTTTGTTTGCCTGATTGAATTCTGATGTTAACATTCAAAAAATGTTCCTGATAGAAAATGGCAATGTCCAGAGTGTATGTCCTTTTAAAATGCAACAATGTGTAAGATTTGGGATGCACTCTTACAGCACTTGAACAACATACTTATTTTAGGTAGAGCGGGTAATTTCTTTTATTCTTCTTTTGGGAAATTTAGATTTAGTAATTTCAGCTCTTAAAGAGTTTATTTCTGTTGTTGTGTTACAGACATTTATAGCTAGCCATGTCGGAGAGGGCGTTGATGGTCATTCTACTTGTTACTCTTATGCTTATCCAGGCAAAGTACAAATAGTTTCCAGTTGATTTTGGGAGAGGAGGATGTTGGTGACTCGGCTCAGTACCAGCTAATTATTAAGCAGGCGAGGTTGTTCTTTCTTAGTGAATTATATATTATGTTGTTAGTCTTCTTTTTCGTTGTTATTATCAAGTAAAAATGGGCAGCAGTTTCCCTGGTTAAATTTGTTGGGATGCTTGTGTTCGGCAGTAGTATGCCCTCAAACATAACCGTATATTCTCACTAGTTGGACACAGTTTTTATTTTTCTTAGGATACAAAATATAGGTCTTCAGAATACTTGGTTTCTGTGTCACCAAGTTGTGATGTTTGATCTTGCTATGAAAACTAGCTGATTTATTATACTAAATATGTTGAAATATACTGCCCTGCTATCCTTAAGTGTATCGTCTGTTTAACTTTAACATTAGTATTGTAATTGTAACTTGCATATGTTCTTAATGCCCGTTTAACTTTTAACATTGGTATTGTAATCGTAACTCACATATGTTCTGAATCCCAGATCTCGCTGATGACTTTACGAAGGAGAAATTTTGAATGTTATTGTATCTCAATCTAGTCATTGTGTTGCTTATGCATGCAATGGGCAGTTAGACATGTTTCATCTTAAAAAAAGTTCAACTTACTCGTGTTTTAGCTGGAGAGATCCTTTTAGGCTTGTTTGTATTTCAAGACCATATTTGTTTGCAAAGATTATAATTTTGAAATTATATTCTCATAAATTATAATTTCAAGACTATTGTTCTAGTGACATGTTTGTTTTTTTATGGAATTATTTATGGGATAACTTAAAATAATCTCATGTTATGTTTGTTTTGTCCAAGATTATTTAAATGATTGAATAAAAACTTACCATTTAGACTATCATACCATTATTAGTTTAAGTATAGATAGATATGATAAAATACATTAGTCTTTTTAAACAAAGTTAAATATTAATTTTGTTTACAAATTTTTAGTCTCAAATGGTAAGGATTATAATATATAGTTGGATATGGTATTAAATAGTTTCACATTTCAAGTCATTTTATTATCCTGAAACTAATAGTCTCAAGTCTATTTTTAAAAACAAACAAGAGACTTAAGATTAATAGTTCAATCACAAGTATAATTATTGCAAATAAACATAGCCCAACAGTCCGAGGTCTCTTCTTCACCTCCTCCCTTTAATGAAGTTCAATTTGTTAACCGGTGTAGCCAAAGAACCATGGCTTGAGAGAAGCATGATACATATAGTCCTATTTGTAAAATTTTCTGACATTAAGGTTATATTTTTGTTTTAAACGTACCATTAATATTAGTAAGAGCTAATATATATATATCAGAACTTTTAGCGACGGACCCGTCGCTAAAGGTTTTAGCGAAGGACCGGACCTATGACGACGGACCAAACCGTCGCCCGGTCCGTCGCTAAAGAGGGTATGTTTGGTATGTCATTTAAGGGGGTATGCTTAAGATCCGGACTCATATATATATATATATATATATATATATATATATAAGAAGTTAATTTGGTAGTGTGATATAATATTAAAATTATGATGACAAATTTCAAATAGATTCATTTAATTTTTAAATAAGTGAAGCTAAAACATAGGACAAATCGAGCCGGTTGATGGCTCCTAGCCCTATAGTGAGACTTCTTATTTTGTAATTTCACTATTTTTCCAATCAAGTCTTGTTCTACACTACAATTCACACAACCATATAAGGGAACTAGAGTATCGTTTCGCTAAAAACCTCGCCTCATTATCATATTTGTTCTTATTGTTATTGTTGATAACACCAGGATTATTTAAGACTTCTTTCGCTCTTTTGATACTCTTTTAGTATCTTTTCATTAGAGCTGTAGTAGTTTCAATCGTCAACGGCTCACATCGGTAGTCTCAATCGCTACCGCTATATTTGAAAAGTAGATTCTTTTTGTGAAACAATTCTTTTAGTGATAGGAAGTAGCTCATTAGTCTATGATGTTTTATTTATTTAGGAAATTGATATTTTCACATTATTTTTTGATATTTTTACATATATGGCCCACATATTAGTTGACGTGTCGAATTTTATTGGCTAATATGTGAATCCTATATGTGAAAATATCACTTTTCTTTATTTATGGGTCTTAATATTCAAAATCGAGTGCGTAAAAAGGATATAACCTTGGAATGTTGCCTTCGGAGATTCTAACAACCGGGCCGGACAAATTTTATCTTGGATCAAGTTTGGCGCATGGGAATGTGACCTTGAGAGTGGGCATCTCATTCTTAAAGCTATATTGATACCCATATATGGAGTCACTTATATACAGGTACACTGTGTGTAATTAAAAATAATAATTAAATATTTAAATAAGAGTTGTAAAATATGGATCAGAAATATGTAAAAAAAGAAGTTAAAGATAAAGAGTGAAAAAAATGTTACACAACTCTAAGAAAAAAGATTATTTTCTTTGTTCTTTTTTAATAATATAGATATAATAGAAATTGTTGGAGAATCTCTTGTATAAGATGCCTTTTTCATGTGGGAAACTCATAGCCACCCTGAAATGTGGTTACTTCAAATGAGTTAATAAAGCACAAAAATAAATGTCACTCTCTTATGTTATGTTACGTTTGGGTTGTAAAAATGAAAATAAAAATAAAAATGGAATAACAATAAACCATTCTTAATTTTATCAGTCAAATTTATAAATTTTATTTTTTAGGGGAGAGTATGGAATGATTCATTCCAAGTGGAATGAAATGAATCATTCCACTCTTTATTCCATTCCTATCTCTTTTCCATTTCATTACCAATTTTATTTCTTCAATCCAAACGAAGCATTAGATTTTTTATATACTTTCTCTATTTAATTATTTTTAGTCCCTTCGGTGGTATTTGTACTTACCTCTTAATACCTTTTAACAGCTTCACATCTGATTCGGTAAGAGGGTAAAGTTGTTTGGTAAAATTTTGTTTATCTCTAATCGTCTCTTAATCGGTAAGAAGAAGATATAAATTCAAAAGAGCTGCATCTTAACGAAAAATTTAAATCTATGGACAAAATAGCTTCAATAAATATTGTACTCCCTCCATTTCAAATTTTAAGATCATTATTGATTTTTGAAAAGTTGATTTGAGATATTTTTAAATTTAAAATTGAGATGATTAAAAATTATGAAACAATAAATCTTACAATGAGTATTACTTTTTTGATATTTTTCAATATTCATCATTGTATAAACTAAAATCAAAGAAATTTATGTTAATTATAAGTTTAAAAATATTTTAAATTTACTTTATGAATCTTATATTTGGAAACGTAGAAAATATAATTCTTCTCTTGAACTATTTCATTATGTTGTTATTCTATTAAACTTGACACAATTTTTTTATCTAATGTAATAATCATCATATTATACATTGTTGTTAATTTTTTAGGTGATTTGTTTAATATTTATTCACTAGAGTATATAAATATTTTTATATAAACACAATGAGTAATATTATTCCCTCTTTTTTTATTAGGCTGCATATTTAAAATTATCAAATAATATTTTTAAACAACTCAGAGGGTTAAAATGGTAAAATAGTGTCATTTAAATATTTTACACTTTTTAGTTATCAAATAACTTTTTAAATGCAGATGTTATTTTACTTAGATGATCTAATTTATTAAGATTTATTAACTATTCAGATCTTAATTAGTCAATTTTATCAAACACCACATTCCTCTTCTTAAAGTTTTATTCACTCTCTTTATTTTTTATGAGCAAATGATAAAACTGTTCCCAAAAGCTTGGATGAATTTCAATTTACATCTCAAAGTATGAATATTAGCAATTTTATCCCCAATCTTTTTTTAAAAAAACAATTGTGTTTCCTTTTGTCCACTCAGGTCAATTCTTGATCGGAAATATTTTTTTATTTTATACCAGTACCTAAAGTAATAACAAGCAAGAAGCTTACAAAAATATAGCAAAATTTGAAGAAGGAAATTGTTCATCAAAACAAGTTAAACTTGGAATTACTCCCTCCATCCCCAAAAGTTTTGGATGATTAAAGTTACAAATTTTTTTATTTAAAAAAAAATGAGATAAAGTACATAAAGTAAAAGGTAACTAAGTTATTTAGCGGGATCTATTAGAATAAAAAATATAAAAGTACTCACTTTATATAATCTTGTAAGATCGCTAAAGATAAATTTGAAACTTTTTTTATTATTTTTTAATTATTTTTTATTTTTTTAATACGTGTTCAAATTATACCTTTGCTCATCTTTTGAAAAGAGCGGGAGTAATTAAGATGAAAAGTCACTTGAAGCTGCAGTGGAGGATAATATAGTGACATGTTGTATATGTATATGTATATCTAATAATAATAATAAGTCACTTGAAGCTGCAGTGGAGGATAATATAGTGACATGTTGTATATGTATATGTATATCTAATAATAATAATAATCACCCTGAGCTAGGTTGTTATTGACAAGGTAGTGGTCGTCTCCGAAGAGATGCGAGAGTAATTTTTTTTTCTTTTATCGGCAAAAAGAAATAATATTAAAACTTAAAGTTATATGAATGTGACAAATCTAGAAGATATGGATAGAGTCACAATTGAATTATACATGACACCAAAAACTTGAAGTACAAAAAATCTATACATTTTTTTACATGATATTATATCAAAACCTGATTGAGTGAAGTAGTCTCTCAAATTATATATTGAGTTTTCAAATCTTAGTTGCCCGATGTGAGACTTTATATCTCACGGGATGACGTAAAGCATGAGCACCTGAATGGTGTCTGCTCTAATACCATATTGAAACATCCAACTCAAAATTAATTGACAATGAGTGAAGTAGTCTCTCAAGTTATATATTGAGTCTCCAAATCTTAGTTGAATGACGTAGTACTTTATATCTCAACATTCAAGAACTCCAACCAACATGCAAACTGATCTTAGTAGAAGGAAGACATGTGACCTCGATCGTCTCTTCCTGCAACTATGTCTGCATGATCCTATTTATATTTGAACGGATGAACTCCTTCACCTTCCATCAAATCTAAACCAACTGAAAGTTCTATCAAACGAAAAGATTTCCATCAAGAGATAAAATTTCATTACAACCAAGGAAAACATCTAATCAGTTGCACACTAAAGCTCCCATCTAAGTGAGAGATAGTAAATATAATGGGAGATATTGTTTCCTTCAATTTCTTGAGTTGAGCTATCATCAAGGTCCTTGATCTCGCGACTTGTATACATATATCTTATCAACCTGCTTATACTAGCATAGAGCTAGAGTATATCAAAGGTACATATATGCGCGCCTTATGGCCAGAAGGTCTCTTTCGTCAGCATGTGATGCTTGGACATTCTCTTGTTTCCTAGAAATGTAATTAAAAAGCATATATAGTATACTACTGCATGTGTCGAGATCCATGGCTGACAATCCAAAGCCTATTGTAAAATGCAAGAATTTATGTGTGTGCGTGTTTGTGGTATTGCTGTCATTTTACCAGTTTTCTAATGAAAACTACGTTATTTTTGGGTAGTAGTTTTTACAGCCAGTTGCCTGGGTGTCAACCACAAACAGAATTTTGCCACACACACACACACACACACACACATATATATATATATATGCAGATGGAATCTTGTAAATGTAGATCAGAATCTAGGTAAGAACAATGCATGTTCTTGAATGTACACGCGGAGAAATATAAAGAATGTATTTTTGGGTTTTTGAATGATTCCACCATATATGATTGGATAATTCAGACCAGTAAGATCTGCCTAGCTAGCTTTATGCGCTTGAACAATAAGTTTCTTTTTAGAATCTATATATATATATATATATATAGATATGCAGATGGAATCTTGTAAATGTAGATCAGAATCTACGTAAGAACAATGCATGTTCTTGAATGTACACGCGGAGAAATATAAAGAATGTATTTTTGGGTTTTTGATTTTTGAATGATAGCTAGCTTTATGCGCTTGAATAATAAGTTTCTTTTTAGAATCTTACTCATAAAACCTGCAACTCGAGAAGTATTCCAAATACGATGAAATCACTGTCGATCCATCCAACTCAACAAGCAGAAAAAGCTCATTTTTAGATAGTGCCATCATTTACATGCGCATATAATTAAGTATTTATATATCCAGCTTAATGAAATTTAATTACAGTGGTGGAATAAAAAAAAAAACTCCTCAATCTGTGCTAAAGGAAAATAGATTCTTAATTAATTGTTCCTAGAAAAGTACAGGAAGAGTAGTAACTGAATCCTAATATATTATGTATAACTTAATAAGGAGCTACATGCAAATAAAAGTTGGACCACGTTATACATGCGTAGGCCAGCTTCGCAATTGCCATGATATATATATATATAGGAGTATTATTCAATTGGAGACTCTACTTAAGTCTATTTCCAGCGAGATAACATAGCAATACTGCAGATAGAGTTCTGTGTTACTGTAATTAACCCTTTGAATCAATTTGACCTACTGCATAGTCCTGCAAAAATAATTTGAGCAAAGAGGTGTTAATTGTTGTTAGGAATTAACTCAGCACATTAAATAATAAAATACATACAAATTCTATAATAAAATAAAGTGAGATAAATAACATAAGATTTAATGTGTTTGGTCTTTAATGACTACTTCACAAACACTTTCAATATGTTAATATCAATGGTATAATTTCTTGAACGGAGTAAAAGTTGAAAAAATCCTCTATCACATTGTAACTCAAAACCAAATTGCACATTCTCTCAACTCTCTAGGATGTCAATAGTTTTTGGTTGTGTTCTCAATATCTATTGTTGAGAATATTGTAGGCACATATACGCTCATCTGAAAATACATCTTGACCCAAAACGTTTACCCATTAGATCTTGGTCCATTAGAGAATTATATGTATTCAGTCTTTCTTCTTGTGTTTCTATGTGAAACTTCATAACTTCATTCATCATGCGTTATCTCAACAATCACCTCCTTAATGTATGATCCTTCATTCACATGATTATTACCACGCTCCCCATTAAACTTTTACTTCATTTATCACACGGGATCTCAATGATATCCTCCTTAATGCGTGATATCTTCATCCACGTTAATACCACCAAGCTCTCCTTTTAACTTTAACCTTACTCTTTTAACCCAGTGTAGGTAAGAAAATTACATCTTGCTTAGGGTTAGAGTTTCGTGTTGGCTGGAGAGGAGAGAAATCCACGAAGAGCACGAAATTGATTGATTGATTGAAGAGGGGAAAAGAACAGGTGGACAATTACTCCAATGACACGTGGCAGAACTCCTAGAATCCGGAAATCGGGTTAGGGTAGTAGGAATTCCAAGAGCCTTCTTGAGTCTTCGAGTTGTGAGAGAGTCCCCAAGTGTAATGAGCTTCCAAGAGTCTAAGTACAATGTCTTGAGAGCAATCCCCTTTTCTTAGAATAGAGAGACTATTTATAGAGCTTGCCTGGGAAATAGTCACATGCCAGACACATATTTTAAGAAAAATTCCAGAAATACCCTTTAGTCATGTTTTATAGGGAAAATTTCAGAAATGTCCTTTAATCATCAAAGTAATGCCCAAATTGCCCTGTTCTTCTAGCCACCAATCCAATCCCTCAATCAATTCCCAAAATGGGTCGCATCCACGAGTCTTCTGCCTTGGAACACGTGGAGACTTCCCCGGGTCTAGCGCATTTAATTAGGTTTTTGTAAACCCTAATTTGTACATTTAATTCAATTAGGTCATGTAAACCCTAATATGCACTTGGGCCCACACCCAACATGCATGCCTCTTGACTGATGAGTCCAACCTCTTTAATATGTCTTATTCATATCTCTTAACCGATGACCTTACAAGTTAGGAGACTTCATTACTTACTCAATGAGTTATTTTGTCCGCTACGCATCCATACCTATGATTCAAGCTTATAAAAGCAGATAAGTTTATTTAAAATTACATCTTGACTCAAAAAAATAATCCACTATGTCTTAGTTTATTAAAGCATATATGTCTTTGATCTTTCTCCTTGTGTTACGAAATGAAATTCATGACTTCATTCATATATCACGCGTTACCTCAACATTTATCTCATATACTAAGCATAAAACCATATTTATAGATATTAGCAATACCCACATATTTCCTTTCACCTAGTTAAATTAAGACGGACTCTTACATATAACGAGTATTCATACTGAAAAGCAGGACTTGCAAATAACACTACTATTAAAAATATGATTTCTTTTAAGAATAGGATTTAAGTAGTTATCTATCAATTCCTTTATCGACTTGAACCCCTAAATACTCGGTCTTGTTAGTAAGTGTCACTCCATTGTTACTCATCTTGGTCTTCTTTTCATACACTTAATGCGCACCTAGCAACCAAATTAATTTTTTATTGCTCCTACCTTGGAGAATTAATTCGTCTTTTTTAAATACCTTGTACGAATTTCCTTGACCCACATTGTATATTCATGCAAGGATAATCCACCAAGAAAATTATATTCTCACCATAACCACTAACATAGCTTGTTTTTAAATCTTTGTAACAACATCATGAAATTTAAAGGGATATGTTTTACGCCTTAAATCTTCACTCTCTTTATTCACCACATTAGTGTAGCCAAATACACCATCTTCCTTCAAACCTTTAAAGCAATCTCTCTTCTTACATATTAATAGAAGTAAAGGAATCAAATACATATCCATCTTCATCATAATCACTCTCAGTCATCAAAACATCATTATCTCTTGAAATTATATCAACGTCTTCAATTTTCTCTCTCTTTTAACATTTCTTAGAACTTCTTGAAACTCTTCATATCCTCCTTTAGTATTCATCATTGGTATTGCATATGACCTTTGTCTCCATAATAATAACACTCTTTCTCGCTAGTCTATTGACCTAGCCAGATCTTTATCTTTCTTTAATATCATCTCTCCATGACTCCTTTCTCGATTAAAGCCCTCCACAGTTGCTAATTGCTTGTCAATAATATTGCTCTATTCTTTTTTCAACTTTTGATTTTCTCGCAAAAAAATTATCATATCATTTAAAATCAAAGTTGATATCCAAAAAAAAGAAGTTGATTTTAATGTTGTACCAAGTATTTGTAAGACTTGCGCAAAGATGACAACAAGAGCAAAAACTTATCATCATTTTTAATTTTTTCTCAGCATTCAAAATGCCACTAACTTGTTACAAACATTTTGATAATCATGGATATTCGTCCCATCATCCATCTATGAAAAATACGGTTTCATCTTCAAGCACAACCTATTAGTTAACAACTTTGATGCATAAATTTTCTCAAGCTTCTCTTATAACTTTTTTGGATGTCTTTTTTAATACATCATACTTTATCTCACGTGCTAATTAACGTCGAGTTTATTGTGTTTACTGTCTTCTTATGAATTGTTTGCCAATTTCGTTCTTTCACCTTTTCTAGTTTTTCTCCTCCAAAGCTTGATCAAAATCTTGTAACATCAAAAAATTTTAAACGTTAATATGTCATAGGGTGAAATATGTTTTCCCATCAAATATTGAAAACTCAAATCACCCAAATTCATCACCATTATATTACTTGAATGAATTTTTTATTGCCTTGTATAAAATCAACCTAGAACTAATATTACTTGTTGGGAATTAAGTCAACACAAATCAAACAATAAAATATAAAGTGGGAAAACAAAATAGGATTTAACTTGGTTTAACTCTTAATGACTGTGGACCCCAGTACAAATTAAGATTCACATGTGACCTAAAGAATTGAATAAAAGACGGAAAAGTCAGAATTAAATGAATGAGACGAGCAATAAATGAACAAAAAGGGGAACACCTAGGGTTTTGCCCCCTAGGGTTCGACCACCCCTAGTTAGGTGGTCCCACCTTGTGATAAATTTCGACAATGACTTCCCTTATTGAACTTGATTTGAACTATCATAATGAAACAAGGACAAAACTAAGGAAATGAACGTAAGAAGATTAAGAAAACTGGGGTGACCCCCTAGTCACCCTAGGGTTCGGCTACCTTAGGGGTTGGCCTCCTAAGGGACACACCTTTTCGTTTTCCCGAATGTCATGCCAGACGAGCCCTGAGTGATGCAATGACGAAATAACAAGTTTGAAACTAAGAAAAGAGACAAGAAAACTCATGAGGATTTAGGAATGATTTTCTTTAAATCCTCCATGACAAGAGAAGCTTCTTACAAGATCGAGAATCACTAGAAAATGATGAAAATTGAGTAAGAAAGGCCAAGACAAATGAAAGATATCGAAAGAGGCACGAACCTAGGGTTCAGTCACCCTAGGGTTCGCCCTCTAGGGTTTGGCCCTCTCCTAGGGTTCGCCCCCTAGGGCCTGGCCACCCTAGGGTCACGCCGAAGACCTTCGAAGCATTTCAACGATGAATTCGGGTCATATGGTGTTTGAATGAAGAATGAAGCTCAGACCAACGTGAATTGAGTAATAAGACCTTAAATATTGATGACTTGAGAGAGGCCTTCATGAGTCCCATGGCAGAATGCTTATGGATGTAACTCATCATGGAAAATGGTTTAGCTAGGGATTTGGATTGACGGCTAGAAGGACAAGACGATTTGGGCATCACTTTGGGCAACTAAGGGTATTTCTGGAATTTTGCCTGAAGATACATGCCAGACACATAATCACTTACCAGGAGACCCTATAAATACACCTTTCATTTCAATGGAAAGGACTTTTGATTCCAAGACACATAAGAAAACTCTTTCTCTCTAAGAGTTCTGTCACGTATTGTCCTGGTGATTGCCTACTTGTTTTTCTCCCCTTTACAAATCCTCAATCAGTTCTCGTATTCTTTGTAAATTTTTCTCATTTTTAGCCAATACGAAACCCTAATCAAATGAGGTACGATTTTCTTATTTACAATGACCTAGTACACAAATATTTCAATATATTAATTTTAGAACTTTTTTCACAAATTAAAAGCTGGAGATAACCTTTTCTCTTACACAAAAACCCGAAACCTAGTTACATTCTCTCTTTAGTGATCTCTTAGATGTCACTAACTTTTTGGTTGTACTCTCACTATCTATCTCATCAACTAAATATAAGATCCTGTATATAAAAAATTAATAGTACCTATATCATTTTTTTCTAACTAATTTAAGACTTACATATATAATAACAATTTATATTGAAAATAGGATCTTACAAAATAACATTACTACTAAATATAAGTATTTTTTATTATAAGATTCAAGGAGTTGCTTAACAATATATATACACACACACCAGAATAACTTAGGATCACAATAATAATAATATTATAGTAAAAGAATCAAAATAAAACAAAACTGAAATAACAAAGAAAATGAAAATAACAAAGATAGTGAAGCATCAATGGCTGGGCCGACCAGTAACTTCAACTATAACAGAATAACAATAATAATGTAGTATATGACTAATATAAGCTGCAAAGGCAAGCTATTATATTATAAAAATATAAATAAAACAGTAAAATTTGAACATTAATTGAAATTTGATTACATAAATTGAAATTTGAACTTACTATAGCAGTTTCAAGAAAAATTAAAAATTAAAAGAATTCTGATGATCAAGTTAGTTATGTTTGTTACAATGTTTTGTTAGTTGTTAGCTTTGTATATAAGTAGCTGTGCTGCATTTCTATATGGAATAATAAGAATTTCATTGGATTCTCTCTCTCTCTCTCTCTCTCTCTCTCTCTTAAAACTAACATGGTATTACAGCTTTGGTGAGCTCAATTGTTAGGGTTTTCATTCCTGTAATTTCCAGATCTACATCCTATTTTTTTTCGCAAATTTCTTTCTGATTAGTGTTTTCTATGTGTTTTTCTGTGCCGCTTCTTCTGCACTTAATCTCTGATCAATTCCAATACTATTTCTTCGTCTACTTCTTCATTTTTTGTTCATCAATGACAACTACTTATGCTGCTGTTGCTGGTTCTGGTGTACAAGTTTGCCCTGTAGTTGATGTCAATCATCCTTATTACTTGTAGAATTCTGATGATCCAGGTGCTGTATTGGTGACTCAGCTCCTTAACAAGCAAAATTACAATCAGTGGCATCGCTCTATGATGATTGCCTTATCAGCTAAACACAAGCTTGGTATGATTGATGGTTCTCTCCCTAATCCAGGTGCCAATTCTCCATTTCTTAATTTCTGGACCAGATGCAACGATATGGTAATTTTATGGCTGTTAAAACTCCATTTCTATTGATATTCATAATAGTGTTGTCTACCTACCTACTGCTCAAATGATTTGGGACGATCTAGCAATTCGTTTTCTCAAAATAATGTTCCTCATCTATTTAATCTGAGGAAGGATTTGGCCTCTTTAGAGTAGGTTTCCATGTCTATCACGGCTTATTTCACTAAGTTTAGAACTTATTTGGATGAACTTGATAATCTGTCTTGCATTCCTCGATACACCTACACTACTTCACATGTGAAATGAACTCTAAAATTGATTTGTATGAACAAGACTTAAAGTTGAGCCAATTTTTGATGGGATTGAATGATACATACACTTGTATAAGAGGGCAAATGCTAATGATTAACCAACCCCTTACCCTCACCGAACCAAGCTTATTCCCTTCTTTTACAAGAAAAAAATCAAATAGATCATTCAACTCTCTAATCTACAATTGATAATGCTGCAATGAGTGTCAAACATCAGAATTTTCAGAGAACTGTTAATTTTAATAGGTAACCTGCTTTCAAAGGACAAACATGAGGATCAGTTGAATAGCTGCACTTACTCTCATAAGGACAACACACTAAGGATAAGTGTTTCTTATTGCATGGATATCCTTCTTGGCATAGGCTATATGGTCAGCCCAAGCCTAAACTCCGGAACTCCAATAAATTTTTCTCAACTGTTGCACATGTCTCTACATCTACTACTCATGATGATGTATCTAGCATGTCTAAGGCATTTACAGGTTCTGATCCTCTAGACAAAAAGAGTTCTAAGAAGTTATCCTTTTCAGATGCTCAATGTAAGAAACTTATACAGCTCATTCAAACTAGAATCCAGAAAATTTCTGCATGGCCTAATTCCACTGGCACTTCCCATTTGGTTGGTAATGTTACAACTCCTATTCATTTGGCCAGTCCAATTACTCTACCTTCTTCAATTAATGTTCATCATTGGATTCTTGACTCCAGTGCTACCGACCATATTACACCTTTTGTCCAACTTCTTGAGCAACCTAGGCTAGTTCAGTCTGTTATTCATCTTCGAAATGGCAACTCTTCTGCCCTCACTCATATTGGTGATATCACTTTGCATTCCAATTTGATTTTAGTCAACGTATTTTATGTTCCAACATTTCATTACAATCTACTTAATTCCCAAAATTACTAATGATTCACATTGTTCTGTCTTATTTTCCTCCTCTTCATGTCTGTTGCAGGACCCTACCTTGAAGGAGGGGATGGAGATTGGTAGACTAAATGCTGGCCTGTTCAACTACTAAATGTCTATCTTCTAGACACAGTTGTAATCAATCCTAACTTGTTGTATGACATGATAGACTGGGGCATGTTCCATTATCTGTAATAAAATAAGTCCCTATTTCTATTGACGGTACTAATGCAAATGACTCTTATTGTGATGTGTGCCATCTAACAGATTAAGTTTTCCACTTAGTCACTCTACAAGTCGGTCCTTGTTTGCTCTTATTCACTGTGATATCTGGGGACCATATAGGCATTGCACACATGGTAAATTTACCTGGGTATTTCTCTTTCATGATAAATCACAAGTTCATATGCTCCTTAAATTTTTTATTAGTTTTGTTAAGACTCAGTTTAATTGTCAAATTAAAACTGTTAGGTCTGACAATGGATCTGAATTCATGAACAAATACCTCACTCAATTTCTTGCATCTCTTGGTATCATTCATAAATCCAGTTGTGTCAAAACCCTAAAATAAAATGGGGTTGTTGAAATAAAACATAGGCATCTTCTTGAAACTGCAAGAGCTCTCAGATTTCATGCTCATCTACGTATCTCATTTTGGGGAGATTTCTTACTCACAGCTACATATCTAATTAATAGACTCCCAGCTAAGCTTCTGCAAGGCAAATCTCCTTGTCAAGTATTGTTTAATAAATCTCCTAATTACAACCATTTAAAGGTATTTGGTTGTCTTTGTTTTGCAACCTCCATACACCATCCAGATGAATTTTCCCCTAGGGCACATAAATGTGTTTTTTTAGTATATCTATATGGTAAGAAAGGATACAAGGTTATGGATCTAGACACCAAGAAGAGTTTTGTCTCAAGAGATGTTAAGTTTATTGAGATTCATTTTCCCTTTCAACAAATTCCCTCTACTACTACCTCTTCACCTCACATGTTTCCTCTATAACCACAGAATATTTCACTGATACTGATCCATGTTCTTTTACTCCTTTTAGTATTGCCACATTCCAGTCTAACACTCCAAGCCCGCTGCTACATCAAAGACAGACTCTACTAGTCTTATTTCATCTCCAGCCTCAGAAACAACACACAACCAAATTCTATTCCACTTTCTAGGCCATCTAGGACTAAACACCTACTTGCTAAATTTCAAGGCTTTATTGGATTGCCTTCTCATCTAGCTACAGCTCTGACATCCACTTCTTCAACTGCAATAGGTATATCTTCTGCTTCTTATCCTCTCTCTCAGTTTATGTCATATGATCTATTTTCTCCTTCATGTGTTCAGTACCTAGCTACTACAACTACTATTTCCGAACCTCACTCATATTCTCAAGCTGTTATAAATGACAACTAGTGTAAAGAAATATTAACTGAGATCACAGCCTTGGAAGCCAATCATACATGGGATGTGGTTCCTTTACCTCCCAATAAAAAGGTTGTAGGCTGCAAATGGCTTTACAAGGTGAAATTTATAAGCCTGATGGTTCAGTTGTAAGATACAAAGCCAGACTAGTGGCTAAAGGTTCTACTCAAATTGAAGGCCTAGATTTTTTTGAGACATTTGCTCTTGTAGCTAAGATGTCTATTGTGAGAGTGTTACTTGCTCTGGCTTCTATTAAATCATGGTCCTTAAGTCAACTAGATGTAACAAATACTTTTTTACATGGTGATCTTCAAGAAGAACTTTATATGGCTTTACCACCAGGGTTTCATATATCAGCCTAGCTCTTCTAGTTCATCTTCAACCCCTCTTATGTGCAAACTGAACAAATCCCTATATGGCTTGAAACAAGCCCCTAGACAATGGTTCCTAAAATTCTCCTTAGCATTACTGACTTTTGATTTTACAGTCTCATAGTGATCACAGTTTATTCACATATATATAACTACTACTGGTTTTATGGCTCTATTGGTTTATGTGGATGATATCCTTGTCACTGGTACCTCTAATGTTCTCATAACTCAAGTTAAGGATTTTTTGGTAACACAATTTAAATTAAAGATTTGGGACCCCTCAAGTATTTCCTAGGGCTTGAAGTGGCAAGGTCTTGCAAGGGTATCTATTTGCACCTGAGAAAGTACACTCTTGATATCCTTAAAGATGTTGGCTTAACTGGGGCTGAACCTTGAAAGTTAACTGTGGAACAACATCATTCTTTACTATCTGCTACTGGCAATCAGTTATCTGCATCTGATACTGCGCTCTTCAGAAGATTGGTTGCCAAACTCATATATCTTACTATAACTAGACCATATATTTCCTACTCGGTGCATATTTTGTCTCAGTTTTTAGCCACTCCTAAGCAAGATTATTTAACTGCAGCTTTTAAACTAGTCATGTACCTTAAATAATCTCCAGGATAAGGTGTCTTATTTTTAGCTACTAGTGCTCTTCAATTATTTTCCTACTGTGATGCTGATTGGGGAGAATGTAAGAATACCAGATAATCTCTCACAGGCTTTTGTGTTATGTTGGGAAATTCCTTGGTATCCTGGAGAAGCAAACATAACATACTATGTCGAGGTCTTCAGCAGAGGCTGAGTATAGGGCCATGGCTGATACTTGCTGTTAAATTACTTGGTTATTAGCATTACTTCATGATTTTGGCATATCATCTCTTCAACCTGTAGCCTTGTACTGTGATAACAAATCAGTTCTCTATATTGCTTGTAATCTTGTTTTTCATGAAAGGACCAAGCATATAGAGATTGACTGCCATCTTGTTAATTAGGGAAAAGCTTAAAAAAAGTCATTTCTACAGCTCATTTACCTAGCAATCAACAACCTGCAGATATCTTCACTAAGGCCCTATCTGCAGATCAACTCTCTTATCTTTTTTCGAAGTTGGGAGCTTGTAATTTCTTTCAATCTTCCAACTTGAGGAGGGATGATAGCTATACTAATATAGAAGGCTAGTTTAGTATTTTCCTATTATATTAGAGGGACAGTTATGTACTTTAACTTCTCAAGTTAGTTATGTTTGTTACAGTGTTTTGTTAGTTATTAGCTTTGTATATAAGCTACTGTGCTGCATTTCTATATGGAATAATAAGAATTTCATTGGATTCTCTCTCTCTCTCTTATAAACTACCAAAGTTCTCTATTAATAGGACTTAAGGGCACTATTAGATTCACTATTCAGATCTAATACTGTTTGTAAGGACAAACAACTATAAACAAATATCGGTCTGAAAGAGTACACTGAAAACAATAAAAATAAAAAAGGACATTTTGTATGTCCTTAAAGACAAATTGCTATAGTAAAAATTCAATTCTATTGTAGCAAATAATACCCTTTTTTGCATTATTTTGTATATCAAATTGAATATCGATCACAAACTGTTGACATAACTTAGAAAGCGAATAAGAATTAGACTGCTCAAACTATACTCAGGACAATGAAGATGACTGCTATTAAATTCTTGAATTATATCTGCTTTCAATTAATTGTTTTTAGTTCAAAAGTTCTCTCCAAAATATATATAGTTTTATTCTCCAAACTTATTTGTACTTCTCAAATGTATTGAATTTTAACTATCCAAAAAAAAATGTATTGAATTTTTTTTTTTATATTTTAACTCGATAAACAGCACAATATTAAACTGGCAAGCCCTCCTACAGAACTTCCCTCAGATATATACTTCTCATATCAAAATAATACAAAAAAGCTACTATTTGCTACAGTAAATTAACTTTTTCTATAGCAATATGACCTCAATTAAAGACGGTTAAAATATTCTTTCTCACTTTCAATGCTTTCGATGCCTTTCAGACTAATAGCTGTCTATCCTTACAAACAATATTAGACCTGTAAAATAAATAATGAATCCATTATTACCATTGAGTCCTATAATTAGAGGACTTCCTCAAATATAAAGGACATGCTAAAATAGAAGTCTTCATCCTACTTTTAGTGTCAAACATTTCCCTCAATATTAACTGATTCTTTTCAATCTTTCGGAAGATTGCTATTGTAAGTTCAAACTTTCATTAATTTATGTATTCAAAGTTCAATTAATGTTTAAAATTTATTATTTTATTTATGTATTTATAATATAACGACTTGACTCTGTCGTCTATATTATTTAGATACTGATTTATTATTGTTATTCTGTTATAGTTGAAGCTAATTGTCAGCTTTGCCATTGATGTTTCACCGTCTTTATTATTTTTGTTTTTTGTTTTTTGATTCTTTTACTATAATATTAGTATTGTTGTGATCTTAACTCCTTCGGGTAAATAGAGAACTTTATCAGAATGAGTCACTATGTTGTCTGATATCAGAGCCATATATTAATTATATATTATACAATTATTATATATTTTATTATGCCTCTGATCACTATATATATATATATATATATATCATGTGTAAGTTCTATTTTAATTTTAGTTCTATTTTAATAGGCGCAATGATTAATACAAATATTGCAAAAAAGACGGATATATACAATTATGAAGAACACGACTAGTTAGCCACAATATCCTCTTATCCTGAATCACTTACAAAAGTAGTAATTCAGCGCAAATGCAAAACTATTGATACATATAGTACAAGTTCTACTCAGGGCCGGTCCTATAGTTAAGCGAATTAAGCCATGGCTTAAGGCCCCAAAAATTAAGAGGCCCCAAAAATTAAGAGGCCCCAAAATTTAAGAAGCCCAAAAATTTTAATAAGCCTTATACTTGAGTCCATTTAAAAAAGGCCCAATTTATTCCTCAAACCCTAACCCTAACAATTAGACCTCTCTCTCTCTTTTCTTTTTTGCCTCCACAATCTCAATCTGCAGACTCTCTCGCCTCTCTCTAATTCTCTCTCGTGGTCTCTTCATCTCTTTATCACTTTGTCTCTTTCTCTCTTAATCTCTTCATCTCTTCATCAACACATCATTACATTACATCAATATGTAATTTTGAATCATTTTCGATTTTGTTTTTTAGATGATAGGTATTAAAGTTTAGTAAAAAAAATTCTTTGCAATTAGGATTTGTAAATTAATATTTCTTAATTTATGAATTAGGATTTTCGGAATTATCTGGAAGTAGCTTTTTTTTTGGGTTGGTAAAATTGGGAAATAACATCGCGCTACTTCATTCTCTAGTCATTTCTAATTAAATGTTGAGTTTAAACCTTGAGTTTTGAAACTTTAAAAACCCTCATCAGGGTAGGATTTGGTTGTCCAATGAAAAGCTATTTATTTTGTATCATTGATTTTCCAGTATTTCGTACACTCAGTGTTGCTTGACCTGAATCCTCCATTAAAGTTCTGTAAAAAAAATTGTTTGCAATTAGGATTTGTAAATTAATATTTCTTAATTTATGAATTTGTAATGTTCATTAATCACTTTTCAGGTATTTAATCTTGGCCTCTTCGGATAAATCATTAATCAACATAATCAGGTTTTATTGTTCTATATTTTTCTATTTTAATTTTATTAAATTTTATTTGTTAATTAGGTACTATTGTTACTTGTTTTGGCTAAAAAAAATTCTGTTATTTATTTTTTGGTTGAGTATTATCTATTGACTGTTGTTATTTGTTTTTTGATTGGAATTTGGAAAGTATTTGTTTGTTATTTATTTTTTGGCTTGTATCTTGTTTTTTTAGCACTATATGGCTACTCGAAAATATGAATCTGGATATTAAAAACTTCAAAAAAAAAGTAGAAAAATTAATTTCTAATTAGAAAAATCATAGATATTAATTTAATTTAATATTGAATAATTAAAAAAAGGCCCCAATTTAAGATTTAGCTTAAGGCCCCTAAAAAGTTTGGACCGGCCCTGGTTCTACTGTATAGAAAATAACTTTTAGAGCCTTAAAAAACACTACCCCACAACTAGCTAGCTATAATATATATACTCCTATATTGAATCATGTAAAGATATAAAAGTGAAATATCTAGATTTGGAATAAGAGTAGAGCTGGACTCCTAGAGAATATATATGAAATATTCAAAGCAACAATAAATGAGGGTCACCCATTATATTATCTTTAGGGCACAGAAGCTATGATTAATTTCTATTGGATCCCACTTTCAAAAAACCAGGATAAATGTTTCTGATATATATAGCCTAATTGAGTGCCCTACAAAACGCTCATCAAAGAACTTCCATTTCAATATAAAAGTACATTTGATCAGGAGTTCTTCCAAATTCAGACCCTTTCCATGTAATCTCTGATACTTCTGGTTTTCAGGACTTTACTTATGGAGTTTTTGTCTTTAGAATAATTGTTGCACAGAAAACAGGTTTTGGCCTATACAAAATATCAGCTCTTATGTTCAATTAACAAGCAACAATGAGTACATCTCAGTGTATGTCAAGTCTTTTAAAATAATTTTTTAATATATGCTATTCTTGGCAATATAGAGATATTCTTTAAGTAAAGTAGTATCTATTTTATTTATCTATTTATATTCCTTAACTTCCCATGAAAAAAATAAGCCTATTCAAATCTGCATGCTAATACATACATACATACATACCTACCTACCTACCTACCTACCTAAATCGTTTTTGAGTTACTTAAGCCTATTCAAATTAAGTCTATAATTCGTTTTTACATTAGCCATGTTCTAGAATTTATCCAATAAACAGTAATACATATAGTTGGTGATTAGCAGACCATACATCATTAGTTAAACTAATTTTTTTTATTGAAATATTTAATTAGTTCATTTTTAGCTTTTTATATAAGGTAATGATTAATGAAATGCACAAATGAATTAAGCATGTTTAGTTTAAGCATGTTATTGCTAATGCAAAAACGAACCATGCTTAAACTAATTAATGAAAATATCAGGCACCTCTTGTTATGTCCATCTATATATATGTGGTGGAGGCCCGCTGCTTCCTGGTAGACAATTGGTCATGGCAGACATGACATATATTAATGAATGAAATGAATGTAATTATGAAGTACTATTACTGTTTTAAATAAACATTACTATTTCCCTTTTCTTTTGATTCCCCCCCCCCCCAGCCAGTATATTTTATAACTACACGGACAAAAAGAATATCCCTTTTGATATTTTCATAAGATGTGTTTTTATATGTTTTCATAAGGCGCCAGAAAGAAGTTCAAACTTCCATGAATTGATGAGCTATTCTTTTGGAAAGAATCCCCGCAAGAAAATGGTTTTAGTAGATAATTAATTTTTTTTTAAAAATGAATCAGCATGTGCATATTCAAGCATGAACCTAGATATGGCATATGTATAGTAGAACAATAGTTCTTTTTTTAATCAAAAGAGTTAATAGTATAAGTTATAGTACTCCCTCCCTTCTAAAATTAAAACATAAATTTTCTTTTTAGTTTATCCCAAAATTATAGATTCATTTTTCAGTTTTAGGCTATATTTAAAGGAGTCCGGATCCAGTGAGGGATCCCGGACTTTGTTAAAATGCGGGACATTTTTTTTTTTTTTTTTTTTTGCTTTTTTTTTTAAAACAACTAAAAATAAATAAATAAATAATTATGGAACTGAAATTTTTACATAATACAGTGTTTTGGGCGTGATTTGGATACATATAACAAAACATGTATGTACAGTCTGTGCAGACTGTACATACATGTTTTGTTATATGTATCCAAATCACGCCCAAAACACTGTATTATGTAAAAATTTCAGTTCCATAATTATTTATTTATTTTTAATTGTTTTAAAAAAAAAAAGCCAAAAAAAAAAAGAAAAAAGTCCCGCATTTTAACAAAATGCGGGATCCCTCACCTGATCCGTGTTGATATTTAAAGTGAATTACTTATATTACAAGTAAATAAATACTATCATGTCACAACTACTATATTTTTAACAAATATTAGGAATATTTTCTCAAATTAATTTTTTTTTCCTTAAAAGTAGTCATTTTAAAAATGTATCATTAATTTTGGAATATAAAGAGTATATACTAATTATTCTTCAAAAACCATTATTTCTTATTTCGTACTTTCGGATTATAGATCTATAAGAAATTCGATCTTTGCATAAAATACTATAACTAGGAGTATAAATTTAGTATGAATGAAAAATTGCCTTAAAAAGCTTCTACTACTTAGAGAAATAATTCTCTTTGGCTTTTGAATTCCTCAAACTTTTCTGATAAGTTCTAAGAATTTTGTCCAAAGTATATACTAGCTAGGCTCCTTAAGTAAAAAGATCAAAAAGATTAAAATTTAATTTATTTATTTTTTAAAAAAAAGATTAGGAGGAAGAGAAAGCTAGCTTGAGATAGTTAAAAATCAGAGAAAAAATATCATTCTTCCTCATGTATGCTAGACTATAATTTTAACGGATATAGGAAATTCAAATAGAGAACCTCATACAATATAATAAACTGAATGGTGAACTTTGATATTATGATGTTAAGTTGTATACTATCTTCATTAATTCATCAAACAACTGAATTGTTATACTTTTTTTGCTTATCTTGTACGATCTTGATGCCTTTCTGAACTTCAACTGGCATGGCACTAAAATTCAGTATAGGGCGTTAAAGGCTTATACTGTTGTCCAATGGGACTGAAGGATTATTGCAGTACTAATCATTACATTTCGCTACATTTCATAATTTAGCATAGGTTTTGATGTTTCTTGCATGAGGCCAAGTACCAAAATTTGAGAATACCATGGACGATGATAGATGTTGTAATAGTATAGAAGGGTAATATGTTTGTACGTACTTGTAGCCCGCCCGGGCGAGTGTTAAGAATTGGAAACAAGATACACTTTGTTCAACAATCTTTTCGTATAGTATAGCGAATTAATATATTCCCATAAGTATTTTGTTATTTTTGCAAAGTCTTAGTCTTTAAGTCTCATATATACTTGTGAAAATCTCAAAAAAAAATCTTATGGACTCGTAATTTCCCTTAAGTTTCAGTAGGGGCAATATATTTTAAAAGGGAAAATGATTAAACTATCTATTGTATCTTAAGTATAGACTAGGAAGTAACTTAAAGGAGATTGTAGATATAACAAATTTTACTACATTGAGCTTACTCTAATTATAGACACGCTTTACTCAAAAATGTTAATCACTGGTTACTTATCCTACTAACCTAGTAGTAATACTATTTTCATGCTTCCTAAAACATAATCTAAGTATATAGCCATCACATAACTTTTCATAAAGCTTGCTATTTTTGAAATGGAATTTAGTTATACAGTTTTAAGGTATATATAAATAACAACATACAGTACTCGATCACCCAATAAATGAAAACAAAACAAAGTCAAGTATAAGATAAAACATATCCTTAAAAAACTAAGATCAATTGCTCATTTTTGGACAAGCAATATTCTAGGAAAATCGTCATCAGTTATAAAAAAAATACAAGAATAAAATACTGGATACCTATATTTATTAAATATTCGGGTGCCGTATGATTTCGTTAGTTGAGGGGGGACAATTAAATCTAAGGGTACAATAAATAAGAATATTATGTAGAAATTAATTAAGCTAGCTCATGCAGAATCTATAGACCATATATAGATGTGGGAAAATCTAGTATAATGTGTACGCAAATATCATTGTTGTATGATGTATCACATGGTCATCCATGGGGAGCACAAAATCATAGAGAATCCCGAAGAGCTAGAAACAAGAGAAAAAGTAAACATATATATAACCAAGGTTATTTATTTAACAAACCACATAGTGTTTTGCTTGATGTGAAAGAGAAACAGAATAGACAGAGAGACTATTATAGAGTCATGGCAATCATAGATTTTTTTTTTTTAAGGTATAGTGTTCTTTACTCATTTTTTTCACAATTTTACCAATGAGCTAGTATGCAAGTTAGGGTTTTTGGTTTGGATTTTAGGGTTTTAGATAACCACAAAAACAGTTATTTCTTGTAGCCAGTAAAAGTCACTAAATATAGAATTAGAGAATTACCATTTAATTATCTGAAGAAGCTGAAGGAGCTAATTAAGCTGTTTGCTTGGCAAACTTAACTTCTTGATCATTAGCCTTACTTTGAATCTTCCTCTTTTTCTTCTTCTTATAAGGAATCCCTCTTGCTTTAGCTTGACACTCCTTCACTTCGCGTAAATAAACACGAATTGCTCCGTTCCCAAAAGGGTTTTTCTCCTGTGATCCACCGTTCTCTTCATAAGCAGCTCTGAGCCGTCCGATCAGTGCGTCTAGACTCCCCCAAGCTTGCCTAAGAGGACAAGTACAAGGAGCCGGAGGGTCCGGCTGTCCATAAAAAACACATCCTAGTAAATGAACCTTAGTCTTTCCGAATTGATCGAGGTATCGAAGGAATTCAAGTACATGGTTACAATTGCACTGGGATAGAGAAACTGGGGGCCTTTGATTCTTCAAGTATTGCCCAAAAGTATTCCAATCCCGACGTTTTTGCGACTCGTATCTGCTTAAGGGCGGCGGTTGTTGCTGATTTTGATCGCCGACGGATCGTGACGATCCTTCGGCATAATCTTTAGGTCTGTCACTAGACATGATTTTTGTAGAATAAATTTTTTTTTCTTTTTATTATTTTTGGCAAAGAAATGATATAGGAAAGGAAGGGGGAATTGACGAAGGTGAAAGAAAAATGGTATTAGTGCAGTGTAAAAAGATGAAGATCACATCTTGAGTCTAATGAGGGGACATGTCACGGGCCCTCTCGGAGGTGCTTTTTTTTTTTTTTCTTCTTTCTCTTTCTCTTTCTTTTTCTCTCTCATTTTTTATTTTCTCCTTTTTTTAATGACACTATATGCACTAACCATTACTTTTTAATAGTCTCGTAATTAAGTACTAAAGTAGGTATCCATTAAGGACAACAATTACAATTATTTTCATTTGCATCATACTTCAGAATGTGTGACACTAGAATTACTCATGGGAGCAAACTTACAATTGAGTTAGTTAGAATATATATCTTTAAGAAAGCAACAAATCTACAAATTTAAGATGTTAGAAAAAAGAGATCTCAACTACGTATACATGAAGTGGACGGAAAGATTTTCAACCAAGACCATGCATATCAATATATATAAAAGGCAATAATATTACTGTAATCAACTCAACTCGTCTTAAAAATTTAACTTAAAAGTTTAACATGTTAAAAAGAGATTTATCAAACCAAGAGAATCCTTGAGCCTTATACACAGATTCCATTACAAGATCTTAATTTGGATGCTAACATAAATACTCACACGTGTGGTCGGTGGTGTGTGTCTGAATATATATATATATATATATATATATATATATATATATATATATATATATATATAGTGGTGACTAAAGTTTACATTACATGAAACCATATATGGCACCAAAAAAAGTATTTCATTTCTACCCATTTTTTAAAAACGATATATTCTAATTTTGAGTCAGCCTAATGAAGCAAATTATATATGTAACCTCGTTCTAAAAAATATGGAGTTTTATCCTCCAAATTAAGATTCCCAGATGAAAAAATCATTACAATCTGATCACTACCAATAGATCTACTTATGTATGTTCATCTTAATACAAAGAATAATAGTGTGCATGTATATATGTTATATATATATATATATATATTTTTTTTTTTGTGAGATGCTAATCGTTTGAGAAGATGATGTGCTTGTCTTACTGGCTTTTCAAATTACTATACATGGCTAAAAGTAATGGAAAATCAGAGATACCCTTAAAGGCCTGTTTGGGAAAAATAAACTAAACAACACAGTTTTTATTGCATGTACATGCATTCAGTGACAAATATGCATGATTGTGCACACATGCATGTTGCCTTAGGTATATCATGTGATCACCAGGTCCAAGCCAACTATATGCAGGTACTTCTGTGATTCTGAGTTTTTTTTAGACACACAAGCTTGTGTGTGTCATGCACTCAATATAACATAATTTTGGTTAATAAAATAGTGAAATATCAAAACAACCATTAAAAAAAATGTCAAAAACTGTCATTAATAAAAGTTATTAAAATAATAGAATATATAAACTTATATGTGTTTAAGATACACGCTCCCCTTTCCCATATTTATGAATAAATTGCATCAACTATTCTTTTCGCATAAAGTTTCAGTGATTTGAGGGACCCAGAAATAACTTGCCTCATTGATTAAGTATAATTTATTCAACAAAGCGCGTTTAATTATTGAATGTGATTTGGTCCTCAACCTACGTTAGTGTTCATAGAATATAAGAAATCTAATATAATATCACTAACCGGATTTGAAGTAAGGAAAAGCACAACACGGATGAAAATTACACTCATTTTCGTATTTTGTCTAACTTCTTGTGTTTTTTAATTGCAATTTTAGTAAAACAAAAAAGAAAGGCAATTAAGCTGTAATTAATGACTTTGCTTTTGAGTTGGGTGAAAGATTGCTTTTAATTAGGTAGGGTAAGAATAAATTTTTTGGAGCTATATATCTATTTTTCAAAATTGTAGGGCAGTGTCTTTGAGATATGGGTCCATCTAACAGTGTCAAGTCTTTGCTCCATGATGCTGTTTAAGGTACAACTTTGGACAGTACCATTATTTGCATCAGTTTTTTGAATTCCTTTGAGCTAGCTGCCTACTAGAAGATATGAATATAACTTTGAAGCTTTGATCCTTTTTAATAAGTTTTAAACCAATGAATAAAAAGCAGATGGATGCAAATAATGCATCCACTTATTCAGCCAGGAATTTGGTGGAATTTTTATTTTAAAGGAGAGGAAGTTGGTGCAATCATTTACTTAAGATTTTGACTATTTTCGACATTCACTATCAAAAGTAGCGGCTTTATTTGAGCTCGCAAGTGTGTTTCAATTTATAATAAAATTTATTTATAGAAAACACATATATAATCACTCGTGTGTGTATAAAATTTTGGTTAGTACATTGAACTGCTTCGAGAATTACATTAATATTTAGTACTCCCATCATTTTTTAGAATTACATTAAAATTTAATATTCCCTTTGTGGCACCCCAAAATAGGTTCACACAATCCATTTTGAGTCGTCAAAATACATAATACAAAATTCAAATACAAATACAAATTTTTCCATTTACAACTATTAAACTGTCGTGCAAAATACGATAACACATATACTATGAGTTTCAATACAAATATTGTACCGAAACTAGTACAACAATAATCATACCCAACTTAAGTTCTCAATACAATTATTGTCACACTATTTTATAATGTATTGAGATACTTCTACAGTTTCGGACCATCACTCCATTCTCCGGCTAGCCCCAGCTACACTCTCATTTCCTGAGGAGAACAATGGAACAAAAAAAAAAGGGTGAGCACAACTAGCTCAGTAAAGAATATCATGACTAAGATAATGAAGAATAAATTATCTTTAACCTTCAACATTGATAGATCAGAGATTTAAAGATAATATAAGTTTTCAATAATAACTACAGTGAAACAGATAATCTATTAGAAAAGTCAGGTAGACTATAATGTCCACTATCTTCTACAATTTAAAAGTTCACCATCAGTATTTTATCCCTGTAACACCAATCAACATGTCCTGTTTATGCTCATCCAAATGAACAGTTTATCTTTGCACTACGAGCCAAATATATTCATTTGTAACACCAATGGTCATGATCATACCAAATAACAGTTCTTCTTTGCACCCGTGGCCGAAGAGAAACTTTCACCACAAGCCTTTGTCTGTAACACCAAAGGTCAGGATTATACCAATACATAGGTCATAATCATGCCCATCACCAGTTCATATTTGCACCATAATTTAAGTCTGAGGATTATATCAATGATATAAAGGATGAATAGAAACAAAACAATGAGATCAAGAATAAGAATAAATATTAGAGATTTGTAATTTAATTTATCAAGTGTCGAAGATTGTCCAAATTGCCAACATGATATCTAGAAATTCGATTATAACTCAAGAATAAAATAAATAAAGTTCACGATTCAACTATAACGTGTAAAACGAAATAGAAAGATTCAGGTGAAAAGATATTAAATGAAACAAAAACTATTAAGGATATTCTACCAATTTCAGGAATTTTCACCATTTAATAATAAGGTTATAGAAATAAACAATAATTTCTTACCATTAATGGAGAAATATGAAAGAAAACGATATCCCTTGAGTACAAAAGAAATGATATCTCATACGAGTATGAAAGAAAATAATATCACTTACGAGTATAAAAGAATGTACGAAACTGCAATTGAATTTTCACCCGTCATACGGTAATCCGCGTAGATAAATCATTTTCACAAAAGACTAAGAATGAATGAATACGAAGGGTTATTCACCAGGCATGCGGTAGTCCGCGTAGTCAGGTTATTCCCATAGATTAATAATACGTGGAATAGAATGACAACCCTTATGAGTATAAAGTAAAATAATATCGCTTACGAATGTGAAAGCAAATGATATTACATACGAATATGAAATAAATGATATCCCCTACGAGTTATGAAGAGAATGACATCCCTTACCTTAATAGGAGACTAGATCTGACTGGTATAAAGGATATTAACTTAAGAAAATCTTGCACTATTAGCTACACTTAAAGTATCCTTAGACTCACAAGAAATACGCTCAAAATTATAAAAGAAGAATTTTTTGATTCTGGTGTGATTTTCATTTCTCAACTAAGCCACCTATTTATAGGAGAATGACAGCGTATTGTTTAATCTCGGATGAACAGTTGGAAAAAGTCACAGAAGAAACTTTTCGTCTGATTTTCTTTACTATGCAACACTATGCAATAAAATATTCTAATAAAACAAACAACTTTATATATAATATAATATATTCTATTAATAATCTAATAAAACAAATAACTTTATATATAATATAAAAGTTTTCTGTTTTATATAGAAAATTATTTCTAAAAAATTCTGCCGACGATTGACGAATTGGCAAGTGGTGGGTCCCATGGAATAATCAGCCAAACTTACAACAAACACTTTATAACAAATCCCAAAAATTGAACAAATAACTACCACATGTCACTTATCTTTAATCAACATATTTTCAATCTTTCAACAATTTTTCATCAATAATATTATAGACTCACATTATTGACAACCAGATCATTCCCAAGAAAAAGGGGTCTTCCGTATATACGACGCACAATTAAATAACACATTTCCTTGACATAACTTCTAGACATTGTCAATAATGCTAACTGATCTAATAATATCATATCAAATAATATGAGTTACTTTGTCGTGATAAATCACCGATTTAATAATATAAAATACTGTGCAATTGCTACTTTATCAATTATTGAATTAATAATATAAAATACTGTGCAATACTGTGTGTTATTGTCGAATACCGCGTGCTACTGTTCTTTTATTATCGGGTAATTCAACAGGTACAAGTGATAATACTGTTGACAAAATACTGTCATTTTCAGTATCTGATAATTAGTCGTTGTGGAGACCACCAATGTTTTGTTATTTCGACACTGTCGTACGTTACCGAATATAATATTCCCCGACAGAAAGAATATTTCTTGACAAAAAGAATATTCTCCGACATACTGTTTATATGATAATTTGCATATATCACCCTTAACTATAACATTATAACATTTAAGCACTTTACTGTTTAGAATAATAATCATAAAGAAAAAAATAATAAACTTTTATTTCATAAAGTCTAGGTCTTACAATCTCCCCTCCTTATGAAATTTCGTCCTCGAAATTGACGTACATACCTGGCATTTCGAAGAGGTGAGGATACCTTACTCTCATTTCAGATTCTAGCTCCCAGATCATTTCCTCTATATCATGGTTTTCTCATAAAATTTTAACTTGAGGCATAACCTTTGAGCGTAGAATCTGTTCCTTCTTATCTAAGACCTTGACAGGTATCTCTTCATACGTTAAATCCTCTGCTATCTCATCTAGTTCTAATTCAATAATGTGGTTTGGGTCTTTCACATATTTACGTAGCATGGATATGTGAAAAACGTTATGAACACGAGACATGCTTGGCAGTAAGGCGAGTCTGTAGGCCACAGTTCCTACTCGATCGAGGATTTCAAATGGACCAATAAATTAAGGGTTGAGCTTTCCTCTCTTTCCGAATCTCGTAACTCCTTTCCATGGAGCAACACGTAAAAATACATGGTCTCCGATATTGAATTTCTCGTCCCTTCGATGAAGATCAACATAACTCTTTTGTCGATCTTGTGCTGTTTGTATACATTGTCGAATCATTTGGATCTTTTCTGCAGTCATATGTATCAACTTTAGTCCCAACAATTTAGCCTCGCCTACTTTATCCCAACATACTAAAGAACGACACCTTCGTCCGTACAATGCCTCAAAGGGAGCCATGCCTATACTTACTTAATAACTGTTGTTGTAAGAGAATTTTACCAATGGTAAGTGTTTATCCCAATTTCCTTTGAAGTCTAGTGTGCAGAGTCTCAACAGATCTTCAAGAGTTTAAATGGTCCTTTCCGATTGTCCGTCCATCTGGGGATAGTATGCAGAACTGAATCGTAATTCAGTGCACATAGCTTTCTGCAAGCTGACCCAAAATCTTGAAGTGAATCTAGGGTCTCGATCAAAAACTATGGATACTGACATACCATAAAATCTCATAATCTCGCTTATATACATACTAGTAAGACGTTCAAGTGAATAGTTTTCTCGTATAGGCAAGAAATGAGTAGACTTGGTCAATCTATCTATAATGACCCAAATTGCGTCTAAGTCTTGAGAAACTTTGGGAAGACCCGTCACGAAATCGATGTTAATGTGTTCTCACTTCTATTCTGGAATCTCAAGTGGTTGCAATGGACCCCTTGGTACTTGATGCTCCGCCTTGACACATTGACAAGTTAAACATCTTGAGATAAACTCTACGATCTCTCTCTTCATATTGATCCACCAAAACGTATGTCGAATATCACGATACATTTTGGTACTTCCAGGGTAGATTGCAAACGGTGTGTTGTGTGCTTCCATCATGATTCTATATTTCAAATCAGAGTCGTTAGGAACACACAGTCTAGAGTTGACTCGAAGTATTCCTTCTTCGTCGACTCTTGCTTTTAGAATAGCACCTTCTAATATTTTCTTCTTCATATTCACTAACTCTGAGTCTGTAACTTGAGCAGCTTTAATTTTGTCGATTAAATCCAGTTCTACTCGTATATGTGCGATCTTCACGTGGGTTCCTAGAGTCTTTAACTCTATCTCCATTCTTTGTAAGTTACACAAAATGGGCCTTTGCATTGTCAGTATCGCACTCATACTTGCATATGTTCTTCTACTCAATGCGTCAGCTACCACGTTCGCCTTTCCAGGATGGTATTGAATGGTATGGTCGTAATCCTTCAACAACTTGAGTCATCGTTGTTGTCGCATATTGAGTTCTTTTTGCGTGAATAAAATATTTGAGGCTTTTATGGTTTGTATAGATCTCCACCTTCTCCCCATACAAGTAGTGTCTCCAAATCTTCATCATGAAAACGACTGCTGCCAACTCTAGATCATGAGTAGGATAATTCCTCTCATATTCCTTGAGTTGTCGAGAGGCATAAGCTATAACTTTTCCATGTTGCATGAGAACGCAACCTAGACCTCTGCCTGAAGCATCGCTGTAGATAACAAATCCTTCTGATCCTGATGCATGGTATTGCCAAAACAGGTGCTGAAACGAGTCTTCTCTTGAGTTTTTGAAAACTTTTCTCGCATTCTTCGTTCCACTAGAATTTTGTGCTTTTTCGAGTAAGCTGAGTTAATGGAATAACAATTCGAGAGAATCCTTCTACGAACCTCCGATAATAACCAACTAGGCCCAAAAAGCTTCGTACTTCGGTTACTGACTTAGGTTGCTCCCGATTTGATACTGCTTCAATCTTCGCTAGCTCAACCAAGATTTCTTGTTTAGAAACCATGTGACCAAGGAATGCTACTTCCTCAAGCCAGAATTTGCATTTCTTCAACTTGGCATATAACTTATTTTCACGAAGCTTTTGAAGTATCAGCCTGAAGTGTCGCTCATGATCTTCACGACTTTTGGAGTATATGAGGATGTCATCAATAAAGACAACTACGAAATGATCCAAATATTTCTTAAATATTCGGTTCATCATATCCATGAAGGCAGCAGGAGCATTAGTCAATCCGAAAGACATGACTAGGAATTCATAATGCCTGTATCGAGTCCTGAAGGCAGTCTTGGGAATGTTATCAGCTTTAATCTTTAACTGATGATATCCAGAACGAAGATCAATCTTTGAAAAGAATTGAGCACCTTGCAACTGGTCGAACAGGTCATCAATGCAAGGTAACATGTACTTATTTTTGATGGTGATATGGTTCAACTCCTGATGATCAATGCAAAGTCTCATGCTCCCATCTTTCTTCTTTATGAATAAAACAGAAGCATCCCAAAGCGATGTACTCGGACGTATGAAACCGGTGTCTAACAACTCCTGTAGTTGGACTTTTAACTGCTGAAGTTCAATATTAGCCATTCGATATGGGGACTTGGAAATGGGTTTTGTGCCAGATTTAAGGTCGATACAAAATTCGATTTCACGGTCTCGGGGTAGGCCAGAAAGTTCTTCGGGAAATACGTCACGGAACTTATTAACAACGAAAATATCATTCAAATCTGATGTACTTTTGTTTAAATCAGTTACATGGGCTAAGAAAGCTTGACTTCCGTTTTTAATAAACGAATGACTTTGTGACTAGAAATGACAGTTATTGATTTTAATGGTTTGGTTGCTTGAATTCGCATAACAAGTTGGTTAGGAATGTGAAAACTAACGACCTTACGAAAGCAATCAATTTTAGCATGATGAGTAGTTAACCAATTAATTCTTAAAATCACATCAAATTCATGCACATCCAAGGAGATAAGATCAATAGGTAATGTGAGGGTGCCAATTTGAACAAAACAAGATTTATAGACCGTAGATGTTACGAATGTTTGCCCTAATGGTGTTTCAACAAATAAGTCAAAATCTAATTTCTTAGGATTCAAGTTCAGACGTTGAGCACATATAGATGAAATAAAAGAGTGGGTAGAGCCAGTATCTAATAAGGCATAAACTTCATAAGAGTTAATAAGTAGTTTACCCGTGATAACTTCGTTCGGGTTCCACACTTTTTGGGATGTCATGACAAAAGCTCTTCCCTGAACCACATATTTTGACTTGTCCATGACAGCTTTTGGTGTCATTATTATCGCTGGACTTGATTTTATTACATGACAAAATCAAGCTATGTGGCCTTCCTTTCCACAACTATAACACACTTGGGATAGCTGTGTACAGTTCGAACTGATGTGTCCCTCCTTTCCGCACTTGTAACATATGACTGGTGGTCGTTCTCCCCCCCTCAAAACTGGTGCTGGTGTCTTTGCATGGTCATTCTTAAATATTCTCTTCTTGAAGTTATTTTCACTTGACTCACTTCTTCTATTATTTAGGCCAGGATTTCCACCAAAGTGGTTACCATTTCTAGCATGATAATTTCCTCCTTGCTGGTTCTTATTATTCCGACGATTGTTGCCATTGTTACGATAGTTATCGTAATTTCTCTCTCGTTGTTGGGTGTTATTTCCTGGTTATAGTATTTCTTTCTCTTGTTCCACTATTTGAGCCATATCCACGATATCTGAATATAGACAAATTTTATGAGAAATAAGATATTGACGAATTTCTGGTTTCAAATCTCGTAAAAATATTTGTGTCATCCGTTCCTCAGTATCCACCAAATGGGACATAAATCGAGGCAGTTCGGCAAAATTGGCTTCGTACTGCGATACGGTCATGTTGTTCTGCTCCAGTTTGATAAATTTAACCTCCTTCATATGGCGAATACTCTCTGGGAAATACTTTTCGTTAAACAATTGTTGGAACTTGACCCAAGACATCTCGAGTGCCGAGTGACGGGTACGTTTTACGGATTTTCACCAATGATCCGCTTCTCCTCGTAGCATAAAGGTAGCGAAAGGAACTTTTTGTTTGTCAGCGCAACGCAGTACATCAAATATCTTTGTCAATTGTTTGAGACATGCCTCTACCTTGAGTGAGATCGGCCTTCCGAGAAATTCAGGTGGTCCAAACTCCTTGAACTGCTTGGCAATGACCATTTGTGAGTTACCCGCGTTTCTCCTGGTATTATTAGCAGTAGTTTCTCTCGTCTGGTTCTACAAGAATTGCATGAAGTTTCAAAAAAACTCATCATTCGTTATATTATTAGCATCGTGATTTTCTAAGTTCGCAGCAGTATTATTTGTAGCTTCCTGATTATCACCCACAATTGTCTCATAGTTCATCTCTTGATTTTCAGATGTCATTCGGAAATACGATCACAAAACAAAGATTAGTTAAAAAAATTGACATGCCATATTTTGTCCCTACAACCAAACCAACTAAAATAATAAAATATCTTAGGTAGGACACACTAGCGAATGATTTTACTCGTATCTCCCTCCGAGTTCTAATCCCAGATCTCTACCAAAGATCATATTCCTAAGCTCTGATAACAACTGTGACGCCCCCAAAATAGGTCCACACAACCCATTTTGAGTCGCCAAAATACATAATACAAAATTCAAATACAAATATAAATTTTTCCATTTATAACTATTAAACTATCGTGCAAAATATGCCAACACATATAGTATGAGTTTCAATATAAATATTATACCGAAACTAGTACAACAATAATCACACCCAACCTAAGTTCTCAATACAATTATTGTCACACTATTTTATAATGCATTGAGATACTTCTATAGTCTCGGACCATCATTCCATTCCCGGCTAGTCCCAGCTACATTCTCATTTTCTGAGGAGAACAATGGAACAAAAAGGAAAAGGATGAGCACAAATAGTTTAGTAAAGAATATCATGACTAAGATAATGAAGAATAAATTATCTTTAGCCTTCAACATTGATAGATCAGAGATTTAAAGATAATACAAGTTTTCAACAATAACTACAGCGGAACAGGCAATCCATTAGAAGAGTCAAGTAGACTATAATGTCCACTATCTTCTACAATTTAAAAGTTCACCATCAATATTTTATCTCTGCAACACCAATCAACAGTCCCTGTTTATGCTCATCCAAATAAACAATTTATCTTTGCACTATGAGCCAAAGATATTCATTTGTAACACCAATGGTCATGATCATACCAAATAACAATTCTTCTTTGCACCCTTGGCCGAAGAGAAACTTTCACCACAAGCCTTTGTCTGTAACATCAATTAAAGGTCAGGATTATACCAATACACAAGTCATAATCATGCCCATCACCAGTTCATATTTGCACTACGGGTCAAAAAAAACTTTCACCACAATTTAAGTCTGAGGATTATAGCAATGATATAAAGGATGAATAGAAACAAAACAATGAGATCAAGAAAAAGAATAAATATTAGAGATTTGTAATTTAATTTATCAAGTGTGGAAGATTGTCCAAATTGCCAACATGATATCTAAAAATTCGATTATAACTTAAGAATAAAGTAAATAAAGTTCACGATTCAACTATAACATCTAAAACGAAATAGAAAGATTCAAGTGAAAAGATATTAAATGAAAAACAAACTATTAAGGATATTCTACTAATTTCAGGAATTTTCACCATTTAATAATAAGGTTATGGAAATAAACAATAATTTCTTACCATTAATGGAGAAATATGAAAGAAAACAATATTCCTTGAGTACAAAAAAAATGATATCTTATACGAGTATGAAAGAAAATAATATCACTTACGAGTATAAAAGAATGTACGAAACTACAATTGGATTTTCACCAGTCATGCGGTAATCCGCGTAGGCAAATCATTTCCACAAAAGAGTAAAATGGAATGAATACGAAGGGTTATTCGCCAGGCATGCGATAGTCCGCGTAGTTTGGTTATTCCTACAGATTAATAATACATGGAATAGAATGACAACCCTTATGAGTATAAAGTAAAATAATATCACTTACGAATGTGAAAGCAAATGATATTACATACGAATATGAAATAAATGATATCCTCTACGAGTAATGAAGAGAATGGCATCCCTTACCTTAATAGGAGACTAAATCTGACTGGTATAAAGGATATTAACTTAAGAAAATCTTGCACTATTAGCTACGCTCAAAGTATCATTAGACTCACAAGAAATATGCTCAAAATTATAGAAGAAGAATTTTTTGATTCTTGTGTGATTTTCATTTCTCAACTAAGCAACCTATTTATAAGAGAATGACAACATACTGTTTAATAACGGATGAACAATTGGAAAAAGTCACAGACAAAAACTTTCGTCTGATTTTCTTTACTATGCAACACTATGCAATAAAATATTCTAATAAAATAAACAACTTTATATATAATATAATATATTCTAATAATAATCTAATAAAACAAATAACTTTATATATAATATAAAAGTTTTCTGTTTTATATAGAAAATTATTTCTGAAAATTTCTGCCGACGGTTGACGAATTGGCAAATGGTGGGTCCCAAGGAATAATCAGCCAAACTTACAACAAACGCTTCATAACAAATCCCAAAAATTGAACAAATAACTACCACATATCATTTATCTTTAATCAACATATTTTTAATCTTACAACAATTTTTGACCAATAATATTATAGACTCACAATATTGACAAAGAGATCATTCAGAGGAAAAAGGGGGCCTTCCGTATATACGACGCGCAATTAAATAACTCATTTCCTTGAAAGAACTTCTAGACATTGTCAATAATGCTAACTGGTCTAATAATATCATATCAAATAATATGAGTTACTTTGTCGTGATAAATCACCGATTTAATAATATAAAATACTATATAGATGTTACTGTAACAATTATTGAGTTAAAATGATGTGGAATTGCTATTTTATCAATTATTGAATCAATTATATGAAATACTGTGCAATACCGTGTGCTACTGTGGAATACCACGTGCTACTGTTCTTTTATTATCGGGTAATTCAACAGTTGCAGGTGATAATACTGTTGAAAAAATATTGTCGTTTTCAGTATCAAGCAATTAGTCGTTGTGGAGACCACCAATGTTTTGTTATTTCGGCGCCGTCGTACGTTACTGAATATAATATTACCCGACAGAAAGAATATTCCTCAACAAAAAGAATATTCTCCGACATACTGTTTATATGATAATTACTTATATCAATCTTAACTATAACATTATATCATTTAAGCACTTTACTATTTAGAATAATAATCATTAAGAAAAAAATAATAAATTTTTATTTCATAAAGTCGGGGCTTACACCTTTCATTTTAAAATAAAATATTAACAAAGCATTTTGAAAATTAATTTAATTTTTTAAAATGTATAATTGACTTGCTTTATTCCAATTTTGGTATATATAATTATAAATATTGTAAATTATCTAAAAAGTATTACTAATTGCAAAGTTTATTATTTTTAAAACTTAACTGAATCATATAAAATTTAAATTTAAAAATGTGTTAAATTGACTTTAAAAAAATTAAAACTTATCTTATATTTTAGAATGACGGGAGTTTAATAATTTTAGTAACATACGCGTTATTTGTGTTACTCGCACACCATAAACAACTTTTTTGTAATTAAGTAAATGAATTAAGTCTGAAGGTTTATTCATAATTAAGCAAATGAATAGCTTTCATGTTTAAGTTTGAAGGGCTAATGTTGATAGCGAAGGGCGGACACTGGATTTTTGAGAAGGGGGGCTTTTTAATAATTAAATAGTAAAATTAAATAATAAAATTTATTAAATATAAATTTTCTCGACACGGAAAGAAAATATATTGTTTAATCTTTTTTTTTATTTTGCTAAATTATTGTTTCATCTTTTATTATTGTGGGTTCCAAAAGCACTTTAATTTTCTTTTAATTTGGTGGATTAGGTGAAATTATCTTTTGAAAAACGGCTTAGAAAGTTTGATTTTAAGTTTTAGGCCAATGCGACAGAGTTGCCCGTTGGTATAATTTTAAATGGATGTACCAACTCATCTGTTTTTTGAGTTTTGAAAGATAAATGGCCCAAAATGTGACTCCATTTCATTGGCCTGTAACCGAGATTCACGAAATTGGGGAGCTTGTTTAAGTGGGAGAAGGTCCGTGAAAATACGGTTACTGTCTTCCTAATCTTTTCTTAGGTTTTGAAAGATTGTCTTATGTGTGTTTTAAATATGTTGTGCCTAGGTATGTTGTGTCATTCCATAGTGCATGTATGTGTTTGGTGTCATACATTGTAGGTGAGTACATTTTAATCCTAGTGGGGTTCAATTCTAAGAATGCACTTCTTATTAATTTATAATTAATGAGTTAGGTGAGTTTGATTTCTAAATTCGCATGTGTGTGTTTTCCACAACGATGTGAATTTGATTTCTAAACTTTCTCATGTATTTTGAAACACTACAAGAAAAAGTGTTAATTCCGACGGAATTTTCCATTGAAAATGGCCTAATTCCGTTGGACTTAGGGTTTTTCTCATGAAAAATTCCGTCAGATATATGATCGTCGAAATTTAGTCCGTCGAACGTTCGGTCGAAAATAATGAATATTCGACGGAATAATTCTGACCCATTTTTCGTCGAAATTATGTTAATTCCAACGAAAATAAATTCGTCAGGAATATTTGGTCAAATTTTAAGCTGACACGTGGCACCACTCTGATGGGGGTTTATTTCCGATGGAACTTCCGTCAAAATTATACAGTTTCCTTCGGAAGCAAATTTTAAATAAACTATAATTGCTTTATTTCGACGGAATTTTCGTCGAAAATAACTGATTTTTTTTTTAAAAAAAATTATTTTTGCAGTTTTCAAGTTTTTAAACCCATTTTTGTACTTATAAACCTGTTTTATCCTAACAACACAGGAAATAATCTATTAAGGATACAACTTAACTATAAAAACCTGCTTTATCCCAACAACATGTACATATACTAATCTAACAAGTGTTAATATGAATTAACTCAACAATAACAAATATAAACTATAATGATTTACAAAACTCGGTCAACTCAATTAAACTACAATTGTTTTACATAAAATTAAGCTAAACTAAAGTAAATTTGAATAAAATATGTACAAATGATCTTCAAATGAATAAAATATTTACAGATGATCTAGGAATGAATAAAATATGTACAAATGACCACAAAATTAACTCAAAATATTACTACCCCTAGTGTGAGGAGGATCATCTAGCGGAGGTCGACGATGCTGCTCTGGTATATGAAAATCATCATCATCGTCATCCCTTTCCCTCCAGGTAGTGTATACGCAGGTATCCTCGGCAGACCCAACACTCGATATCTGCTGGTACTGCTAGTAAGGGGATTTTGAGACGCGACCCATAGTCTCAGCTCTTCATCCCGAGATAATTTAATCTCGAGCGGAGGGATGGTGAAATCTAATGGCTCAGAATCCCCCCTAACATCCTGTAACTCAACTACACGTTGGTCCCGAAGATTTTAAAATGGGTCCTGTAATTTATTTTGTATATGTGAGTTAATTAAATCATTTTATTAACTATATAATATTAATAATTACTAAAAATTGAGATTAGTATTACCCGTATAGCTACTGCTGCGGGAGACATAGTAAAGTCCTTAGGTGTGTGAGCTATATTCCAGAACTCTATCATGGTCGGAGGTCGACCTAAACTCACCCACATGGCCTAATAAATATATTCATATATATATATAACATTTATTAAGTATGTTAATGATAATTAAGTAACTAAAGAACTAAATAGAAATATGTATCGACTTCACCTCTTCAAAGGACTGTGAGCCAGTAGTATGTACGACTCGGAGCTTGCCACGTTTCTTCTTTGCCTGTTCGAACTTCTTCTTGAAGTCATCAACATCTCAGTGCGTGCACATAGCCTCCCATGCTGCATCGGAGATTATCTCGGGCTGATGATCTCGTATTGTAGTCCCGGGTTGGTCTACAACTGCCCCGACAACCCTCTGTTTCATCTCGTACAACCAGCCGACGTAGTTATTCGCGACATGTGCAATAACAACACTGTTGTCGGCTAGCTGAGAGATGCCCTCCTCATATCTAAAATAAATTTATAAAAAAAATATTAACATATCAGAAATCATTTGAACAATGTGTAAATACCTAGGATTGTATTTAATTTAAGTTATGTAATTCGAATAATTACGTGAAACTCGCGCAACACAGTGTCCATATATGAGGCATCATACTGCACGTACTAGCTAAATTGCATATAGCTAGTAGGCAAGTGTGTCAAGCAAATGGCGTGTAAATGATACTTAGTTTTTATATTATATTATTTTTATCCTTTTTCTTACATTATATTTACTATAATATTTATGTATGTTCTAGTTAATTATAATTTTTTTGTTTTATTTTAGTGGTAGTCAACTAAGTCAATGCTACTTAGTTGTGTAGTTTAATTTATTTTAATGGTAAACTAAATCCTAATTGCCTTTTATAGTTAAGTATTAATTTATTTATTACCTTTTATAACTTTCACGGAAATTCCGTCGAAAATAAGTTTACACCCAATTCTAAATACACATTACTGCAATCTATAAGCCTACAACTAGTGACAATAATATAGGTATAACAGTAGTAGAATCCATAAGGCAAAAACGGGCAGAAAATATAATAAAAAGGCAAGTACCAACCACAATGCAATTCACACAGATTATTGAACCAAATTGATATGGATAACGCAGAAAAGGCATAAAATGGAAAATTGAACTAAATTCAGTACAACTGAACCAATCAAATCAGATTTTTGAACCAAATGAACTTATTGAACCAAATCAAATTATAAGGCAAGAACCAAATCACTGTAATTGGTCTACCAAATCAGATAATATATTCAAACAAAATCAAAGCAATGAATCCCTAATTCAAAGACATACCCAAATCATAATTTCAATCGCAATTTTAGCAATTACAGACCAAAATCCTAATTTCAGCAATTTTAGATCCAATCCCAATTTCAACTCAATTTCTCAATTTCAGACCAAATTTCAGTAAATTAACTATTTTAAAACAATTTGCACATTCCAATAATCCCAATTTCAGACCCGAATTGAGCCTTACACGAATATACTAATTAATTATACCGATTTGAGACCAATATTCAATCTAAATACAAAAATTAGTTGAACTTACCTTGAATAGAAGCTACAAATCTGCCTAATGATATGAGATGGTACAAGCCAACAACTGCGATGGAGGTGGGGAGGCCAACGAGGTGGGCTGTCGGTGGTGGCGATGGATTCCCGAGAGAGATGAGATGGACTGAGATGGCGACAACGATGAGATGAGAGTGACTGAAAGAGAAAGTGAGGTGAGGCGGTTGCAAAAAATAAACTGATTAGGTTTTATAACTTATTTTCGACGGAACTTCCGTCAAAAATAGTTCCCTCGGAATTAGCAAATCCTCGACACACATTCCGTCGAAAATAACCACAATTTCGTCGATATTAGGTTTCACGTTGGCGAAAAATTTGACGCCAAAGATGGGCTTTTGTTTCCGATGGAATTCCGTCGAGAAAGCCTTAAGGTCAACAGACTAATCTTCGACAGATAATTCTGTCGGAATTATGTTATGATCGACGGAATTTAGTTAGTCGGAATTAACCCTTTTCCTTATAGTGAAAAAGGGAGTTTGATTTCTAAACTAGGGTATTTTTCAAAGAGAGTTTGGTCTCTAAACTCATGGGTTTTTAAAAAGGGAGTTTGATTTCTAAACTCGGGTATTTTTCAAAAAAAAGTTTGGTATCTAACCTCGCAGATTTTCAAAAGGAGAATTTGGTTTCTAAATTCGGAAGTACACAAAGGTTCATGAGTTTCAAAAGTGATTTTTTAAAGTGTATTTTCAAAATGTGTTTTTTCAAAAGTGATTTTTCAAGGGTGATTTTCAAAATGTGTTTCCAGAAGTGAATTTTAAATGTGTTTTCAAAAGTGAGTTTTCAAAGTGTTTTCAAAAATAAGTTTTCAAATGTATTTTTTGCTTGTCAAAAATCTCTTCCAAGTATTTAGTTTTTACCCTTTAATTTACTTCATTTTAGAAAGCCTTTAGTTTTTGAAAATTATTTTGAGTTACCCAAAGCAAAGTAAATGGACTAGGGTCCAATTTAGGGTATGAAAATCATCGCGTTAGACCCATCACCAAGGTATTCCTTTCACTATTTTAGACTTTAAACTCCACCTTGAGAGATAAAAGCAACACAAATAATTTTAAGGCCCATAGATGATTTACATGCACCAATAACCAATTACAATTTCAATTCAATGTCCATAATGAGAGTAAAATTTCAATTCCTCCAAATATGAATTTGGGGGTCTTGGGTTTCCTCCTAAGCTCACAATTTCACTAAATTCACAATCAATTCAAATGATATAATTTAATTTCAAAGTCCATAATTAGAACAAGGAATCAATTCAAAATTCAAGCAATTACATGAATCTTATTTCTAGATCTATCCTAGGCTAGGTCTAAGTTTTATGGTATGAACACATAAACCTTAGATTTTCTTTTGAAAGCCCCACTTTTTGAAATATATAATATAATTTCATAATCAAGTACATTATCACTATTACAATATCAAGAATCAATCAAGTCTCACTAAAGGAGGAAGAAATAAACTCACAAATAAATTTCACATAAAAAGAAAACAAGCTTCACATAATGGAAGAAATAAACCTAAGTGAGAACCGAACCTGAGACCTAAACGTTACAGTATCTCAGTCTTAACCACTGGGCTAAAACCTCATCAACTATCAGCCATAAACCTTAGATTCTCCTAAGATTTCAACAATTGTAATTCACAAACAATTTAATGGATTTTCATATGATTCAAAAAATACCCAATTCACATACTAATGAGAAGTAGAGATGATAATTAACAAATCTATATGATTCAATTAAATAGAGAAGAATTAGAATTGGACCTTTCTAGCTTGATGATGGAGACTGAATTTCACGGCTAAAAGTGGCTTTCTTACTCTTTTTGGTTGATTAGATGTTTTAGAAGAGGTGAATTGGTGCAGATTTGGTTGTGTTTTATCTTTTTTACCCTCACTTTTTTGGTGTATTTTCAGAATTTCTCTCACTAGATTTTCTTAGCCCTCTCTTCTCTTGCAAGAAATGAAGAAACAAGAATAAATATTGCTGAGAAGAGTTTCAGAGGCTGAGTCGCACCTATAGCCGCAACTAAGGCCCTGAGCTACGACTATAGTTGCGGCTTGGCTCGTGCATCCATGGAATTTTTCAACTTCGCCCTTCGAACCTTCAAATGACCATAACTTTCAATTCGGAAAGAGTTAGGAGACATGTTACCCCAATCTGGAATGCTTTTTTCGGGTTCTTTGCAACGTTATCTTATTTAACCTTGTTTAAATTTGTGAAGAAGGAGAAAAGAGGTTGCAAGCATCTGACTATGTAGAAAGTTGTGATTTGGGACATCCTTTTTACACTTTAGTACCTCATGATCTATGAGTGTCTTTCAAGTATATCTCCTTGTCTTTGTGGATCTTCCTTTGGCATCCACAATTTATTATGGTTTTATAATTTCACTCTTTTATTGTAAATAATCAATAATCATTAAATATAGATAGAAAATTTGAGTGTACAAATTTCAATTAAAAATACATAAAAATCACTACAAAATCAAGGCTTTTTCTTGAAATTATTTCATAATCACCTCATTTTCAAATCAATACCGGTTATACATCCATTCATCCTTTTCAATGTAACTCATTATACAATCATTCATTCTTTCGTCTCCAATCTGATTACGAAGTGCAGTCTTAAAGAATATTTATCCATGTATCTGTTCGTTTTAATTCAAAATATTAAATACAAATTCACAGTATAGTAAAAAAATAAATTTAAGGATATGAACGAATCAAATATCCACTAGTATATAATTCTAAATCAATATTATATATTCGTAATCTATGCCTTTATTGATTTAAATACAACTTCAGTGTGCATAGTAAAATTAAAGAGTATGTATAAATGTACTAACCAGCATAAATGAATAAAATTAAATAAGAATCATAAATAAGTAACTAACCACTCAGGGACAATTAACAAAAAATTAGAGAAAAATTTATTAATATTTAACTTTAACCCCAGAATTTGGGAAAAATCAAAATAGACTCGTGAAAATAAAAATTGAATTTGAATTTGAAAAAGACTCCTGAAATCAAAAATTAAAGTAAAAATTTAGTGACCCAAGGTTTTTTTTTGTTTTTTTTTTCTATTTATTTGAAGGGAGACACTTTAACATATTAACCCCATACTTGTAAAAAATTCCAAAAGACAAGGGTGGACACTTTCGTCCCCTTGGCCCAAGCTGCATCCCCCGTTGTCATTTACTCATTTACTCATTTAGCTAGTAGGTCGATCAGTTAGTTTATAATACAGATTTTAATTGCATCGACTTGGAGCAAGTACAGGTTTTGAAAAGGAGAGTTTATATGATTAAATGAGTTTTTGAAACGGAAAGGTGGGTGAGGAATAAAGTAGATATTTATTCTCTTCTAAATCATATAGAAAAAAAAATAGTATTTGTTTACATTTTTGTTGGGATTGACTCATACTTCAGTGGGTAGACTTATTTAGGCTTGAGATTTTATTAGTAGCCCGGTTTTAGGTTTAATTAATGTATTGTATTGGGTCTCATGTGATTTAACCCATGTTATAGGAGCTAGGGTTTTTAGTAACTATAAAAGTATTGTTTGGTGTGTGTATCATGTAGTGAGTGTGAGAGGCACAATATATGAATACATCAAACAAACAAGATTAGCCAAATTGATGAATCTGCGTAATTTTATGTGCTGTTATTTTTTCCATTCTTTTTTAATTTTTGTGTAATTGTGTTCATGATCATCTGATCTTAAATTTAACAAGTTTTGTAAATAAATAAAGATTAGGTGCATGAATAATAATTACTCACTCGTTAGCAATATTGTTATGCAGACTATTAGTGTTGGTCGTTGTATGCACTATGCTGATAGTTGGAAATATCTAAATTTGCTATGGACTATATATAAGAAATAATTATGCCTTTTAAAAGATAAATATAAAAAATGAAGTACCTCGTTTTTCAAGAGGATCAAAAGTTATCTTCCGACTATGTTTAGATTGAAGAAATAGAATTAGTAAAGAAATGACTATGTTTATGATTCATTTCAAGTTTAGCTGGAATGATTCATTTCACACCCTCTCTTAAAAAACTAAAATTCACAAATTTGACACGAATAAGAATAATTTATTCTATTCTAACATTCGCTCATGCAATTCAAACATAACATGAATTTTATATTTTTAGTAGGTTGATAATATATATATATATATATATATATATATATATATATATATATATATATATATATATAGGTACACAGCTGTGTAGTGCCCAGTAAGCTATGACGACGGTTTTTTTGGGCTATAACGACGGTTCACCTGTCGCTCGAGCCCTACTGTGCACTACACATCTGTGTACCTATATATATATATATATTCATCTGACAGATATTCCGCCAAGTTTCTCTCTAATAATTTTGTTTGCCATCTTGGCTAACAATAAGAAACTCCCATGGATAATAAAAGTCAGATATTTTGACTGAAATAGGAGTTAAGCTATTCAGTGAAGTAACAAGGATCAGAGACGCCAGGCAGGCAGGCAGGCAGTGATACGTACAATACCATTAACCTGGATATGAAATAAGCAACATGACGTACAGTAATCTCCAAAGAGACAGAAACCTAGATGATTTGTAATAGGAAAATTTATTAAATGAATTATATATGGCAATATTGATGTTAGATACTTAGACAATATATAAATGAATTATAAAGTAAAATTTATCAATAATTTGTCTAAGTAAATTAGACAATTTTGTGGTGACTATTGTTAGTTTGCTGTCTTAGTCCTAAGACGCATAGATTCGGAGATTTTATTAATAACACTTAATAGGATATATGTATATGTTGTCCAAAGTTGAGGAGCTTAGCAGTTCCTATAAAAAAATAGTCAGTAATCTCGTTTGGTTACGGATTGTACTTTGTACATGGATAGTTATATTAGTCCATATTTAGTACAACAGGTATTCTTTCCAAATCAAAGCAGGGAATTATAAGTAATTGTTTTTCCCCCTACTCAGGTGCTCATTGTCATCGGATTTAATTGTTACCCTTTTATATTCCATTATGCATGCATGATCTTTTTGAATTATTTACATCCAGACACAGGCAACACAAGTGATGAGGACATCCTTAGCTTAAAAGCTCATGATGAAACCCAAGCGGATCCATTGCACATACCACTTGGACCCATTACGAGGACTCGGGCTAAACGCCTCAAAGAAGGACTTAACGAGATGATTCATGAATTATAGAACAAGGTTGGAACAAGTACGGAGATTGTAGAGACGGGATACAACGCGAAGATCATAAACACATTGATAGCAAGTGTACCCAAATCACCGCAATAAACTTCACTGTTGCTGAAAACTGACTTTCTTGGATTGCGGGATTCCTTCCCACAAACAGGGTTCCATGTTTTAAGTAATTGTGTTTTCCACCAATTGTTTCCTTCCCTAAAACAGGGTTCCATGTTTTGGGTAATGGTGTTTTCCACCAATTGTTTCTTTTCCCAAAATAGGGTTCCTTGTTTTATGTAATGGTGTTTTTCAGTAATTGCTAGGGTTTGTTTGATTCTAGATTGTTCTCAAGCTTAGTATAAATAGGCTTCATGATGTAATGATTTAAATAACCAATTTTCAGATTATCAATATTATTGTGAGTTTGTTTCTCTATTTGTGGTTCTTTAAAGAATTCTTAAGTGTTCCTTAGTTCTCTTTGAAGATTCATAATTGACTTATCATACAACCATTCATAGTTGTGTGTGGCGTCTTCTACCGCATCAATCGTCGATTGTACCGAGATTACCGCTTCAATATAAGTGAGGGGTCGAAGTGTCGTTGGTGTCCATCCTACGCAGATTTCATTGGCAAGCAATTGTACCAAGATTACCGTCTACATATAGGCGAGAGGTTAAGGTGTTGCAAGCTATCCATCTTATCAACTTGTTGGAAACGATCCGGGCGACGACCACCTCACGCAAGCGTGTCGTGAAGTCTATCATTTGGTATCAAAGCTAAGTTCCTATCAAGTTACTTATCTTACTTTTATTGTTGAATTTTAGTCAAAAAAACTGCAAAAAAAAAGAAAAAAAGAAAACTGCAGAAAATATATTGCAGAAAATTATTATTGTTGATTGCTATTATTGGGATTTCATTTACAAAGAATCATATTTGACGATTGTGAATTCTTGTTGGTATTCCGAGAGCCATACTTTCTATATTGTATTCTTGATAAGTTCTTATTGGATTGAAATTGAAAAATTGAGGTAATATTTGTGTGAATTCAAAAAGAACCTATTAGAGAGAACTACGAGCGGAAAAAGACAAGAGTAGTGAGATTACTAGAGGGTAAAAGTCATTAGTGTGATACACGAGCGTTTCATGTTTGTGTAATACATTGTTTGAGCGAAACACGTAAGGGAGTGGTGAGGAACTTGTTTTCTACTAACCTTTGTTTTGCAGAAAATATGTCTAACACAAGAGATAAGGCAATTGAAAATGAACCTTCTACATCGAATTTTGACCCAAAACTCATGATGGAGGCAATGATGAAAGAATTTTCCCGACAGTTAGGAATGGCTATGGAGTAAGTGCATGATCGCATCGATCAATTGAGTGACACTTGAGAGGAACAAACTCAAATCCCTCCGGGTGGGCGCCCAAAAGGAAAGGCCCAACAAAAGGAAGCTAGGCTAGAGGAGAAAAATTACTATGATGAAATGTTTAACGAAGAAGAGGATCGAGAAACTGGCTTTATCCCTATGACACATTTTGCAAGGGATAGAGGCGGCCGAAATTGAGAGGACAACAACCTCGATAGCATCAAAATGAAAATTCCCACATTCCAAGGCATGAGTGATCCCGAGGCATACTTAGAGTGGGAGAAGAAAATGGAATGAATATTTGATTGTCACAACTACTCGGATATCAATAAAGTTAGAATTACCGCTACAAAATTTTCAGATTATGCAGTTACTTGGTGGGATCAATTGATAACCAGCCGAATGAGGTGTAGAGAGCATCCAATAGAGACTTGGGCAGAAATGAAAGCTGTAATGAAAAAGAGGTTTGTGCCAAGCCATTACTACCGAGATCTGTTTCGAAATTTACAAAACTTGAGACAGAGAAGTAAGAGTGTGGAGGACTACTTCAAGGAGATGGAGATGTTAATGTCTAGGGCTGACATCGACGAGGATAATGAGGCAACCATGGCCCAATTTTCAGCAAGGTTAAATTGAAAAATTGCAGATTTGGTGGAGCGTCAACACTATGTGGTATTGGAAGATATGGTGCACATGGCTATCAAAATAGAGAAGCAGCTTAAGAGGAGAGGTGGCCAGCAAACAAATCCTACCACAGGATCATCATGGAAGCCCAATAATGTGAAACGCGAGAAAAAACCAACTGCTTTTAAACCAAAAACAGAAATCAAGCCAGGAGCGACTACTCAGGGATTGCAAGGTAAAACCAATCAACCTTCTACTAGTCGTAATCGAGATATTGTATGCTTTAAATGTCAAGGCAGGGGACATATTGCAAATCAATGCCCAAATCAAAGAACTATGTTATTGCTTGATAATAGAGAAGTGGAAACCGAGGAAGAAGATAGTGACAATGACTCTATGCCATCATTGGAGGAAGATAGAGAGGTTGCTATGCATGGTGAAGTGTTCGTTACTCGAAGAATATTTAGTACACAGGTAAAAGAAGAAAACAGTGAACAAAGGGAAAATCTATTTCATACTAGATGCATGGTAAATGGTAAGATCTGTTGAGTCGTGATTGATGGTGGGAGCTATACAAATGTTGCAAGTATCGCTATGGTGGAGAAATTGGGACTTACAACTTCAAAACATCCTCATCCATACCGATTGCAGTGGCTTAATGACAGCGGCGACATCAAATTAACCAAGCCAAGTATCAGTTCCGTTTACAATTGGAAAGTATGTCCATGAGATTCTATGTGATGTAGTTCATATGCAGGCGGGTCACATACTACTTGGGAGACCTTGACAGTTCGATCGGCGAGTAAAACACGATGATTTTACTAATGAGTACTCTTTTGTTCACAATCAAAAGAAAGTTACCTTGTGTCTTATGTCACCAAAACAGGTGCATGAGGATCAAATGCATTTACAGAGAGATCATGAAAACAAAAAAACAAAAGAGAGAGAAAAAAAGAAAGGAGAAGAGAGAAAAACAAACATTTTTGTAAAAAGAAGTGATGTGAGACGAGTTTGGATTCTAAAAAGCCAATGATTATACTTCGGTATAAGGAGGCACTTTTAAATACTAACGCTAATAATCTTTCTTTGCCTAGTGTTGTTTCTACTCTTTTACATGATTATCAGGATGTATTTTCCGAGGAACTTCCACAGGGATTACCACCAATTCGGGAAATTTAGCATCAAATTGACTTTGTCCCTGGCGCAACCATTCCAAACGCTCGACATACCTAAGCAATCCTGAGGAAACAAAGGAATTGCAAAGGCAAGTTAACGAGCTAATGGACAAGGGGTTCATAAGGGAAAGCATGAGTCCATGTACGATTCCAGTTATTTTAGTGCCTAAAAAGGATGGGAAGTGGCGTATGTGCATTGATTGTCCAGCGGTAAATAACATCACGGTAAAGTATCGACATCCCATTCCTAGGTTAGATGATATGTTAGATGAATTGCATGGATCTTGTGTATTTTCTAAAATTGATTTGAAGAGTGGTTATCATCAGATTAGAATGCAAGAGAGAGATGAATGGAAAACCGCTTTTAAAACAAAATATGGGTTATATGAGTGGTTAGTCTTACCTTTTGGTTTAACTAATGCTCCTAGCACGTTCATGGGATTAATGAACTATGTTTTGCGTCCCTTCATTGGGAAATTTGTAGTTGTCTACTTTGATGATATCTTGATCTACAACAAGGATTTAGTTGAGCATGCATTGCATATAAAATCTGTCCTAGATGTGCTTCGAAAAGAAAAATTGTATGCTAATATGGACAAATGCACATTTTGTATGGATCGAGTTATGTTTCTTGGTTTTGTTGTCAGTGCGCAGGGAGTACAGGTTGACGAAGAGAAGATACGTGCAATCCAAGAATGGCCAACTCCTACGAATGTCAGTCAAGTTCGTAGCTTTCATGGACTCGCAAGTTTCTATAGACGGTTTGTAAGAAACTTCAGCGAAGTCACAATACCACTCACCGAAGTAATCAAAAAGAGTGTAGGATTCAAGTGGAGTGATGCACAGGAAAAGGCGTTTAATTTGATTAAAGAAAAATTAACTAACGCTCATTTACTTGTATTGCCTAATTTCACTAAAACCTTTAAAATTGAATATGATGCTTCAGGTTTAGGCATTGGAGCTGTGTTGACGTAAGAAGGAAAGCCAGTGGCATATTTCAGTGAAAAATTGAGTGGAGCAGCTTTGAACTATCCTACCTATGACAAGTAGTTATATGCCTTCGTTCGATCATTGGAGACTTGACAACATTACCTGTGGCCTAAGGAATTTTTAATTCACACGGATCATGAATCATTGAAATATTTGTAAGGCCAACATAAGTTGAACAAGAGACATGCACGATGGATGGAGTTTATCGAGACATTTTCATATGTCATTCGCTATAAGCAAGGTAAGAAAAATGTCGTGGTCGATGCTCTTTCGCGAAGGTATGTGTTGTTAAATACTCTTGACACAAAATTACTTGGTTTTGAACAAATCAGAGAATTATATGATAATGACCATGATTTCTGTGAAGAGTTTAAAAATTGTGAAAAGAATGTTGTAGGTAAATACTTCAAGATGGATGGATTCTTATTTCGTGAGAATCGATTATATAAACCTGTATGTTCTTTACGTGAATTATTGGTTCGAGAATCACATGGAGGTGGTTTGATGGGATATTTTGGTGTTGATAAGACTTTATCTGTTATAAAAGAACATTTCTATTGGCCCCATATGAAACGAGATGTGGAAAGAATTTGTGATAGATGCATTACATGTCGTCAAGCTAAATCTCGTGTTCAACCCCATGGGTTATACACACCATTGCCTATTTCGAGTGAACCTTGGATTGACTTGTCTATGGACTTTGCATTGGGTTTACCTAGATCTAAGCATGGTCATGATTCTATATTTGTGGTCGTGGATAGGTTTTCAAAAATGGCACACTTTATCCCATGCCACAAAACTGATGATGCATCCCATGTTGCTGATTTATTCTTTAGAGACATTGTGCGTTTGCATGGCATGCCCCGAACAATTGTTTCGGATAGAGATACTAAATTCTTGAGCTATTTTTGGAAGACATTGTGGTGTAAATTAGGAACTAAACTGTTGTTTTCAACTACTTGTCATCCACAAACAGATGGTCAAACGGAAGTAGTAAATAGAACTTTATCTGCATTATTGAGAGCTATCATTAAAAAGAATATTAAGCTTTGGGAAGAATGTCTACCACATGTTGAGTTTGCTTATAATAGGTCTATTCACTCTGCTACTAAATTCTCATCTTTTGAAATTGTGTATGGCTTTAATCCTTTAACACCATTAGATTTATCACCATTACCTGTTTCCGAGTATACTAACATGCATGGCAAAAACAAAGTTAATTTGTTAAGCAGATACATGAGAAGACAAGACTCAACATTGAGAAGAGGACGGACCAATATGCCAAACATGCCAACAAGGGTCGGCGTCAAGTAATCTTCGAACCAAAGATTGGGTGTGGCTACACTTGCGTAAGGAAAGATTTCCTAATCAAAGGCGTTTGAAACTACTTCCAAGAGGAGATGGTCCATTTCAAGTGTTTGAACGCATTAACAACAATGCTTACAAATTGGATTTACCCGGTGAGTATACTGTTAGTGCAACTTTCAATGTTTCTGATCTAAGTCCGTTTGATGTAGGTGAAGATTTGAGGACAAATCTTTTTCAAGAGGAGAGGTATGATGATGACATCCTTAGCTTAAAAGCCCATGACGAAACCCAAGCGGATCCATTGCACATACCACTTGGACCCATTACGAGGACTCGGGCTAAACGCCTCAAAGAAGGACTTAACGGGATGATTCATGAATTATAGAACACGGTTGAAACAAGTACGGAGATTGTAGAGACAGGATACAACGCGAAGATCATAAACACATTGATAGCAAGTGTACCCAAAGCACCGCAATAAACTTCACTGTTGCTGAAAACTGACTTTCTTGGATTGCGGGATTCCTTCTCACAAACAGGGTTTCATGTTTTAGGTAATGGTGTTTTCCACCAATTGTTTCCTTCCCTAAAACAGGGTTCCATGTTTTGGGTAATGGTGTTTTCCACCAATTGTTTCTTTTCCCAAAACAGGGTCCCTTATTTTATGTAATGGTGTTTTTCAGTAATTGCTAGGGTTTGTTTGATTCTAGATTGTTCTCAAGCTTAGTATAAATAGGCTTCATGATGTAATGGTTTAAATAACCAATTTTCAGATTATCAATATTATTGTGAGTTTGTTTCTCTATTTGTGGTTCTTTGAAGAATTCTTAAGTGTTCTTTAGTTCTCTTTGGAGATTCATAATTGACTTATCATACAACCATTCATAGTTGTGTGTGGCGTCTTCTACCGCATCAATCGTCGATTGTACCGAGATTACCGCTACAATATAAGTGAGGGGTCGAAGTATCGTTGGTGTCCATCCTACGCAGATTTCATGGGCAAGCAATTGTACCAAAATTACCGTCTACATATAGGCGAGGGGTTAAGGTGTTGCAAGCTATCCATCCTATCAACTTGTTGGAAACGATCCGGGCGACGACCACGTCACGCAAGTGGGCCGTGGAGTCTATCAACAAGGCTGCCATAACTGAATACAATTATTGCGCCATTTACAATCAAATCAATATTTGTAAATTTTGATGGGGTTAATTGCACTTTAGATCCTTCAAGTTCTACCCGTGTTACAATTGAGCCTCCAAAATAAAAATTATTCCAATATAGACTTCAACGTACATTTAAGTAAGCGTGATATAGACTATAATTGATAATCTGACAAAGTTGTTTTTGCGAGAATGTTGAAACATATAATTTGATTATATTTGACTTATTTTTGACGTATTAAATCCATATAAATACTTCTGTTTATTGTTAAAATATAAGTATTCTCCTCCTCTCTCTCTCTCTCTCTCTCTCTTCTCTCGATCTTTTAATAAATTCAAACAAATCAAAAGGAATTCTCACTAAAAAATAAAATAAATGTTATTAATTTGTTTGTTTTTAAAATGCTATCTTATTAATTCTTTTGTTTTTAAAGTGTTATTTAAGTATGTTTTTAATCATTATTTTGATTAAATGAATTTTTTGTTTTTAATTTCTTTTGATAATTTATGTTTTATTTTACAATTTTACCTTTAAATTTAATGAAAATATTTAAAATCTCATTTTAAAATATGTTTTTCAATCATACATATGCACTAATTTGAGTTAATTAGGTTAATTAGTTAGATTAGTGATTTTATTTAAATTCATTAGTGGAGTTAAGTATTCCAACAATAAATATAAGTAGGGGTAATGATAAGTAAATACAATAAAAATTAAAATTAAAATAATCAAAAATTAGTAAATTAAATAAAAGTCTTTTTGTGAGAAATAGAGAATTTAATTTATAGAATAATATAAATTAAATACAATTAAAATCAAATAAAAGTCTTTTTGTGAGGAGAGAATTTAATTTATCATTACATACTAAATTGAACCCCAAATTAGTCTTCTAATTTCTTCCGCAAATTGAACCCCAAATTCTTCCCCAAATTAAAGAAGATTTGAGCTCAAATCAATCTCCTGAAGCTGAACCAATGTACTAATGTTGCGTTTGTATTGAAAGAATGAAATAGAGAAAATAATAGAATGATTTTAAGGTATTTCAAGTATATGTTTAGTTGTTACTGATGGTGGATGGTATAATATGATAATAAAATTATCACATATATCCATTCCATTGGAATAAATTTTATTCCACCACCTCCCATATGAAATAAAAATCAAGGGGGTGGAATAAATTTTCATTCCATTGGAATGATTTAATCCTCTAAAATAATTATCAGATACACTATTTTTCATTTCATTCCTCCTTTTATTTCATTCTCTCGATTCAAATGTAACATAAAGGTAACAAACAGAGATGCCAACTGATTCCCCCTCAAATGAATAAAAACCAAGCTGATCATATCACCAATAGTCTAAAATTAGTTTTGATTATATTAGTTTTGATGGAATAAGAAACCCAATTTGATCATTTGGGATTTCTAAAAAAACTCAATTTGCATGTGCTTCTAATCTTGGGATGGTGATGGTGGGAGAAGAGAGAAGGAAGTGGAAGATGAAATTAATGGTGATGATGAGAATGAGAGAGAAAAGGGTGAAAGATGAGAATGAGAGAGAAAAGGGTGAAAGATGAAAATGGTGGAGAGGTGAGAGAAAGGGAGTAGAAATGAGTGGTGATTGGGAGGAGAGAGAAAGAGAATAAAGGTTTTTATTTTGCTTTTAATTTGTTTTTTATATAATTTGTTTACATGCTAATTAATACGGTTAAATTGTATTTTAGATGGTCAAAACGTATTTTTGGATGGTCTTCCCGATGCACTTGACTATTTTCGACTAAAATCTTGTCGGAATATCGAAAAAGGTCCATATTGATTACTTAAACGTACTTTGGGGTATATATCAGGATGATTTATACTTTAAGGGTCTAATTATAACACAGGTGAAATTTGAAGGGTCTAAAGTGCAATTAATCAATTTTGATAGGACTAAACTCGACCTCAGTTCATAATATGTACTCCCTTCGTCCTCAAAAGGATGACTAACAGTACAAATTTTTTCAAAGGATGACTAAATATACAAAAAAATTTTATTCCCCAAAAGATGAGATAAATACATAAAGTGAAAAATAATTATGTCATTTAGTTGGGTTATTATAAAAAAAATACTCATCACTTTATATAATCTTGTGGAATTACTAAAGATAAATATAAAACTTTTTTACACTTTTTTCTCTATTTTTATATTTTTTAATATATGTGTAAATTGTACTTTGTTCATTCTTTTGGGGATAAAGGAAGTATTCCCTAATTTTAGGCCGTTGACAATTTTAGAGTAATAATTACCGTGTTAGAGTAAAATTGTTTTTAACTACGCTTTTATACTTGCTTCACGACATTTCAAACTTTCAGCGACACTTTTAGTTCTGGCAACATAATTATTGTTTTGACATTATCGATAGTCCTATTTTATAAGAAAAGTTTATAATTTGTCAAAAAAAAATTGTTTTGCAAATAAAAAATATTCATTTTTTTAGTGGTAATAGTATAAAATGACATTATATTTTCAAGTTTGTTATCATAATTTCATTAGCATGCCGCATTCTTAAACTAACAACTTATTATTTTTAAAAGTATACATAAAATAAAAGTTATTTTTAATATTCACAAATTTTATAAATAATTTTTTTTTTGGTATAACGGAGAGCTAACATTTAATTGGGCGGTGATATATGCGCACCATAAATTATTAGTTGCACACCTAAATATAACTAAATAACTAATTTATCCTTAATAAATAAAACCTTAATTTACCTATTTATCATCTTCTAATTTTATCCTTTATCCTACTATACACATAATAACTATAAAACAAAAAATAATTTAAATAAATATAATTATCTATAAATAAATAATTAATAATTTTGAATGTGCATGTATCCGTTTCTAACATTTTGTCATAAACTGTAAAAGACTTAATGGTTCACTATCATGATGATATAGAGACGTACATTGAGATAAAGGAGATTAAAAGACCGAAGGAATAAGGAAAAACTTAATGATGTTCTGTGTTCATATATAAGAATTTAGAGAGGTGGTTTTCAGTCTTCTTTTGTCATATATTGTATAAATTTCAAACATGCATGTGGGTCATCAATTTTTGCCATGCAATCGAATAGTATTGAGAATTTAGTGGGACATTGTCCTTCAAGCTTGGCGTATTCGTCGGCTGTGGGAGTGGGACCTAATGTTCCTTCCTTGTGAAAAAAAAAAGAGAAAAGAAAAAGGAGAAAAGTACTAATATCACTTTGCTATCTTCTTTTCTTCAACGATTTCTCTAGATTTCCTATTAAAAGTGTCAAATACTTGCATACAATTTCTTTTTTCCCAATCTTATGCAATGCACCTTCGGGTTTTCTTCATCAAAGCATCTACCTCTCTCTCTCTCTCTATCTCTCTCTCTCTCTCTCTCTATATATATATTAGCTTCCAAAATAAAATTATAAAGGAAAAAAGAGAAGATAAAGAAAATACAAGTGTCTTGACAAATTAACAATACTCTCAATGTTGCAAATTTAGAGATACATTTTTCTTTGTAGTTTATCCTCAAATTTTATATACATTTCTCTCTCTCTCTCTATATATACACATGATGTTTATCGGCTAATATTAGTCATTTGAAAGAAAAACGTGAAAAGGGAAGGAGTAACCTTTGGGTCAAGACTGGTTTTAAACCTTGACAATAACAAAGATTGTGTGTGTATTTAAATTGTCTTAAACTAGCAGCAACAATAATAACTTTTATTTATATTTATGGAATTAATATTTTTACAAGAGATTGATATTTTCGTAAGGTTCTCCTCACATGAATAGTAAGTGAGTTTCACTTTCATGTGAGCGAGATTTTGTGAAAATATTTTTTTTTTCTTTGTGAAAATAGTAATTTCTTATATTTATTTAAATAAGAGTAATGAGGTTTGATATTAGTACTATTATACAAGTGCCACATTTTATAGTTAAATAAAAATACCCCTTACTTTCACTATTTTATTAACACAATTCCTTCAAGAATCACTGCTAACTCTGAATAACTCCAAACAAAATAGAATTTGGAAAATAAAAACACAATACGAATGCATCCTATTTCAATGCCTTTAACTTCAATATCAATCATTGAACTTGACATGGCCCGTGAATTCTAACCCCACACGCTTCTCCAATTGTCTCCAAATGCACTCAAAATTCAACTTGACCCACTTATCTTTGCGAGTACGTTAATATTAGTACTCTTTGCGTTTTAAATTATATAATTATTATTGACTTTTAAAAAATTAATTTGAGATATTTTTAAACTTAAAATTGAGGTGACTCATTAAAAATTATGAAAAAAATTTATAATGAGTAATACTTTTTAAATAGTTTACAGTATTCATTATTGTATTGATTAATATTAAAAGAATTTATGTCAATTTTAAATTTAAAAATCTTTCAAACTGATTTTAAAAAGTCAATAATAATCAAATAATATTGAACGGATGTAGTATTATAATTATTATAATAATTGTTATTGGTGCTCCTATTTAATTTGGATTACGGTTGTTACTTGTCAGTATTAATATAACTATGTTAAACCTGTATAATCAAACAAATATGAAACTGTTTAAAAATATGTGAATGTAGCACAATGCTCTATGTTTATCAACCATATATCATCCTCAAATTAATTCTTTTGTTAAAATACTAATTCATGCTAATAAGTTTGCTTGACAATTCATTAATTTGTCACGATTGTGTGGTGATTAACATAACTAATCAAAAGAACGTTTCCATATATGACGGCGATCGGTGATAGTTTTTTTCTAAAAACGTTGCCTCGCAACTGCCTTTTTCCTTAAACTCATCACCCATATCATTTCCAGAAAATCTTTAAAAAATTCTATCTCAAATGACTAAGTTCTTAATAAAACAATACTTTTTTGACCACTTCACTACATTAGGAGTAGGGAGTCTAAAGTAGCATATACTTTAAGATAAGCTAGCTCGTAATTTCATTTTTCAGATGTTGCAGAAATTAAGTGACAAAAATTCAAACAAAATATTATCCAATGACATAAGAAAATGACATTGCAATTAAAAATGATAAGATGAACACTACTCACCCCATCCATTATTGTTACAAGTAAAATCCATCTTATCTTATTTAATACAACTCCTCAGAAAAAATAAAACTTCTCGAATTAAGAAAAACACAAAATCTACTTGGAGATCTTAATATAGGCAACATGAGAAGAATTGTCCACCTTGTTCAAAGCCCCTAGGTCAGGAGCCAACAAGCACTTTGAGGACTCTTCCCTATAGAAAAAGCCCAAGCACTTGCAGTCTGAGTCACATTTCTTCCTACAATCAACAAATGTAGTAGGCCCAGATCTATCTGTAACTCCAGTCGTAAAATGCTCAACACCCATAACTTTGTAGTAGTCCACATTAGCCCTTTTCCCACACGGTGGCAACACTGGTGGCGCACAAGTCTTGCTCCATCCTAACAGTCCATTAGGCGCCGGGCATGCCACACATTGATTATCTTCACACACTCCTAGGGATCCGCACCTTTTCGGCAATTTACATTCGCTCCTCTCGTCGCCTCTATTTCTATCCAAGAGCGTGTATGTAACCTCCCATGCAGAATAATCAACGTGTTCTTCGTACGTATATATTCTCAAGTTTCCATCCATATCAACACGGAGTATCGAATAAGTAGTATTGTATTTGGGCCTAGAGAAAAACCCAAGACCACTGGGGGTTGTCGAGTTGTTCATGGTGTACTCGAGTTGAAACTCATAAGCCCAAACTCTATCACTCTCTATAGTTGTAAAGGGGTCAATCTTGAACAATACGCTCGACAAAAAGCCTTTACCATCTCCAAACTCATCAGCATAATATAGGAAGGGATTAATAGCATTGTTGCTCTTGTAATACAAAGCCATGTGCCTTTTCTCCAATACATACGAGTAAGGCCCATCTAAGGGTTCAATATCCGACAATCGACTAACGAGCTTGTTCGGCCCATTAAGCCGCAAGGATTGGCCCACAAAAAGTGTGTCACTTGGGTGATCAAAACTTTGCCAAATAAATTTACCCTTGGAGTCATATAACACCAAGTTACCATTTGGACGTAATTCCAAACCTACCACACCTTGGTTGGCCGTGCCGGTTTGCCAAGCCACCGTGCCGTCAACGTCAGCTAGGACTAAGTTTCCGTCGGTTCCAAATGTCAACGTTGCATTTTCTCGGACCGGTTTGCCACGGTTGGCGTCCCAAACCCATCGCAATATGGATTCGGAACGACGGTGGCCCATGCGGAGTCCTAGGATGTAGGCATTAGGAGTGGCATTATAGAAACATAGGAGAAATGGAAATTTACCAATGCCAGTGGTACGATAGCTGGCGTCATATTCGGTAATGTAAAACCCAAATTCACCTTGGTTAGTGTATTTGAAAGTGGCATTAGTAGGAACAACGGATTGGGCTTGGACTAAGGCAATTGATAAAGCAAAGAGTGTAACAAAAAATGATAGTGAGAGCGAAGAAGAAGAAGAAGACATTGTTTTAGTTTATGGTGAATGGTGAGGAGATGTAAGCAAAGGTGGGATTGTATTTATAGGAAGATTTAGATGCATGCATGGCTCCATAAGGGACATATAATTAAGATGTGGGCGGCTTTCAATTTTGATGGCCTGTAAGTGTTTTAAAATTTGACTTAATTTGACCAATCCTCTTTTCGGATACTTTTCAACTTTCTATATTAGCATAAAGAATATTTCACCCTCCCTTGAGCTGCTCTTAATATTGTGGATCTGATTAGAGTGAAGTTAGCACCAACTTTACTGTACGTAATAAGTTTATATAACTTTTCATTGCATGAGTTATAAAAAATGTTACATTAATTAATGCAATAAAAAGGTTATAAAACTGCAGCATTTTCTATAATTCATATAATAAAATGTTATAAAACTTACTACGGTAAAGTTGGTGTCAACTTCACCCTAACCTATTGGCGGAACCAGAACGTTTTTAGATATGGGTCAAAATACATCAGTAAAAAAAATTATTTATTGACGCTTGAAGTGCTAGTAAAAAAAAAATTCATCAGTTATCTGATAAGTGATAGCAGTCTTAGCAGAGGCTGAAAGGAAAAAAAAATGGTTATTGGCTGAGGCGATTTTGAAAAGAAAAGAAAAAGTTTTTTTTAAACTTATTAAATAAAACGACGTCGATTGATGTAAGTTTAAAAAAAATCAATGACAAGTAATTGACTTTTATTCACAACAGAAGAAGTCAATTGTTGATGTGGATCAAACGGCCAGACTATGCCGACACAAGTTATCAAAGATCATCATCATCAGCGTTAGTAAAGTAATGTTTTGTATCTAAAAACTTTCTAAAACAGTAAGGTCATGTTTGTTTACTTCGATAACACTTGGGATTGGACTAATAATCTTTAATCACTTGTTTGTTTTTTAAATTAGACTCCAGACTATTAATCCCGGGATAACAAAATGACTTGGAAGAGGGAATTATTTAATACCATGTCTAACTAGGTATTATAATCCCTACCATTTAGGACTAAAAATTTATGGACTAAATTAGCCTTTAACTTTGTTTACATCACATAAAGTTTGTAATACATGATAAAACATTAATCATGCACTATGTATTGTATTACGTAATTTTTTTTAATACCTTTTTTTAGTGCTAATTAAATAAACTTATTAAATAATACACACATGCAGTACGTACTGCATGAGCATAACTTTTTTTAGTGCTAATTAAATAATACATACATGCAGTACGTACTGCATGTACATAATTCCTTTTTAGTATTAATTAAATAAACCAAATAAACTTATTAAATAATATATACACGCAGTACGATTTTTTTATTTTATACAATACTTTTTTTAACATGTGTACGAAACAGTTTAAGAAAGGTACGTTACATACATATATAATAATACATACAACACATTTTTTTTAATACCTTTTTTTTCATACAGTAAGTTACATACATACAACATTTTTGTGTGTGCATACAGTACGTTACATACATACATAATAATACATACATCATCCTCTCTTTTTTGCTTGCATACAATATGTATATATACGTACATAATCATACATACATCACCTTATTTTTTATTCTTTTTTTGCATACAGTACGTTACATACATAATAATATATGCACGTTATTTTTTTTTTACATTCTATACATTTATTTTTTTGTTAAATTAGTACGTACATTTACATTGATCATATTTTTCTTTTAATAGAAGTAAAAAATAATAATAATTTTTTTAATTTTTGATAAAAATAATAATAATTTTCGATTTTTGATGTATAAACAAGTTTAAAATATGTTATTATTTGTAAGGGTATAATAGTCAAAACGATATTTTTTTATCCAGTTCTTTAATTAATCCTGAGAAAAATAAACATAACATTAAATTATTTTAAGTTATCCCATGAATAATTCCGTGAAAAACAAACATGTGACTAGGACTATTTAATCCTAAGATTAATAGTATTTGGATTATAATCCCATGAATTATAATCACGGGATTATAATTCTTACAAACAAACATGGTCTAAAAGTATTAATGGTGGGCCTAGGGAGTAGTACGTCAGTTTTTTTTGGACCGCTCTATCCCACCATATTATCTATTCAATTTAGTTTACAACAAATGACAAATAATAATGATACGAACTACCCTTAAATACGGCCCCCATCAATCCCAAGCCCACCTCTCTTTAGCCCAACAAAAAAAAATTAAAAATAAAAAAAAGAAAAGGCCATGTTCTCTCTCATCACTCATCACTCAACTTCTGTTCTGCATTTTCTTGTTCCAAATAACTCTATCAATTAAGCCAGACCTGCCAAAACCAGGGTCATATGACCCTCCCCCCCGGTTTCGGCCTCTACCCTAACCGGATCCAGTATTTGTACATTTAGATTTTTGCAAGTTTCAAATACAAATGCATTAAGAATAGTTCACATTGAATAATAGTTTATTTTAAGTGTAATTTATTTATGTCACAAATACTACAGTGTTTAGGTCACAAACACAAATTTTAGACTCAAATATGTTGCATCAAAATGATGCGGTGCATTGAACAAATAGAAGTTTAGTATTACACTCCTCCCGTCCCTTAATATAAGTCGTTTTAAAATTGTGCACAAATATTAAGAAAATGATTGTATAACATTAAATATAATATCAATTGTTTATATTATCTTTGTATTGGAAAAAAAGAGTATTATTTATTAGGCAAAAAATAGTAAGATAACTAAAATTATATTTCATATTTGGGGTAATATTGAAAACTAAGTATTTAATACTTACTTGAAATTCTCAAACGTTATATATTAAGAGACAAATACTTCTCTAAAACGTACTCCCTCCGTCCCAAGATAAAATTCTTCGATTGACTTTTGTGGTCAAATTGACCATTTTTAAAATTAATAATTAAGCATATATATTTAGATTTTCAAAAAAACAAACATTGAAATTAGTACTAAATTGTATGTAGTTTATAATGTTTATAGGCTTTTTACATATGTATAAAAAAATAATAAGATATATTGATTTGAAAAATAGTCAATTTGACCATAAAAGTCAATGAATGACTTTTATCCTAGGATAGAGAAAATATTATATTAAAGGACAGAGGAAGTACCATGTTAGCTCTTAATGCTTATCCTCCTATTCCCACACCCGGGATCTCAAAATATAAAAGCACAGTGAACTATGAAGGAGTGTTAAAATTTTGAAGCATATTGGTATGTTTGGTGAAAATTTTATTTTTCTCAAAATAAATATGTTTTGAACCAAGTTTGTCCTTGGTGCCACCACTATTGAGTGTTCTTATTTTTGTGGGCCCAAGTGCAAATTAGGGTTCACATGACCTAATTGAAATAAATGTACAAATTAGGATTTATAAAAACCTAATTAAATGTACAAATTAGGGTTCATGTGACCTAATTAAATGTACAGATTAGACGAAAATAAATGTGCTAGACCCGGGGAAGTCTCCACGTGTTCCAAAGCAGAAGACTCGTGGATGCGACCCATTTTGGGAATTGATTGAGGGATTGGATTGGTGGCTAGAAGAACAGGGCAATTTGGGCATTACTTTGATGATTAAAGGGTATTTTTGTAATTTTCCCTTTAAAAACATAACTAAAGGGTATTTCGGAAATTTTCCTTAAAACATGTGCCTGACATGTGACTATTTCCCAGGAAAGCTCTATAAATAGCCCCTCTATTTTAAGAAAAGGGGATCGCTCTCAAGACATTACACTTAGACTCTTCGAAGCTCATTACACTTGGAACTCTCTCCCAATTCGAAGACTCAAGAAGGCTCTTGGAATTCCTGCTACCCTAACTCGGTTTTCGGATTCTAAGAGTTCTGCCACGTGTCATTGGAGTAATCGCCCACCTATTCTTCTCCCCTCTTCAATCAATCAATCAATTTCGTGCTTTTCGTGGATTTCTCTCCTCCTCAGCCAACACGAAACCCTATCCCTAGCGAGGCACAATTTCCTTGCCCACATTTATTTGGCGACTCTGTTGGGGAGGTGTAGAATTCGTGAAGTGTATGCCCACAACTCGAAGTGAGAGAATTACAGGAAGAGTTTCATCGACAACAAGCATCACTTCACCGAATCCGATTTCAAGGCAAACAAATCCAGTGTTCTAAAGCGCGAATCTGGATCTTGATCAACCCATCTTAGAAGACGTTTCGGAAGGAAGTCCAACATCACCTCAAATGGCCGATTAACAACAAACCAGTGCTAGACATACAAACACGGGAAGGCATGGTGAGGAAGTAACTAGAGCGCAGACAACTGCGAATGCTGTGCAGATAGAGATGCTCAAGGCATTATAGGAGGCACGAGAAGGCCAATGGATGATGATGACCATGATGCTGGAAATGCAGAGGAAGCAGGAAGAGATGGAGAATTTCCGCCAGCAGTTGATGTAAATCCCCACTTTCAGGGCTATGTTCCCAGGAAGTTCGCAGGGGGAACAAGCAGAAGTGGAGGACAACAGCAACAACAAAGAGAATCAGACTGTGCCTCCAACAACGGAGAGTCAGCCGATTCCAATCATCAACTTGGAGCCCCAAAACAGCATTGATGTGCCACAACTCAGATTAGAAGCAAGTCAGCCTCAGCCCAACATCATCCCGACCACTCTCCCAGTATTTTCACAAGTGCAGATACCGACCATCCCGAGTCACATCCAACGAACAAGCCAACAAGCATCACCGATACAAATTGTTCAGGATGCAAGTGTACACCAGCCAATTTCCCTACTATACACACCACCTATGCATCAATACATCACAACCCCTCAAAGAGTCCATACCACGAGCCAGTATGTGACGAAGGATGATATGATCGATGTGATCAATCAAACTTCGTAAGCAAACATCTCGACCTTCAACCCGACACACGTACGGAGACAACCTTACCCGGCAGGGTATATTGAGCACCTCCCGCAGTTCCCAAAGTATAACGGGGAGAAAGAGAATGCCAGGGAGCATATTGCCAAGTTCGTGGAGTCGATGTCTCCATGGTTGGGTTATGATGAGGTGAATAACCATAATCTATTGATGAAGGAATTCAACAAGACCTTGACGGATAGTGCCTTCAGCTGGTACTACAACTTGAAGAAGGGATCAGTCCATGATTGGGATGATCTGAAATTGTAATTTTTTAAGAAATTTTTCTATGTGCAGAAACAGATAACTATTGTAGAACTGATGCGATTCAAGCAGAAGCCGAATGAGGAGCTGTCAGATTATGTGGACAGATTCAGGGCCCAAGCACAGAAGTGTGCAGAGCCAATTGAGGAGAAGAACTTGGTCAACATATGCAACAATGGTGCTCTAGACTCCTTCAAGCCCCTGTGATTCATTTGTAACCCTCTCATCCTTCGCACAAGATTTGGGAGGAATCGTGACAGTGCCCATCAACCATGCGACGGTTACATGGAAGGGTAAGAGAACAACAACTGTGGCTTTGGCTGACTCTCAGTCAAAACCACAAGGGGGCAAGAGGGAGAAGAATGAATGAAATTTTGAGCAAAGTAAAGGAAAACACGGGGATAAGTATACCAGGATGCCAGAGGCTATCACATGTAGTGAGAAGGCCTTTAGAGACCTGTATGAGCAATGGATAGAACATGGAGTGGTGAGGCCTCCGAAGCCTAGATTTGTTGTGACAGAAGAAATGAAAAGAAGACCAGACTTCTGTGTATACCACCAATATGCAGGACATTCCATTATCGATTGCTATAGTCTGCGGAGGATATACCATGAAAAGTTGGCAGTAGGAGAAATCGAGCTGGAAAAAGGAAGCAGCGTGCATGACAAGCCATTGCCTAATCACAAGGGAAAAGAAACGTGCAACACTATTACTCATAGTGAGGCACCAAAAGTGGAGATGATAGAGAATGCAGAAAGGGTGGAAGAAATTATGGATGTTGATCCAGGCCTGCAGGTGACGGCGTTGATGAATGGAGTTAAATTCAGAATTTTTTTTGACCAGATAGGGTTAGCCAAGGGAGCAAGGATAGAAGCAACTAGGGCGATCATCAAAGCAGCCGAAACCCAAGAAACCTACATGACGGTAAACAAAGGATTTGTAAAGGCAGTGGAAGAGGAAGAAAGCAAGATATCTTTCTCTAAAGCTGACAGAGAGATAAGATACCCGCACAACCAACCGCTGTATGTGATGACAATAATAAATGGAATAGGGGTGCAGAGGGTGTTCATCGACAATGGAACGTCTATAAACATTATGCCCTACACTGTGTTTAAGCAGTTAGGCCTGCCAGAGAAGAGAATTGGGAAAGAACTGACAAACATCACAGGGTTCGCCAACCAAAGTGCTAGAACCCTTGGACACATCAAGGTGGACATGCAGGTTGGAAAGATTTGAGGACCTGTAATGTTTCATGTTACCGAAGTGGATGCAGTATATCATGTCTTGTTAGGAAGGGCCTGGCAAAATGACTATGGGGTGGTATCCTCAGTTTTTCATCAATGCCTGAAAGCTATCTGGAAGGGAAAAGAAGTGAAGGTATCGGCAACAAGAAATCCCTTTGGACCAGAGGAGGCACACATCGCCGAAACAACTTTCTTCGATGATGTCGCTGAAGAGGGAGAGAACCAGATTGCAAGGCCTGATTCCCTAAGACTAGCAAGCTGGGAAGAAGTACAGGAAGATAAGTTCGTGCCTATAAGAAAAGAAAAGAAGAAGATTTCGGAACAAGGAGAATGTTCCAAAAATAAGAAGTCGGTGGTAATAGACCTGGAGAAAGGAGAAAAGAAAAGGCCAGCAGATCCTGAAGATGCCAAAAACATAATAAATGCCAAACGGACAGTTCAATCAGATGATGGCCAAAGAACGAAATGGGAGAGGGTTGTTAAACCCGACGAAAAGGTAGTGTTTCGCTTATGGCAGTACGAGGGGGAAGAGTCCAAGGTAGAGTGCAAACCCAACAGCTCAGGAGGTGTCCCCCGCTCCAGCAGTAATGAAGAAGAAGAAAGTGTGCAACAAAAGGTAGAACCAGCTCCAGAATGCTTTGAGGATAGGCCGAAACCTCAACAAAATGAATTAGAAGAAGTTGATTTGGCAACAGATGGAGGAATGTCAAGACCGACTTATGTTAACAAAGAGCTGGATGCTGATCAGAATGAGGAGCTCGTGAAATTACTGCGAGAGTATAGGGATGTCTTTGCTTGGAACTATGATGAGATGCCCGGGATTGGCAAAGAGTTGGTAGAGCACAATCTGAATGTAAGCCCGAGAATAAAACTAGTGAAGCAAGCTCCTCGCAACTATGCACCCAAAGTTGAAACCCAAATCAAGGAGGAAATCAAGAAGTTGCTGGAGGTAGGGTTCATCAAGCCAATCCAACATCCAATATGGTTGTCCAGCATTGTACCAGTAAAGAAATCAAATGGTCAGTTATGAATATGCGTGGATTTCAGAGACTTGAATAAGGCATGCCCGAAAGACATGTACCCATTACCCAATATAGACACTTTGGTAGATGCAACGGCTAATCACGAGATGATGTCATTCATGGATGGGTTTGTGGGTTACAATCAGGTAAAGATGTCGGTAGAAGATGCAGAGTTAACGGCCTTTCGTACTCCGTTTGGAAATTTCTACTATGTAGTAATGCCCTTCGGGTTGAAGAATGCGGGGGCAACTTATCAAATGGCAATGCATGCTATATTTCATGACATGATTCATGATATAGTAGAAGACTATGTGGATGACATAGTAGTGAAATCCAAGAAGGCGACAACTCATGCGGAGGACCTGAGGAAAGTGTTTGAGCGATGCCGAAAATATAATTTGAAGATGAATCTGAAGAAGTGTGCCTTTGGAATGACGGCTGAAAATTTTTTGGGCTTCTTGGTGCATAACAGAGGTTTGGAGGTAGACCTAAGCAAGGCAAAAGCAGTTATGGAGATGCCCCATGTTGGTGGTTTTCACAACCTATAAACTCGCGTAAGTATACGCGGTCTAACAAGTAGTATAGATAAAGTCGAGTGTCGAACTCACGAAGACAAAGTACTAGGTAGTAGCTCAAGTATTAAAATGTGCCTCAACGATCTTATTTAAACAAGTGAATAAGAGTTGTGTGTTGTAATCAATTAGGTAAAAACAGTTAAATAAGAAAGCGAGTTGTATCAAAGATGACAAGCTAGGATTACAACTCTCCTAATGCCTCACATAATATTCTTAACTCTCCATTTAACTAACAAATCACAACAATGGTTAACCGAGAACACAAGGTACACATAAGCCTCTTCCGATGGTCAAATGCATATCCCTTAGCTAGATAAATCACAATATTCCTATGGTGAAAATAACTAGACTAAGGGTCATTAATAATAATCTCAACGGTTACACAAGGAAAATAGACATATTCTTATTCTATCATGCAATTTGTGCATTCATTCCCTTGGGCAATGGTCATAACAAGTGTTGTTGTACTCAAGGAAAGGTATAACATCAATTTTCCAATATCAGTTAATACCTAAATCAATTCCTATCTCAAACAATTGATAAATAAATATGAAATACAACAATCCATTCAGAACATGATTTATTATATAAATAGGAGAGAAATTCATATTAAGCTAATCATTAGGTTTCATTGCAATCCTAAAAATGTATTTAGTTCATAACTATAGAACTAATTAATACAGTCATGCTGTTCAACATAATCAAAATTACACGAATGGATGACAGAAATTGAAGAGAGAAAATTCTTGTGCGGAAGTGTTCTTGTTTCAGCTGCTCTCCTTGTGTAGTTGCCTCCTTTTTTCTCTCTAAGTTGCTAGCTTGTTTCTCAGTTCAGATATGGTTATTAATGAGCGGCAGCTAGGTCAAATAAGGAAAGCCAGATGGCTGGGAACCGGAGCTCGCGCTGCGGCGCGGGCCTTGCGCCTTGCATTGGTGCTGCGGCATGAGCTCCGTGTCCTGGCCAAGGTGGGCTCGCTGCAGCGCCAAACCATGAAGGAATGGTGCCGCTGCAGCGTGAATGTAAGGTGAGCTGGCGCTGCAGCGTGAGTCCTAGGCCAGGCCTTGGCGCTGCGGCGCGGGCTCCGTATTTTTGCCAGCTAAGGGTCTTTTTTGCCCCTATTTGCTTCAAATGAACCTGAAAAGCAATAAATCATAAGATAACAGATAAAACATAAATTTGTGCTAGAAGATAATACAATCAAGCAATTTCTTAAGTGATTAGGAACCCGATTCGCAGGTGTGAATCCCGCTCATCACCCCCACCAAAAATGCAAAAATAGTTGAAGAGCTTTCTAGGGAAAGTTTCTTACATGAGAAGATTTATGCCAGCATTAGCAGAAGTCACAGAACCTTTTGGCAAATTACTAAAAGGAAAGGCAGAATGGGACTGGGGGCAAGACCAACAACAGGCCTTCGAGAAGGTAAAAGGCATTTTGGCTTCAGCACAAACGATGGTAGTACCACAAAGAGGAATACCGTTGCAGTTGTACATCACATCTACCATAAAGTCTGTAGGAGGATTGATCACACAAGAAGTAGATGGAGAAGAAAAGCCTGTGTACTACATCAGCCAGATAATCAGAGGACCGGAAACCCGGTATTCGCAGGTGGAGAGACATTGCCTTGCATTGGTGTTCTTAGCGCAGAAAATGCGACATTATTTTCTGGCGCATGAAGTGAAGCTTGCAACAAGAACTGACCCGATCAGAGACCTGCTGACTAGGCCAGCATTGGTAGGAAGACCTGCAAGATGGATGATGATACTTTCAGAATATGACATCCAATGTGTAACACCAAAGGCAATCAAATGTCAGGCTTTGGCAGACCTACTGGTTCAATTTCCAAATGGAGAATACGAACCGCCCTCTGAGGATCTTCCAGGGGGAGAAGTAGAAGAAATTGACATAGTAGATGAAGATGCAGAATGGTGGAATTTAGCCTTTGACGGGTCATCTACCGAAAGGAAAGATGGAGAACGCGTGGTGTTAACCACAAAAGAAGGAAGGGAAGTAGCATTATCATACAAGTTAGACTGCCCCTGCACGAACAATGAAGCAAAATATGAGGCGTTCATATTGGGATTATTAGCGGCTCGAGAGTTGGGAGCTAAACGCCTTAAAGTAAGGGGAGATTCAAACTTGATCGTGCAACAAATAAGAGGGCAATTCGCAGTGAAGGAGCCTATATTGGCACCGTATCGAACTGTAGCACAAAAAGTGATGGAGGACTTCAGGAAGGTGGTTATTGAGTACGTGCCAAGAGGACAAAATAAATAACCTAATGCATAGCTACAGTAGCATCTAGAGTATATGTCCAAGGAGAAGATCTAGATGTGAAAGTAATGAAGAGAACCGTCCCAACCACGGTGCTAGATTTGTTCCCCAAGGACATGATAGATGATTGGAGACATAGCATCTCCCATCAATTACAAACGAAGGAGGGGATGCTTGGGGAGGCTTGAAGCACAGAGAGTTTTGCATCAGGTACATGCAAAAAATTGTGGATTGGCAGATATCGGATTGTATAGGAGGTTACAACGCCAAGGGTATTATTGGCCTGAAATGAAGAAGGAAGCAGATGCACTTCAACGACAATGTGTTTCATGCCAAGAATACCCTGAGGAGGAGGAATGCGCCTTCATTGATGATGTAGCGGATTGGCGAATCCCTTATGTAGAGTTTTTACAAAGCGGCAATCTGCTCGTCGAAAAGAAGGACGCAATCTTAATAAAGAGGAAGTCATAACGATTCTTCAAGGGAGTCTTGTACAATAAAAAAACATATGGGGTATTAACACGATGCTTGGGGAGGCTTGAAGCACAGAGAGTTTTGTATCAGGTACATGCCATCATCAAGGGAGTCTTGTACAATAAAAAACAGATGGGGTATTGACACGATGCTTGGGGAGGCTTGAAGCACAGAGAGTTTTGCATCAGGTACACTACAAGAAAATAGGGCTATGGCGACGGTATGGGCCCGTCGGCATAGAACTAAAAACCGTCGCCATAGGATATGCCGACGGTACCCCACCGTAGCCGATAGTGTCGCGGCCATAGACCTATGCCGACGTTATGATACCCATATGCCGACGGTTCTACCGTCGCCATACAGTTTTTCCCGCAAAGCGTTAGAGTCCAAATAGCGACGGTCTCGTTACCAATACCGACGGATCCCCACTGTCGGCATAGAGATAATAACATCGAGTGCTTATAACACTATAACGACGGTGCTACCGTCGGCGTAGATATAATAACACCTATTGTTTATAAACCTATGTCGACCACATTACCGTCGGCATAGACCTTTTTTTATTATTATTTTTCCTATTTGCCAGGTAACTATAATATAGATCTGTTTATTTAAGACCACATACATTAAACTTAAAAGTCAACTAATTTCAAATATTAATTATAAGAAATATTACATCATTCACATCACAATACACTAGTTGAATAATTCATCATAATCCCCACCAACTTATGTATAGATAGTTCATACATCACATAAATAGAACAACAGCCAGACCTGTTCTTGTTCGGAGTATAGAACAAATCCAAGTGCTCAAACAGCAGTCCGCCTAACAACATCTCTCACATCTGATACAACAAAGTGTAGCAGCTAGCGGATGGCCTTGTTATTTGATGTTCCACTGTATACCAATGCCAATGCATACATACCATCATAACGTATTATAGCGTCTTGATCCCGAGTCATCTGCTCAATTAGTGTATCTGCTTCTTCTCTTCCATAGACTGTGAGGGTTATCCCTAAAGCTACCCCCCCTACAAAATGATATTACAACATTAAAACTAAAAGCAAGGAAAATTGTATTCAGTAAAAGAACTATCCAGCACCTGGATCACAAGTAATATTTACCTAATGATCTTCTCGTGCTGAGTCTCATGTGCATAAGCCAGCATTTCACATGCCTTCTCATTTGTAGTTCCAACCATCAATAAACCCATATTGATGCCAGTCCTGACAATATATTTCAAGTAAATGCGTTAAGTTATAAAGCAAATATGATCACAACGCAATAATGGATAACCTTATGCAAATGCAGTTTATAGTTACCAGATTCTCTCTCAGAAATGTATCCACAGTTGTTCCAGCATGTATAATTGCATTAGCAGATATTGTCGCACTATGACAGACACTGTTTTTCATCTCAACCGAATGCTTTATTGTCTTTAGAATAAGAAGATCAGACCTATATGCAATTTCAGAACATCAGACCGTAAACAACTTTCTGGTACTTGCTATAAAATTATCACACAAAGGAAAACAAAAGGAAAGAACTAGTATGGATTTAATTCTAATAAAATCAAGGAATCATAAATAACTAAAGTGCCTCACTTGTTATGACTGTATAAGAACTGCAGAGTTAATTGTATTGAAGTCTCTCCAGACAAAATTCCTTTTAAGTTTTGTCAACCGCTCAGCATATGTTACCTCCTTTGGATCTGCAATTGGCACGCTCTCAGGAAGAGCTTGAGTTCCATCTGTCATCTGAACATCCTCAGATGCAGAGGCAGTTGCATTTTAAACAGATTCTAGCTCAGCAGATACTGGTTGCACAGGTTCTGTACGTAGGGATTTGGGTTTTGAGAGCTGATCTCTCACATTCAATAGAAAAGCTTGGTGTTCATTCTATATTAGATCAAAAGCTATTTGAAACGCCAGTAAAACATCATCCTTATTTTCAGATCTTAAAAGGTTTTCCAATATTCCAGCAACACCCACGGGCTCATCCAAAAACATTAGGCATTGACAAATACTCAAGTAATCCGGAGATGGCAACTTTTGAAATACTTGAACAAGAAGACTAAGCACTTAAACAAAATTAGCAGAATATTAGGTACATATATTAGAATCATCAGTGCAGAATATCTATCTAACAGGACATTACCCGAACATCTATTTGCAGCAATAAAGCAAGTACATTAATAAGAAAAGCAAATTAAATATATAACGGATTACTACATACAGATTATAAATTCGAAAAGTTCAAATTTTCATCATCAAATTAAAAGATTATATCACACCAACAAACTCCAGGAAAATCAACCCATACATGTACCTGTTGTCATAAATTGTATTTATAAAAGTCTTTCTCTATCCCCTACATTTTAGCCAACTATCCAGCACAACAGTCACTTCTTCATTTCTATAAAAGCCTTTCTCTATGGTTTTGTGTCCTACGTCATTTCCAGTCACTTCTACATTTCTCCTCTTCCTTTGTTCTCACTAGCATTTTCACTTTTATAATCAATTATACACTTAACAAGAAACTTGAATATGAAAGCACCCTTGTAGGGAAATTTTATTATATTACACAACTTATGGCCTTAACACAAAAGTGATCACTATAAAGTGAATAGCAGAGAAACACATAAGACTTGAATTTAGCAACAAAAAATAAAGAACTTGATCTCACAAAATGAAAAATGAAATAGTAATAATTCATGGTACTTATAGTGACACTAGTATATACCTAAAAAAAAATTCTACATTTGCTAAAAAAGAAAACATTATCTTTACCTCACGTCTATATTCTCTGCGGTTGACAAATGAATGAGAAACATTACTGCAATATGACAGTGTTGCATGAACATTGTCACTCTTTGTAATTGCTTCTTCAAGCTTATCCAATCTTCGGCATTCAATAGCTATTCCTATAGCTTGTTGATATCTTCCATCCAAAATATACCTATAAAAAGTAATTCGTAAGATGGAGGAAAACTAGGAACTAGATGAGAGGTAAGAGGCTTCTTACTGATAAGCATCCTCTCCACGATCGCCTCCAACCTAAGATCAACGTTTGCCGCATCATCATTAGACTCTGTAACTCGACTCGACTCAACAATGCATTTTATCCCAAAATAGTTAGGATAAGCTGAAAATGATACCATGTGTAAGAGAAAAAAGGAATAATATAAAGCCAAATAAAGTCTAAGAAAAGGAAAGAAAAAAAAATTAAACTAAAAGTATAGATGTGGGAGGTAATAAATTGAACATAACCAGCATAGAAAAATACATACACACACATATATTGATAAAATCCTAAAAAGAAAATAAAGAAGAAAGGAGACAGACGATATAGAGGAAAAAAGATAATAATTAATAAATTAAAAAAGTAAGAGATTTATAACATAAAAATAATAATAGTAAAAGTAACAAATAACACAAAAACACAACTACAAGGAAAAACTATGAAAAAATATAACACAGGACCAAACATTTGAGATTTACAACAAATTAAAAATGCTAAGAAAAACTTATTGGTAGCCATATTGTTATGAGAATTCACCTCCACTTTGATACTCTGCATTAAAATGTAAATAGCTAAGTAATGTGTATGACTGTCATATCCGTTAAGTGGTTAGCAAATAGATATCATAAAAGAGCAGACGTCAACATTCAAATACAAAATATTAAATCAATGTTGCAATTTTGGTTACTTCTTCTCATTCACTAACTCTATCCTAATGAACCAATTTTAATATAGAGCACGTAAGAGAGAATCTTTGCAAGAACTTAGAATTAGTGTCAAATAGTGAAATAGAATACCTTGATTAAGTATAATGTAAAATTGAGCAAAGACCAATATTATTGTACTGAAGAACTAGTGCAAAAAAATGATATGTAGTTATGTACCAATCCCAATCCTGAATGTTGTTAGTATTCTTACAAATGTGAGTGAGACGATATATCAAACACCTTGCAAGCATTGTGATTGCTGGTCAGTTTATATAGTGAAACAACTAATAATTTCAGTAACTCTACTACTCGTACAATTTACAAATTAGCTCTCGAGCAATTTTTTCACAATACTTTTAATGATAATAACTACTAGTTTGAACATGCTAACCCGGTGTTTCAAAAGAGAGAATGCCAGAACACCATCCGGTGGAGTGGCTTCAATTTTGGCTGAGAAATATCCTGCAATGGGAATGAAAAGCGTACAAAGGAACAATAAATAGGTACTTCAATTTGAAAAAAAAAGGAGTAATGGAACGAAATTAGAAAAGAAGAACCTTCCATGAGTGTCGCCTGTCTTCTCAGAATTGCATATTTACAAAATCTTTACAATTGATTTGCACAAATCTTTTGAGGGACCGCTAAATAATTGTATTTGGAGAGAAAATACGGGGGAGACGACTGAGTTGGAGAGCTAATAGAGGGTAGGCGACTGAGTTGGAGAGAAATTAGAGGGGAGACGACTAGGAGGGGAGGCGCAAGTGAGGGGAGGTGCTGCTAAGAGGAGGCGCCGCTGAGAGGAGGGACGATTGAAGGAGATAGGGCGCGATTGAGGGAGATAGGGCACGATTAAGGAACGATTAATTAGGCGCGATTGAGAGAGATAGGGCTCTTCTGAATGTATTTACCAATCTGAGGGAGTGAAAATTAAGGAAGAGGGCGGGCGTGAAAAGAATGGAGGGACATTTTCGCGGATAATTTCATTTTGGCTTATACTCCTACAGCGATGGTAAATCAGATCCTATAGCGACGTTGTTACCGTCGCCATATATTTTCAACATTAATAAATTGGCGCCAGAATTCTCGCCTACTCTATACTGATCGGGTTTAAATACCCGTCGGCTTATACCTCTATAGCGATAGTATTTTAGCACCTATAACGACGGTACTACGGTCGCCTTAATTTTTTGTAACCATTAAATTAGTGTTAGCCTTCCTGGTTAATTTATACTGACGGGATACAAATATCCGTCGGCTTATGAGTCATATGGCGACGGGTTCTAGCACTGGTCGCCATATCTCATCGCCGTATCTCCTTTTTCTTGTAGTGGTACATGCAACAAATTGTGGATTGGTGATGAGTGGGTTTTATACCTACGAATCAGGTATTGTTAGGCTTAATTATTGTGGTCTTTAAGTGTTTTTAGTATTATTTTACTTGTTTTTGTGTTTATTTATTGTAGGTTGGAGCTGGAGGGGCGAAAGGGTAAATTTGGAGCTCAAAATAGACCTAGTGGCATTTTTGTAAATTCTTGGGCCAGGCATAGCGCCAGCAGCGCTAGGGCTAGCGCTAGCAGCGCTAGTTCACGATTTTGTACTATTTGTCCAGCTGAAGGAGGAAAAAGAAATCAATTCTGAAGAGGATTCTAGTCCATATTGATCAGATAGTGAGAAGGAAACCCTGAGAATAAAAACTTGGAGACTTTTAGTAATATTATTATGTATTCTACTTTTCGAGAGAGAGAGTTTTGATGGTGGATTATTATTGTTCAAGTGCAGGATATTGATGTGGGTTGAACTTTACTTTGGAATTTATTCTTCAATTGGGTTTGATCAATCTAATTCTTCTTATTTCAATTGATTGTTTATTTCTCCATGTTTAATTTTAATCCCATAATGGCTTTTGGTTCAGACATGAACTAATCTCCATTATGGGATTCTAACGGATTTTAATATGTAGTTTAATTACAGTCTTGATTGTTAGCTTGTTTTATATATCATAAGGAATCTCTATCATGATTGTTTTGCATGTATGAATGCTTGATCACCATTCGACTTTAGTACTTGTATGGAATTGAAAAATAACATATAAGTATGGATTGTAATCATGATAGCTTGCGAATATGAGGCTTAATTGGATAGCTTAATATTGTGTGAGTCAGATAGAAATATACTGTTTCACCGTAAGAGTCAAAATAAGGACTTGTGCTTAAAATCAATATAATTGCAATTTCACATAGAAATATAGTGATTTTGGTTATAGTGGTGATTACATGGTGTCTATTGAGTATGGATATTATGTGAGTAGGACATAATGCATTGACAAATGGTTATGTCTATTTTAGTGTCCTTGGCTACTTTTCTGTGATATGTGAACTTACTAGCACGATAGTGGTAATTAGATGAACTATTAAATGAAGTTAGGATCCCATTAACTCCAAGCTTGATATATTTCGTTAGTATTTGCATAGTTAGTTATTAATTGAAATAGAAATAATTTTGTCACCAAAAGTAAGTCAATAGTTTAGGCAAATAAGTATAGTGATAGAACTGATGCGTAGTGAATTAATTTAATCCTGTCTCTGTGGGACGATACTCTACTTCCTCTGTATTACTTGTTGACCACGTATACTTGCGTGAGTTAGAGCTCTTTTATTAAAGACTTAAAAAGAGGCAACAAGTTTTTGGCGCCGTTGCCGGGGACAGGCGTTAAATTTTTATTATTATCATCAGTTTTAAGCTATATTGTTTGACTTAGACAAATCTAATCTTTTCTCATTTCTATTTTTATTTTTGTTTTGGTTTCAGGTACTTGTAGAATTTTTATGCACACACGATCATCCAACTCAGAATTAACACCAGCTCAGGATAATATTGACGGAAGAGGTTGGAAAGCAAGAGTGCGTAGGAATTTACAAGCACAGTTAGAAAGAACTATTCCGAAGATGGCGGAGGAACAGAGAATCGAGCAAAGAGAGGAACATAAAGCTTTGGGGGACTATTCCATGCCAAACATCACTGGATTGCAGTCTAGCATAGTAAGACCGACAATAGCAGCAAATACCTTTGAGATTAAACCAGGAACCATTCAAATGGTGCAGAATTCGGTCCAGTTTGGGGGGGCTGCTACAGACGATCCTAATGAGCATCTTTTGAGTTTCATTGAAATTTGTGATACATTCAGATACAACGGGGTGACGGAGGATGCCATTCGACTAAGACTGTTTCCATTTTCATTAAGGGATAGAGCAAGAAGTTGGCTCCATTCTTTGCCTGCAGGATCAATTACTACATGGGAGGACCTAGCACAAAAATTTCTAGCCAAGTTTTTCCCAATGGCTAAAACTGCAAAACTAAGGACAGCAATTTCTCAATTTGAGTAACAACAGGGTGAGTCCTTATACGAGGCTTGGGATAGGTACAAGGAGATGCTAAGGAAGTGTCCACATCATGGGATGCTAGATTGGATGGTGATCAACACATTTTATAATGGATTGGGATGGCAGTCTAGGCAGATGGTAGATGCAGCTGCGGGTGGAGCTTTAGGGGCAAAGAACTATGACGAGGCTTATAACCTTATTGAGACTATGGCAGCAAATGATTTTCAAAATCCTACAGCCAGAACGTCACAGCCTAGAGTTGCAGGTTTGTTGGAAGTGGATGCTATTACCCAGTTGTCAGCACAGATGGCGGCTATGGCAAAGAAAATAGATTCGTTGTCGGAAAGCAAAGCCAAGTCAGTTGCCTTCGTATGTGAGATTTGCGCGGGGTCGCACTCAACAGATCAATGTGCTATCAACTCGGAGTCGGTGCAGTATGTGAACACTTATAAGAAAGACCAAGGTCAGTTTCAGAACGCATACCACCCCAACAACCGCAATCATCCAAACTTTAGCTGGTCAAACAACCAAGGAAGTCAACAGCAGCAGTTTCAACCAGCGCAGCAACAGTATGCTCCAAGACCACCTTTTCCACCGGGATATTCTCAACAACAACATCCTACTCCATATGCACCTCCGCAGGAAAAGAAATCAAAAATGGAGGAGATGATGTTAAAGTACATGGCAAATACAGAGGTGATGATCAAAAGCCAGGCAGTGGCTATTAAAAATCTGGAAGCTCAGATGGGGCAAATGGCGACTATGCTTAACAGCAGACCCCAGGGTTCATTGCCAAGTACCACAGAGGCAAATCCACAGAGAGAAGGTAAGGAACAGTGTCAGGCCATTACACTCAGATCGGGAAAGCAATATTCAGGAAATGCACCAGAAACAGCAGCACCGAGTTTACAAGGGGATGACACTGGGGTAGAAACTGAGTTAGAAAGTGAAGCTGAACAGAAAGAGAAGAAGGATGAGTCCGAGTCGCAACAAGTAGAGAAGGAGAAAGCTAGTTCAGATGGGAAGCCCGTGAATACAGTACCGCAAGTTCACCCTCGAGTTCCATATCCGCAAAGATTGAATAAACAGAGGGATGATAAACAGTTCAGAAAGTTTTTGGAGGTTTTTAAGAAACTGCAGATCAACATACCTTTCGCGGAGGCATTGGAACAAATGCCAAGTTATGCAAAGTTTATGAAGGGTATACTGTCAAGGAAGAGAAGGTTAGACGAGTTTGAGACAATGGCCTTGACAGAGGAATGCAGTGCAGTGCTTCAACGTAAATTACCTCCAAAGCTGAAAGATCCGGGCAGTTTCACAATTTCATGCACGATCGGAAAGATGAGCTTCGATAAATGTTTGTGTGATCTTGGGGCAAGTATCAACCTGATGTCGTTGTCAGTATTCAGTCAGTTGGGATTGCCGGAACCAAGACCAACAAATATATCTCTGCAGTTAGCCGATAGATCTATCACATATCCACGGGGGATAGTGGAAGACGTACTGGTGAAAGTGAACAAATTTATCTTTCCGGTGGACTTCATCATTCTGGATTATGAAGAGGACAAAAATATACCAATCATACTAGGGAGACCATTCCTGGCCACTGGGAGGACTTTGATAGACGTGCAGAAAGGGGAGCTTACAATGCGTGTACATGACCAGGAGGTGACGTTTAACGTTTTCAAAGCAATGAAGCTTCCAACCGATGAAGAAGAATGCTTCAGAATAGATTTGGTGGATATTATAGTGCATGATGAAGTTGGAAGTTTGTTGGGATATGAACCACTGCAGCGAGTGATTGCTGAAAATTCAGATTTGGAGGATGAAGAATGTGCTGAACTTGTGCAATATCTGAATACCACCCCCAAATTCGGAAAATTCAGAACACCTATCGAGCCACTTACGAAAGCGGGAGAGACATCAGTAAAGTTAAAACCATCTCTTGAGATGCCTCCTGAACTTGAACTTAAACCACTTCCAGAACATCTCAGGTACGCATTTTTAAATAAAGATTCAAATCTACCTGTGATTATTTCTTCTGCACTAACATCTTTTCAGGAGGAAAAACTGCTACGAGTGCTTAGAGAGTTTAAATCAGCTATTGGATGGACCATAGCCGATATCAAGGGGATAAGCCTGTCTTTTTGCATGCATAAGATCTTATTGGAAGATGGTAGCAAGCCGACAGTTGAACAACAAAGAAGGCTCAATCCTATAATGAAAGAAGTGGTTAAGAAGGAGATACTGAAATGGCTGGATGCGGGAATAATCTACCCTATCTCGGATAGTGCATGGGTGAGCCCTGTGCAGTGCGTACCAAAGAAGGGTGGAATGACCGTGGTCACCAATGAGAATAACGAGCTGATCCCAACGCGAACCGTAACAGGGTGGAGAATTTGCATGGACTACCGCAAGCTTAACAAAGCTACAAGGAAGGACCATTTTCCACTTCCGTTTATCGATCAGATGTTGGACCGACTAGCGGGTCATGAGTACTATTGCCTTCTGGATGGGTATTCAGGCTACAATCAGATTACGATAGCTCCAGAAGACCAGGAAAAGACTACGTTTACATGTCTTTACGGCACTTTTGCCTTTAGAAGAATGTCTTTCGGGTTGTGCAATGCTCCAGCCACTTTTCAGAGATGTATGACAGCGATTTTTTCAGACACGGTCGAACAGAATGTTGAGGTATTTATGGATGACTTTTCGGTATTTGGTGCTTCTTTCGATCTATGTCTTGAAAATTTGGTAATGGTTTTAAAGAGATGTGTTGAAACAAATTTAGTATTGAATTGGGAGAAGTGCAATTTTATGGTACAAGAAGGAGTCATACTGGGACACAAAGTGTTGAAGAAAGGCATTGAGGTGGACAGGGCAAAGCTGGAAACGATTGAGAATTTACCTCCACCCACGTCAGTAAGAGGTGTCCGCAGTTTTCTACCGTAGATTCATCAAGGACTTCTCCAAGATAACTAAACCATTGTGCAGTTTATTGGAGAAGGATGCACAGTTTAATTTTGATGAGGCTTGCATGACGGCATTTGAGCATTTAAAGAATAAGTTAACATCAGCACCAGTTATCACAGCACCAGATTGGGCGTTGTCGTTTGAGCTGATGTGTGATGCCAGTGATTACGCAGTGGGGGCTGTTTTGGGGCAACGGAAGGAGAAGATGTTTCATGTGATATACTATGTCAGCAAGACCCTTACTGATGCACAGTTAAACTACACCACCACAGAGAAAGAGTTATTGGCAGTGGTGTATGCCTTTGATAAATTTAGGGCATATCTGATAGGCACAAAGGTAATAGTGTATACGGATCACTCGACAATTCGACACTTAGTGGCGAAGAAGGATGCAAAGCCCAGGTTGATCAGGTGGATATTGTTGTTGCAAGAATTTGATTTGGAGATCAAGGATAGGAAGGGTACCGAAAACCAAGTAGCAGACTACTTATCTCGACTAGAGTAGCCAGAAAGGGAGATCGAAGACAAAGTTGAAATCAATGAATCTTTTCCGGATGAGCAGTTGTTTGTGGTGCAAGGGGGAGTGCCATGGTTTGCGGATTACGCAAATTATTTGGTGAGTAAGATGTTACCTTCTGACTTGGTGGGGCACCAAAAGAAAAAGTTCTTGCACGATGTTAAATGGTATATATGGGATGAGCCGTATTTGTTTAAACAATGTGCGGATCAAATGATAAGAAGGTGTATCCCATATAGTGAGACTGAAGGGATTTTACATGATTGCCATTCTTCTGTGTATGGAGGACATTATGGCGGAGAGAGAATAGCGGCTAGAGTACTTCAAGCAGGATTCTACTGGCCGGCAATCTTTAAATATGCATACAGTTTTGTTCAGCGGTGTGATAGATGTCAGAGAGTAGGTAATATTTCAAAGAGGAATGAAATGCCTTTGAATACAATCCTTGAAGTAGAAGTTTTCGACGTGTGGGGGATTGATTTCATGGGACCTTTTGTATCTTCGTGCGGTAATCTCTACATCTTATTAGCAGTCGACTATGTGTCTAAATGGGTAGAAGTGACAACACTTCCGACAAATGATGCCAAGGTAGTCCTAAAGTTTTTGCATCGCAGTATTTTCACGAGATTTGGGACTCCTAGGGCTATTATCAGTGATGAAGGTAGTCATTTCTGCAACAGGCAGTTCACAGCGTTGCTGGCTAAGTATGGGGTAAATCATCGTATTGCTACAGCTTATCACCCCCAGACAAACGGCCAAGCGGAAGTATCCAATCGAGAGGTAAAAAGAATCCTCGAAAAAATTGTGAATTCGACGAGGAAGGATTGGTCCTTAAAGCTAGATGACGTTGTGTGGGCATACAGGACTGCGTACAAAACTCCGTTGGGTATGTCACCGTTTCAGCTGGTATATGGAAAAGCTTGTCATCTTCCGATGGAGCTTGAACACAAAGCATATTGGGTAATTCGGAAGTTGAATTTTGATTCGACAGCTGCAGGGGAGAAGCGTTTACTACAAATCAATGAGTTGGACGAATTTCGACTACGGGCTTATGAAACTCGAAGCTGTATAAGGAGAAGGTGAAGAAATGGCATGATCGTAAGATCATTGAGAGAACATTTGAACCGGGACAAAGGGTTTTACTTTTCAACTCCAGACTTAAACTTTTTCCCGGGAAGCTGAAATCGAGATGGTCAGGCCCATTCACAGTGAAGACGGTTTTTCCACATGGCGCGATTGAAGTATACGACAAATTTCTGGGTCAATCGTTCAAGGTGAATGGACAGAGGCTGAAGCATTACTTTGGGGATGAGGTGGATAGACAGAAAGTCACCGTAATCCTTTCTGTGACATGAGAATCAAAGACAGTCAAGCTAATTGACTATAACTTAGCGCTATCTGGGAGGCAACCCAGCATTTTAATCTTTTATTCATCTTTTGTTTCGTAATTTATTTTACTTAAAAAAAAAAAGGGTTTCTGTAACTAATTTTGGACTTGGGTTGATGTGTGTGCAGGTGGAAACTTGAAATTGGCCAAAATTTGACTAAGCGTGCCTAACAGCGCTGGCAGCGCCTTACCAAGCGCTTGAAGCGCTACATCATGCGGCAGTCACTGCCATTCAGCGCTAATAGTGCCCAACTCCCCTCACACTTAGCACCTGCAGCGCTCCAGTCAACATACACAATCTGCATATCAGCGCTAACAACGCCCACCCTAGCGCCAGCAGCGCTAGGCTCAAGTCAAGCAAACTACATCACAGCGCCTACAACGCTCGGGTCATAGTGTCAACAGCGCCAGCAGCGCTTGAACCCAAGCCATGGCTTCTATATATAGGCGCTGCTAGCGCTCGGCCCCTCATCACTCACAGCGCCTACAGCGCTCGGCAGGTAAAAAAAAAAGGGTAAACCCTAAATAGGGCTAAAGAGGCTTCACCCACAAAAATAAAAATTCAATTGTCTAGTTTTTCCTTCTTCTAGCCGACTGTGTTTCCCTTTTCCTTTTTCTATTGTGATTCACCCAACCCATCTCTCCTATTCAATCTCACCACAAGCCGCTTGAACACATATCCCCCACAAATCATCTTTCGTTCCATATTCAACTAAATAGCGAAATTTCATCACTCCATTTGGGTTGCAACAGAATGAAGCCTTATTTCCACTTGGGGATGAATGTTTGATACAAGCTATCTCTATCAGTAAGTTTAATTGTGTGCAATTGATTTGGAAGGTATTTCCTTTGCATTGAACTAAGTATATTAAAAGGAATTCTTTGGTTTTGATTGTGCACCCAATTGAGTTTGTGTTGGCTCAATTGGGATTGGGTTTAAATTTCAAATTGTCTATATTTATGCTTGTAAGTTGTGGGGGATTTTATTGTGCTAAATTGGTTTATTCATAAGTTTGGGGGGAACTATTGCACAAGGGTATTTCAAGTGTGCACGCCAAGTGTTTGATATATTGCCCCAACGAAATTTTGAGTTCTTTTGGGTTTTGATTTGTGTTTAATTGGTTATTAATGGCTCCCAAACGACATAGAGGGGAAAGTTCAGGTTCATCAGCTGTGGTCAAGTATGATAAGAAGAAATTTGTTAGCCCCGAAGCAAGTGATAGGTTTAAAAATTGGTCTTCCGGGAAATCTCTAATTCCTGAACGTGGCTTGCTACCTATTGATCGGGTAGATGGGGAGTTAGCTCAAATGATACGCAGCCGAAATTGGATGGTATTTACTGCACAACCCGAACCAACTGCCGTGAATATTGTGAGAGAGTTTTATGCTAATGCTAAAGAAGCTAATGGGAATCTGATTATGGTTCGGGGTCAGGAAATAAATGTGGGCCGTAAAAATATTAATGCGTATTATGGGTTGCAGAAAATTCACAGGGATGGCTATACGAAATACTTGGAAGAGGATTTGGATTATTCTGAGATTATAGAAGCCCTCTATGAACCAAGGACTGAATGGAAGCTGTCTGACCAACAAGAAGTTGTGCACTTTCCATCAGCCAAATTGAGTAGATATGGGAAAGCATGGCATGCTTTTATCTGTGCTAAGTTGATGTCGTGCCGCCATATGAGCGATGTCATTAATCTGCGGGCGGCGTTATTGTTCTGCATTGCTAAAGGGAAGACAGTGGATATAGGGGAGATAATTCATGAATCTATCATTCACACGCTTGAGGGTAGTACCACAGGTGGACTGCCTCACCCTTCATTGATCACTGATTTGTGCCGTCGAGCGGGAGTCCAGTGGGATAAAGATGAAGTTATGCAGGTCCCATTGCCTCCCATTGATCATGCTGCAATGGGACGGTACAGAGTATGGGGTGGAGGTGAGTCGCACCCGCGGGGTTTAGGTTTATTCTACCACAACAGCAGCCACCGGAGCAGGCACAGGAACAGCCACCGCCTGTTGAGGATCCGGTTCCAGCCCTGAGTTTAGTTGAGACTATCCGACAGGATCTTTGGCATCATACTCGTCGGATAGACTTAGTGGCAGGATCGATTCAGAGGGGTTTTGATCGGATGACTCGACAGCAGAGTCGACTTGCTCAGCGCCAGGCGGAGATTTATGCGTATAATGTTAATTGTACGACAGCCTTGGCAGATATGTTTGGCCGGATGAATCCTTTGGCAGGACCATTCCAGTTTCCACCAGCTCCTCCTCTTTCTATTTACCCACCACCTGACTCGCCTTCTGATGCGGATGATGAGGATGATGATGACGCTGCCGATGGCAGTGATGATGAGTAGTGTTCTTCATCAGGGGAGTCCTTTATTCTTAATTTCTTATTATTTTTCAATGAGGACATTGTTTTGTTCAGTTTGGGGGGTCGTTATTTTTGTTTTCATGCATATAGATTGTTATGTTCATTTTGTTTAGACTTGTTGCATGGTAGTTGCATTGCGTTTTAGGTTGTGTTATGCATCTAGTTTCATGAATTAAGCATAAATTGATATAGTATCTAATGTGGCCAATGATAAGACTGGTTTCATGGTTTTAACTTGAGAAGAATTGAAAACTAATGCTTAGTGATGATTTTGATTAGGTAGTGAAGTTTAACCTGTCTGAAACTTTTGTTAACAATGAAAGCACAGAATTAATTGTTTTGATCAATTTAATTCAAATTGTTGCATAATTTTCTTCTGGTGGAAGATTTGGGTGAAAACTTGATCATATCGGTGAAACGTCCATTAAATGAAAAACAAGCAAGAATCTAAGTTTGGGGGAATCTTGGGGTGTGAAAAGAAAAAAAAAAGGAATTTGAAAATTTTGAACCTTTCCCAATTAAAGAATGGATCATGTGGTGGGTTGAGATGGAGCGTAAAACGCACTCACTCATAAACACATGGAACGAGATGGAGCGTAAAACGCACTCGTTCAAAAGAAAGTGAGATGGAGCATAAAATGCACTCACTAAAAAGAAAAAAAAATGTTTTAAATTCCTGGGGAAGGGTTTAAAAAAGGATCTAAATGTGTTAAATAACCTTAGTGATACCCTTATGCTTAGTGATTGCTTGACTCAGTTGAATTGGTTGTGTTCACGGGTTGAATTGGGTTGCAATTTAAAGTTTTCTTCTAAGAAGTCAATTATGTGATGGATTTGAATTGTAATTGATTGAAATGGTTGATATTCACACACGCACGACATGGGTGATGACAGGTGTAACTTAACTACTTGGTTGGAGTTAGAAATTGTGCATTGGTTAGAGATTCTACTTAAGTATGTATGATACCTTTGACGCATGATGTTGGATACTATGTTGGTTGATTGTTTGATTCGTAGGCATGTTCGTTAATTTGCATTTGCATCATTGCATCGCTTGGGGACAAGCAATGGGTTAAGTTTGGGGGTATTTGATGAGTGGGTTTTATACCTACGAATCAGGTATTGTTAGGCTTAATTATTGTGGTCTTTAAGTGTTTTTAGTATTATTTTACTTGTTTTTGTGTTTATTTATTGTAGGTTGGAGCTGGAGGGGCGAAAGGGTAAATTTGGAGCTCAAAATAGACCTAGTGGCATTTTTGTAAATTCTTGGGCCAGGCATAGCGCCAACAGCGCTAGGGCTAGCGCTAGCAGCGCTAGTTCACGATTTTGTACTATTTGTCCAGCTGAAGGAGGAAAAAGAAATCAATTCTGAAGAGGATTCTAGTCCATATTGATCAGATAGTGAGAAGGAAACCCTGAGAATAAAAACTTGGAGACTTTTAGTAATATTATTATGTATTCTACTTTTCGAGAGAGAGAGTTTTGATGGTGGATTATTATTGTTCAAGTGCAAGATATTGATGTGGGTTGAACTTTACTTTGGAATTTATTCTTCAATTGGGTTTGATCAATCTAATTCTTCTTATTTCAATTGATTGTTTATTTCTCCATGTTTAATTTTAATCCCATAATGGCTTTTGGTTCAGACATGAACTAATCTCCATTATGGGATTCTAACGGATTTTAATATGTAGTTTAATTACAGTCTTGATTGTTAGCTTGTTTTATATATCATAAGGAATCTCTATCATGATTGTTTTGCATGTATGAATGCTTGATCACCATTCGACTTTAGTACTTGTATGGAATTGAAAAATAACATATAAGTATGGATTGTAATCATGATAGCTTGCGAATATGAGGCTTAATTGGATAGCTTAATATTGTGTGAGTCAGATAGAAATATACTGTTTCACCGTAAGAGTCAAAATAAAGACTTGTGCTTAAAATCAATATAATTGCAATTTCACATAGAAATATAGTGATTTTGGTTATAGTGGTGATTACATGGTGTCTATTGAGTATGGATATTATGTGAGTAGGTCATAATGCATTGACAAATGGTTATGTCTATTTTAGTGTCCTTGGCTACTTTTCTGTGATATGTGAACTTACTAGCACGATAGTGGTAATTAGATGAACTATTAAATGAAGTTAGGATCCCATTAACTCCAAGCTTGATATATTTCGTTAGTATTTGCATAGTTAGTTATTAATTGAAATAGAAATAATTTTGTCACCAAAAGTAAGTCAATAGTTTAGGCAAATAAGTATAGTGATAGAACTGATGCGTAGTGAATTAATTTAATCCTGTCTCTGTGGGACAATACTCTACTTCCTCTGTATTACTTGTTGACCACGTATACTTGCGTGAGTTAGAGCTCTTTTATTAAAGACTTAAAAAGAGGCAACAATTGGCAGATATCGGATTGTATAGGAGGTTACAACGCCAAGGGTATTATTGGCCTGAAATGAAGAATGAAGTAGATGCACTTCAACGACAATGTGTTTCATGCCAAGAATACCCTGAGGAGGAGGAATGCGCCGTCATTGATGACGTAGTGGATTGGCGAATCCCTTATATAGAGTTTTTACAAAGCGGCAATCTGCTCGTCGAAAAGAAGGACGCTATCTTAATAAAGAGGAAGTCATAACGATTCTTCTTGCAAAATGGAGAATTGTTTAGAAGAGGGTTCAATGGCAAGCCCTTACGGTGTTTGGAAGTAGGAGAGGCCAAAGATTTGGTCTATCAAATGCGTAAAGACGAGCACCAAGGGGGAGCCAAGTTGTACAAACAACTTATTGATCATGGTTATTACTGGCCGAAAATGGAAGGAGATTGCTTCGATTTTGTCAAGAAGTGCCACATCTGCCAAATCCACGGGAATCTGATTCATGCTCCCGCTGTAGACCTACGGACCATAGCAACACCATGGCCCTTTCATACATGGGAAATGGATCTTATAGGTCTCATTCATCCTAATTCTAAAGGCAACATATGGATCTTGACGGCCATTGAGATGTATACAAAGTGGGTAGAGGCAATCTCTTTAAAAAAGGCTACAGGTCCAGCGGTGGCGAACTTCTTTAAGGAACACATTATTTGTCATTTCGGGATCCCGAAGATCATTCTGTCAAACAATGGAACTCCTTTTATCAATAGAGACATCAAAAGTCTGATGGAAAGATATAGGGTGAAGCACTACAAGTCATCGCCCTACTACCTGAAAGGCAATGGGCAAGCAGAAGCCACAAACAAAACCTTGATCAAGATTCTGTCAAAAACCCTAGATGATCATCCGAAGATATGGGCAGAGCAATTACCGATAACATTATGGGTATATCAAACTTCAAAAAGAAAACCTACGGGTGAAACCCCATATGTTTTAGTCTATGGAGAGGAAGCTATCTTGCCCGCCGAAATAGAAATCCCTTCGGCTAGGATGAGACTCCGAAGCTTAGTCGAGGAAGAAAACCGACCAGCAGCCCTGGAGGCCTTAGCTGACTTCCGAGACCGAGCCAAAGAAAGATTGGAACGGTATCACGAAAGACTGCGACGACAATACAATACCGCAGTGGTACCGTGACAAATTCTGGTAGGGGACTTGGTGCTCAAGACAGCAAATCAAGTCATGAGGGGAACACTAACCACCAAATTTTACCCCAAATGGGAAGGCCCGTATAGGGTACGAGAGATCTCCGAAAGCGGGTATTGCAAAATATCTCGTGTGGGATCAAATTCTATCTCAAGCCCATTGAACCTGAAATGGGTAAAAAAATATTACACATGAGATAGTCATCACGAAAGTTATACTTTTAACTTCAAAAGTAGTTGAGGCACCTGACTATAAGCCCTCACAGTTATACTTTCAAACTTTAAAAGTAATCAAGGCACCTGACTATAAGTCCTCAACCTAAAAAAACAGTTACACTTTATCTTTAAAAGTGGCGAACTTTATGCTTTATCCGATAAAAGCAAGATTTATTGTTTTTTCATGAAAATTTTGAAACGTTATGCTTTTCGTTAAAAGCAATTTGATTATCAATAAATTATCAGACTTTCACTTATTTTTCGAAAAGATATATATATATATATATATATATATATATATATATATATACATGTTATTTATAATATTCATGCTTATCTATTCATAATACCTATTGTTGCCTTAGAGTATTAATTTGAGTAACTTGAGATTCAATGATAAATATTGAATTTTGAGTAATCATTCAAATTAAAGGCAATTGACAAGGTTAAAGAAACTCTAGTTTGATAAATGAAATATGTGTAAATGAGTTTCTGAAACAGGAAAAGGGAAAAGAGACTACAACAAGTCATGATCTAAAGGCCATGACATATCAAACTGAAGAGAAGGTATAGCTAAGGCCTCTAAATCACTAATGGCAGCATCCCGAATCTTGAGATTTTTAGCTTTTGATTTCTTGACATCTCGAGTAGCTGATTCTAAGTCCTGAAGCTGTCGCTCTACCTCCTGAAGCTGAGACTTTAAATCTTGCGAATGGATCTTCAATTTTTTTGCGGCTTCGCGCTTGGATTGAAGGAAGCTCTGATAGGAGCAACGTTGGAGGCCATCATAGAATTTGTCAAGATAAAGGATGGAGGAGCACGGGGCTGCTGGGATGCTAATGAATCCACGACGCCTTGGTCATCCGGAAGACAGCCTAGAGGATAACCAATGTCATTATCTAGCGAGGTGTCAACATCCGGATTGAGAGCATCAAATAAGGCAAGCACATCAATAGTCAAAGGCAACTCTTGCATCTTCTCGCTCTGGAAAACAAGATGATAAAAGCATAATATATTTGGGAGAAAAGAAAGAAAGTTGGAAAAAAGAAGATGATATATATTTACCAAAGAAAGATACTCACAAGATAGTCAATGGAAAAATAGTTGGGAGATGCCACAGAAGGCAGAATGTCGTTCAACCCACCCAAAATGCTGTCAACAATACCCTCCTGAGAAATCACCAACTCGGTAGAATCCTTCTGGGGAGGATATACATCAGCAATAGTCTCAGAAGGATCCTCCCTCGCGGAAGCAGGAGTCTCATCAGTTTCCTTAGGCCTATCATGTGGAGAAGCTGGAGGAGGGTTTGAGGAAATTGTTGTATCACCCAAAGCAAGGCTCGAACTCACATCAGATAAAGTGTCTTTAGCATCAAGACTGACACAAACTTCATGTGATGAAGATGACTCAACACTGATAGAGATAGGTCGGCGAAGGTCACAATTCGTAGAAGCCGCCGTGGATGCCCCATTTGCAGTAATAGGCATAAACTCAAGAGGAACATCATCATCCTCTTCATCAGCATCGCCAATCTAAAAACGGTGGACATAATGATATAAGGAATCACGAAAGCGACTATGTGGATAGTTGTTGTCAGATTTCGAAATCAATAAAACACGCGCAAGTATACGCGGTCCACAAGTAATATAAGATAAGTAGAGTGTCGAACCCACGAGAAATTATGTTAAATAATTACCAAATATCAATTGCATGAAAAATTAATCTAATTTAAACAATGACAATATGATTTGTTTTTGTTGTTGATTAAAACTAAATGAAGACAATTAAGAAAACAAGGTTTAACTAAACACGGATAGAATTCAAGATAAAAAAAATCTAAGATTACAATTTCCCCTAACTCTTCATTTGTAAATCACAACTCTCTCTCTTTATCGACTAGTTAGACAAAAAAATTGTTACCCGAGAAATCACAAGTATATATAAGCCTCTCTCGATAGTCGAATACGTATTTCCTATTGTGGTGTATAGATATATCTCTATTCTACACACTAGCAAGAATTTCATATCAAGAACAATCAATAAGATACATGTCACATAAAATCCCATTAACCATTCTATCAATTATCAACTTTCACAATAGAAATCATTAAGCAAGGATTCTCAATTGGATACATGTGTTATTTAGGTATATGTCTATCCCAAATACAATCAAATTATCAACCCTTGAGAATAATACATAAGACTCACGTCACATAATCTCATACATTATCCATAAAGAATATCCAATTTTCACATGAATTCATAGCTAGGTCTCAATCTATATTCCATTTCTCAATCTCATATAGATCACCAAGGTAATTACGGGCCAAGTAATTAATCCATAAACATAGGCTATGAACTCCAATTCACAAAGAGTCTAACTAATATTCAAAAGAAAGAGCATTCAAAACAAACTACGAGTTGGGTTCCATTGAATCTTAGAATAGAAGAATTAGCTCATAATAGCTTTGAGTAACATTATATTCAGATTATAGTACATAGCTTTGGAATTACAAAATAGAAATGAAATACTAGAAGTTAGAATGATAAAACCCCTCTTTGGATTGATTCACGAATTTATGCTTGTTAGTATCCTTCTCTCTAGTTTTCCTTCTCAATAATGTAATCTTCAGCTTCTTGGTGATGTTATAGTGTTCTTTGTTTTCCTTGGTTCTTCTTCTCCTTAGCTCAAACCCTAGCTCCCAATGTGTATAGCAAAGCTTAGATAAACTGAATGTACCTCCCTAGATGCCTAATACACTGATTAATCTCTCTCCAATAGTCACCATCGTGCTCCCGAATTTGCTCCAACGAACACCCACTATCAGCAGACAAGACAAAGCCAGTCGCACAATAATCCCGACGAGCTCGCCCCGGCGGTGAAAATTGCCTAGGGAGCTCGCCCCGGCGGTGAAACATGCCTGGGGAGCTCGCCCCGGCGGCCAAAAAGGCTTGGACCTGTCGCCCTGGCGGTGGACCCTACTGCAAGAATTACACTTTTGCCCCTGGAGTCCAAAAGTTCCACAAATGCTCATCTATAGTCGTATCCTACGAAACAATGCAATACAAGTAAAATACAACTAAAAATACTAAAAGATAACAAAGAATTGAGCATAAAAGATAACCAATTCGTAGGTATAAAACCCACTCATCAAATACCCCCAAACTTAAGACTTTGTTTGTCCTCAAGCAATAACACGATAGATAAAAGTATCGAAAGCGATCTCCTATATGAATGTACATGCATGATTTAAAAATCTATAGTAGCAGACCACGATAGGAAATGGGAATCAGGCCTCGAGAGAGAAGAAGCAGCATTATAGCAAAACATCAAATTCATGCCCGTCAGACTTGTAACTCAACACCAATCTTATCAAAAATATAACCCTTACGTGTGTGTGTGTGTGTGTGTAGTCAATAGCTCAAATTAATCAAGATTTCATTCCAATCCATGAATCACAGTGACTAAAGATAAGACGATAATTAGACAACTCAAGCACCCCTCCTACTTACTTGTTCAATTTTTATTTTTTTATATTATTTTTTTTTTTGCAAATGAGTGCATTTTACGCTCCATCTCATTGATTGTTTAATCTAAATCTCGACTGTGCAATGCCTATCTTTATTAGGTTATTCAATGTCACCCATGTAGCAAACTTTCCACCGATGACTCCCAAACCGGGTGGTTTTAGGGCACCAAGTGTAAAGACACTCCAAAGGGCTTATTTGTTCGAATGACAAAGGCCACAAAGATAAACTGGCCAAGAATTGCTCATATCTATCTATGACTCTTATTCAGTCAATCTTTTACTATATCTTGCAATATAGACAGACATTGAAGCATTATTAGCAATTTTTGAATTCCAACAAGTGATAGAGGTTTTCCTATCTTTACTAGGCACTTAATCATAAGACTGGATTAAAATCTAATCAGTTCAAAGCATTAACTCGTGCAATTATGAAATCAAAGGGTTACAAATTTAATAAAACTACCAACAGTTAGCATCTCTAACATTGCAATCCTTATCCATAATACTCAATGCATTAACAAATAGAATAAAAGCATATCATTGGCCTGCCTAAAATAGACTGTTGCAATGCTCCTATGTGCAAAATACTAATATAAAATTTTGATTTTTTTTTTGATTTTTTTTTGGACAATCATCAAAATGCTCAGAACAACTCAGATCAGAACATTAACGCAAGAAAAGTCATTTTGATGATATATCACGTGAAATTCTGATGATATTTCACATAATTATTTCTAATAATAACAAACCTTTAAAAATATAACCATAATTGCAACCAATAATGACAATTCTTCAAAAACATAAACCAGTCTTTAAAACTTGAAAACATGCTTACTAACTGCAACTACCATGCTCTTTAAAACTTGAAAACATGCTTACTAACGACAACTACATGCTAAAACATTAAACTATATTTAAATACTAGGTATGACTGCTAGAAGAGTAAATTCACCCCACACTTAAGAGGGGCAATGTCCTCATTGTCTAAAGAATACATAATTTAAAACTAAGGACTTCCCTGATAAGTGTGGTGTCATGGTTGGTTGATATCCTCAACCTCAGCATCAGACGGTGGATAGGGAGGTAGTGGCTGGGGCACTGGAAATGCGATAGGAGGTCCTCCTGGATTCAGCCTAGCAAACTGCTCAGCCAAAACTGCATTGAAGCTCGTGGTGTAGCTGAACATGTGCTCTTGTCGCTCAGCCAGTCTCTAGTTCTGCCGCTCAATCCTCCTGGCTCGTTCTTCGGTGAGCGTCTATAGGTTTCTGAACTGCGTGCTCAAGCGGGCTCTCGGCTATGAACTGGATGCAGTAGGTGAATCAGGATCACCCTCTGAATCTGCGTGCGGTTGGATGATGAAGCCTCGCCCCCTCGGGTGTGACTGTGCCTGGTCCCACACTGTGTATCTAGCAATGAGCCTATGGTCCAACATCAGTAATGGCTACTGGACTACCTCATCCTCAGCCCACTGAACCCCAGCAGCACGGCATAGTCCGCAGATAAGTGATGGGTGTGGTAGCCCTCCATGAACATTGCTCCTCAGCACCCTGCGGATGTTGGCCTCAATGATGCGACCCACATCGATCGTGTAGTCCATGACCATAGAATATAAGAGTACAGCCCTGTCCTTCGTAACATCACTGACATGTAGGGTGGGCATCAGCTTGGCGCAAAGAAAAGCAAACCAGATCTTACCATACAAACTCAGCTCCTTGCTGTGAAAAACTGAACCCCCCTATTGCCTTTAGTTACCCAAGTGGTGCCAGGCCTGCACAATTCAGTCACAATCCTGTCATAGTCGGGGTTGGAGCGCAGAAACTCAGAATACTGGCAAACTGCAGGAGCGTCCAATAAATAGTACTCATTAATGGCCTGGGCGCTGAATGGAACAGTCCTGCCCCGAACAGTCACGGTGTATGGAAGCATGTCCTTTGCATTAGCATAGAATTCCTGAACAATAGCCACCATAGCCGCCTCGGGTTGATCAGTGAAAGCGTCTCATTCCCTCTCTACAATTTGATCACCCATCTCTCCATCCACCCTTCAATCTGGCTTAAGGCCAAGCTCGGGAGTTAGAGCTTTACCCGATATGATTGTGTCAAATCTCGTGGCGGCCTCAGCACTTACAAACTTGCTATGGTCATAGGCTCTCTCCGGTGTTGAGGAGGAACCCTTACCCCTGAATCTCTTTGGAGGCATGATTTATCAATATTCAACACAAACAACAATCGCGCCCAAAGACAGAAACCAACAGTGCACAAATACCCTCACAGATACCCCCAAACTTGATTTATACCGAAAATCTCAATTTCTCTGTAACAAACTCAATCCAGCAGTATATATATTCCAAACACCCAATTGAGCCAACACAAACTCAATCGGCCCAACAAATTAATAATGCCGTGATATCTCAATTTCACAGTATAAAGCAGCTCACAGTATAACCAATGCAGACAAAATATACCCCAAATTGATATCCAATATATGTAAAGTTCCACTTCACTGATTACTTAGTTTGCAACCTCAACAATAATTAATAATCACTAGAGCAAAAACAGTAAGAGGTTAGACCATGTTGGTGTACCTTGCTGCAAGCAGTTGATGAGTATGAAGAAACTAAATGCCCTCGCTGGAATATCACAAATTGAAGCTTGACACCCAATCAGAGATGCACTGAGTATGAGTTCTGGTCAAAATCCCAAGCTTTGATTACTAGCATTTGTGGGATTGCAATGGTGGTTGTTGACAATGGGGAAGTCAATTGGAAACCCCAAATTTGCCCAGAATCCGTGTGGGCTAGGGTGCTCAATTCGCAAGGAAGCTAGGATTGATGATGGTGTGGGTTTGATTTGACTGAAATTAGGATTGGGTGCGAGATTGTAGGATTTTGGATGGTGTGAGAGAAGGGTTGCAGGTCTTGGGTGCGGGAGAGAGGAAAGAAATTGGGGAAGATGACTACCTGGAAGGGGATTTTAAAAACTGATTTTCGCGTCTACCGCCGGGGCGGTAGAATGAGCTTGCATTTGGCCGCCAGGGCGATAGCATCGCCGGGGCGGTAGAAATGAACCTGGTGTGCCGTCGGGGCGAGCCCGTCGCCGGGCGATGAAAATGGCTTAAATTTTGTCGCCGGGGCAACAACTCCCTGTATCCCCAAAAACTGCACTTTTGCAATTCAGATCCAATACCAACATTAACTCTCTCAACCTTTCATAAGCAACATATCACACATATTTTGACCATATTGCACAAAAATTCAACATTTAGAGCAAATTGAGGACATAATTTATCTATCTAAGACGCAATTATTGCAGAACTTAGAGACATAAAAATGTAAACTTGTGAAACTAAAATATAGCAACAAAACATAAAGGATACGAATATAGATAATGGGTTGCCTCCCATCCAGCGCGTAGTTTAAAGTCCTCGACCCGACTTCTTATTGATTCAAAGTTGATCGGCTAGAGTGATCGAGGTTTTCTGGCGAGCGAAGCCTCCACCCCAATAATGCTTAAGACGTTGTCCGTTAACCTTGAATGATTCCTCTGGATTATTACCATAAACTTCCACAGCAACGTGAGGAAATGCATGCTTGACAACGAAGGGCCCCGACCAACGTGACTTGAGCTTTCCTGGAAAAAGCCTCAATCTAGAGTTGTATAATAGTACCGCTTGGCCTGGCTCGAATTTCCTTTCAATGATCTTCTTGTCATGCCATTTTTTAACTTTCTCCTTGTACAATTTTGAGTTCTCATAAGCCTGCATTCGGAACTCATCAAGTTCATTGAGCTGAAGCAGCCTTTTTTCTCTCGTGGTCGTGAGATCAAAATTCATCTTCCTTATGGCCCAGTACGCCTTATGCTCAAGTTCAACAGAAAGATGGCATGCTTTTCCATAGACTAGCTGGTATGGTGACATGCCAATCGGGGTTTTGTATGTCGTCATGTAAGCCCAAAGTGCATCATCCAGCTTTGTTGACCAATCCTTCCTTGTGGGATTGACGATCTTTTCCAGAATTTTCTTTACTTCACGGTTAGAGACTTTCGCCTGACCATTGGTTTGGGGATGGTAGGCAGTAGCAATTCTGTGACTAACCCCATACTTTGCCAAGAGAGCTGCAAAGTACTTATTGTAAAAATGGCTCCCTTCATCACTGATCATTGCCCTTAAGGTACCGAATCTTGTGAAGATATTCTTTTGTAGAAATTTCAGCACCACCTTTACATCATTAGTAGGAAATGCAGCTGCCTCCACCCATTTGGACACATAATCCACAGCCAAGAGAATGTATAGATTGTTGAAAGAATATGGAAATGGTCCCATGAAGTCTATTCCCCATACATCAAAGACTTCAACTTCTAGGATTGTGTTCAATGGCATTTCATGTCGTTTTGAGATATTCCCCATTCTTTGGCATTTATCACATCTTTGCATAAAATGGTGAGCATCTTTGAATAGAGTTGGCCAGAAAAACCCTGCTTGCAACACCTTAGTGGCTGTCTTTTCACCTCTGTAGTGTCCTCCATATAGTGAATCATGACAGTGATGTAGAATGCTCTCAACCTCACTTTATGGAATACACCGTCGAATCATTTGATCCACGCAATGCTTGAATAGATACGGCTCATCCCACATATACCTCTTCACGTCATGAAGAAACTTTTTCTTTTGCTGCCACGACAAGTCTGGGGGAGTGTGTTACTAACCAAGTAGTTAGCAAAATCTGCATACCATGGAGTTTCGCCTTGAACTACAAATAGCTGTTCATCCGGAAAAGACTCATTAATTAGAACTTTATCTTCCTTGTCATGACCCGAATTCTCCAATCTAGATAGATGGTCGGCTACTTGGTTTTCAGTTCCCTTTCGGTCCCGAATTTCTAAGTCAAACTCTTGCAGCAATAAGATCCATCTAATCAACCTCGGCTTAGCATCCTTTTTTGCAATTAGATACCGAATAGCTGAATGGTCCGTGAATACAACCACCCTTGTTCCAATCAAGTAAGATCGAAACTTTTCGAAAGCATACACTACTGCAAGTAATTCCTTCTCGGTAGTGGTGTAGTTGAGCCGTGCATCAGTTAAGGTTTTGCTGGCGTAGTAAATAGCATGAAAAACCTTCTCCTTACGTTGTCCCAAAACAGCCCCAACTGCATAATCACTGGCATCACACATCAACTCGAAAGGCTTCGACCAATCCGGAGCAACTATCACTGGTGCGGTGGTCAATTTCTTCTTTAAAAGCTCAAATGCGATCAAACACTCTTCATCAAACTTGAACGTCACATCTTTCTCTAGTAAACTGCATAAAGGCTTTGAGATCTTAGAAAAGTCCTTTATGAATCTTCGGTAAAACCCCGCATGTCCCAGAAAACTTCGAATACCCTTCACTGAAGTTGGTGGAGGTAAATTTTCAATTGTTTCAAGTTTTGCTCTATCCACCTCTAGACCTTTTGATGACACTTTATGCCCAAGTATGATCCCCTCTTGCACCATGAAGTGATATTTTTCCCAGTTGAGCACTAGATTAGTTTCCACACATCTCTTCAGTATTAGAACTAGATTTTCCAAGCAGTTGTCAAATGAGTCACCAAACACTGAGAAGTCATCCATGAAAACTTCTACATTGTGTTCTACCAAATCCGAGAAAATAGCCATCATGCACCTTTGAAAAGTAGCCGGTGCATTACACAATCCAAATGACACCCTTCTAAAAGCAAAAGTACCAAATGGACATGTGAAGGTGGTCTTTTCTTAGTCCTCTGGAGCAATAGCAATCTGATTATAGCCCGAGTAACCATCCAACAAGCAATAGTACCCATGTCATGCCAGTCTGTCTAACATCTGATCAATAAAAGGCAGTGGAAAATGATCCTTTCGGGTTGCCTTGTTGAGTTTCCGGTAGTCCATACAGACCCTCCAACCAGTTACTATTCTTGTTGGAATCAACTCATTATTTTCATTGGCTACAATCGTCATACCTCCTTTCTTAGGTACACACTGAACTGGGCTCACCCAAGCACTGTCAGAAATGGGATAAATTATTCCAGCATCTAACCACTTCAAAATCTCTTTCTTCACCACCTCTTTCATGATTGGGTTGAGTCTCCTTTGATGTTCCACAGTGGGTTTACTATATCCTCCATCAAGATTTTGTGCATACAGAATGATGGGCTTATTCCCTTGATGTCAGCGATGGTCCATCCAATAGCAAATTTGTACTCTCTAAGAACTCACAACAGTTTACTTTCCTAAAACTCGTTAAGCACAGATGCAATAATAACAGGTAAAGTAGCTGACTCGCCCAAATATGCATACCTGAGATGATTAGGCAAAGGTTTGAGCTCAAGTGATAGAGGCATCTCGAGAGATGGTCTCAACCGATCTGTAGCATTCTCAGCATACTCTAGTGATTCAAACGGGATTTGAAACTTCCTTCCCCGTGGCACTGTATCCAAAATCTGTAGATACTCAACCAAATCTGGATCATCCATGTCAAACTCTCCCAAAAGTGTAGTCTCCAAAGGATCATTGTTCAACACATTCAGAAGCTCATCATTTATCACTTGCTCGATCACATCCACCTGAAAACATTCTTCCTCATCCGAGGGGAATTTCATGGCCTTAAACATATTGAACGTGACTTCTTGATCCTGCACCCTCATAGTGAGCTCTCCCTTTTGCACATCGATTAGAGTTCTCCCAATAACTAAAACTGGTCTCCCACGAATAATAGGAATGTTTTTATCTTCCTCAAAATCTAGGATGATAAAATCAGTCGGGAAGATGAACTTATCCACCTTCACAAGAATGTCTTCTACAATTCCCCTTGGGTAAGTAACTGACCTATTGGCAAGCTGAAGAGAAATGTTTGTTGGCTTTGGTGCAGGCAGTCCCAACTGAGTATACACAGATAATGGCATGAGATTAATGCTAGCACCCAAGTCACACAAACATTTGTTGAATGAAAGGCTACCAATAGTACACGGTATAGTGAAACTGCCTAGGTCCTTCAACTTGGGGGATAGCTTTCTTTGCAACACTGCATTACATTCCTCCGTTAAAGCTACTGTCTCAAAGTCATTTAACATCTTCTTCCTAGACAGAATACCCTTCATGAATTTGGCATAACTTGACATCTGTTCTAAGGCCTCTGCAAAAGGAATGTTAATTTGTAGCTTCTTAAAAACCTCCAGGAATTTAGCAAACTGTTTATCTAACTTTTGCTTTTGCAGTCTTTGAGGGAAAGGCACTGGTGGAAACACTTTCGGTGTAGTAACAACACTAGGTTTATCTGTGGTATCTCTCTGTTCCGACTCAGGTGGTACACTGTTGTCCATTTCCTTAGAAAAATCTGCATTATTCAAGTCCGAAGGAGAGGATGAGTGGGATGTCCCCTTTTTCAATTCAGGCCCCTGTAAGGTTTGTTTTTCACTCCTGAGTGTTACTGCTTGGCATTCCTCTTTCCCATCTCTCCTTAGATTAGTTTCTGTGTTACTAGGAAGAGATCCCCAGGGTCTATTTGACATAGAACTAGCCATTTGGCCAATTTGATTTTCCAAAGCTTTGAGTGTTGCTGCTTGGTTCTTTATCATCACATCCTGGTTAGCAATGTGTTTCAATATCAACTCTTCAAAATCTGATTTTCTCTCTGGTTGTGAAGTTTGAGCTGCATGATGTTGTGGCTGATTTTGGAACCCTGGTGGATGGTGTGGTTTTGGAGCTTGCTGAAAATTTTGATTGTTGCTCCATGAAAGTTAGGATGGTTCCTCTTTCCAGCATTGTAAGTGTTTTGGTACTGATTTGGTTGTCTCTGGTAGCTACTTACAAACTGAACTGCCTCGTGGTCAAATGGGCATTGGTCGTTGGCATGTGTCCCTGCACATAATTCACAAACAAGAGCCACCTGCTGCACTTTTGAATCAGTCAAGGAATCAAGTTTCTTTGACATTGTTGCCATCTGAGCTGCTAAGGACGTGATGGCATCCACCTCTAATACTCCGACTACCTTTGGTTGACTCATTCTAAAAGTTGGCCATTGGTAGTTATTTGCAGCCATGACCTCTAATAAATCAAGTGCTTCTCCATAATTTTTAGCCATGAAAGATCCTTCCGCAGCTGCATCTATGCAAGACCGATTGTGAGATCCCAATCCATTGTAAAAGGTATTCAATTGCATCCATGGTAGGAATCCATGATGCGGGTATCTTCAAAGCAAATCTTTAAATCTCTCCCATGCCTCATACAATGATTCTCCATGATGTTGTTCAAAGGTTGCAATTTCATTTCTCAATCCAGCAGACTTTGCAGGAGGGAAGAACTTTGCTAAAACTTTCTGTGCTAAGTCTGACCATGTAGTGATGGATCCTGGTGGCAATGAGTGAAGCCAACTCTTAGCTTTGTCTCTCAAAGTGAACGGAAAAAGTCTACGTCTCAAAGCATCGTCCGTCACTCCATTAAATTTGAAAGTATCACATATCTCAATAAAGCTCAACAAATGCTCATTAGGGTTGTCATTAGTCAAACCCCCAAACTGTAACAAATTTTGCACCATTTGTATTGTTCCCGATTTAATTTCAAAGGCATTTGCAGTTATTGTCGGCCTTGTGATACTAGACTGTAAATTACTTATCTACAGCATTATATAGTCTCTCAATGCTTTTTGTTCCTCTGCCGCCATAGTTTCTTGATTGTTAGACCCCCTAATTCTTTCTCTTCTTAGTCTTCGGGTATTTCTCTCGATCTCGGGATCGTAAGGAAATAACTCAAGACTTTGTGATCGGTGCATACAAATCAAGAGTACCTACACAATCAAGTGAAAAATTAAATAGAAGTCTAAATTAAGATCAATTCGACTATAATCAATATTGGTAAAATTATTGTCAAATAATTCCCCAGCAACGACGCCAAAAACTTGTTCTTAGATTTCGCAATCAATAAAACACGTGCAAGTATATGCGGTCCACAAGTAATATAAGATAAGTAGAGTGTCGAACCCACGAGGAATTATGTTAAATAATTACCAAATATCAATTGCATGAAAAATTAATCTAATTTAAACAATGACAATATGATTTGTTTTTGTTGTTGATTAAAACTAAATGAAGACAATTAAGAAAATAAGGTTTAACTAAACACGGATAGAATTCAAGATAAAAAAATCTAAGATTACAATTTCCCCCAACTCTTCATTTGTAAATCACAACTCTCTCTTTATCGACTAGTTAGACAAAAGAATTATTACCCGAAAAAATCACAAGTATATATAAGCCTCTCTCGATGGTCGAATACGTATTTCCTATTGTGGTGTATAGATATATCTCTATTCTACACACTAACAAGAATTTCATATCAAGAACAATCAATAAGATACATGTCACATAAAATCCCATTAACCATTCTATCAATTATCAACTTTCACAATAGAAATCATTAAGCAAGGATTCTCAATTGGATACATGTGTTATTTAGGTATATGTCTATCCCAAATACAATCAAATTATCAACCCTTGAGAATAATACATAAGACTCGCGTCACATAATCTCATACATTATCCATAAAGAATATCCAATTTTCACATGAATTCATAGCTAGGTCTCAATCTATATTCCATTTCTCAATCTCATATAGATCACCAAGGTAATTACGGGTCAAGCAATTAATCTATAAACATAGGCTATGAACTCCAATTCACAAAGAGTCTAACTAATATTCAAAAGAAAGAGCATTCAAAACAAACTACGAGTTGGGTTCCATTGAGTCTTAGAATAGAAGAATTAGCTCATAATAGCTTTGAGTAACATCATATTCAGATTATAGTACATAGCTTTGGAATTACAAAATAGAAATGAAATACTAGAAGTTAGAATGATAAAACCCCTCTTTGGATTGATTCACGAATTTATGCTTGTTGGTATCCTTCTCTCTAGCTTTCCTTCTCAATAATGTAATCTTCAGCTTCTTGGTGATGTTATAGTGTTCTTTGTTTTCCTTGGTTCTTCTTCTCTTTAGCTCAAACCCTAGCTCCCAATGTGTATAGCAAAGCTTAGATAAACTGAATGTACCTCCCTGGATGCCTAATACACTGATTAATCTCTCTCCAATAGTCATCATCGTGCTCCCGAATTTGCTCCAACGAACACCCACTATCAGCAGCCAAGACAAAGCCAGCCGCACAATAATCCCGACGAGCTCGCCCCGGCGGTGAAAATTGCCTAGGGAGCTCGCCCCGGCGGTGGCGTCGCCCCGACGGCCAAAAAGGCTTAGACCTGCCGCCCCGGCGGTGGACCCTACTACAAGAATTACACTTTTGCCCCTGGAGTCCAAAAGTTCCACAAATGCTCATCTATAGTCGTATCCTACGAAACAATGCAATACAAGTAAAATACAACTAAAAATACTAAAAGATAACAAAGAATTGAGCATAAAAGATAACCAATTTGTAGGTATAAAACCCACTCATCAATAGTAACAGACATAAATGCAGATACTACAAAAATATGTAAATATATACCAAATTTCTACGGCGTTTCTTGACCGGATCCTCGGCTGCCGGCACACTAAGACTAGCATCCTCAGGAGGGCGTTTTGCTAATAGCCTTAAGCGAAGCCTGATGCCAGGACGACTAACCGGGGACACGGTAGAAGCAATAAGAGGAGCCACCTCCGAATCAGTAGTGGTAGATGTTCTGGTTCTGGAACGAGTAATTCTCATTTCCCCGACATCAAAGGATCCCTGGGGAGGAACTGGAGGAGGCATATGAGACAGAGGTAACTAAGACAAGGCTTATGGTGGAAGGTTCCTGGAGATAGTAGGGACCTGTACAGGAAGGATAGCGGGGTCACTTTGAGAATGAACACATGTTGACCGAGGAGGAGAAGACTTAGGCCTCAAGGCCTCAAGCTCAACAACCCGACTACTGGCTGGCCATCATTCCGAACGGACATTGGGCTTAGGAGAACATAACATCCTAACCCATTGAAGACGTTTGGGTGAAGAAGCTGGTATAGAGCACATCAGTGTGTCGTCCTCCCACCTATTTGCCAGTAGTTGCGTTCACCAGTAGTATATCGCTCACTCCGAGTAGCAGTTGGTATGACAAAGGCAACGGGAAAGGATTTGTGAGGGGCACCTGGGGGTTCTTGAAAGGCTCATGCAAAAGAGGGAGAGGTATACACGAAATTAAGGAAAGCAGTCTCATAAGTCTCCTTGCAAGAACGGCCGAAGGGACGCTCCTGGTCAAATCCAAACTGCCTCATAACCCTATGATGATTATAAAGTATGGTACCAAAATCATTATCCTCAATAAAATAGGGAAGCTCTGCAGCCCGAAGGAAGACGAACCAGGACAATGAAGAACCACTCAACCCGTTAGTGTTTAGATAAGAGTGAGACTCACGCCTATAGAAGTGAGGAAGGTGACCATTGTTTTTTGAGGCAATAGTGTAAGGACGAGTGGTGAAGCATGAAAAATCATCAATAAAAAGCCGTAAGTCTGAGCTAAAGCGGTAATCAATCCAGTGGGTTGTCCGGGGGTCGATGTGGGGTAATAAAAAAGGGTCTGAAGACTTCTTTTTCCTCTTAGGCAGATGTTCAAGAGAAGAATAACCCTTGAAACGCTCGAAGAGAAAAAGCTGAAGGAAGGAGCCTGGAATGAAGCAATTCACATCGTACCTGAGTAAACGAAAAGGGAAGGTTGATAATTCAAGAAAAGAAGAGAAGAGAAAAATGCAGTGTGAAAGACAGTTAATGAAAGCATGAAAATAAATACCTCCCAACAGATTCTCTCAAAGCGAAGGCCACCTCATCTAAACGGCGATACAAAGTTCCCAAAAAGAGGGAAACAAGAGGAACCTCCAAACCCCGAGATAGCAGAACTACTAAGCTAAACATACGAACTGAGGGACCGTCAACAGGAGACCTGGGAAAGAGAAAGCGAGATAACCACATAGCCAGATAGGCTGCCAGAGGAAAAGGATAAGGCTCCTTATGAAAAGCAAGGACGGATTGGCCGTAAGTAGAACTATCCCACTGGTTGGTTTTGTAATCCCGAAAGAAGTAGCGCATCCAAGATAACCAGGAAGTCTTCTGCCAGCTAGTGGTCTCGAAATCTGGAAGGAGTGTGTCACCTTTGAATCGTGAGACATAATGGGAAGACTGCTTGAAGGCTTCCGTCAAGTAGGCAACGCACTCAACATCTAGCAGACATACTAGATGGGTCACAAGAAGCCGAAGCGACAGCAGGGAGGCTACAAGATATAACTCAACATAAGCACATAATTTGAAAAGGAGGGGGGAAATAAGAACGAATGAAAGAAACAAAAGAAAAGGCTTACTGGTAGAGAGCATAGACGTCCTCTAGGGTAAGGGTGAATTCCCCCCAAGTAGTAACGAATGTCCATGAAGAGGAGCACCAGCGGGAAATCAACACAGTAAGGGCGTCATGATCCTACTGAATACGTAGATCCCTACATAGCTGAATGCATCGATATATGCCCGCACTCTTTAGTATAGCCTTATACTCAACATTCCCAAGGATTTCGTCAGTCCAATGTTGCCATCCTTGAAGACGGTTAGATGAGTCAGACAGGAAGCGAAAGGGACTGAAAGGATATTCTTGTTTCTCTGTGCACATGCGGGGAATGCGACCGGAATGGGAGAAGTCGTCCCAACCTCCGCAAGCCGCGACATAAAAAAATAAGTCTTCTTTCTCTGGTGAAGGAAAAGTTGTGCGATCGTAAGTCCGAACTTGCTCCCAAAAAGTGTCAAAAGGCCCAAAAAGGGGAGCCTTTCCCCAATCATTGACGAAGGGAGTTACCCTGGAAGTTTTCAAGTCTTTAGAGCATCCGGTAGACGAGGCATGCAAGTAAGAAAGACTCCACATAAGGGTACTAAGGATGTCAAGTAAAGCATATGAACTTGAGTATGCTTACCATGACAAGGGGAGAATCTGAGATTTGCACTTGAGAATACCTGAAAAGAAGAAGAAATGAAGTCAGAGAAGGGTCAAAATCACAATTATGAAAGAAAAACAAGATTTGAAATTTTTCCAAAAACCTTCGGACAGCCAAAATGCATCCTTCGGAGCCATTTTTTGGATTATTTCGATATGTGTCATGGCCGTTGGCGATGACTTTTGAAGTACTCGTCGATACGGTCGTTTTGATATATTATGGGCCCCGAGACTCCAAACGAAACAAAAGTTATGGTCAAAACAGTGATCACGAATTCCAATGTTCATTTTTTTGGTGATATTGTTTTTTCTAGGGTTCGGCTCCCCTAGGGTTCGACCCTCCTAGGGTTCGGACATGCAAACAAAAAATATTGGCTCAATTTCCCCTATAGGGTTCGACTCCCCTAGGGTTCGACCCTCCTAGGGTTCGCCCCCCCTAGGGTTCGGACAAAAAAAAAATTTGCTTGGCTTAATTTTTTCCTATAGGGTTCGGCCCCTAGGGTTCGACCACCTATAGGGTTCGGCTCCCTAGGGGGATTTCTTTTGTGTACCTTGGAAATTCTGATGCTCCACAAATCAATTTTTTCGGAACGGATGTTTCTTTGTCGCAATAAATATTGTGTTTTTCTTTATTATCCGAGGGAACCCTACCGAGATATAATCCAAGTAACGGGGCTCGGAAGATAAAAGAAAAGCTACAATGACCTGAAAAGAAACGTAGGAGAAGCAAGTCAAGAAGAAGTTCGGAAGAAAGTACTCAAATAAACTGAAAAATTGAAAGAAAAAGAAAAAGGAAGGATGACCCTATAGGGTTCAATCCTTAGGATTTGGCCCTATAGGGGTGGAATTGCTTTCTTACCTCTTTCCCAAGATGAGGAACGTTTGCTTGACGACTTCTTGGTGATCTTTAGACTTGAAGGAGGAGAGAAAATGCCAAGACAAAAAATTGCACGATGAAAAGAAAAGCCTACATGACTTGGGAGATGTATATATTCAAACTGCACGCTTGCAATAGCAAAGGAAGTAACCTTTATTTTCCTCTTAAGGAAGATTTCGAAATATAAAGATAAGTTTATTTGAGATTATTTTTTAAATAAACATATATATTTTCGAAATTTGTTTAGATTTGGTATTTTAATGGAATTTCGGAATATATATATATATATATATATATATATTTGATATCTGATATTTTATTCCTAACAATAGAAAATTTTCGAAATTGGTACATATATATATATATATATTGAATATTTGAAAAAGATCCTGCTTTATAAAATTCTAATAAAGGAAGATTTTGTTTCCAAATAATAAAATAAGATTTGATTATTGGATTCTATTTAGTGATATCTGATAATCTTCTTTATTTTAATTCTCAGAAAATAAGGAAATAAATATTGAGCAAAATAAGGAAGCTTTCAGATGATCTACCAAGAGGTTTAAGTAAGAGCTCTTCTAGGTCTTGCCTCCCTAGGGTTTAACCCTAATGGTTTGGCCCCTAGGAGTTCCCTCTCCTAGAACTCATGTGTTCAAGACTTGAACAAGTGGAATTACACAAAATCATTCAAAAGTTTGGAGTATTTTGCACGAGCGTCTCTTGGGAATCGTGACTCTCGCGCAGGAGGCAGATGTGGGCCCAAGTACAAATTAGGGTTCACATGACCTAATTGAAATAAATGTACAAATTAGGGTTTACAAAAACCTAATTAAATGTACAAATTAGGGTTCATGTGACCTAATTAAATGTATAGATTAGACGAAAATAAATGTGTTAGACCCGGAGAAGTCTCCACGTGTTTCAAGGCAGAAGACTAGTGGATGCGACCCATTTTGGGAATTGATTGAGGGATTGGATTGATGTCTAGAAGAACAGGGCAATTTGGGCATTACTTTGACGATTAAAGGGTATTTCTGGAATTTTCCCTTTAAAAACATAATTAAAGGGTATTTCGGGAATTTTTCTTAAAACATGTGTCTGACATGTGACTATTTTCCAAGAAAGCTCTATAAATAGCCCCTCTATTTTAAGAAAAGGGGATCGCTCTCAAGACATTACACTTAGACTCTTGGAAGCTCATTACACTTGGAACTCTCTCCCAATTCGAAGACTCAAGAAGACTCTTGGAATCCCTGCTACCCTAACCCAATTTCCGAAATCTAAGAGTTCTGTCACGTGTCATTGGAGTAATCGTCCACCTGTTCTTCTCCCCTCTTCAATCAATCAATCAATTCCGTGCTCTTCGTGGATTTCTCTCCTCCTTAGTCAACACAAAACCCTAATCCTAGCGAGGTACAATTTCCTTGCCCACATTTTTCAAATGGAAAAAAACTGAAACATCAAAAATGCAGCAACTTGGTTATACATAGAAGATTGGAAGCCGCCTCTATATATATAAGAGAGAGAGAGAGAGTTATTCAATTCTATCAAACAATATAACCCTCAGGTGGACCACATGGACAAAATTATGATAGGACGCTGAGTTTCATTTATATCTGACATGTTGTAGTTGTACAATATAAATGCATGTTGGACACTATATATAAGAAGAAAAAATGATTTAAAAAAAAAAGAAAAAAGATTAAGTTGATGATTATTATGCCCCCACTGAAATGCATGAAATACATGTATCTTCCATGTATCTTCTTAGTCATTTATAACTAAAGAGCTGGATGACATTGGAAAATTAATATCATCCCATTATAAAAAAGAAACTTATCTACAAATCAAGCAATGTAATCCAATTTTTGGCTTTTGTCACTCAACTGTCTAAAAAATAGTCCAGGGATTATGAGTTGTTAATTAATTGTGTTTAATTATACCACTTTTGCGCGCGCATATATATATATATATATATATATATATATATATATATATATATATATATATATATATATATATACACACACCTCAATCATATCATTTTGGTCATCAAAATTGAAAGAATCTTACTATTCTGACTTGAAACTTTAAAATACTAAAAGTGCTCGTTTGTTATTGGCGTTTGAAACTTTTAGACGTTTGGAGGTTCCAAACGTACCAAAAGCAATTAAGAATTTTAGTCATTTATAAATAATTTATTTTAAACGTGACTTATTTAACTCACAAAACGTTGTATTTAAAGTTCAAACGCAATACTTCAAAAATAGTGCGGTACATTTGAACCTCTAAACGTATCAAACGCTCTAAAACAAATTCTAAGTTGTTCCTCATACCACAGGTAACCAACTCCATGAGCCTTATGGAATTCCATCGGGAAGATATGATGTGCATATCTTGTGCTGCATTTTATAAACTAAATGGAGCAAATGATAAAATTAGAGAGCAAATATTTTTGTTTATATTATAAAGTCTGAATAATAAGAATGTTAACTTCCCTTTACAAAATCTAAATATTGAGAGAAGTTTCAAATACTTATATATAATATGAATTATATAACAAAGCAAAGAATAACAATACCTTATAAATAAATTAAAAAATTGTCCATTATATCAAACCTACTATTAGCAAGTTGTGTACAAGTAAAAGTCTCGTTATGTTTTACTCAGAAGGATTAAGACATAGTTTTGTGGAATGAATCACCCACACCAAGTTTTGTACCAAATTAAAGGAACTCTAAAGGAACCCCATACCCGGCTCAAGAACAGCTTGTTTCGGCGGAACTTTTGACTAATCTAGCTTTTATCTACTTGTTTTTTTAATCTATGAAGTCTTTAAAAATTTTATCTCAGATAATTAAGTTCTTAATAAATAATACTTTTTTTGACCATTTTGATATAATAGGAGTAAGGAGTCAAAAGTAAAATATACTTCAAGGACTTCACATCACATCAATATCGATAAGCTTGTCATTTTGTTTTTCAAATGTTGGAGAAAATAAGTGCAAAATATTCAAACAAAATATTTATCAATGACATAAGGAAATGACATTGCAAATTAAAATTGATAAGATGAACATTAACCACACCACCCCCACGCCACCCCACCCCACCCCTTATTGTAGCAACTAAAATTCATCTTCTCTTATTTAGTACAACAACTCAGCAAAGAAAAACACAAAATCTACTTGGAGATCTTAATATAGGCAACATGAGAAGAATTAGACACCTTGTTCAAAGCCCCTAGGTCAGAAGCCACCAAGCACTTTGAAGACTCTTCCCTATAGAAAAAGCCGAGGCACTTGCAATCAGTGTCACATTTCTTCCTACAATCAGCAAGTATAGTAGGCCCAGATCCATCTGTAACTCCAGTCGTAAAATGCTCAGCACCCACAACTTTGTAGTAGTCCACATTAGCCCTTTTCCCACACGGTGGCAACACTGGTGGCGCACAAGTCTTGCTCCATCCTAACAGTCCATTAGGCGTCGGGCATGCCACGCATTGATTATCTTCACACACTCCTAGAGATCCGCACCTTTTCGGCAATTTACATTCACTCCTCTGGTCGCCTCTATTTCTATCCAAGAGCGTATATGTAACCTCCCATGCAGTATAATCAACATGTTCTTCGTATGTATATATTCTTAAGTTTCCATCCATATCAACACGAAGTATCGAATAAGTAGTATTATATTTGGGCCTAGAAAATACACTAGCACCACTGGGGGTCGTCGAGTTGTTCATGGTGAACTCGAGCTGAAACTCATAAGCCCAAACTGTGTCACTTTCAATAGTTGTAAAGGGGTCAATCTTGAACAATACGCTTGACAAAAAGCCTTTACCATCCCCGAACTCAGTAGCGTAATAAAGGAAGGGATTTTTTGCATTGTTGCTCTTGTAATACAGAGCCATGTGCCTTTTCTACAATACATATGAGTATGGCCCATCTAAGGGTTCGGTATCGGATAATCGACTAACGAGCTTGTTCGGCCCATTTAGCCGCAAGGATTGGCCGACAAAAAGTGTGTCACTTGGGTGATCAAAACTTTGCCAAATAAATTTACCCTTGGAGTCAAATAACACCAAGTTACCATTTGGACGTAATTCCAAACCTACCACACCTTGGTTGGCGGTGCCGGTTTGCCAAGCCACCGTGCCGTCGACGTCGGCTAGGACTAGGTTTCCGTCGGTGCCAAATGCCAACGTTGCATTTTCTCGGACCGGCTTGCCACGGTTGGCGTCCCAAACCCATCGCGATATAGATTCGGAACGATGGTGGCCCATGCGGAGTCCTAGGATGTAGGCATTAGGAGTGGCATTATAGAAACATAGGAAAAATGGAAAATTACCAATGTCAGTGGTACGATAGCTGGCGTCATATTCGGTAATGTAAAAGCCAAATTGACCTTCGTTAGTGTATTTGAAAGTGGCATTAGTAGGAACAACGGATTGGGCTTGGACTAAGGCAATTGATAAAGCAAAGAGTGCAACAAAAAATGAAAGTGAGAGTGAAGAAGAAGAAGACATTGTTTTAGTTTATGGTGAATGGTGAGGAGATGTAAGCAAAGGTGGGATTGTATTTATAGGAAGATTTAGATGCATGCGTGGCTCCATAAGGGACATATAATTAAGATGTGGGCGGCTTTCAATTTTGATGGCCTGTAAGTGTTTTAAAATTTGACTTATTTTGACCAATCCTCTTTTGCGATACTTTTCAACTTTCTATATTAGCATAAAGAATATTTCACCCTCCCTTGAGCTGCTCTTAATATTTGTGGATTCGTTCAGGCTAAAATTAGTACCAACTTTACCTTACGTAATAAGATTATATAATTTTTCATTGCATGTGTTATAAAAAATATTGCATTAACCAATGTAATAAAAAGTTATAGAACTTATCAATACAACATTTTTTATAATTCATATAATAAAATGTTATAAAACTTACTACAGTGAAGTTGGTGTCAACTTCACCCTAACCTAGTGGCGGAACCAAAACGTTTTTAGAGATGGGTCAAAATACATCAGTAAAAAAAATTATTTATTGACGCTTGGAGTGCTAGTAAAAAAAAATTTTGTCAGTTATCTGATAAGTGATAGCAATCTTAGCAGAGGCTGAAAGGGAAAAAAATGGTTATTGGCTGAGGTGATTTTGAAAAGAAAAGAAAAAGTTTTTTTTAAAACTTATTAAATAAAACGACGTCGATTGAAGTAAGTTTAAAAAAAATCAATGACAAGTAATTGACTTTTATTCACAACAGAAGAAGTCGATTGTTGATGCGGATCAAACGGCCAGACTATGCCGACACAAGTTATCAAAGATCATCATCAGCGTCAGTAAAGTAATGTTTTGTATCTACAAACTTTCTAAAACAATAAGGTCATGTTTGTTTACTTGGATAACACTTGGGATTGGACTAATAATCTTTAATCACTTGTTTGTTTTTTAAATTAGACTCCGGACTATTAATCCCGGGATAACAAAATGACTTGGAAGAGGGGATTATTTAATAACATGTCTAATTAGGTATTATAATCCCTACCATTTAGGATTAAAAATTTATGGACTAAATTAGCCTTTAACTTTGTTTACATCACATAAAATTTGTAATACATGATAAAACATTAATCATGCACTATGTATTGTATTACGTAATTTTTTTTAATACCTTTTTTTAGTGTTAATTAAATAAACTTATTAAATAATACACACATGCAGTACGTACTGCATGAATATAACTTTTTTTTAGTGCTAATTAAATAATACATACATGCAGTACGTACTGCATGTACATAATTCTTTTTTAGTGTTAATTAAATAAACCAAATAAACTTATTAAATAATATATACACACAGTACGATTTTTTTATTTTATACAGTACTTTTTTTAACATATGTATAAAACAGTTTAAGAAAGGTACGTTACATACATATATAATAATACATACAACACATTTTTTTAATGCCTTTTTTTTCTTCATACAGTACGTTACATACATACAATATTTTTTTGTGTGCATACAGTACGTTACATACATACATAATAATACATACATCATCCTCTTTTTTTTGCTTGCATACAGTATGTATATATACGTACATAATCATACATACATCACCTTATTTTTTATTCTTTTTTTGCATACAGTACGTTACATACATACATAATAATATATGCACGTTATTTTTTTTTTACATTCTATACATTTATTTTTTGTTAAATTAGTATGTACATTTACATTGATCATATTTTTCTTTTAATAGAAGTAAAAAATAATAATAATTTTTTTAATTTTTGATAATAATAATAATAATTTTCGATTTTTGATGTATAAACAAGTTTAACATATGTTATTATTGGTAAGGGTATAATAGTCAAAACGATATTTTTTTATTCAGTTCTTTAATTAATCCTGAAAAAAACAAACATAACATGGAATTATTTTAAGTTATCCCATGAATAATCCCGTGAAAAACAAACATGTGACTAGGACTATTTAATCCTAAGATTAATAGTATTTGGATTATAATCCCATGAATTATAATCCCGGATTATAATCCTTGCAAACAAACATGACCTAAAAGTATTAATGGTGGGCCTGGGGAGTAGTACGTCAGTTTTTTTGGATCGCTCTATCCCACCATATTATCTGTTCAATTTAGTTTACAACAAATGATAAATAAGAATGATACGAACCACCCTTAAATACGGCCCCCATCAATCCCAAACCCGCCTCTCTTTAGCCCAACAAAAAAAATTAAAAATAAAAAAAAGAAAAGGTCATGTTCTATCTCATCACTCATCACTCAACTTCTGTTCTGCATTTTCTTGTTCCAAATAACTCTATCAATTAAGCCAGACCTATCAAAACCAGGGTCATATGATCCTCCCCCCCCCCCCCACCCCCACCCCCACCCCCGGTTTCGGCCTCTACCCTAACCGGATCCAGTATTTGTACATTTAGATTTTTGCAAGTTTCAAATACAAATGCATTAAGAATAGTTCACATTGAATAATAGTTTATTTTAAGTGTAATTTATTTAAGTCACAAATATTGTTTATGTCACAAACACAAATTTTAGACTCAAATATGTTGCATCAAAATGATGCGGTGCATTGAACAAATAGAAGTTTAGTATTATACTCCTCCCGTCCCTTAATATAAGTTGTTTTAGAATTGTGCACAAATATTAAGGAAATGATTGTATAGCATTAAATATAATATCAATTGTTTATATTATCTTTGTATTGAAAAAAAAAAGAGTATTATTTATTAGGCAAAAAATAGTAAGAGAACCAAAATTATATTTAATATTTGGGGTAATATTGAAAACTAAGTATTTAATATTTACTTGAAAATCTCAAACGTCATATATTAAGAAACAAATACTTCTCTAAAACGTACTCCCTCCGTCCCAAGATAAAAGTCTTCCATTGACTTTTGTGGTCAAATTGACCATTTTTAAAATTAATAATTAAGCATATATATTTAGATTTTCAAAAAAACAAACATTGAAATTAGTACTAAATTGTATGTAGTTTATAATATTTATAGGCTTTTTACATATATATAAAAAAAATAATAAGATATATTGATTTAAAAAATAGTCAATTTGACTATAAAAGTCAATGAATGACTTTTATCTTAAGACAAAGAAAAAATATTATATTAAAAGACAGGGGGAGTACCGTGTTAGCTCTTAATGCTTATCCTCCTATTCCCACACCCGGGATCTCAAAATATAAAAGCACAGTGAACTATGAAGGAGTGTTAAAATTTTGAAGCATACTGGTCTGCTTGGTGAAAATTTTATTTTTCTCAAAATAAATATGTTTTGAACCAAGTTTGTCCTTGGTGCCACCACTATTGAGTGTTCTTATTTTTCAAATGGGAAAAAACTGAAACATCAAAAATGCAGCAACTTGGTTATACATAGAAGATTGGAAGCCACCTCTATTTATATAAGAGAGAGAGAGAGAGAGTTATTCAATTCTATCAAACAATATAACCCTCAGGTGGACCACATGGACAAAATTATGATAGGACGCTGAGTTTCATTTATATCTGACATGTTGTAGTTGTACAATATAAATGCATGTTGGACACTATATATAAGAAGAAAAAATGAATTAAAAAAAAAGAAAAAAGATTAAGTTGATGATTATTATGCCCCCACTGAAATGCATGAAATACATGTATCTTCCATGTATCTTCTTAGTCATTTATAACTAAAGAGCTGGATGACATTGGAAAATTAATATCATCCCATTATAAAAAATAACCTTATCTACAAATCAAGCAATGTAATCCAATTTTTGGCTTTTGTCACTCAACTGTCTAAAAAATAGTCCAGGGATTATGAGTTGTTAATTAATTGTGTTTAATTATACCACTTGCGCATATATATATATATATATATATATATATATATATATATATATATATACACACACCTCAATCATATCATTTCGGTCATCAAAATTGAAAGAATCTTACTATTCTGACTTGAAACTTTAAAATACTAAAAGTGCTCGTTTGTTATTGGCGTTTGAAACTTTTAGTACGTTTGGAGGTTTCAAACCTACCAAAAGCAATTAAGAATTTTAGTCGTTTATAAATAATTTATTTTAAACGCAATTTATTTAACTTACAAAACGTTATATTTAAAATTCAAACGCAATACTTTAAAATTAGTGCAGTACATTTGAACCTCTAAACGTATCAAACGCTCTAAAACAAATCCTAAGTTGTTCCTCATACCACAGGTAACCAACTCCATATCTCTTATGGAATTCCATTGGGAAGATATGATGTGCATATCTTGTGCTGCATTTTATAAACTAAATGGAGCAAATGATAAAATTGGAGCGCAAATATTTTTGTTTATATTATGAAGTCTGAATAATAAGAATGTTAACTTCCCTTTACAAAATCTAAATATTGAGAGAAGTTTCAAATACTTATCTATAATATGAATTCTATAACAAAGCAAACAATAACAATACCTTATAAATAAATTAAAAAATTGTCCATTATATCAAACCTACTTTTAGCAAGTCGTGTACAAGTAAAACTCTCGTTATGTTTTACAGAAGGATTAAGACATAGTTTTGTGGAATGAATCACCCACACCAAGTTTTGTACCAAATTAAAGGAACTCTAAAGGAACCCCATACCCGGCTCAAGAACAGCTTGTTTTGGCGGAACTTTTGACTAATCTAGCTTTACCAACTACTTTTTTTAATCTATGAAGTCTTTAAAAATTTTATCTCAAATAATTAAGTTCTTAATATATAAACAATACTTTTTTGACCAATTTGATATAATAGGAGTAAGGAGTCAAAAGTAAAATATACTTCAAGAACTTCACATCACATCAATATCGATAAACTTGTCATTTTATTTTTCAAATGTTGGAGAAAAATAAGTGCAAAATATTCAAACAAAATATTTATCAATAACATAAGAAAATGACATTGCAAATTAAAAGTGATAAGATGAACATTAACAACCCCACGCCACCCCACCCCTTATTGTTGCAACTAAAATTCATCTTCTCTTATTTAGTACAACAACTCAGCAAAGAAAAACACAAAATCTACTTGGAGATCTTAATATAGGCAACATGAGAAGAATTAGACACCTTATTCAAAGCCCCTAGGTCAGAAGCCACCAAGCACTTTGAAGACTCTTCCCTATAGAAAAAGCCGAGGCACTTGCAATCAGTGTCACATTTCTTCCTACAATCAGCGAATATAGTAGGCCCAGATCCATCTGTAACTCCAGTCGTAAAATGCTCAGCACCCACAACTTTGTAGTAGTCCACATTAGCCCTTTTCCCACACGGTGGCAACACTGGTGGCGCACAAGTCTTGCTCCATCCTAACAGTCCATTAGGCGTCGGGCATGCCACGCATTGATTATCTTCACACACTCCTAGAGATCCGCACCTTTTCGGCAATTTACATTCACTCCTCTGGTCGCCTCTATTTCTATCCAAGAGCGTATATGTAACCTCCCATGCAGTATAATCAACATGTTCTTCGTATGTATATATTCTTAAGTTTCCATCCATATCAACACGAAGTATCGAATAAGTAGTATTATATTTGGGCCTAGAAAATACACTAGCACCACTGGGGGTCGTCGAGTTGTTCATGGTGAACTCGAGCTGAAACTCATAAGCCCAAACTGTGTCACTTTCAATAGTTGTAAAGGGGTCAATCTTGAACAATACGCTTGACAAAAAGCCTTTACCATCCCCGAACTCAGTAGCGTAATAAAGGAAGGGATTTTTTGCATTGTTGCTCTTGTAATACAGAGCCATGTGCCTTTTCTCCAATACATATGAGTATGGCCCATCTAAGGGTTCGGTATCGGATAATCGACTAACGAGCTTGTTCGGCCCATTTAGCCGCAAGGATTGGCCGACAAAAAGTGTGTCACTTGGGTGATCAAAACTTTGCCAAATAAATTTACCCTTGGAGTCAAATAACACCAAGTTACCATTTGGACGTAATTCCAAACCTACCACACCTTGGTTGGCCGTGCCGGTTTGCCAAGCCACCGTGCCGTCAACGTCAGCTAGGACTAAGTTTCCGTCGGTTCCAAATGTCAACGTTGCATTTTCTCGGACCGGTTTGCCACGGTTGGCGTCCCAAACCCATCGCAATATGGATTCGGAACGACGGTGGCCCATGCGGAGTCCTAGGATGTAGGCATTAGGAGTGGCATTATAGAAACATAGGAGAAATGGAAATTTACCAATGCCAGTGGTACGATAGCTGGCGTCATATTCGGTAATGTAAAAGCCAAATTCACCTTGGTTGGTGTATTTGAAAGTGGCATTAGTAGGAACAACGGATTGAGCTTGGACTAAGGCAATTGATAAAGCAAAGAGTGTAACAAAAAATGAAAGTGAGAGTGAAGAAGAAGACATTGTTTTAGTTTATGGTGAATGGTGAGGAGATGTAAGCAAAGGTGGGATTGTATTTATAGGAAGATTTAGATGCATGCATGGCTCCATAAGGGACATACAATTAAGATGTGGGCGACTTTCAATTTTGATGGCCTGCAAGGGTTTTTAAATTTGACTTTGACCAATTCTCTTTTCGGATACTTAATTTTCAGCATTTTATATTAGCACGAAGGATATTCTCTTCACTGATAATATGCATTTCATCCTCCTCTTAGTGATCTTAGTGCTTGCAAGTGTAGTTTTTCAGTTTCAAATACATTGGTGGCACTGAGAATTTTGTACGTTTAGCAATAATTTATTTTAAATACAACTTACATAATTTATTAATGTAATATAATTTTGGACTCAAATGTGTCTCACAAAAAATGATGCAGTGCACTTTTTGTCTACATGCACCAAACTTTAGTAATTGTACAAATATATATATATATATATATGAGCGCATTAAAATTTTAAAACATACTGGTATGTTTCGTGAATTTTTTTTTCTCTTAAAATTAAGATGTTTTGAAGCAAGTTTGTTCCTGGTGCCACAGCTATTGTATTTTCAGTAGGAATACTTGTTTATCTTCAAAATGAGAAAAACTAAAACATCAAAACGGCAGCAATTTGTTTATATACCGAAGCCGCCTCTATATACATATTAAGAGAGGAGAGCGAGAGGTTCTAGAGTCGATATAAACGCTAACCAACAAATGGATGATACATTAATTAACATTTCCTACTTGAAGTTGGAATTATTTAATTCTATCTGACAAATATAGAGTTGAGGTGGACCACATAGACAAAATTATGATCAAGGTGATCTGCTACTGAAGCTGGGTTTCATTTATACTTCCTCCCGTCTAAAACTAAAAATATAATTTGACTTTTAAAATTAAATAATCATATATTAAATTTTAAATTAATATATATTTATTTAATTTAAATTAACATAATTATTATAATTATATAGTATAACAAAAACTATTAATTATAAAATTTATTTTATTTTAAAAATTAAATTATATTTTTAATTTTAAAACGAAAAGAGGATTTGGCAGGCTGTAGTTGGACAATAAATGGACAGGTGCATGCATAATATAAAAAGAAAAATAAAAATGGATCAAGTTGATAATTATTATGCCCCCACTGAGAGGCATGAAATCCATGTATCTTCTTAGTCATTTATAACTAAAAGGTGGATGACATTGGAAAATTAATACTCTCTCTGTCTCTAAAACGATGATTAAAAGTATAAATTTTTTTTGTTCTTAAAAAGATAAAATAAAGTATATAAAATGAAAGATAAATATGTCATTTAATAAGGACTATTAGTATAAAAAATTAAAAGTACTCGTCACTGTATATAATCTTGTGGTCTCATTAAGGATAAATTTAAAAAAAAATTACTCTTTTTCTTCTACTTTTACTTTTCTTAATATGTGTGCAAATTGTACTTTAATTTACTGATTTTTTTGAGAGACGGAGGGAGTATTCATGAAGGGGAACTGATATTTCTACGTGTCTTTATAATATTTTCACATGATATTTTCTCACATGAGAATAAAGTGAATTTCACCTTCATGTAAAAAAGAACTATATAAAAATATCAAAAATTCATGTGAAAATAATGCTCCCTACATAGCTGTTGTGAAAAATAATCTTAGCTACAAAACAATTTATGTAATCCAATTCTTGGCTTTTTCAGTGTCTAAAAATATTATTTGAAGATTATGAGTTGTTAAGAATTGTGTTTATTATACCACTTGCATGCTTATCTACATATATCTATATCAAATCTACTTTTAGCAAGTCGTGTACAAGTAAAAGTCTCCATATTTTACTCCCAAGGATTAAGACATTAGTTTTGTGCAATGCATCACCCACAACCATTTTTACACCAAATTAAAGAAACCCCACACCTGGCTCGTGACCAGCTTGTTTGGATAAACTTTTGACTAATTTAGCTTGAGCTACTTGTTTTATTAATTTGAGCCCCTTTAACTAGTTGTGCGTTGGTTAAAAGGACTTCTAATTCCAATAATGTGTTTAAATGTTAAAGATAACAAAAGAAAATGTTATAACTAACCGTAGAAGTTCCGGATGTAAAAAGTATTAAAACAAGTTAAAAGCTATTTAGACATCTTAATAAATTAAACATGACGGGGATTAAATAATTTGCACCAAGGTCCCTAGAACTTTGTGAGTCAGCTCGGTGGTCGAGAAAGTTTGCTTTTTTCCTTGACTTAGTGGGTTATTGAGTTCAAACTTTGAGGTCAGCACTTAGGAAAAAATCTCCTAAATGCACTAGACTAAATGCACCAGACCAATGTGAAGAGTGTGCCCTAAAAATAGCCTGGTGCGTATTAAAAATAATCTGATGATGAGGGATTTAGTCTCAATTAACGTGCAACCTAGCTCGAGGATACCCTTACAATGCAAAAAAAAAAGGTCCATAGTTCTGGAGCTAATGTTGCCTCTTTTTTAATCTTTAGTAAAAGAACTCTAACTCATGCAAGCATACATGTGTCAACAAGTAATACAGAGGAAGTAGAGTATCGTCCCACAGAGAAAGTGCTAAATTAAATCACTATGCATCAATTCTATCACTATATTTATTTGCCTAAACTAATGACTTGATTTTGGTAACAAAATTAACTCTAAACAAATTAACAACTAAAGATGCAAATACTAATGAAATAAATCAAACTTAGAATTAATGGGATCTTAACTTCATTTAATAGTTCATCTAATTACCACCATCATGTTAGAAAGTTCACATATCACAGAAAAGTAGCCAAGGACACTGATATAGACATAACCATTTGTCAATGTATTCTGACCTACTTACATAATATCTATAATCACTAGACACCATGTAATCACCACTATAACCAAAATCACTATATTTCTATGTGAAATTGTAATTATACTGATTTAAAGCTCAAGCCTTTATTTTGACTCTTACGATGAAACAGTATATTTCTATCTGATTCACAAAATATTAAGCTATCCAATTAAGCCTCATATTCGCAAGCTATCGTGATTACAATCCATACTCATATGTTATTTTTCAATTCCATACAAGCACTGAAAACGAATGGTGATCAAGCATTCATACATGTAAAACAACCATGATAGAGATATCTTATGATGTGTAAAACAATCCAACAATCAAGCTTATAACTAGATTACATATTAAAATCCGTTAGAATCCCATAATGGAGATTAGTTCATGACTGACCCAAAAACCATTATGGGATCAAAGCAACACATGGAGAAATAAACAAACAATTGAATAATGAAATAATAGAAGAATCAAACCCAGTTGTTGAATATAATCCAAAGTAAAGTTTAAACCCACATCAAAATCCATCAATCAAACGATAATAATCCCCAGTAAAATTTGACAAATCTCTCTTGAGAAGTAGAAGAAGAATGAATGAAAATCTAATAGTTCCTTCTTCAAGTCTGCTTCCCTCCTTCTAACTCTTCCAAACTTTTTTCCTCTTTCCAATTGGATTCCTTTTTTTTCTCTCATCCAGCCGCACATCACCAGCAAAAATCGTGCACTAGCGCCTCTGGCGCTACCTTAGTGTAATTCCTAGCGCACTAGGCGCTAGGTCATGTCCCAGGATTTACAAAAATGCCATCGGGTCAAATTTTAATCCTTTAAGCTCCAAATTGACTCTTTTGCCCCTCCAGCTCCATCCTACAATAAACAAACACAAAAATAAATAAAACAATACTCAAAATACTTAAAGACCGCAATAATTAAGTCTAACAAGACCTGATTCGTAGGTATAAAACTCACTCATCAAATACCCCCAAACTTAACCAATTGTTTGTCCCCAAGCAATGCAATGATATCAACATAAAAAATGCAAACTAACTATAATGCAAACGAATCAAATAACTAAACAACATAGTAATACATATCAGGCCTCTAATATCCATAAAACAAACCAGTTTAACCCACTATCTAATGTAAAGCTCCCACTCAAACTGATTAATCAAACCATGCTTGTCATCATTCATGTTGTGTGTGTATCAACTGTTATAACCAATCACAACCCAAATTACTCATATAATCAACACCTAAGAAAGTAACTTAATTTTTTTTACACATCTCCATCAGTAAAATAACTAATCCGACTCATGTAAATATTTAATTAGCACAAGGGGAATTACGACATGTTTTCTTCATTTCACGAGTGCGTTTTACGCTCCATCTCATTTCTTTTTTTTTTCCTTTTTTTTTACTCGGCATGTGCAACATCTAGTTTCCTTAGGCTTATCAAAACTACCCGTGTAACGAGCTTTCAACCAGTGACTCCCAAACCAGTTGGCTTTAGGGCACTAGGTGTCAAGACACCCCTAAGGATCTAATTACTCAAGTAGAAATGGCCACGAAACTAAACTAGCCAAGACAATATTTTTTTTTTCATTTTTTTTTAGACCTCCCCCAAACTTATTTTCTTGCTTACTAGAGCCTTCATAGACATTTCACTGATATTATCGCTTTTTATCCCAAGTTCCTTTCCAAACGCAGATTATATAAGAATTTGAATCACATTAATTAAATAGTTGACTAATTGTTATCCTTGTTAACATGAAATTCAGACAAAGCAAAGTCGACTTCCCTGCTCAAGTTATCGCTCAACACTAGATTTCAATCATTAGCAAGCTTTTACTTAACACTAGAATCTCATCATTGGCCACAATGGTCCAACTACGTCATTTACTATCTAATTCAGACAACTAAATGCTTGACAAACCCTAAAATGCAACTACCATGCAACAAGTATAAACACAATGAAACAAAACAATCTATATACATGAAAACGTAAAACTACCCCCCAAACTGAATTGAACAATGTCCTCATTGAGAAATAATAAGAAATTAAGAACAGAGGACTCCCCTGATGAAAACGTTACTCGTCATCACTGCCATCGGCAGCATCATCATCATCATCGACATCAGGAGGCGAGTCAGAAGGTGGGTAAATAGAAAGAGGAGGAGCTGGTGGAAACTGAAATGGCCCTTTCGAAGGATTCATCCGCTCAAACATATCCGCCAAAGCTGTAGAACAGTTAACATTATAAGCATAAATCTCTACTTGGCGTTGAGAAAGGCGACTCTGCTGACGAGTCATACGATCAAAACCCCTCTGAATCTGTCCTGCCACTAAGTCTATCCGTCTAGTATGGTGCCTGAGGTCCTGACGGATAGTCTCAACTACATTGGGGGCTTGAACCGGATCCTGAACAGGTGGTGGCTGATCATGCGGCTGCTGCTATGGTATAATGAAGCCTAAGCCCCTCGGGTGCGATTCACCTCCACCCCATACTCTGTACCGTACCATCGCAGCATGATCAATTGGAGACAATGGGGCCTGTATTAGTTCATCCTTATCCCACTGGACCCCAGCACTACGACATAAATCGGTGATCAATGAAGGATGAGGCAATCCACCTGTGGTGCTACCCTCAAGCCCATGCTCGATAGACTCATGAATTACCTCCCCAACATCCACTGTCTTTCCTGTGGCTATGCAAAACAATAGAGTCGCCCGCTGATTAATCACGTCACTCATATGGCAGCACTACATCAACTTAGCACAAATAAACGCATGCCAAGCTTTTCCATATCGGCTCAGCTTAGATGAAGGGAAGTGCACGGCTTCCTGCTGGTCAGTCAATTTCCATTTCGTTCCTGGCTCACAGAGGGCTGCAATGATCTCGGTGTAATCCAAATCTTGTTGCATATATTTCGTATATCCGTCACTATGAATCTTTTGCAACCCATAATACGCGTTGATTGCTTTTCGCCCCATATTTACTTCTTTACCACGAACCATCACCAAATTCCCATTGGCTTCTTTAGCATTGGCATAAAATTCCTTTACAATTTCAACTGCAGCTGGCTCAGGTTGCGCTGTAAATGCCATCCAATTACGGCTGCGTATCATGTGAGCTAATTCCCCATCTACCCACTCAATCGGTAACAACCCGCGCTCAGGAATTAGGGACTTCCCTGACGACCAGTTTTTATACCTGTAGTACGCTTGAGGGCTAACAAACTTTTTCTTATCGTACTTAACAGCAGATGAGCCTGAGCTTTCACCTCTATGTCTTTTGGGAGCCATGAATAACCACTTAAGAACGAGCAAGACTCAAAATAATTCAAAACTTCGTTGGGGCAAATTGTCGAACACTTGGTAGGCAACACTTGAAAAACCCTTGTACAATATTTCCCCCAAACGTAGAGTAACCCAATCTTGCAACAATGTAATCTCCCACAATTCGCAAACATATAGATAGAAAATTGAAGCTTTAACCCAATCCCAATTGAGCCAACACAAACTCAATTGGGTTCACAATCAAAACAAAGAACTTTCTCCAAATACTAGCAATTCAATCTCTGGCCAACAATTTCAAGTTCTAATTGCTCAATAATGTAAAACTTACTTGAAATTGAAAGTACCCATATGTAGAATCTTCAATCCTTTTTGGCTATGAGAAGAAAGTTCCTTGGTTACAATAGATGTGTGCCGGCAATGGGTTTGATTGTGGGTGACGATTTGTTGGTGTTTGGTTGGGAGAAAGTAGCTTCACTCGGCAACAATGAAAAGAACGGCGACTTGAAGTGGCTAGGAGAAGAAAAACAAACTTGATTTTAGGTGTGGTGCCCTCCTTTTGCCCGATCTAGGTTTTAACCCTCTCTTTTTTTCGAAGTCGCTTGCCGAGCGCTCTAGGCGCTGTGATTTGTGAAGGACGAGCGCTTCAGGCGGTGGAACTCTTTTGTTGGCTACTGCAATGAAGCGCTTTAGGCGCTTGGCCTTGTGAAGGAAGAGCGCTTCAGGCGCTTGAACTTTGGGGGCACACTGTGATGCAGCGCCTAGAGCACTTGGATAAGCTAAATTGGAGCGCCTAGAGCGCTTGGATGATGGATAGCTGCTGCAATGTAGCGCTTTAGGCGTTTGGCCTGGCTTGAAGTGAGCGCTTTAGGCGCTTGGACCTTACTTAGCCAACTTTCAGTCCCTTCTTGCTAATACCTGCCATCAAATTAACCCAAAGTCCAAGATTAGTCGTAGAAAACTTTTTTTTTAAAAAACAAAATAATTGAATAAACAAAAGAAAAACAGAAAATTAAAACGCTGGGTTGCCTCCCAGATAGCGCTAAGTTATAGTCAATTAGCTTGACTATCTCTGAATCTCATGTCGCAGAAAGGAGTAAGGTGACTTTCTGTCTGTCCACCTCATCCCCGAAGTAATGCTTCAAATGTTGTCCATTCACTTTGAACGACTGGTCCAGGAATTTATCATACACTTCAATCGCACCATGCGGAAAGACCGTCTTCACTGTGAATGGTCCTGACCATCTTGATTTCAGCTTCCTGGGAAAAAGTTTAAGTCTGGAGTTGAAAAGTATAACCCTTTGTCCCGGTTCAAATGTTCTTTCTATGATCTTACGATCATGCCATTTCTTCACCTTCTCCTTGTACAGCTTCGAGTTTTCATATGCCCGTAATCGAAATTCGTCCAACTCATTGATTTGGAGAAAGCGTTTCTCCCCTGCAGCTGTCGAATCAAAGTTCAACTTCCGAATTGCCCAATACGCCTTGTGCTCTAGCTCCATAGGAAGATGACAAGCTTTTCCATAAACCAACTGAAACGGTGACATGCCCAACGGAGTTTTGTAAGCAGTCCTATATGCCCACACAGCATCATCCAGCTTTAAAGCCCAATCCTTCCTCGTCGGATTCACAATTTTTTCGAGGATTCTTTTGACTTCCCGATTGGACACTTCAACTTGGTCATTCGTCTGTGGGTGATAAGTTGTAGCAATACGATGATTCACCCCATACTTAGCCAACAAAGCTGTAAACTGTCTGTTGCAGAAGTGCGTACCTTTATCACAAATAATGGCCCTCGGAGTCCCAAATCTAGTGAAAATACTTCGATGTAAAAACTTTAGGACTACCTTGGCATCATTTGTCGGGAGCGCTGCCACTTCTACCCATTTTGACACATAGTCAACTGCTAGCAAGATGTAGAGATTACCGCACGAAGACACAAAAGGGCCCATGAAATCAATCCCCCATACATCGAAAACTTCTACTTCGAAGATTGTATTCAAAGGCATTTCATTCCTCTTTGAAATGTTTCCCACTCTCTGACATCTATCACACCTCTGGACGAAATTGTAAGCATCTTTAAAAATTGTCGGCCAGTAGAATCCCGCTTGTAGTACTCTAGCCGTTGTTCTCTCTCCTCCATAGTGACCTCCATATACAGAAGAATGGCAATCCTGTAGAATCCCCTCGGTCTCGCTATACGGGATACACCTTCTTATCATTTGATTTGCACACTGTTTAAACAAATACGGCTCATCCCATATATACCATTTGACGTCATGCAGAAATTTTTTCTTTTGATGCCCCACCAAGTCAGAAGGTATCATCTTACTCACCAAATAGTTCGCGTAATCAGCAAACCATGGCACTTCCCCTTGCACCATAAACAACTGCTCATCCGAAAAGGATTCATTAATTGCAACTTTGCTGTCTATCTCCCTTTCCGAATTCTCGAGTCGAGATAAGTGGTCTGCCACTTGGTTTTCGGTACCCTTCCTGTCCTTGATCTCCAAATCAAACTCCTGCAATAATAAAATCCACCTGATCAACCTGGGCTTTGCATCCTTCTTTACCACTAAATGTCGGATTGCCGAATGATCCGTGTACACTATCACTTTTGTGCCTATCAGATATGACCGAAATTTGTCGAAGGCATACACCACTGCCAATAACTCTTTTTCTGTGGTGGTGTAATTTAACTGTGCATCCGTAAGGGTCTTGCTGGCATAGTATATCACATGAAACATCTTCTCCTTCCTTTGCCCCAAAACAGCTCCCACGAACGTAATCACTGGCATCACACATCAGCTCAAACGGCAATGCCCAATCTGGTGCTGTGATAACTGGTGCTGAAGTTAGTTTCCCCTTTAAGTGCTCAAATGCCCTCATGCAAGCCTCATCGAATTTAAATTGTGCATCCTTCTCCAATAAACTGCACAATGGTTTAGTTATCTTGGAGAAGTCCTTGATGAATCTGCAGTAGAAACCTGCATGTCCAAGAAAACTGCGGACACCTTTTACTGAAGTAGGTGGAGGTAAGTTCTCAATAGTTTTCAGCTTAGCCCTATCCACCTCAATTCCTTGCTTCGAAACTTTGTGTCCCAGTATAACTCCTTCTTGTACCATAAAATGGCACTTCTCCCAATTCAATACTAGATTCGTTTCAACACATCTTTTCAAGACCATCACCAAATTCCCAAGGCATATATCGAAAGAATCACCAAATACCGAGAAATCGTCCATGAATACCTCAACATTCTGTTCGACCATGTCTGAAAAAATTGCTGTCATACATCTCTGAAAGGTGGCTGGAGCATTGCACAACCCGAAAGACATCCTTCTGAAGGCAAAAGTGTCGTATGGACATGTAAAAGTAGTCTTTTCCTGGTCTTATGGAGCTATCATAATCTGATTGTAGCCTGAATACCCGTCCAGAAGGCAATAATACTCATGACCCTCTAGTCTGTCCAACATCTGATCGATAAACGGAAGTGGAAAATGGTCCTTCCTTGTAGCTTTGTTAAGCTTGCGGTAGTCCATGAAGATTCGCCACCCTGTTACTGTTCGCGTTGGGATTAGCTCGTTATTCTCATTGGTGACAACGGTCATACCACCCTTCTTCGGTACGCACTGCACGGGGCTCACCCATGAACTGTCCGAAATCGGGTAGATTATTCCTGCATCCAGCCATTTCAATACCTCTTTCTTGACCACTTCTTTCATTATCGGATTAAGCCTTCTTTGCTGCTCAACCGTCAGCTTACTACCATCTTTCAGCAGGATCTTATGCATGCAAAACGAAGGGTTTATCCCCTTGATATCTGCTATGGTCCATCCAATAGCTGATTTGAACTCTCTAAGCACTCGTAGCAGTTTTTCCTCCTGAAAAAATGTTAATGCAGAAGAAATAATCACAGGTAGCTTTGAATCTTTATTTAAAAATGCGTACCTGAGATGATCTGGAAGTGATTTTAGTTCAAGTTCGGGAGGTGTCTCAAGAGATGGTTTCAACTTTACCGATGTTTCTCCAACTCTCGTAAGTGTCCTGAATTTCCCGAATTTGGGAGTGGTATCTAGATATTGCACTAGCTCGGCACAATCTTCATCCTCCAAATCTGCATCCTCAGCAATTACTCTATGCAGTGGTTCATAACTCAACAAGCTCTCAACATCATCATTTATTATACTATCCACTAAGTCAACTCTGAAACAGTCTTCTTCATCTGTTGGGAGCTTTATTGCCTTGAAAACATTAAACGTCACCTCTTGATCATGTACACGCATTGTAAGCTCCCCTTTTTGCACGTCTATCAGAGTCCTCCCCGTGGCTAGGAATGGTCTCCCCAATATAATTGGTATACTTTTGTCCTCCTCATAGTCCAAAATGATAAAGTCCGCCGGAAAGATAAATTTGTCCACTTTTACCGGTACATCCTCTACTATCCCCCGTGGATATGTGATGGATCTGTCAGCTAACTGCAAGGAAATATTTGTTGGCCTTGGTTCCGGCAATCCCAACTGACTAAATACAGACAAAGGCATCAGGTTGATACTTGCCCCAAGATCACACAAACATTTATTGAAGTTCATCTTTCCGATCGTACATAGAATTGTGAAACTGCCCGGATCTTTCAGCTTTGGAGGTAGTTTACGTTGAAGCACTACACTGCATTCCTCCATCAAGGCCACTGTCTCAAACTCGTCTAATCTTCTCTTCCTTGACAGTATACCTTTTATAAACTTTGCGTAACTTGGCATTTGTTCCAATGCCTCCGCGAAGGGTATGTTGATCTGCAGTTTCTTAAAAACCTCCAAAAACTTACTGAACTGTTTATCTTCCCTCTGTTTGTTCAATCTTTGCGGATACGGAACCTGAGGGTGAACTTATGGTACTGTATTCACGGGCTTCTTATTTGAACCCACTTTATCCTTCTCTACTTGTTGCGACTCGGACTCATCCTTCTTCTCTTTCTGTTTAGCCTCGATTTCTGTCTTAGCTTCTGCCCCAGTGTCACCTCCTTGTAAACTAGGTAATGTTGTGCCTGGTACATTTCCTGCATATTGCTTTCCCGATCTGAGTGTAATGGCCTGACACTGTTCTTTACCCTCTCTCCGTGGATTTGTCTCTGTATTACTTGGCAACGAACCCTGGGGCCTGTTGTTAAGCATAGTCGCCATTTGCCCCATTTGAGTTTCCAAATTTTTAATAGCCACTGCTTGGCTTTTGATCATAACCTCTGTATTTGCCATGTACTTCAACATCATCTCCTCCATTTCTGATTTCTTTTCTTGCCGAGGTGCATATGAAGTAGGATGTTGTTCTTGTTGAGAAAATCCCGGTGGAAACGGTGATCTTGGAGCAAACTGTTGTTGTGCTGGCTGAGACTGAAACTGATTATTCTGCTGAAACTGTTGCTGCTGATTTCCTTGATTATTTGACCAACTAAAGTTTGGATGATTACGGTTGTTGGGGTTGTTTGTGTTCTGAAACTGTCCTTGGTCCTTCCTGTAACTGTTCACATACTGTACCGACTTCGAGCTAATGGCACATTGATCTGTCGAGTGTGACCCTGCACAAATCTCACATATAAAAGCAACTGGCTTGGCTTTGCTTTCTGACAACGAATCTATTTTCTTTGTCATGGCTGCCATCTGTGCTGACAACTGGGTAATAGCATTCACTTCCAACAAACCTACAACTTTGGGCTGTGGCATTCTTACTGTAGGATTTTGAAAATCATTTGCTGTCATAGTCTCGATAAGGTTATAAGCTTCGTCATAGCTCTTCGCCCCTAAAGCTCCACCTGCAGCTGCATCTACCATTTGCCTCGACTGCTATCCCAATCCATTATAAAATGTGTTTATCACCATCCAATCTAGCATCCCATGGTGCGGACACTTCCTTAGCATCTCCTTGTACCTATCCCAGGCCTCGTATAAGGACTCACCCTGTTGTTGCTCAAACTGAGAGATTGTTGTCCTCATTTTTGCAATTTTCGCCATGGGGAAAAACTTGGCTAAGAACTTCTGTGCTAGGTCCTCCCATGTAGTAATTGATCCTGAAGGCAAAGAATGAAGCCAACTTCTCGCTCTATCCCTTAATGAAAATGGAAACAGTCTTAGTCGGATGGCATCCTCCGTCACCCCGTTGTACCTGAATGTATCGCATATTTCAATGAAACTTAAGAGATGCTCATTAGGATCGTCTGTAGCAGCACCCCCAAACTGGACCGAATTCTGCACCATTTGAATGGTTCCCGATTTTATCTCAAAGGTATTTGCTGCTATTGCCGGTCTGACTATGCTAGACTACAATCCATTAATATTCGCCATAGAATAGTCCCGCAAAGCTTTATGCTCCACTCTTTGTTCTTCCGCCATATTCGGTATAGTTCCTTCCAACTGTGCTTGTAAATTTCTACGGACTCTTGCTTTCCAACCTCTGCCGTCAATATTATCCTGTGTTGGTGTCAATTCTGAGTTGGATGATCGTGTGTGCATAAAAATTCTACAAGTACCTGAAACCAAAACAAAAACAAAAATAGAAATGAGAAAAGATTAGATTTGTCTAAGTCAAACAATATAGCTTAAAACTGATGATAATAATAATAAGTCTAAACGCCTTTCCCCGGCAACGGCGCCAAAAACTTGTTGCCTCTTTTTTAATCTTTAGTAAAAGAACTCTAACTCATGCAAGCATACATGTGTCAACAAGTAATACAGAGGAAGTAGAGTATCGTCCCACAGAGAAAGTGCTAAATTAAATCACTATGCATCAATTCTATCACTATATTTATTTGCCTAAACTAATGACTTGATTTTGGTAACAAAATTAACTCTAAACAAATTAACAACTAAAGATGCAAATACTAATGAAATAAATCAAACTTAGAATTAATGGGATCTTAACTTCATTTAATAGTTCATCTAATTACCACCATCATGTTAGAAAGTTCACATATCACAGAAAAGTAGCCAAGGACACTGATATAGACATAACCATTTGTCAATGTATTATGACCTACTTACATAATATCTATAATCACTAGACACCATGTAATCACCACTATAACCAAAATCACTATATTTCTATGTGAAATTGTAATTATACTGATTTAAAGCTCAAGCCTTTATTTTGACTCTTACGATGAAACAGTATATTTCTATCTGATTCACAAAATATTAAGCTATCCAATTAAGCCTCATATTCGCAAGCTATCGTGATTACAATCCATACTCATATGTTATTTTTCAATTCCATACAAGCACTGAAAACGAATGGTGATCAAGCATTCATACATGTAAAACAACCATGATAGAGATATCTTATGATGTGTAAAACAATCCAACAATCAAGCTTATAACTAGATTACATATTAAAATCCGTTAGAATCCCATAATGGAGATTAGTTCATGACTGACCCAAAAACCATTATGGGATCAAAGCAACACATGGAGAAATAAACAAACAATTGAATAATGAAATAATAGAAGAATCAAACCCAGTTGTTGAATATAATCCAAAGTAAAGTTTAAACCCACATCAAAATCCATCAATCAAACGATAATAATCCCCAGTAAAATTTGACAAATCTCTCTTGAGAAGTAGAAGAAGAATGAATGAAAATCTAATAGTTCCTTCTTCAAGTCTGCTTCCCTCCTTCTAACTCTTCCAAACTTTTTTCCTCTTTCCAATTGGATTCCTTTTTTTTCTCTCATCCAGCCGCACATCACCAGCAAAAATCGTGCACTAGCGCTTCTGGCGATACCTTAGTGTAATTCCTAGCGCACTAGGCGCTAGGTCATGTCCCAGGATTTACAAAAATGCCATCGGATCAAATTTTAATCCTTTAAGCTCCAAATTGACTCTTTTGCCCCTCCAGCTCCATCCTACAATAAACAAACACAAAAATAAATAAAACAATACTCAAAATACTTAAAGACCGCAATAATTAAGTCTAACAATACCTGATTCGTAGGTATAAAACCCACTCATCAGCTAACAATTTTTGAACACTCTAGAAAAAGCCTAAACATGTGCAATCTTTGTTATTTAATTTTGCCAATAAAAAAATATACTTACCTTGTTATCCATTCTTATGAAGAACTACCACTTCCTTTATCCATTCTTATTCCATTAAGAATTCAAAGAAATAATATTAAAAGTTGTTAATATATAGAATTAAGGTATGTTCAACCCTATTTTCAATTACAAATTGTACAAGTAACATACCTCCATGTACTTTAACTTGAAAATAGTATAAGTAGACCCCAAGCCAGTTCGAACCCAGCTCATTAGAGACTCTTGACTAGATTTTCTTCAACAATTTTCAACACATTGATTATTAGGCAATGATGGTGCATTTTTTCAATCAATATTACAGAAGAATAAGACATGCACCGACTCCACAAAATTCTACAAACTTAAAAAAAGAGTTAAATTCCGATTACTTCATCCATAAACTTTTTTTTCTTATTTTAAAATAGCGATACACTCTAAAAAAAAGTAAAGGATAAGCTTACATTCTAGAAGTGGTAGCTTTCTGCCTCCTTCATTCTGAATGACTTATCTGCTACCAATTCCTTTCTCTATGGGTAAGGCATCTCTACATGTGAGACCTTGTATATATAAAAAAATTTCACATACCGAAAAGACGTTATAGATGTCCGGGACGTTCTTCTGACGGTAGAAGACCACTGACAATCAAAAGCATGATATATTGTGCTCTATTTTTAACAGCTTATATTCTTTCAAAACAGTTAATGGTGCCATATTCAAGAATTTGGGTTCAAGCAATTGTTAATTAATACCACCTCCTAACTTTATAAAAAAGTCTCATATGCAAAACTTTTTTTGTTTCGAAAAACTGTCTGTTTTATTTTGTTAAGAGCATAATGATGCAATGTTCTCAAATTTATACTTTAAGAACTTCACGTTACATCAATATAGATAAGCTAGCTTGTAATTTCATTTTTCAAATGTTGGAGAAAACAGGTGTCAAAAACACAATCAAAATTTTTATCAATGACATTGCAAATTAAAAAGTATAAGATGAACATTACTCTCACTACAAGAAAAAGGGTTATTTTCTACGAAATAATCCGTCAGAAATAAACTTATTTCTGACGGAATATTCTGTCGGCAATTCCGTCGTATTTAGTCTCGTCGAAGTTTAGTCTGTCAACAATTCCATCGAGGATAGAGGTTGTTATGATCGACAGATTTAGTTCGACGAAAATAAGAGGACACGTGTCGGCTTTAAAATTGATCTGGTGCAAAAGAATTCCGACAGAATTTTCGTCAGCATTAAAGACTATTTCGTCGGCAATAGAGGATTTTTTAATTAAATTAATTTCTTTATTCCCAACGGAATTTCCGTCGGAATTACCTTATTCCGTCAGAAATAGCCTCTCTTTTTTTAAATATTTTTTTTGTTTTTGCAGTTTCTAGGTTTTTAAACCCCATTTTTGTACCTGTAACCTGCTTTATCCCAACGATATATACAATAAATAACCATTCACTACATCCATGCAACTTATATCGTAATCAACACAACGTAACTACTTTGAAGAACAATATATATACACATTTATGTTAAACTACAATGATATAACTTGTAAACTACAAAGAATAACGAGACTCTTCAATTATTTACAAAACACGACGTAAAATACATTGATTTACAAATAAACAAGCTAAACTACAATAATTTACAATTGTTTTACATGACATCTAAACTACTGCTATACAAAATATCAACTTAATCTAGTAATACCACCGATAAGAGGAGAATCATCGGGCAGGGGTCAACGTTGCTGCTCTGGCGTCTGAAAATCCTCATCATCGCCATCACCAGTGACATCGCCATCACCGGCGACATTGTCGAGGATAATTCCGTCGAGCTTATCTCTTTTTCTTGTAGTGCATCCCCTCACCCCACGCTACCCCGCTTCATACCCGGCCCACCCCACCCCTTATTATTGTAAGTAAAATCTATCTTCTCTTAGTTAGTACAACAACTCACAAAAAATAAAACTACACAAATCTACTTGCACACCTTAATATAGGCAACATGAAAGGAATTATTCACCTTGTTCAAAGTCCCTAGGTCAGGAGCCAACAAGCGCTTTGAAGACTCCTCTATAGAAAAGCCTAAGCACTTGCAATCGGTGTTACATTTCTCCCAATCAGTAAATATAGTATGCCCAAATCCATCTCTAACTCCAGTCGTAAAATGCTCAACACCTACAACTTTGTAGTAGTCCACATAAGCCCTTTTCCCTACACGGTGGCAACATCGGTGGTGTACAACTCTTGCTCCACCCTAACAACCCATTAGGCGTCGAGCGTGCCACGCATTGATTGTCTTCACACACTCCTAGTGATCCACATTTTTTGGGCAATTTACATTCACTCCTCTCATCGCTTCTATTTTTATCAAATAGCATATATGTAACTTCCCATGTAGAATAATCAACATGTTCATCGTATGTATATATTCTTAAGTTTCTATCCATATATCAACACGAAATATTGAATAAGTAGTATTGTATTTTGGTCTCGAAAATACGTGAGCGCCGTTGGGGTGGTCGAGTTGTTCATGGTTAACTCGAGCTGAAACTCATACGCCCAAACTATGTCACTCTCTATAGTTGTAAATGGGTCAATCTAATGCGAACTTCATACTAGATCGTAAGAAATAGTCCCACATCGGTTGCAAATTCAACTTGGTGTACGTTTTTATGGGCCTTAGCCTCTCTTCTTGGGTAGCTAGCTTTTCAATGTGGGTCAAAGGGGCTAAGGTTTGTATCATTGGTGCTTTTATTGAGAGCTCATACTTGTAAGTCGGGACTCGTAAAATGGGCGACCTATTTAGATTAAAATGCTACCTAGAGGCCGGAGGCCGGAAGATTAAAATACTGATAACTTGTGGAAAGGTTTATCTAAAGGCTTAAATATGGAATAATACCCTGAACTTTTAATATTTTTCCACTTTGGGGATTGTATTCTCATTTTTTTCAATTAGGGGATTAAACTTTTAATTTTTTTTCCACTTTGGGGATTGTCTTCTCAATTTTTTCAATTAGGGGATTAAACTTTTATTTTTTTTTTCATTTTGGGGATTGTCTTCTCAATTTTTTCAATTAGAGGATTAAACTTTTAATTTTTTTCGACATGGCAGCGACACGTGACTAAAAAAATACTTATGTGTAATATTGAGTCTCATTTTAATATTTATTCAATTAATTTTTTATACCAAAAAGGGTAAATATAAGACCATTATTAATTTTAAAGTTAATTGTTATTATTATAATTTTAATATAAAACCATTATTAATTTTTAAGTAAATTTAATGATAATTTTACTCTTTTGGTAAATTATTAATTTTTAATTTTAATTTTTTTGGTAAATTTAATGTTTTAAATTAAAGTAAATTTAATGATAATTTTTTAAAGTAAAATTAATAATGATCTTATATTTATCATTTTTGGTACAAAAAATTAATCAAATAAATATTAAAATGAGACTCAATATTACACAAGTGTTTTTTATTCACATTTCGATGTCATGTTATCAATTTTTTAATGTTACACTATCAATTTATACGTAATCAGAAATTTTTAGAGTTTAATTCTCTAATGAAAAAAATTGAGAAGACAATCCCCAAAATGGAAAAAAAATAAAAGTTTAATCCCCTAATTGAAAAAATTGAGAAGACAATCCCCAAAGTGGAAAAAAATTAAAAGTTTAATCCCCTAATTGAAAAAATTGAAAAGACAATCCCCAAAGTGGAAAAATATTAAAAGTTCAGGATATTAATCCATATTTAAGCCTTATCTAAAAGACGGATTAAAATATTAAAATACTGATAACATGTGGGCTATCTAGAAGGCTAGATTAAAATATTAAAATACTAATAACTTGTGGAAAGGGCTATCTAAAGGCCGGATTAAAATATCGATGTCGACGCCGGTTTCTTCTCGTCTCTTGTCCTTTTCCTATTTTAGCCTTTTGATTTAATGATTCTTTGGAAAAGATCGGCATTGATGTCGACGGGGTTTTGAAAGATCGTTTTTTATGATGAGCCAATTAACCAGAGTCGCCAGTTGGTATATTTGAAATGGATGTACCAACTCATCCGGGTTTTCATTTTTTTATAAATCGATGGCTCATATGTGACTCCGAATTAATTGGTCTGCGAATCGAGATTCATAGAGTTCGGGGGCTTGCTTAAGTGAGGGGAAGGTGTTAGGCACCCCTCGACTTCCGTAAAACACGGTTACCGCAATCTTGATGCTTTCCTATCCTTTAATTCATGAAATGTGTGTGTGCGCGCGCGTGTGTGTGTGTGTGTGTGCTTATGTGAATGTCGTGGTGAGTTTGTATGAAAGAATCATTTGGATTTTTTAGGGAAAGTCGTGCTTTAATTTGAGAGTGCTTCGGAATGTCCTTCGACTTCTACGAGAAAGCTTTATTCTTTTTTAGGAAGTTTTGATTTTAATTGTCAAAACTGCAAGGTTTTTATTAGGTGTTATTTTGGCAAATAAGAGTTTTAAACCTTCGTCAAAATAGGAATCGAGATCTATACGTTGCTTTCGTAACTCAAATAATGGGCAACTTCTAGAATCTCTTTAACCCTATGCACAACGGTTTAATAAAACGCCATTTATTTATAAAATCATTTTGTGTGATGTTTGAAAACGATTTTTTCTTTAGCCTTCTCGTTGAATAGGAATCAACATTCATTAGCATTTCCAATTTTTAGCCTCGTGATTCTAATAACCTAGTTTGATTGATTTTATGAAAATCTTATCGTTTAGCTTCGAAATCAATTTCATGTCATAAATCAAATCAAGCATTAAAATGCGTTGGGGCTACTCATGGGCATGTAAGCCATCAAAATAACCCCGAACGCCCACAATCGCATACTTTCACTATGACGGGGCCTTAAACACAATTCTCACCTTGGCGTCGTTTTAAGGCCCGACGATTACATATTTACAATGAAGACTACATCGCTCCTACTACATATATCAAAAAATGTCCATCATCGGATTTGGACCACGGGGTCGCGCTCCTAGGCTCACATCCAAAATCGCTACACACCCACAAGATCCTAAAAATAGCAATCTAAACAATCTATGCACAATACATCATTACAACGAGCTAAAATTTCACCAAATGGATATCATCGGGCCATTAAGAGGAATTTCGTTCCATTTGGAACCCTCACTAATAGCCCTCAATCCATAGATCCACAACAATACACAAGGAAACTACATTTAATATAATTTGGATGACAAAAGCTTAACAAAAATGGTAAAACAAAATGCTAAAACAAAGGATTTTTCACCTTGCAAATAATCCCAACAATATGTATGAATTTGTGTATTGAATAGAGTAGAAAATATGAGATGTAATCTCACAAAATGGGTACAATTTCTCACTTCTTTTCTCTCTTTTCTCTCTATTTTTCTTGTTGTTTTCTCCTTCTTTTTCTTTCTTTTTCCGCCGCTGCTGCTGCTCTTTTCTTCTGGATGAAATGAAGAAACTGAGCTGAAATAAGCTGGCCTAGGGCAGCCGCAGATAGATCTGCGGCCTAGCCGCAGATAGATCTGCGGCTGGCTGGCCCACCCCCCATCGCACTCAGCTGGTTTCCTGGTTTCGAGTCCCGTGCGCACCACCATTATTTTAATCGTTTGGCCGCAGATCAATCCGCGGCTGGGTGGGCTGATTTTCTCGATTTCCGTGCCGCACCTCGATTCTCATGTCGTGACATCGGTTTTCGCCGACAGGCTTGTATTTTGCAGTCCGGGAATCACTGGGAGACGTGCCACATCATTCGGGCATGCTCATTTCGGACGACCCTGCTGTCACGTCGGTTTTGATTTGCAAATCATTGCGGTGGCGTCGAGTGTTCGCACTCGTGCATCCCTCGCTCTCACAGGCCGGTTCATTTGACGATTTTGCCCTCCTGTCACGGTTAGTATACGAAGCGCAAAATTCGGGTGTCTACAGCTGCCCCTCTTTATCATGTTTATGAAATGTTAAATGAAATGAACATGATAAAGAAGTAGACACACGATGCATGAATGACAGTGCATACATGATGCAACACATACAACTTATGATGCAACGCAAGATGTAAGGCATGCGACACATTCGTAAAGGTGTCAATGCATCAATCCCTAACCTGTCGCTCGTCTTGTAATCACCGGGTCTCGTATCCGGTCGATTGTCCTGTGAGTGTCGGGTCTCGTATCTGGTCACCCCTCTCGTAATCACCTTATTCCATCCCATTGCCATCAAAGGAAGTTATTCTCCTCACTAGCTTTGAAGGGCATCCTTGGAGTTCGTCCTCGTACATCGCTCTTGGCAACCATCGCTTTTGACTCTGATAGGCTAGGTCCTTGACACCTAACCTGCATGGATTACGTACAAAATTATCATCTATTCAATGCATGTGACACAACATTTAAAATATAAATTTGATGAAAAATGACCCCTGTACAGTCTTTTGAAACGGTTCCACAGGTGTCACCGTTTGTCGGGGCCGGGTTTCGTCGCCGGTCACCCATCTCGTAATCGCCGGTTATCGTCGTCGGTCGATCGTCTCGTCGGGGCCGGTTATCGTCGCCGGTCACCCATCTCGTAACCGCCGGGTATCGTCGCCGGTCGATTGTCTTGTCGGGGCCGGTTTTCGTCGTCGGACACCCATCTCATAATCGCCGGTTATCGTCGCCGGTCGATTGTCTTGTCGGGGCCGGTTTTCGTCGCCGGACACCCATCTCGTAACCCCCGGTTATCGTCGCCGGTTGGTTATCTTGTCGGAGCCGGTTTTCGTCGCTGGACATCCATCTCGTAATCGCCGGTTATCGTCGTCGGTCGATTGTCTTGTCGGGGCCGATTTTCGTCGCCGGACACCCATCTCGTAACCCCCGGTTATCGTCGCCGGTTGGTTATCTTGTCGGAGCCGGTTTTCGTCGCCGGACATCCATCTCATAATCGCCGGTTATCGTCGCCGGTCGATTGTCTTGTCGGGGCCGGTTTTCGTCGCCGGACACCCATCTCGTAACCCCCGGTTATCGTCGCCGGTTGGTTACCTTGTCGGAGCCGGTTTTCGTCGCCGGACATCCATCTCGTAATCGCCGGTTATCGTCGCCGGTCGATTGTCTTGTCGGGGCCGGTTTTCGTCGCCGGACACCCATCTTGTAACCCCCGGTTATCGTCGCCGGTTGGTTATCTCGTCGGAGCCGGTTTTCGTCGCCGGACATCCATCTCGTAATCGCCGGTTATCGTCGCCGGTCGATCATCTTGGATCTCAGCCCTTCCCAGGGTGATGAGTTGTTTGGATCTCAGCCCTTCCCAGGGTTTGTTATTTTTTGTCTTTTTCTTTTTGTGGATATCAGCCCCTCCCAGGGGTTGTTCACCATCTTGTTGTGGTTCGCGTGGATCTCAGCCCTTCCCAGGGTTTGTTGTTTTTTGTCTTTTTTCTTTTTGTGGATATCAGCCCTTCCCAGGGGTGCTCACCATCTTGTTGTGGTTCGCGTGGATCTCAGCCCTTCCCAGGGTTTGTTGTTTTTTGTCTTTTTTCTTTTTATGGATATCAGCCCTTCCCAGGGGTGCTCACCATCTTGTTGTGGTTCGCGTGGATCTCAGCCCTTCCCAGGGTTTGTTGTTTTTTGTCTTTTTCTTTTTGTGGATATCAGCCCTTCCCAGGGGTGCTCACCATCTTGTTGTGGTTCGCGTGGATCTCAGCCCTTCCCAGGGTTTGTTGTTTTTGTCTTTTTTCTTTTTGTGGATATCAGCCCTTCCCAGGGGTGCTCACCATCTTGTTGTGGTTCGCGCGGATCTCAGCCCTTCCCAGGGTTTGTTGTTTTTTGTCTTTTTTCTTTTTGTGGATATCAGCCCTTCCCAGGGGTGCTCACCATCTTGTTGTGGTTCGCGTGGATCTCAGCCCTTCCCAGGGTTTGTTGTTTTTTGTCTTTTTTCTTTTTGTGGATATCAGCCCTTCCCAGGGGTGCTCACCATCTTGTTGTGGTTCGCGTGGATCTCAGCCCTTCCCAGGGTTTGTTGTTTTTTGTCTTTTTCTTTTTGTGGATATCAGCCCTTCCCAGGGGTGCTCACCATCTTGTTGTGGTTCGCGTGGATCTCAGCCCTTCCCAGGGTTTGTTGTTTTTTGTCTTTTTCTTTTTGTGGATATCAGCCCTTCCCAGGGGTGCTCACCATCTTGTTGTGGTTCGCGTGGATCTCAGCCCTTCCCAGGGTTTGTTGTTTTTTGTCTTTTTCTTTTTGTGGATATCAGCCCTTCCCATGGTTGCTCACCATCTTGTTGTGGTTCGCGTTGGATGTCTTTCCAGGTTCACTTCTTGTTTGGATACTAGCCCTTCCCAGGGATCATTGATTGGATTTGAGTGATTTTTTTTTTTTTTTTTTTTTTTTTGAAATGGGATGTGTGATCGGCTTCATTCATGTCCTGGATCACCCACCAACATCGTCCACGTATCATGCCGCAAAAGCCATCACAATCTCATCATTCGTGAGGTTGAAAACGACGTGCTTGTACTTTCCTGAAGATATTCATTTTGATCGTACCTGCATGCATGAAAAAGATGTTATGCATGATCCGGCAGATATGTTATGGACAGATGCATGTGCACATATATGTTTGGATAGAAATGACCCTTGTTCAGTCAAATGATACGATTCGACCGTCGTCATTGTTTGCCAACATTTGATTGGATCACGCCTCGTCGTGACGTGTAGTTTCTAGACTTCAACATTGGTTTGGTACTCTGCCTGTTCTTGATCGTCTTCATTTCATCGTGTTGAGGCGGTCTGTTTCGCTCTCAGTGATGATCGACAGCTATGTTGGGCTCCTTGGCCTTTTGATCATTTCTGCTGGCCGATATGTTGTCGTCCCGCATTATATTATCCTTGTATATGCTCATGCACGTGTATCAATTGGATGTCGAGGCGGTGATAGTCAGGATTGGGGAGAGGCCCAATGACGAGAAGTTCTGTGCAACCTCAGCTTCCTTCCATTTCACGCTTCTTAAATGCCCCAGCCTTGGTGCGTGTTGTTGCCAAGAATTTCTATCGAAAACTCGCGATGCTGACCGTGCTGAGTTATCCACAGCTCTGCAAGATCCTGCATATCAGATGACTAACAAACGCCAAAACTTGAAGGCTCGGGCCGTTAGTGTTAGTTTAACACAAAGATATTATAATCTCGACAAAAATGCAGTTAAAGCACATGAAATTGAATATCTTTTGATCACATAATCTAGTCAGTGGTGAACTGTGAATGTACTAGATTGGAAGTATTATTTTTTATTTTTATTTTTTATTTATTTTTTATTTTTATTTTTTATTTTTTTTTATTTTTTCAATCCCTCGTGAGTTGATGATTTTCTATTTGACGAGTTATGAAATCGTAAGAACACCTTTAAGCATTCATGGTCATTGTACGTGAGTAAGGTCGAATTCAAAAGAACTACCTTCCCTCGTCAAAGGCACTTTGTCTCCATTCTCGACAACGTCCTTAGCAGGATTGACGTCATATGACAAATGCACTGTGCGATGCAGCATTCAGTAGGGGTTTCTCTTCCATGACCTCTTGTTTAAAGCCGAGAGTTTTTTTTTTTTTTTTTTTTTTTTTTATCTTTTCTTTTTATTAGCCCACTTCACTTGTCTCGTTTTCTTAGGCTATTCAAAGTTACCCATTTAACGAGTTTGGGACCAATGACTCCCGAACCAGACGGTTTTGGGGCATTAGGTGTACAGACACCCATTCGGGTTTATTTACTCGAGTAACAAAGGCCACGGTTCGAGACAAGCTGGTGGTCTGCACCATTCATTCTTTGCTTGACCTTGCGCAAGATTCGTTTTCTTAGGCTTGAGTTACCCATGTAGCGAGTGTTAGGCCGGTGACTCCCAACTCAGACGGCTTTAGGGCACCAGATGCAGAGACACCCCTTAGGCTTAATTACTCGAGTAGCCCATGCCACGATTCGAATCTGCTCGGGCCTCCTCTACTGTAATGCTCGTTTTCTTAGGCTCTGAGTTACCCATGTAACGAGTGTTGGGCCAGCGACTCCCAAACCAGACGGCTTTAGGGCACCAGGTGTAGAGACACCCCTCGGGCTTAATTACTCGAATAACCCAGGCCACGATTCGAGACATTAGCTTGATAATCATTTATCGTCTGACTTCTTGATATTGATAATTATTGACTGTCTGACTACATGTTAATGGCCATCAACGTCGTCATAGATTTATACCCCACAACTGAAAGTTTGTGCAAATGCAAGGTGAAGGCTGTCACATGAGGTCGATTCTGTCGCAAACGTTGCTTTGAATTAAGGCTTTATACCCGATCAAAAGGTTGAATAGCGTTCTTCATCTAATCATACTCACGATTGTGCTCCACGGTTGCTTGTCAGAATTAATCTGATTCCTATCAAGCCAAATAAAACCCCCTTTCACGCGGATCATCGTATCCCGGGAAAACTATGCTTGACAAATGCCAGATGATCGTATCGTTGAATATTGAAATGACATGAGGTAGCATTTGATGATGATGGTGCATGTTGATGGGATTGTTGCATGGGTGCCAATCTGCACGTCATCATCTCCTGGGTAGTTGACAAATGCCCCAGTGTTAAATTGCTTTTCTTGTGATCTCCCTCGTACTGGTTGCATCGGTATCTCGCTGGGCTGACAAAAGATCCGGTCCTTTGACCTGTTGAAAGGTTTGGGGGATTTTTTTGATTTTTGATTTTTGATTTCTTTTTTTTTTTCTTTTTTTTTTTTTTTTGCCCCTACTCCGGGTTCTTTGTGACCGTCAGGGGTTCTGATGTTTGATGGCTATGGTTTGATCCAAGTTGGGTTTGGGTTTGTCTTCGACCCATCCTTTGATCTCGTCAAGCGTATTGTCGATATCTGTGTCGCCCTGCACGATACCCATTAGATCGAAATCTAGCTCTATACCAGAATCGTGATCCTCCTTCAAATTTGGTCTATCGCTTGTCAGGCTAGAATGCCTCAAGTCGGGGTACCTGAAATAAAACAGAAATGCTTGTCATATATATAAAACATTTCAGCACATGATTTTCTTTTTGGATAACATGACAAAATGACATAAGCGTGCAGGGATTTGAAACTCAGAATTTTAAAACCCATTGATCTTCTACTGGCCGGGATTCACTGCCATACTCCGGGATTTTTCCCCTCCTGGATATCACCTGCTGCACGGTCCAACTGGCCACGGTGAAGTTAAGCAATGGAGCCTATTAGGGGGTGCATGGATCGCATTGGTATGGATCTGGCATTGATGGCATTTCCTGACATGAGTATCGCAATCAGTTTTCATGGTTAGCCAGTAGTGACCCGTTCACATGATTTTCTTTGCCAAAATGTTCTGCTCATATGGCTTCGCACACATCGTCAGGCACTTCGTTCCTTAATCTATGGGCTTCTTCGGCTTTCCAGATATCTCATCGGTCCCGTAGCTTAGGAAGAATTTCACTGCCCATCTTTGGATTATCTTTCCTCGGTCCGATCTGCATTTTTGGGAGAGGAGCCGTCTCGAAGGAATTCTTTACTGTTTTGATACCAAGCCCACCTATGAGGGGCATCACTATGGGAGATCCCTCCGATCTGATCCTCATAGGCCGGACAAGTCTGTACCGCAATTTCCCCCCTAAAGCTCATCTCGTATGTGTGAATTAGGGAAACCAGTGTGTTTCATGGATACCGACTTCTGCCATTTGGATGGATGGAGTATGGACCTTACGACCTCTCAGTTGGGTCCTAGGGGCCATCTCACAAAACAAACAAGGGCCGTAGTTTAGTACTGTGCCCGCTACAAGTTGGCAGATGGATGTCAACACTGATGCCTGATTTGTATTATTATTATTATTATTATTTTTTTTTTTTTCGGTTCTCTAATCTTATCCTGCAAAACAAGGTCAGTGTTTGATGACATGATAGTATTCAGAAGTTTTAGAAAACCTTGATACGTGGTATGGACAGCCTTCCTGCAAAACCAAGTCAGTATTCTCTTTATATGTGCAGGTGATGTAATCACATGATACAGGACATATTTATTCGATGATGATGGTATGACAGTTGTATGTCATTTCCATGACATTTATTTATTTGACTGAACGATAAAAGAGCATGAAGAAGCTTCCCTTCCGTTAGGTTTATCAGAGGCTGACCTACCCTAGGGTTACTCTCGCGGGCTTTTCGGCATGAAGGTCCCCAAATCTTCGCAATCTACTCGTCTGAATCCTTTCGATTGGAGCGGATTTGGGTGGTGCGTTTCCTGAGCCATCTCCGGGGAGCAGCCCCTTCGAGTCCAGTAATAAGCAACCGACAGGTTCGCCTCAGGAGGAGGTACTCTCTCAACATACATTCACATTCATCGTCCTCACCGTATGCAAATGATTACTTTAAAGTAAAACAAATCCATTCAATCATTCATTCATTGGACAAAAGCACACATTCACACAACAATAAGTAAAACAAGTCCAAATATCGCACATACATACACATTTATGAATTTTTAAAGGGTAGGATAGCATCAAGATTTGAACGCGGCTTAAGCCCTCTAATGTCCCCAGCAGAATCGCCAGCTGTCGACGCCGGTTTCTTCTCGTCTCTTGTCCTTTTCCTATTTTAGCCTTTTGATTTAATGATTCTTTGGAAAAGATCGGCATTGATGTCGACGGGGTTTTGAAAGATCGTTTTTTATGATGAGCCAATTAACCAGAGTCGCCAGTTGGTATATTTGAAATGGATGTACCAACTCATCCGGGTTTTCATTTTTTTATAAATCGATGGCTCATATGTGACTCCGAATTAATTGGTCTGCGAATCGAGATTCATAGAGTTCGGGGGCTTGCTTAAGTGAGGGGAAGGTGTTAGGCACCCCTCGACTTCCGTAAAACACGGTTACCGCAATCTTGATGCTTTCCTATCCTTTAATTCATGAAATGTGTGTGTGCGCGCGCGTGTGTGTGTGTGTGTGTGCTTATGTGAATGTCGTGGTGAGTTTGTATGAAAGAATCATTTGGATTTTTTAGGGAAAGTCGTGCTTTAATTTGAGAGTGCTTCGGAATGTCCTTCGACTTCTACGAGAAAGCTTTATTCTTTTTTAGGAAGTTTTGATTTTAATTGTCAAAACTGCAAGGTTTTTATTAGGTGTTATTTTGGCAAATAAGAGTTTTAAACCTTCGTCAAAATAGGAATCGAGATCTATACGTTGCTTTCGTAACTCAAATAATGGGCAACTTCTAGAATCTCTTTAACCCTATGCACAACGGTTTAATAAAACGCCATTTATTTATAAAATCATTTTGTGTGATGTTTGAAAACGATTTTTTCTTTAGCCTTCTCGTTGAATAGGAATCAACATTCATTAGCATTTCCAATTTTTAGCCTCGTGATTCTAATAACCTAGTTTGATTGATTTTATGAAAATCTTATCGTTTAGCTTCGAAATCAATTTCATGTCATAAATCAAATCAAGCATTAAAATGCGTTGGGGCTACTCATGGGCATGTAAGCCATCAAAATAACCCCGAACGCCCACAATCGCATACTTTCACTATGACGGGGCCTTAAACACAATTCTCACCTTGGCGTCGTTTTAAGGCCCGACGATTACATATTTACAATGAAGACTACATCGCTCCTACTACATATATCAAAAAATGTCCATCATCGGATTTGGACCACGGGGTCGCGCTCCTAGGCTCACATCCAAAATCGCTACACACCCACAAGATCCTAAAAATAGCAATCTAAACAATCTATGCACAATACATCATTACAACGAGCTAAAATTTCACCAAATGGATATCATCGGGCCATTAAGAGGAATTTCGTTCCATTTGGAACCCTCACTAATAGCCCTCAATCCATAGATCCACAACAATACACAAGGAAACTACATTTAATATAATTTGGATGACAAAAGCTTAACAAAAATGGTAAAACAAAATGCTAAAACAAAGGATTTTTCACCTTGCAAATAATCCCAACAATATGTATGAATTTGTGTATTGAATAGAGTAGAAAATATGAGATGTAATCTCACAAAATGGGTACAATTTCTCACTTCTTTTCTCTCTTTTCTCTCTATTTTTCTTGCTGTTTTCTCCTTCTTTTTCTTTCTTTTTCCGCCGCTGCTGCTGCTCTTTTCTTCTGGATGAAATGAAGAAACTGAGCTGAAATAAGCTGGCCTAGGGCAGCCGCAGATAGATCTGCGGCTGGCTGGCCCACCCCCCATCGCACTCAGCTGGTTTCCTGGTTTCGAGTCCCGTGCGCACCACCATTATTTTAATCGTTTGGCCGCAGATCAATCCGCGGCTGGGTGGGCTGATTTTCTCGATTTCTGTGCCGCACCTCGATTCTCATGTCGTGACATCGGTTTTCGCCGACAGGCTTGTATTTTGCAGTCCGGGAATCACTGGGAGACGTGCCACATCATTCGGGCATGCTCATTTCGGACGACCCTGCTGTCACGTCGGTTTTGATTTGCAAATCATTGCGGTGGCGTCGAGTGTTCGCACTCGTGCATCCCTCGCTCTCACAGGCCGGTTCATTTGACGATTTTGCCCTCCTGTCACGGTTAGTATACGAAGCGCAAAATTCGGGTGTCTACAATCGATAAGTGCAAAGGCAGTAGGATTAGGACTATCTAGAGGCCAGATTAAAATACTGATAGGTGCTTGTCAAATAAATTTACCCTTGGAGTCATATAACACCAAGGTATCATTCGAACGTAATTCCAAACCTACCACACTTTGGTTGGCTATGCCAGTTTGCCAAACCACCATGTCGTCGACGTCGGCTAGGACTAGGTTTCCATCGTTTCCAAATGTCAACATTTTATCTTCTTGGACTGGCTCGCCATGGTTGGCGCCCCAAACCCATCGCCTGACGGATTTGGAACGACAGTGGTCCATGCGTAGTCCTAGGATGCAGGCATTAGGAGTGGCATTATAGAAACAAATGAGAAATGGAAATTTGCCAATGCCAGTGGAACGATAGCTGGCATCATATTCGGTAATGTAAGAGCCAAATTCACCTTGGTTAGTGTATTTGAAAGCAGTGGCAAAGCCAAAAAACTTGGACAGTTGGGTCAATTTTATAAAGAAATTTTCCTTAGATTTTTATTATTTAACCAAGGTGAGACTTAGAGACAAATAGACAACCAATGCCTTCACTTGGTAATCCTTTTATAAGAAAAATTTCTTTAGACTTTTATCATCTAACTAATATGGGACATTGTATTGGGTCTTTGACAATCACTTCAAAATGCTAGTAGCTCAAGCTTATTTTCTCTTTTAAAGATAATTGTCTGCAATGATTTAAGTGTTTTACTTTTACTAGTGCTGCAGGCACAACTATGGCATTTTTTCTGATGGATAAGAAGGGAAGAAAAGTCTCCTAATGACAAGCTTTACGGGGATGGTATTATAATATTCATCTCTCTTATATAAATGTAGTAGCAGGAGTTGAATAAATTTATTAAGATAGAGTTTCATGTAGTTGGATAAGTTTTTGTTTTGGACTTTATATGAGTATATATACCATGGTGATACATGTGTTAATTGTTAGTATTGATGCTAGTTGCAAAGTTGAGGAATTGTATGTTAATTTCTCATGTTTAATTAGTACTCCATCTGATTGGTGTATTGTATGAATCCTTTACTATTTTTGTTGTTCTTTTTTCTCATATATGTCTATGTCGTGTGTTGTGGATGTCATTTGAAGTGGATGTTCATTCCACATCAGATATGAAGTGCTATAACTTCAAGTTCACTAAATATTTATATGATAGTCATTTGTTTCTTTATTTATTATTTGGACTTTTGAAGTCCCACATTGTTTAACAATATAATCTTGTTCCATGTTTGTTTTATAAATGGAGGAGAGTTCAAGTATAAATTAAATTTTTTGATTGCTAAGAGAGAAAGTTTACTTATTTCAGTGGGGTCAAATTATTAAATTACACTCACAAAAAATTTATTAGCCACTGTTTGAAAGTGGCATTAGTAGGAACAAGGATTGGGCTTGGCCACAAATACAAATTTTGCGCTCAAACATGTTGCATCAAAATGATTTAGTACGTTGAACTCTAAACACACCAGATGCTAATAATTATTAAAAAAAAATTAATATTATACCATCTAAGTTCTTATACTCCTATTCCCATGCCCGCCATCTCAAAATATAAAATCACAGTGAACTATGAAGGAGTATTAAAATTTTGAAGCATTCTGGTGTGTTTGGTGAAAATTTTATTTTTCTCAAAATAAATATGTTTTGAACCAAGTTTGTCCTTGGTGCCACCATTATTGACTGTTATTATTTTCAAATGGGAAAAAACTGAAACATCAAAAATGCAGCAACTTGGTTGTACATAGAAGATTGGAAGCCGCCTCAATATATATAAAAAAGAGAGAGAGGAGAGAGAAAGAATTATTCAATTCTATCTAACAATATAACGCTCGGGTGGACCACATGGACAAAATTATGATAGGAAGCTGGGTTTCATGTATATCTGACATGTTGTAGTTGTACAATATAAATGCATGCTGAACACTGTATATAAGAAGAAAAAATGATAAAAAAAAATATAAATAAATAAATAAAAAGATCAAGTTGATGATTATTATGCCCTACTGGAATGCATGAAATCCAAGTATCTTCTTAGGTGGTGTTTGATTGCATCTTAATGTATCTTAACAGTTTACCTCTTAATGCATCTTAACAGTCCACATCTTTGTATTAAGAGATCCTCTGAATAGTTTAGACTCATATTTGTATCTTAATGATTTAGAGACATTCAGAGGGATTTTTTTATCTCAATTTCAAACATTAAGATGCATTAAGAGGTGGACTGTTAAGATGTATTAAGATGCAATCAAACACCACCTTAGTCATTTATAACTAAAAAGCTGGATGACATTGGAAAATTAATATCGAGCCGTTAAAAGAACCTTAGCTACAAAACAATCTATGTAATCCAATTCTTGGCTTTTGTCATTCAACTGTCGAAAAAAAATAGTCCAAGGATCATGAGTTGTTAATTAGATGTGTTTAATTATACCACTTGCATGCTTTTATGTATATATTACACGCGCGCGCGCGCGTCAAGATTGAAAGGATCTTGACTTTTCTCACTTGAAACTTATAAATACTAAGTTGTTCCTCACACCACAGGTAACCAAATCCATGAGCCTAGATGGAATTCCATGGGGATGACATGATGTGTATGTCATGTGCTGCATTTTATAAAGTAAATGGAAAAATCATAAAATTAGAGCGCAAATATGATTTTAAAAAGAACATAATAAAACGTTATAGTTAACAGTAGAAGTTTTAGGTGTAAAAAGTATTAAAAACCTTGACCAAAGTGCCTAATTCTGGAGCAAACAATAGTTTCCATCTTTATTATTTTGCCGATAAAAAAAATATTTATCTTGTTATTCATTCTTATCATTAATCCATTCTTATGAATAAAATACTATTTTCTTAATTTATTCTTATTCAATTAAGAATTTTCAACCCTACTTTTACAAACCGTACAAGTAACATATCTCCATGTACTTTACTAGTACAGGTAGACCCCAAGCCAGTCAGAGTCCAGCTCATTGGAGAAACATTGACTAGATTATCTTCAACTTGCTTGATTTATATGTCAATTGTTTCCCATGGTCACAGCACATTGATTAGTTGCAATTTTTATATTGCCTGAATGCTATATACACACATATATATATACACATGTATATATATATATATATGTACAATGGGATCCGGGCTCCCGGATGTGACTTAAGTTCCGAACTTTGCTTCTCATCCTTTGGATGAGATCCAACGGTCTAGAAGCTGAATGATAGATGGGCTGGGAAAAAGCAGATGGATCCAAATCGGGCAGATCCGTTCCTAATGGGTTAAGTGAAAAAAAAACTCTCATTCAAATCACTCTCTCTCCTAACAAAGACCCAGCTACTCTCATTCATGCTTCTTCTCTTGCATAACCCACGGGACTGGAGTTAAATAACAACACAACATTTCTAAGGGTATTATCCCAACTTTTGTTGTTATGTATTTAGCAAAAAAAAAAAAAAATTCAAATTTAGGGACTGTTTTACAGTGATGGTTGGAAGTTTTGGATTCAAATGTTTTGTATATTATTTTCTCTTTTGGGCAGTCTTGACCCGACCTTGGAGGGATTGCAAGATTAGTTTTTATTTGTACTGTTTTTTTGCAAAATGTTCAGATTGCAAACATGTAAAAACAGAGGATTCTAAAAGTTGGAGTTCTTGCAAGTATGGAGGATTCATAGTAGCATCATTTCCCTTCCCTAGTTACAATTTTCTTGAAAGTATGTTTACCGAATTGGATTTCTTATGTATTGAATTCAGACCTTACTCACTAGAAGCAAATTAAGTGTGCTATAAACTGAGATCTTCCCACTCCCGGCGTCGATCTTTCCACTCCCACTCCAGAGCAGCTGGGTCTTTGTTAAGAGAGAGAGAGAGTGATTTGAATGAGTTTTTTTTTTTCACTTAACCCATCAGGAACGGATCTGCCCGATTTAGATCCATCTACTTTTTTCCAGCCCATCTCTCATTCAGCTTCTAGACCGTTGGATCTCATCCAAAGGATGAGAAGCAAAGTTCGGAACTTAAGTCACATTCGGGAGCCCGGATGTGATCCCCACTGTATATATGTATATATATATATATATATATATATATATATATATATATATATATGTATATGGCGCAATTTATTAATCAATTAATAAGTAGTATAACAGAAGATTAAGACATGCACCAACTCTACAAAATTCTACAAACTAAAACTAAAGTTAAGGCAATCAAAAGCATGACATTTTTTAATTAGCAGCATAATTCGTTTCAAAACAGTTAGTAGTGGATATACAACAACATGGATTCAAGCAATTGTTAATTAATACCACCTTATTTCCAAAGAAGTATCATATGCAAAACTTTTTTGTTTTTTTAATAAATAAATAAATAAAAGTCCATTTTATTTTCGTGATAGTAATGACACAATGTTTTCAAGTTTATCATCATAATTTTATTATTATATTATTATTATTAAAATAAACAATTTAAAAAAAATAAACATGGAAGAAATATATTCTTAAATTTTTTAAAATTCGTGTAAGAAACTCTTTTTTTAGAACAAAAAATAGTAGTATACATTGAATTTCACTTTGCATATTGTGGGCAATGAAATCGTGTCTTGTTAGGGTTAGGGTTTCGTGTTGGTTGGAGAGGCGAAAAATACAAGAAGAATAAGGAATTGACTGATTGATTGAAGAGGGGAGAAGAACAGGTGAGCGATTACTCCAATGACACGTGGCAGAACTCTCAGAATCCAAAAACTGAATTAGGGTAGCAGAGATTCCAAGAGCCTTATTGAGTTTTCGAGTTGGGAGAGAGTTCCAAGTGCTTAGAGCTTCCAAGAGTTCAAGTGTAATGTTCTGAGAGCGATCCCTTCTTCTTAGAATAGAAGGGCTATTTATAAAACTTTCCTGGAAAGTAGTCACATGTCAGACACATGTTTTAAAGAAAATTTCTGAAGTACCCTTTAGTCATCAAAGTAATGCCCAAATTGCCCTGTCCTTCTAGCCGCCAATCTAATCCCTTAATCAATTCCCAAAATGGGTCGCATCCACGAGTCTTCTGCCTTGGAACACGTGGAGGCTTCCCTGGGTCTAGCACATTTATTTTTGGCTTTTTAGGTATCCATTTAATTACATCATGGACCCTAATTCGTACATTTAGTTAGGTCACATGAACCCTAATTTGTACATTTAATTAGGTTATGAAAATCATAATTTGTACATTTATTTCAATTAAGTTATGTGAACCCTAATATACACTTGAGCCCACAATTAGAACACATGTTTTTGAGGTTAAACAACAGAGCAAAAGAAACTAATGTAATTATAGTAGTTTTAGAATTCTCTTTCTTTTTGGTATATATTGTAATAATAAAAGAACAAAAACACTATTTTCGAAATACTAATTTATCTATCGTAATGTATATAATTTATAATTATATAATATACATTGCACTGAAATTATCATTTTCGTAAAATATTTCTAATCTCCCAATTTGTTCGCAATATTTGTAAATTTATACCTATATATATACGTTTTCAAAATTAGAGATATATTTTTCTTTTTAGTCCGTTTCAAAATTAATTAGAGACACATTTTTGTTTTAAGACCATAAAGTGATGTGATTTTCCTAATTTGTCATTACTTTTTAACTATTATTTTTAATATCAAATCACCATACTTAAATTTCTATCTAATATTAAAGTAATATTTGAGAACATAAAATTGTTTTTAAAAATTCTCGTTTTATAAATATATTTATAATTTTGGAACGAAGAGAGTATTTTGTCCCCGCGTAGAACTAACTTAGCATCTGTTAAGTTTTTGTCCAAAAAGTTTTCGCGTCACCAATACAAATCCTAATGTTAAACATATACCACAAGTTAAAACAGGAGCGGAGAGAAATAACATAATCCAGAGAGTCAAAGTTTGCTGCATTCTTTATTTTGTGCACAATAAATAATTTAAAATAAAATAATCATGCAAGTTAGCTATATATACTCCTATATATAGGACTGGTCAAAGTTCACCCCCACCAAGCCATCAAAGAAGAAGACACCTCAACTTTATCAACTACTGATCATCACATAAGATCAATCATCCAAATATTCCTATAAATACATACAACCTTTCCTTACATCTCACCAGCTCAAAAACAATGTCTCCCTCTTCTTCTTCTTCTTTACTTCCATTCCCATTTTTCATTATCACACTCTTCGTTATATCAATTACCACAGCCCGAGCCATTGTGCCTCCTAAGGCAACTTTTCAATACAAAAACGAAGGTGAATTTGGCGAATACATTGTCGAATACGACGCTAATTACCGTACCTTGGACATAGGTACATAGGGCTGCAAACGATCCGAACCGAACCGAACTTTGTCGAACTCGAACCGAACTCGAACACTATGAGTCGAACTCGAACATGTTCGATTAACATAATCGAATCAATACCCATGTGCGAGTTCGGATCGATAGATGTTCGCGAACAGTTCGCGAACATAATCGAACATGGACGTGTTCGCGAACATAATCGAACAGGGTCATGTTCGCGAACATCATTCTGTTCGCGAACATGACCATGTTCGCGAACATCATCATGAATATTTGAAATTTTGAATGATTGAATCAACGAACTGAAGCAAAAATTAGGCCAAATATTTTAATCAATATTTATCCAAAATAAAAAATGATTACTTAAAAGAAGTTAAAAGTTAACAAGTACTTATAAATTCTTAATTTACAAATATCAAAACTCAAAAATTAATATCCAAAAAGTCTTTCAAATCTTCGAGTATGAATTTTTAAAATCGATAGGAAATATTTTTAAGTCAAAAGGAATGCGATAAATTGATAATTAACTTTTGAATACAATAAATCTTGAGAATTACTTTATAAAAAAATTAATAATTTTCATAATTATATTGTTTAAAAGTTAAAATTAATAAATTAACTACGAGATCAAATGCTCAAAGCCATTAAGAGACATCGTTTCATTTAAAAAAAAACTTTTTTGCTTGTTTTAATTTAAATTAATAACTCATTTTAATTTCATACAAACGATGTTGTGACATATTATTTAATTAATTAATTGGATTATTAAACACCATTTTTTACACTAAATATGATTACTTAATTACATAAATCAAAGTTAGTCAATCGCTCTCTCTCTCTCTCTCATTCTCACATATATACTATAAGTCTGTAACACTAAAAACTTCAAGAATTTGTGAAATCAAGTTTGCACTTTTAATTATATAGTTAATAATTGATAGAATATACAATAGTAATTGTACATTGACTATTAGTGAAGTCTCGATACATTGACGATTTGATTTCTCTATTCTCTATTTCGATTTGACAATTTCAATAACTCATTAAATGTAAGTAACTGCATTGTATCATTCTTTAGGCTTTAATTAATGTCAAATTGTCATTGCATGATGATTAATGACTTTATTTATGTGATTTATGACATGAGTTATAATTTATTAAATTATTAGTGATGTAAATTGTAATAATTCAACAATCATTGTTAAAAAATTTATAAAAATATTAAAATTATTTTAATTAAATTAGAGGTGAAGAAGTACACATTATTATTTATTAATTCTTTAACAAAAATGTATACTTACAATCAATTATCAAAAAATAAAATAAAAAGATGTTTTAAGTAATAAAAAAAGAAAATTACTACAAATTTAATAATTATTGATAAGACAAATTTAGAATTTAACACTCCCATATTCCTTTTTAAATGTCGTTTTAGAGAAGTGTTTTTGTTTCTTAATATTTGTTATTTAAGAATTTCAATTAAGCATTAATTGTTTAATTTTCAATATTACCCCAAGTACTAAAATTAATTTTGTTTCTCTCACTACTTTCTATCCAATAAGTAACACTCTCTTATTCCAATCCAGGGACAATATTGACATTTAGAGTTATTTTTAATTAAAAACATAATATTAATTATTTTTCTTAACATGTGTGTCCATTAATTTTTAAAAAACAAAAAACATAAGAGACTGAGGGACCGAAGGAGTATGAAATAATCAACTATTTTTATTTAGAATTTTAAAAACATTAAACATGTAAGAAATACATCTCACGAGCTACTCGCGAATAACTCGAACCGAACTCGAGCAAGTCGAACTAAACCGAACTCGAACAAGTTGAATCGAACCGAACTCGAACTCGAACATGTCGAACCGAACCGAACCCGAACTGTTCGTGAACATAGTCGAACCGAACCACATGGTTCGCGAACATGTTCGATCGAGCAATCGAACAGAACATTATGTGTGAACTCGATTCGACTAGGTGATAAACTCGAACTCGAACCGAACCGATTCGCGAACAGTTCGGTTCGTTTGCAGCCCTATAGGTACATTTCCATTCCTCCTATGTTTCTATAACACTACTCCTAATGCCTACATCCTAGGACTACGCATGGGCCATCGTCGGGGCGAGTCCACCATGCGTTGGGTTTGGGACGCGAACCGTGCCAAACCGGTCCGAGAAAATGCAACGTTGACATTTGGCACCGACAGAAACCTAGTCCTAGCCGACGTCGACAGAATGGTGGCTTGGCAAACAGAGCGGGCCCTGGGTTTTTTAAGGCCCAGGGCGAAATTTCTCGAGCGTGCCCAGTGGCGGGGGTTCAGGGGCAGCGCCCCCGAGCCAATTTTTTTTAATACTTTTGTACTTTTATGTTTTTTTAAAAAATTTGACGAGAGTTCGTAGTGTGTCGAGATGAAGTATTTTTTTTAATATAAAGGTTTGACAAAAAGTTTTTTCACAACATAATTAAAACAATATTTTATATCAACAATTGTAAAAATGTTTTTAAAAAAAATAAATTAAAAAAATAGTAAAGTTGCCTTTGTAGTCAATATTGTGCCACATTTAAGGTTATTGTGTGAAATTAACCTTATGGGTGGTCATTTGTCATATTAGGCTATTTCTTTTTCTTTTCCCTTAAAATTTAAGCATTGAAAAATTATGTGAGTAGAGTAGAGTAATGTTGGAGTTTCATGTACACTTGAAATATAATAGATAGGAGTTTGATATTTGAAGGCTTTTTTTGGACAGTTAGTGAAAAAAAATAAAAAGCAAAATCAAAATGCAACAACCAAGAATTGAACCCAGGTCTATATCATTGCAGAGAACTATTTTACCGCTGGACCACTAAAGCTTTAGATATATGTACACATACATACACAAGGTTATAATTAATTTTGGGCCCTCTTCAACTTTGGGCCCTGGGCGGTCGCCCTGGTTGTCCTGGGCCATGGTCGGCCCTGTTGGCAAAACGGCACGGCCAACCAAGGTGTGATAGGTTTGGAATTACGTCCAAATGGTAACTTGGTGTTATATGATGACAAGGGTAAATTTGTTTGGCAAAGTTTCGATCATCCAACTGATACTCTTCTTGTGGGCCAAGCTTTGCGAATTAATGGGCCTACCAAGCTTTTTAGTCGTTTGTCCGAAGTGGAGTCGTCCAATGGGCCGTACACATTTGTGATGGAACAAAGGCATCTGGCTATGTATTACAAAAGCAACAATGCTCAAAATTCGTTACAATACTATAAATCAGATTTATTAGGAGATGGTCAAGGCTCTTTGGCAACCTAGTTTTTGGTGTTGAGTCGTGGACTAATATAGAAAGCGATACTGCATGGGCTTATGAGCTTAATTTTGCATTCAATCTAATCAATTCTTCGAGCTCAGGGACATATACTCTGTCCCGGCCTAAATATAATGCTACTTACTCGATACTTCGTGTTGGTTTAGATGGAAACCTAAGAGTATATACGTACGAGGAACACGTTGACTGGGGTGCATGAGAGGTTACATATGTGCTATTTGATAGAGATGAAGGACGTGAGAGCGAATGTAAATTGCCAAAAAGGTGTGGATCTCTCGGGGTTTGTGAAGACGATCAATGTGTGGCGTGTCCGAGGCCTCAGGGGCTGTTAGGATGGAGCAAGACGTGTGCGCCACCGGTGTTACCACCGTGTAGGGGCGGGGCTACTGTGGGTTATTACAAAGTTTTGGGAGTTGAACATTTTACGATTACAGAAGGAGATGGACTTGTGAGCCTAGTTGATTGCAGGGAGAGATGTAACAAAGATTGCAAGTGCTTAGGGTTTTTCTATAGAGAGGAGTCTTCCAAGTGCTTGTTAGTTCCTGAATTAGGCACTTTAACAAAGGTGGCCAATTCCTCTCATGTTGGATATATCAAGATGGCTAGGTAGTTTAATTTGTGTTTTGTTTGATATTGGAATTTGCATTATTTGTGGTTTGTTGTAACAAATAAAGAAGAACTGAATGTGGAGGGAGGGTTAATTTTATTCTTCTATCGTCTTAAGATCTTGTAATATGTAATTTGGGATTTCATCATGTTATGACACTGCATGTGTAATAATTTTTATACTATTTGAATTTCTTATTAATTCTGATTATTTTTTTTACTAATATACATTTTTCACTCCTTCATCACCAATTTGGCAGCATACTGATTATCCAACACTAGTTCCAAGGCAAGAGTAGAGAGCTAAAGATCCAAAAAAGAAAAAAAAGAAAATGATAAAATCCCTGGCATGCAAATGCATTGTGATTTTTTAGGTATTAATAATAAATTTTTTGTTTTTGCTGATAAAAAAAGTGAGAATAAAAATGAAAATGTGCACTTATCAGACCCTTAAAAAAGTGGAATTAATGAACAAGTTTTGTTGTTTCATTAGATGCATGGTGCTGGACTGGTAATTTGAGTAATCTAGCTATATATAGATTGGACCCGGAATTAAAATACAAGTAAAAATACAGGTTTTTTGTGTATTAATATAAATTTTGAACGAAGCCATATATATATGTTCATATTACCCGGACTATGTTTGTTGTCTACAACTTCATATTAAGGTCCAAAGAGGAGAGCATATATCAGTGGTCATATGTGTGGAACCGAGTACATATTAGGGTTCACATGATCTAATTGAAATAAATGTACAAATTAGGGTTTTCATAACTTAATTAAATATACAAATTAGGATTCATGTGACCTAATTAAATGTACGAATTAGGGTCCATGATGTAATTAAATGGATACCAGAAAAGCCAAAAATAAATGTGTTATACCCGGAGAAGTCTCCACGTGTTCCAAGGCAGAAGACTCGTGGATGCGACCCATTTTGGGAATTAATTGAGGGTCTTGGACTCTTAGAAGCTCTGAGCACTTGGAACTCTCTCCCAACTCGAAGACTCAAGAAGGCTCTTGGAATCCCTGCTACCCTAACCCGGTTTTTGAATTCTGAGAGTTATGTCACGTGTCATTGGAGTAATCGCCCACCTGTTCTTCTCTTCTCTTCAATCAATTAGTCAATTCCTTATTCTTCGTGTATTTCTCGCCTCTCCAGCCAACACGAAACTCTAACCCTAGCAAGACACGATTTCCCTGCCCACATTAATTTGGCCACTCTGCTGGGGAGGTGTAGAATTCGTAAAGGGTATGCCCACAACTCAAAGTGGGAGAACTACAGGAAGAGTTTCACCGACAACAAGCATCACTTCACCAAATCCAGTTCCAAGACAAGCAAACCAAGCTTTCAAGGCGCGAACCTGGATTTCGACCAACCCATCATAGAAGACGCATCGGAAGGACGGAAAAGTGAGGAAGGAACTGGAGTTTCGACCAACCCAGCACGGAAGACAAAGTGAGGAAGGAACTGGAGAGCAGACAACTGTGAATACTGTGCAGATGGAGATGCTCAAGGCATTAAAAGAAGCACGAGAAGGCTAAGAGATGATGATGATCATGATGCTGGAAATGCAAAGGAAGCAGGAAGAGATGGGAAATTTTCGCCAACAGTTGATGTAGATCCCCATTTTCAAGGCTATATTCCCAAGAAGTCCACATGAGGAACGAGCAGGAGTGGAAGACAGCAACAACAAAAAGAATCAGATTGTGCCTTCAACAACAGAGAGTCAGCCGATTCCAATCATCAACTTAGAGCCTAAAAACAGCGGTGATATGCCACAACTGAGATTAGAAGCGAGTTAGCCTCAGCCCAACATCATCCCGACCACTCTCCCAGCATTTTTACAAGTGCAAATACCCACCATCCCGAGCCACATCCAACGAACAAGCCAACAAACACAATCGATACAAACTGTGCATGATGCAAGTGTATATCAGCCAATTTCCTTACCATACACACCACTAATGCATCAATACATCATAGCCCCTCAAAAAGTCCATACCACGAGCCAGTATGTGATGAAGGATGATATGATCGATGTGATCAATCAACTTTACAAGCAGACATCCTGACCTTCAGAGTTGGACTTTACTCCACCCTACCCGGCACATGTTTGGAGACAACTTTACCCGGCAGGGTACATTGAGCACCCACCGTAGTTCCCAAAGTATAACGGGGAGAAAGGGAATGTCAGGGAGCATGTTGCCAGGTTCGTGGAGTCAATGTCTCCATGGTTGGGTTATGATGAGGTGAATAACCACAGTCTGTTGATGAGGGAGTTCAATAAGACCTTGACGGATGGTGCCTTCAGTTGATACTATAATTTGGAGAAAGGGTCAGTCCATGATTGGGATGATCTAAAATTGCAGTTTCTTAAAAAAAAATTCTATGTGCAGAAACAAGTAACCATTGTAGAGCCCATGCAATTCAAGCAGAGGTCGAACGAGGAGCTGTCAGACTATGTGGACAGGTTTAGGGTGCAGGCACAAAAGTGCGCAGAGTCAATTGAAGAAAAGAACTTGGTGAGTATATGCAACAATGGTGCCATCGATGCCTTCAAGTCCCACCTCATTACAAAAGCCTGCGATTCATTTGTAACTCTCTCGTCTTTCGCACAAGACTTGGGAGAAATCATGACATTGCCTACAAACCATGTGACTATTATATGGAAGGGCAAGAGGACGGCTACTATGGCTCTCGCAGATTCTCAGCCAAAACCACAAGGGGGCAAGAAGGAGAAGAATGAGAAAAATTTTGAACGAAACAGAGGAAAGCCCCGGGACAAGTATGCAAGAATGCCGATCCTAAAGGCTATTACATGTAGTGAGAAGGCATTTAGGGACCTGTATGAACAATGGATAAAGCATGGAGTGGTGAGGCCTCCAAAGCCTAGATTTGTGGTGATGGAAGAAATGAAAAGAAGACTGGACTTCAGTGTGTACCACCAGTACGCGGGACATTCTATTATGGACTGAGTCTGCAGAGGATATACCATGAGAAGCTGGTAGCCGGAGAAATTAAACTAGGAAAAGGAAGCAGTGTGCATGACAAGCCACTGCCTAATCACAAGGGAAAAGAAAGGTGCAACACTATTACTCATAGTGAGGCACCAGAAGTGGAGATGATGGAGAATGTAGAAATGATGAAAGAAAGGATGGATGTTGATCCAGGCCTGCAGGTGACGGCGCTAATGAATGGAGCCAAATTCAGAAATTTTTTCGGCCAGATAAGATTGACTAAGAAAGCAAGGATAGAAGCAACCAAGGCAATCATTAAAGTTGTTGAGACACGAGAGACTTGTATGGAAGTAAGCAAAGGATTTGTGAAGACGATGGAAGATGAAAAAAACAAGATATCTTTCTCCAAAGTTGATAGAGAGATAAGATACCCGCACAACAGGTCGTTGTATATGACAGCAATACTCAATGGTGTAGAAGTGCAGAGGGCGTTCATCGACAATGGAGCGTCTGTAAACATTATGCCCTACACCATGTTTAAATGGTTAGGCCTGTCAGAGAAGAGAATTGTGAAAGAACAGACAAACATCACAGGGTTTGCTAACCAAAGCACGAGAACCCTTAGACATATCAAGGTGGATATGCAGGTAGGAAAGATCCGAGGACCTGTGATGTTCTATGTAGCAGAGGTGGTAGCAGCATATCATATCTTGCTAGGAAGGGCATGACAAAATGACTATGGGGTGGTACCCTCAGTTTTTTATCAATGCCTGAAAGCTATCTGGAAAGGGAGAGAAGTGAAGGTACCAGCAACAAGGAATCCCTTTGGACCAGAGGAGGCACACATCACTGAAGCAACTTTATTCGGCGATGTCGCTGAAGAGGGAGAAAACCATATTGCAAGGCCCGATTCCCTATGACTAGCAAGCTGGGAGGAAGTGCAGGAAGATAAATTCATGCCTGTAGAAAAAGAAAATAAGAAGACCTCGGAACTAGGAGAATGTTTCAACAACAAGAAGCCAGTGGTAGTAGACCTAGAGAATGAAGGAAAAGGAGAAAATAAAAGGCTAACAGACCTTGAAGACGCCAGAAACATAATAAATGCCAAGCGGACAACACAATTAGAGGATGGATAAAAAACGAAATGGGAGAGGGTTGTTAAACCCGACGGAAAGGTGTTGTTTCGCTTGTGACGGTGCAAGGGGGAAGAGCCCAAGGGAGAATGCAAACCTAACAGCTCGGGAGGTGTCCCCCACTCCAGCAATAATGAAGAAGGAGAAATTATGCAGCAGAAGGTAGAACCATCTCCAGAATGCCTTGAGGATAGGTCGAAACCTCAACAAAATGAATTAGAAGAAGTTGATTTGACAACAGATGGAGGAATGCCAAGACCGACTTATGTCAACAAAGAGTTGGATGCTAATTAGAAGGAAGAGCTCGTGAAATTACTACAAGAGTATAGGGATGTCTTTGCTTACTGGTAGAGAGCATAGGCATCCTCTAGAGTAGGGGTGAATTCCCCCTAAGCAGTAACGAATGTGCATGAAGAAGAGCACCAGCGGGAAATCAACACAGTAAGGGTGTTATGATCCTGCTGGATACGTAGATCCCTACATAGCTGAATGCAGTGATATATGCCCGCACTCTTTAGTATAGGCTTATACTCAGCATTCCCGAGGATCTCGTCGGTCCAATGTTACCATCCTTGAAGGCGGCCAGATGAGTCAGACAAGAAGCAAAAAGGACTGAAAGGGTATTCTTGTTTCTCTATGCACATGCGGGGAATGCGATCGAAATGGGGGAAGTCTTCCCAACCTCCGCAACCCTCAACATAAAGAAACAAGCCTTCTTTCTCTGGTGGAGGAAAAGTTATACGATCATAAGTCTTGACTTGCTCCCAGAATGCGTCAGAAGGCCCAAAGAAGGGAGCATTTCCCCAATCACTGACGAAGGGAGTTACCTTGGAAATATTTAAGCCTTCAGAACATTCGGTTGACGAGGCCTGCAAGTAAAGAAGACTCCACATAGGGGTACTAAAGAGCAAGGAAAGGATGTCAAGTAAAGCATTTGAACTTGAGTATGCTTACCATGACAAGGAAAAAAATCTGAGATTTACACTTGAGAATACCTGAAAAGAAGAAGAAATGAAGCCAGAGAAGGATCAAAATCACAATTATGGAAGAAAAAAATTTCTGTAATTTTTCTGAAAAACTTCGGACAGCCAAAATGCATCATTCGGAGCCATTTTTTGACTTATTCTGGTATGCGTCATGGCCAATAGCGATGACTTTTGTAGTACTCGTCGATACGGTCGTTTTGATATATTATGAGCCCCGAGACTCTAAACGAAACAAAAGTTATGGTCAAAATAGCGGTCACGATTCCCAAAGTTCGTTTTTTCACATTATTTGACATTTTTCCCTTAGGGTTCGGCCCCTTAGGGTTCAGCCGCCCTAGGATTCGGTTATGCAAGGAGGTCCCGTCGAAGAGCATTTTTTGTGTGTTTACTTTACGATTTTGTCGAAAAACGCAAATTTTTCTTTATTATCCGAGGAAACCCTACTGAGATATGATCTAGGTAACGGGGCTCGGAAGATAAAAGAAAAATTAGGGGTACCTGAAAAAAAAATCTTTGACTCAACTTCCCCCTATAGGGTTCGGCCACCTATAGGGTTCGGCCCCTTAGGGCAGATTCTTTTGTGTACCTTTGAAATTCTGATGCTCCACAAATCCACTTTTCGGAACGAATGCTTCTTTGTCGCAACAAATATTGTATCTTTCTTTATTATCCAAGGGAACCCTACCGAGATATAATCAAGGTAACGGGACTCGGAAGACAAAAGAAAAGTTACAATGACCTGAAAAGAAAAGTGGATGAAGCAAGTCAAGGAGAAGTTCGATAGAAAACATTCAAATAAACATAAAAATTGAAAGAAATAGAAGGACGGAGCCTCCCCCTAGGGTTCGAGTACTCCCTTAGGGTTCGGTCCTATAGGGATAGAATTACTTTCTTACCTCTTTCCCAAGTTGAGGAACGTTTGCTTGAAGACTTCTTGGTAATCTTCCGACTTGAAGTGAGAGAGAAAATGTCAAGACAAAAAATTGCACGATGAAAAGAAAAGTCTAGGTGACTTGAGAGATGTATATACATATGCATATATTCAAACTGCATATTTGCAATAGAAAAGGAAGCAACCTCTATTTTCCTATTAAGGAAGATTTCGAAATATAAAGATAAGTTTATTTGAGCTTACTTCTAAATAAAAATATATATAGATAGAAATTTCGAAATTTGTATATATTTGATATTTTAATGGAATTTCGAAAAAATATATATATTTGATATTTTATTCCTAATGAAAATGGAAATTGCGAAAAAATATATATATTTGATATTTGATATCTGATATTTTATTCCTAACAATAGGGAAATTTCAAAATTTATATATATATATATATAATATATATATATATATATATATATTGAATATCTGATTTCCTTAATAGGGAAGACCTTGCCTTGTAAAAATCTAATAAAGGAAGATTTTGTTTTATTTCCAAACAATAAAATAAGATTCGATTCTAAAAGATTGGATTTTATTGAGTGATATTTGATGATCTTCCTTGTCTTAATTCTCAGAAAAAATAAGAAAACAAATATTGAGCAAGATATGGAAAGTTTTCAGATGATTTACCAAGAAGTCCAAGGAAGAGCCCTTCTAGGTCTTGTCTTCTTAGGGTTTAACCCTAAAGGTTTGGCCCCTAGGGGTTCCCTCTTTTAGGACCCTTGTGTTCAAAACTTAGACAAGTAGAGTCACACAAAATCATTCAAAAGTTTGGAGTATTTTACACGAGCATCTCTTAGGAATCGCGACTCTCGCGCAGGAAAAAAATGTGGGTCCAAGTGCATATTAGGGTTCACATGACCTAATTGAAATAAATGTACAAATTAGGGTTTTCATAACCTAATTAAATGTACAAATTAGGGTTCATGTGACCTAATTAAATGTACGAATTAGGGTCCATGATGTAATTAAATGGATACCGAAAAAGTTAAAAATAAATGTGCTAGACCCGGGGAAGACTCCACGTGTTCCAAGACAGAAGACTCGTGCATGCGACCCATTTTGAAAATTGATTGAGGGATTGGATTGGCGGCTAGAAGGACAGGACAATTTGGGCATTACTTTGATAACTAAAGGGTACTTCGGAAATTTCCCTTAAAACATGTGTCTGGCATGTGACTACTTCCCAGGAAAGTTTTATAAATAGCCCTTCTATTCTAAGAAGAAGGAATCGCTCTCAGAACATTACACTTGGACTCTTGGAAGCTCTGAGCACTTGAAACTCTCTCCCAACTCGAAGACTCAAGAATGCTCTTGGAATCCCTGTTATCCTAATCCGGTTTCTGAATTCTGAGAGTTCTGCCACGTGTCATTGAAGTAATCGTCCACTTATTCTTCTCCCCTCTTCAATCAATCAGTCAATTCCTTATTCTTCGTTTATTTCTCGCCTATCCAATCAGTATGAAACCCTAACCCTAGCAAGATACGATTGTCTTGCACACACTAATCAACCTTGTTAATCATATCCAGTCCCGAAAAAGAAAGCATTATATGCCGAGAAAAATCATTGGAGTTCGAGAGAGATGCTAGAAGCCTAGAATCAAATGAACAAATGGATCATATTAATGCTCCTCACTCGGCTTTCGTTATAAGTGGCATTCCTCTGGCGTGGATACTATATATTAAAGTTCTCTCTGTGTCCAAAAAGGTGAGTTCTTTTTTCATTTTTTGCCTTTAATTTTCTTTCTGAAAAATGGTAAAAAGGAACATGATCATATTTATTTCAAATTTTTCTTCAAAACGTGGTTAACAATTATTATAACTTTCATTGAATAATAATTTTTTGCTTAAACTGAAAATAAAGAAATTACATGGGAACTTTACAATGACAATTTAACAAATAATTTTTATAATGAGACTTTCATCGATTATTATAAATAACAAGGTATGAAGAGATTTTATCATAATAATTTTATAATTTTACCAAGTCATTTTAGTTGATCACGAATCAATATCGAGTCAATCATGCATTCAACACTCTCCATTTTTTGATACAATGAAATAACTCTTCGTATCCTATGAAATATATATATACAATGACTATGACTGAATATATATATATATATATATATATATATACACACACACATGCATGCATGTAACACATAATTTGAAAATCATTTGTGAGAACTAATTGATCTATTAATTGTTATATGCTATTTTCAAGTTTATCTATGCATATATATAAGTATTTCCATATAATATATAAATTTCATATAATATATAAATTTGAAATTTTAATAATTTAATATGTGATTGCTTGTCTTTCAATCAAACCAACCCATTCTTGGCTTCTCAATTAAGATTAAGATAAGATTAATATTACCATCTACATCATTCCTGTCATCATCAAGAATGAATAATCTAGATTCGCTGTTATAAAATAATTAATTAAACACATTATCAGTTGTCTTCATGTAGTATAATTACTCCATCCATTCCATAATAATAGTCGTTTTAGTTTCATACATAAATTAAAAAAATCATTGATTATCATTATTTAATAATTAAAATTTGTGTAAAATTTTATCACTATTCTTTTATAAAAAGTTGAAAACTACTAATACAAGAGAGAAAATTTCACCTATTAAATCAACGATATCATTATTAAATCAAACTCTATGCGGACATGATAATTGGACATGGACTCTTTACAATTTCACCTATTTATATTTTGACCTCCCATTTTTTAATGGGGGTCAAAATATAAATAAATGAAATTGTAAAGAGTTCATGTCCAATTATATACAAAAACTCTTTTTAAATTATTGCGTAGCCATGAATGTCAAATTAAGCTTATTTAGAGAATGAATTGTCAATTGATTTGGGACCATGTCCAGCTCATAACGCGAAACTTTGACCAAATCAGCCTTCGTCTATATTCCTTTTGAAAGTAATCAATCTACTATTTTTCCTGTTAGTTAGACATGGAATTAATCTCTAAAAAGGATATATAAAATCATACACTCCCTATATATCTTCCTCAAAAGGGTACTATTTTTTTTTTCCTACATAAAAAGAGTCTTTTAACAATAATAGTACAAAATAACAAAATTTGTTAAGTTTGTCATCTTAATTTTATTATCATGCCACCACATTAACTAATTTAATAATTTATCAATTTCATATTTCCTCAATTTCACAAAAACAGTTTCATTTGTTCAAAAAAAGTCCTATTTATTTTTATGATACTATATTATACAATCAGTTAGCCAGCTTCATTTCTATCCTTTTATCATCTGAAGTTCATGTGATATTTTTCCAAAGGACAGAAACGTCATATAGATAAGCTTCCATGGGGGTAAATTGAGTGCCAAGCAGGATATACAATAATATATGTAATGACACAAGAAGATGACAAGTCATCCTTCCTTATTTAGTAGCCATGATTACAAATGAAACATTCCCAAATTAAGAAAAAGCACAAAACTACTTGCACGTCTTGATGTAAGCCACATGAGAGGAATTGGACACCTTGCTCAAAGTCCCTAGCCCAGGAACTAACAAAGTAGAAAAAGTCCAAACACTTGCAGTCTTTGTCACATCTCTTCCTACAATCAGCAAGGCCCATAGGCCCAACTCCTTCTGTGTACCCATTCCTAAAATGCTCAACGCCTACTAGTTTGTAGTAATCCACATTACCTCAGCCCTTGCACGGTGGTAGCACCGGCGGTGTGCTGCTCCATCCTAACAACCCTTTAGGCGTTGGACACGCCTCGCAATGATCATCTTCACACAATTCAAGAGATCCGCATTTTCTAGGCAATTTGCACTCGCTATCGCGCCCTTCGTCTCTGTCAAAAAGCACTTATGTAATTTCTCATGCACTTCAATCAACAAGCACTTATGTAATTTCTCATGCACTTCAATCAACGTGTGTATATATTCTTAGGTTTCCATCCATATCAACACGAAGCATTGAGTAAGTAGCATTGTATTTAGGTCAACCTATTATACTTGTTCTGTCACCGGAACTTGAATTTTTAATGTTCATAGTGGACTCAAGTTGAAGCTTGTAAGCCCAAGCCGTATCGCTTTCTATGTTAGTCCATAGTTCAAACTTGAACAATATGCTTGCTAAAAAGCCTTTACCACCTCCAAACTCATCAGCCTAATAAAGGAAGGGAGTTTTTGCATTTTTGCTCTTGTAATTCAAAGCCGAGTGAGTGCCTTTTCTCTAATACAAACGAGTAAGGCCCATTAGAGGCATCGATATCGGACAATCGACTAACCAGATTATTCGGCCCATTAAACCGCAGGGATTGGCCCACTAGGTGTGTCACTTGGGTGGTCAAAACTTTGCCAAATAATTTACCCTTGGAGTCAAATAACACCAAGTTACCATTTGGAAGTAGGTCTATACCTACACACCTTGGTTGGCCGTGCCGGTCTGCCAAGCCACCGTGCCATCGACATTGGCTAGGACCAGGTTCCCATCGGTGCCAAATGTGAGTGTTGCATTCCCGGACCAGTTTAGCCCGGTTTGCATCCCAAACCCAACGTATGGACGACTCGGAGCATCGATGGCCCATGCGTAGGTCTAGGATGAAGGCACTAGGGGTGGTGTTATAGAAACATAGGAGGAATGGAAATTTACCAATATTTAAGGGACGGTAATCGGCACGATATTCGACTATGTATCCGCCTAGGTCACCTTCATTGATGTATTTGAAAGTGGCGTTAGGAGGCACAATGGCTTGGGCTAAAGAAATTGATATAACAAAGAGCGTAACAAAAAGTGGGAGTGAAAGTGAACATGAAGAAACATTGTACGAGCTTTATTTTTCGGTCACTTTTGGCCGTAAGGATTAAGCAATGGTGGTATGCTTTTATAGGAACCCAATTCGGTGAAATTTAGATTTTGAAAAGTTGAGAAGTTCAATATAAAAAAAAGTTTGTAGTTATATAATTAGAGTTGCATTTAACTTGACATTAATATTAAAAATATCACACACACACATATATATATATATATGTGTGTGTGTGTGTGTGTGTGTGTTTGTGTGTGTGTGTGTGTTATTTTTGTTTTGCTTACTTCTTGACTTGAGTATGGTCTAGTTTTTTCGATGCCTCCTTCCTTGCCGTCATGTACACTACTAGATACAAACTTCATCCAATTCAAATAGGAACAAATCATTACAAACATATGACGTCTTGATAAGGGGATAAGCTAAGGTTCCTTCTATTTATGGCTTGTAACTTGTCGGAGGTATTTAATGTATCATACAGTTTGACTCTTGACCATTTTCTGACCTATTTTTTGGAGATGATATATTTATCATTTTGTTTTTACCTTCCATTATATGTTTAAAATGAACAAAATTTGTTCGAAGGTGAGGTTTTATAACTTGCGAAATATCAAGGGTACTTAATTATCATTTCTCTTTCTGTCATTTATTTTATAAAAATATTGGTCACAAAGTCTTTTTTTCTTATCTTTTTTCCTTTTCCTTTTATTTTTTATATTTTGGGTGAAGGTGAGGGGCAGGGGATATTCATCAAAAATGGATATATTTAGCATATCTTAGATATTTTATTACTTTCTCTGTAGTTTGAGCTTCTCGAATGGCTCAACTATTATTCAATGAATAGCATCCACGTTACCACGGTTACATACACTGGTTTTTGTTTAAAATCTGCAACTGGGTTAGTGAGTCATTAATTGAAGGTTGCACCCCCAAAAAAATGTCATTAATTAATTTCAGGCAAGCTTCATACTACTAGGAAGGAAGGCATGTGAGCGATCCCTCCTCTTTATGTGTATCAATAGCTACCACTAGCTTGCAGGTAGTTTCATATTAATGAAACTAATTAAAAATATTAACACAACAATTTAATCAAGAAGTGTCTGTTTAATTTTTCCTAAATCACTGTCGACATTTGGTATTCTCCACAGCAAGCACCAAGTATGAAATACTCCTTTTTATTTGCTTTGCAAGTGCAACCTTGGATATAATTTAGTATGAGCCTTGTCCGATTTACTTAGTATACTTGTGCATATAAAATTTTCTAGAACACATTTTGACACTCAAGGTAGGGGAATTGTACGATACATTCTACGTCAATTTATCACCAATGCAGCGCATACTTGTGTAGACCGACTCAACAACCATGTTGAATTACTTTTTTACCCAAAAAGTTAATCTACGTACTAAATTGAGACTCTAGTATCATACTTATTAACTCATCTACACTATTGAATTTTTTCGATGTACCGAATACCCAAGACAATCCAACACTAGTTGATTAATCAAATATTCATCCCCACACAATATCATTATAGGGTTGTGAGTTTTTGAGGTTACATAAAGCAATTTTAAAATTAGCACTTCTATTGAATAATGATGAAACTTTGAGGATCAAATTATAATTAACCCAAATTTCTAATATTCTCGATTCAGAATTTTCTCAAATAATAATATTTTGTTGACAAAAGAATATTACAAAAGGTTGTTTACAAAGTGATCTGGTTGATTACCATCATTAGACTCATCCGTATATGATGGGTCATCCACTAATTATATTCTATTACATCATTTTATAAACTAATTTTTGTAAACTTTTTTTTGCTACTGTAGTAAGACTCTTTCTCAAAACATCCATCTTTCAACCTAGAATCATCACCATCATTTCATCTCTTTCCATTTCAATTTTCATGTACCCGGCACCTCTAGGAAGGGAAACGGGCCAACCACAAATATATTTCTTAAACCCAAGATAATTATGAGTGATTCTATTCCATAACCCCAATGAAGTGAACATCTCAACCTTCTAAGATGGCTGCTTGGACTCCACCTCCAAAATGGAGTACTGATTAGCCATTTCAATAACTCTTTTAATTGCGTTAATTAATAGGTACAATTGTCGTATTTCGTCAATAAAAAAAATATTTTTATTTTAGGATGATACACAAAGTTATTCTTTCATGTTTATTATGTTTTAATATGAATATTTAATTTTTTACAGTTTCTTTCATTGTCCAACATTTTTAAAAATATTATGTCATCTTTGTCCATTAAATTAGAAATGAGTCCGATCAATACAACCCTCAATTTTCTTCCAAAAAAGAAGTGCATAATTTGGATGAAAATATCCTTCACATCAATTCAACTTCACAAATTTAACAAGCACTTTGTGACATAACTGCCAAAAATATTAGTAGTAAATTATGTATAGAACATGTAAATTTTGAATATCATTTAACACATTTTAAACTTGAGTGAGAGAGTGTTATACATATTGCCCTATATATGTATAAAAGGCAAGAAGTTAAGAGCCCATAAATAAAAGTATATGCATGAATCATTCCTCAACACATGATTCATGAAAAAAGTTCTATTATAGTTCTTAATGATTACTTAGGTATATTCCCTTCCTCGTTTAATATAAATCGTTTTAAAGTTGAGCATAAATATTAAAAAAAATAATTATATAACATTAAATATAATATTAATTGTCTATATTGTTCTTATATTAAAAAAAAGAGTATTATTTATTGGATAAAAAATAATAAAGGAACTAAAATTATATTTAATATTTAAAATAATATTAAAAATTAAATAATTAATATTTATTTAAAAATTTTAAACGATTTATATTAAGAAATAAAAATATTTTGTTAAAATAACTTAAAAGATCGGAGGGAATATGTAATTTTCAAATACTAATCCAGTTCTTTTGGTCACCATTCTCCAGCCTATACTACAGTATGGAATCCTGTCTTGTCCGTATTATTATCACCCCAAACCCAAAGCAAATAAATCTTATCAGATCCGCACATGTCCCACTTTGAGGATATGAACCGGTTACTCTCTCTCCTTCACAAAATAAGTTTTATTTATTAAATTAAATTATTATTTTTTCAAATATAAGATTATTATTTATTTTTAAAAATTAATTTAAAATATTTTTTTAATTTAAAATTTTACATAATTTTTTTTATTTTAATCGATACGATGATGAATATTATAAACTATCTAAAAAGATACTCTCATTATAAATTAATTGTTTTATAATTTTTAATGAATTATTTTAAAATTAAATTTAAAAATATTTTATTTTTATTTTTAAAAATAAATAAAAAAATTTATATTTTAGAATAAATGGAGTATTACATATCAAAGATATTTATGTGTTATATGTTTGTCACTATAATAATGAGTTGTTTGTGTAATACTCATATAATAAATTTATAACGATAAATTTAATGATTAAGTACTGTCATTTTACATTAGTATGAATAAATATAATTAAATATTTTATATATAAATGAGATTGTTTTTGTAAAATGAAAAAAAATTAAACAGAAAAACTTGAGAGGAGGAGCAAGATCTAAGTACCTGACGACTAGTGGACTCCCTTTCCTATCTGACTCAGTTTACAAATGCATTTTTCAAAGTAACATATCTTCTTCAATCAGTCCCAATCTAACCTCATTTACTGTTCATATTCCAAATTTTCACTTATTAAATATTTTTACATACTTTTCATATGTACATATATTATTACTAAAATATATATTTATATATACGTATATATATTAATTATTTAAAACTAAAATATATTAATCAATTAAATTAATATAAAAAATTTAAATTATCTATTTGATCATTTATGAAATAAAATAATACTAAACATTTAATTAAATATTTTTTAAATTAGACAACAAATAAAAATTGAAAATAAAAAAATCTTAGTTAAAAAATAATAAAAAAAAAGAACATACTAATAATTAAAAAAAAGACATATTAATTAAAATAAAAACATTATTATCATAATTTTGATAATTATTCATGAACATTTTGAGGACATCGTTGACTACGTCTGTTGTGACCCTCTTGTCCGCATTTTTTACAAACTCTGGCATTTCGCGAATTATCCATTTCAGTTCGAATACGCTGACTCTGACCCCTCTGACTGAAATGGATAATTCGCAAAATGCCAGAGTTTGTGAAAAATGCGGACAAGAGGGTCACAACAGACGTAGTCAACGATGTCCTCAAAATGTTCATGAATAATTATCAAAATTATGATAATAATGTTTTTATTTTAATTAATATGTCTTTTTTTTAATTAGTAGTATGTTCTTTTTTTTATTATTTTTTAACTAAGATTTTTTTATTTTCAATTTTTATTTGTTGTCTAATTTAAAAAATATTTAATTAAATGTTTAGTATTATTTTATTTCGTAAATTATCAAATAGATAATTTAAATTTTTTATATTAATTTAATTGATTAATATATTTTAGTTTTAAATAATTAATATATATACGTATATATAAATATATATTTTAGTAATAATATATGTACATATGAAAAGTATGTAAAAATATTTAATAAGTGAAAATTTGGAATATGAACAGTAAATGAGGTAAGATTGGAAATGATCGAAAAATGTAAGTTATTTTGAGAAATGCATTTGTAAACTAGGTCAGATAGAGAAGGGAGTCCGACTAGCGGGGGTAGGGGGCGTAGGGCGTAGGCGGGTAGCGTGGGTTAGGGGGGGGTGGGGGGACAATAACTAAACAATGATAAGAAATTCCAAATTTTAATTAATCAAAATGTTCGTTTTTCTTTTTATATGAAGACTGAAGTACTGGTCTAGTGTTAGTAGTATTATTGAAAGCATCGGGACTCGTGAAAGCCAACTAAGATTAGATTCCGAACGGCTCAATCAAGTCAAAGACCTTACTTACACTCACTCCTAAGTGGCTAAGTCAACTCCACTCACCGGATGGATGCTACAATACCAATCCTAATGCTACGCTGTCTTTAAAAGTTCTATATCTTCTACTTTCTCCGCAAGAAAAGTTCTCATGCCTTGTACTCGCTTTTCAATTTTGAGTTTAAATTTTTTTTATAATTTTTTTTAATATAAAATAAAATAATATTAGTAAATGAATAATACTATATGCGCAAGATGTACACAAAAAATATGCATAAAAAATAAGATTCATATATTATTTGCGAATGAAAAAGTGTAAAGTATCTAATCGTAGGTTCTTTTTCTATTTTCTATCATTTCTTTTATAGGATAATAATATGTGCACCAATTGTACACAAAAAATTTTACACCAAAAGTATAACATATGTATTGCTTAACAATCAAAATATATAAAACATTTAATTGCAGATCTCACTCCCACTCTCTTATTTCTCTTTTCTTTTTAAACTATGTGTGCACAATTTTTTGTGTATAGTTGACATCTCTATCATTACTCTTATTAAATCTAGTACAATATTACTCAACTTGTTCATGCATAATAAACATAATAAAATTAAAAGTATATTTTTATTAAAATTTTATAAAGAGACTTATCGAAAGAGTATATTAAATGAGTAATACTAAGGGTTTCAAATTTTGGGTCTCAAATTATATGACACTAAATACTTTAATGATAATTTTATGGCATGGTTAATCACATGAAATCTACCCAACCAATGTTATAGTTACACATCATTTACACTTTTTGAGACCAAAAATTTAAGACGCATAACATCACCAAATATTCCCTCTATCCTCAAAAGGATTAGCAAAATACAATTTTCACACAAGAAAATAAGGGAGAACAAAAAATCACATTTGTAACCGCAACCGCACCACAATCGCATAAAATCACACAATTTATGGACGCGGGGTGATTTTTATTTTTTACTAACCACACATTATGGTTGCGATTGCAGATACACGCCTAAAACTACAACGCACTTTATAATAAACTATATATGTTTTATATATACTAAATATCAAGTTGTAGTGCATATAATTAACATGTAAGTAAATAATATAATTCAATTTGTTTTTTATGAGTTTTTGTCATTTGTACATGTAATATTACATTTAGTGTATATCTTCTTAAAAATTCATTAATTCCCTTCAAATTTATACAAATTAATATGAAATTAAAGACATGATAATCACTACTGGTATAAGAAATATAAATGACGTATTAGAACTTTATTTATGGCGAGGTATTAAAATATCTTTAATTAATGTAATTAAATCCACGAATTTTATTATTTTTTGGTTAACATATGTAATAGTAGTTTCTTATATATTATTAATGTACAGTTGCAATTTGTAAATTTGAATTTTTTATTATTTGTGTTACACATCAGATTTTTAAATAGGTATGTTTTGAAGTGAAAATAATTTTCATAATGTGAATTAGTAATATAAAAATTATATATTATAATTTTTTAAAATATATATAAAAGTGGTTATGCAACCGCACTACCACCGCACCGCAACCACATGTAACCGCAACCGCAAGTAACCGCATACTTGTGATTATTAATATTAGTAACTACATATTGCAATTGCGGTTGGTGCTTATTACCGCACTACACTACACCGTGCTTTCCTCTACAAGGAAAAAGTAGAGTAGAGTAGAAAAAAAGTAAAAAAATTCTAAATTTATTCTTAAAGGTCTTATAAGATTACATAAAGTGATGAAGTGATGAACATTTTTATTTTTTATATTAGTAGACTCCACTAAATAATATATTTATTTTTTATTTTATGTACCTTAATCCATTTTTTTATGATTAAAATTTTGCTTTCAAAGAATGTGGATTCGGCATGAAGATTTTTAATTTTTTGTTTCATCTCAATCATGTTCGAGAAATCCTTTTCAAGTCATCTTCAAAAAAATTGATTTGACAAATAAGCACTGAATTGGTAAACTATTTCGGAATATAAAAATGTCGAAAACAAAGCAGGCCAATTTATTTTTGAACCGAGTGGGTGGATCTACTGATAAAAAATGGAGTTACATTATGTCATTATGTATAATCTTTCTTTTGACAACGAAGGAAATAGTATACAGGACAACTACTGTAGTCTATAGTTACTTAGCTATATCTAATATCTCCAACTATGTCTTAGCGAACTACCAATCCCTCCGTTAAGACCTCTTTTAGTGTGGTCAAGATTCACGATTAGATCATTGGTAATATCATAGTTGGAGTTAAAATTCAACCAATGCTAATGTGGTAAAACAATTACATATATTTTGACTCGGCATACAGCGAGTAACAAGAATATTGATTGACCTTTACTTTGACTTACATAAAGGTTTGTTATATCTGTTCAATCAAAACATATAATTGTACGATACAAATTATATTGTTAAGAGTTTTTAACAAAATTATGATTACGACGTATGTGCATATATGAGATATTTAAGAATTAAGAAGAATTTTATTTTAATTTATTCTATTTTATCGCATACATTTTCATATTGATCATAATTCAATTTCGTCAAATATTTATCGATATGTATATTATTTTCCTATTCCTAAAGCACACTCCTCCCTTTATATTTTAGAGTTTATATGAAGTTTAACTTCATTTTACGTATAGTAAGTAACATAACATTTTAAATAAGAAATTTTAATAATTTAAATTGTAAAAAATATGAGTAAGCGGTAACTTAGAAGTCGTGCTTTATACTTCATATTCTATGTGTACATTGTTATATTATTTTATATTCCATTTGTTCTATATTATTTAATTATTGTTAAATTTTTAGAGTAATTTAAGAGTTTTTTAAATTCAAAATTGACATATATTCTTTTAATTTTAATCAATACAACGATAAATGTTGTATATTATCTAAAAAGTATTATTCATTTGTAAATTTTATCATTTCATAATTTTTAATGAGTCATCTCAATTTTGAGTTTGAAAATGTCTTAAATTAACTTTCAAAAGTCAATAATTATCAAATAATATAGAACATATGGATTATTTCATATAACTATATATGCATGAAGTATGAGACATTTAATTTTTTAATTGTCAAAATTGGTTTATTTCTCAAAAAGTATTTGTTTAAATGTGTAACTTGAAGAACCTTAACATGCTAAAAAACATTATAATAATTAAAATGCTCATTATGGGACTACAAGAACTATACTTTTATCAATTACACAAAATTTAAAATTCGACAAAAATTATTAAAAAACCAAAACCCGTGACCCACCTAGCACGCCGGATTAAACAATTCAAATCTAGAAAATAATCATGGGGAGCCATAACTTTGTGTTGGCATTCGCAAATAAATAAAATACCGAGGAGAAATCCGTCAATACCCAACAAACACAACCCACCAATATCTGGACATAAAAGTCACTTTATCCAAAAAAACAAGGGTAATCTAGTACTTCCGAAACTTTAATCCCGGGAATGGCTTGTAGAGTTGGCAATATCGTCTTCTATTTGCTTTATCTTTCTCAGCTAAAAACTATACTATGTTTTATTGAGTTTTAAAATGGACGAAAATATAAAAATAGATGAAAATTTTAATATTTTTTTAATTTAATTTTTGTGTTATTGAGTTTGTTAATATACAGACTAAGAGAAACAAAAGATGAATCTAAAAATTTATCACTGTTTTTTTTATTAAGGTTTTTCTTCAACATAGTTTATTTGGATGATAAATTAAATATTAAGCAAATTTCTTTTATAACTTTTATTATACCTTTTATATTATCAATAAAATAAAATTAGTGTAATAATATATTATCTCTATTTCATAATAATAGTCGTTTTAACTTCATATATATGGATTAAAAAAATTATTTAATAACTAAAATTTGTGTGAAATTCTATTACTATCCTTTATAAAAAGTTAAAAATTATTAATACGAAAGAGAAAATTTCTTGAGATAATGAGAAAAGTTAAAAGTGATATAGGAAAATAAATTTATTTTCTTAAAAAATTGTAAATAACAAATTATAAAATGGAGATAATATTATTAGGGAACGAAAAAATAATATTTTAAAAAATTATAAAATATCTTTTTATACCTAACATAAAAGGAGGAGTATATTTTTAATTATAAAGAAAGACGTTGCTTTAGTTTAATAGCCCGCATAATTATATGCGGTGTTCTTTTTTTTGTTGTTGTCATAAATTTATAATTTAAATATTAAATTTTTTTTCCTTTTAAAAACTTCAATAATAACGCTGAAAAAAAAATATAATTTTTTAATTTTTTTGTCTTTTTCCGTCAGCAAACTCAAAAATTGTGCAGTAATTACTAAATTATATATGTGTGTATGTATGTATGTATGTATAGGTTTTCTCTCTCTACATCGCTCTCGGCAGTTAAGCTGCTCCAATCTCTTCACCTAATTTCTCTCTCTCTTCTGCATTCAAACCCAAGCACACTCTTTCTCAATATTCCTTCATTAATTTATAATTCATTTCATTAATTGCTGTCCTAGTTGAAGATTGAAGACCTAGAGAGAGAAATAAAGAGTTTTAGTGAGAGAAAGTGTAGAAAAAGATGCCTCTGGTAAGAGTAGAGGTGAGGAATGAGTACGGATTGGGAATGCCGGAGCTATACAAAGAAGCGAACAAGGAAGATCCGAAAGCATTGCTTGAGGGAGTAGCTGTTGCCGGTCTTGTTGGCATTTTGCGACAATTAGGCGATCTTGCTGAGTAATTTCACGATTTCTCTCTCCTAATTGTTCATTATTTTGCTTCAATTTTTGAATTTGGTAGCAAAGTTCTAAACTTTTTATTTTTTATATTTATGAAACAGTCCAAATGACTGAAATATATTGAAATTGCAATATGTTACAACGGTAGTAAAACCATAAATGAAAATCCTTTCAAACAACTAACATATATCAAATCAGGAAGAAGGCCAATGAGAGCAACTTAACTTAAATTGTGACAGGGGTGTTTAATTTGTGGAATTTGTAGCAAATTTGTTTAATTCGGAAAAGAATTGGCTAAAATTTAGTTAATTGATTGAGGTAACAAGGTTAATGAGTAAGGGTTTACCTGTTTTGGGCGAAACTAGATTTTTATGAAAATGTACATGCAGGTGATGGGCTCATATGTGTGTTTCTAATTGAGTGGTTGCAGATAGAACAGTAGTTCATGACACAAAAATAATGGCTTCCAATAGGCTTCTATACCTATATATGGGAGAAGGATCATGGAGATGAATATATACACACGCGGGTTACTCCCTCTGTCCCAAAATGAAAGTGCTATTTGATTTTTTTTTAACCCATGTTAATGTTTACCTAGGACGCACTTAAAGACATAAATCTTTTCTGATGATTCTTTTAATACTAAATTTTAAATCAATAGTTTGTGCTTGTCAAAAAGTTACTGAAATTTATGACGAAGTGTATTATGAGTAAACCTCAACATGGGTAAAATGTTCAAATGGAACCCTAATTTTGTGACAGCAAATATAATATATTTACGTATTTAATGATTTGTTTTTTGAGTATAGTATTAATTGAAACTTAAATTTTAGCTTCACAGAACTTGGAAACAACTAAATTATGTGAAGCAAAAGAGGGCGTCAGTCACTGAGTGGGGTTTTTAGTGATTATGTTAGTGTTTTACTGGGATGACTCTAACAAATTCCACAAGACTTTTGAATATCAATTGGGAGTTCTATGAGTTCTATCTTCTACTTATAGAGATTGCATTTATTAAAGCCAATGAATGACTTTGTTGGGCTAGTTTGAGGGGTTAGCAAAGAACATAGATGATGACACCTAGCTGTAATCAGATGGGCTCGGATGATCTTAGGGTTATGATGTGGGTGGCAGGGTGTTGACAATTTGTTGGTGGAAATGATAGTGTGATGCAAAAATGGTAATGGTGTGGTATCCCATTACTTGGCTTGAGAAGCTGTATCCTTTTGCTGAACCTCAAAACCAAGACTTTAGACTTAAGTTGTCCAGCTGAAGTACCCATGCTCCAAGTTTCTTAAATTTTGCTTACTGGGATATTTTCAAAAGGTTGATATGAACTCTTAACAGCTGTTTATTTTGGTGGTTTGCTGGTTCTTATATAGTTATATTTGTTGAGACTTGAGGGTACATGAATTGTAGTTCAAAATTAAAGTATCATACAATGTTCTTAACACGAGAAATTTATAGTTCTTTGAAAACTTTCTGCTTCAGAGTTCTTAGATACTTGCTTTTGGCTTATTGATTTAACAAGAATTCCCACTTAGTCCAGTCAAGTTTGTTTTGTTGAGCAATATGTTACTCCAAGACCCGAGTCCTACTAAGGCTTGTTTACAGAAGGTTTATAATCCCAAGGAAATCTTTAAATTTTGTATATGATTTTTCTTGTCTCCCCAAAATAGTGGTAACAAGGATTTGTTGAGTGGACTATACTGGACATGTACTCCACCAGAAGACTGTTTATTTATTTTTCAGAATTTCCATGCTTGTTCTACCTTCCTTATTATTCGACCTTTCTGTCTTCTAGTCTTTGATTGAAGTTCTTCCTCTTTGTATGGTTTATTTGGAGAAGATTGCTATAAGTTCCCCTTTTATTAATAGCGAATAAAAGTGAAGCCAGCTCAAAGCCCTGGTCAGGAGTCAGGACAGTTGAATATCTTTTCTTTGTTCCAAACCATAACTTCTAATGGATAAAAAAGTGTTTTGAGTACAAAAGTGCCCAAAGAATTTAACTTTAATAAGAAACTTCATTTGGCTTTTTACATTTTGTTATTAACTTTCACTTCTATAGTAATAGTTCACTGCCTACCTTCTTTTACACAATTATTGTTAAGTTAGCTTGTGGACGAGCATGCTTGAGCTTGTAAACTATGCATGTGGTGATGAATTGGTTTCACAGAACCTAATGTAAATCAAGCTTCACAAACAAAGAAAAAAATATCAATTATTTGGGATATAGTGTTATTTATAGTGCAACACACTAACACCGGGTACTATCAGGAGTTTGTTTCGAATTTTCTGTTGTCAGACTATTTCTGATAACATTCTAGCCTTTAGTAAATACTGACATATATTATGTAATCTTCTCCTTATGGTAGATTTGCAGCAGAGGTTTTTCATGGCTTACAGGAACAAGTAATGAATACATCTTCCAGAAGCCATAAGTTGATGGTTCGTGTACAAAACATTGAAGCTGCATTTCCTCCTCTTGAAAAAGACTATATTGGCCCAAAGAAGCCACTTACATTTTGCATACACAACCGGTATGGTTCATGTACTTGTGCTAAACATTTCTAATTACCATATTTGTTCAGTTGTTGATAACTAGCCAGTTTATTTCCAGTAAATTAATCATCAAAACTAATTCTAGTGACTAAAATTAGTTGCTAGAATTAGAATCTAGTTTAGCTGAAATACGAGACTTGTTGACATTAAGTTCCAACTTAGCGAAGGTATAACCCAATAATTAAAAAAGATATAATCTAAAATTAGTGCAGTTGTAGATTAGTTCTAATTGTAGTTAGATAGAGAATGACCGAGGAAGATGATTTGACCAAACGTAAAGAAGACCTATAATTGCACCAATGATACTAATTGACATATGTTCTGTCTTGGTTACATGCCCGGGATGAGAAGGGAATTACGAATTAGTAATACACAGATGCAGTGGTACCTGATTTACTTTAGTTTATGGCCCTGTCCAAGCATATTGTGGATGGTAGTTCGTCAGTCTTTTGAGTTGATCTTTTACCAGATTATGGGAGAAATTTTTGACCCGACATGCATTTTAATTTCTTCTCTCTTTGTCTCTAAAATTTTCTCCTTTTATATAACAAAATAATATATTTTTTTTGTAGAAGAAGACAATATAGTAGTAAATTGTCTACAATTATATTGATTGTCGAAACTCGAAAGGCAAATATATGCATATGAAAGTATGCTTTTTTGTGTTGAGGTAACATATGAGTTTACGTAGTCCCAAATTAGTGTTCGAGTGTAAATTTGAAGGCTTAATATACAAAATTTAGCCCAAACTGATTAGTTCAAACTTTTGGGTCAAGTTTGGTTCAACAGGTTTATTAGGGTCTTCGTTGCACTACCGGGCTTCCCCAACAAACTGGTATATGACCTTTGACTTTTTTATGTTGGATTTTGTAGATCCAACCAAGATAATTATGCCAATTCTAGGAAGCTTTTTGGGCCATGTTGGGTTCAACAGGTCCTTGGGGTGTTTGTTATGGATTCTCCAAGGTTCCTAGCATTTGGGTTATTGGATAAATATTTTTACTTAATACTTAGTAAGTTTGATTCCACACAACTATTTGTTGTTAGAGGATTGACTGTAAGTACTGAACGCAGGAGATTTTGTAACATCTGTGGAGTTAAAGGAAGGGTGTCATAATGGAACTCACAAGAAGGGTTAAGATAAGATCAACTCTAATAATTAATCACAGAGTTGCTTTGATTTGACGAATTTGTTGACTTATAGAGGGGAATTGAACTGTTATGTGAACAATAATCATTCATTTTTAAACTCCTAAACTGATCTTGCCACTTCATCAAGGCCTTTATAAAAAGCAGTTAATTTGCAGGTTTGCAATGGCATGTCCGTATCCAAAGTGAACGAAATCACTTCATATATAGTGACTTGCCGCGGTTCATTATGGATTCGTATGAAGAATGTCGTGGTCCTCCACGTCTGCATTTGCTTGACAAGTATGGCCCATGCTTTTCAAATTCTGTCATGATCCCTGGTGACTCAAGGTTCTTAAACTTTTAGCCTTGTATTTCAGGTTTGACGCTGGTGGCCCAGGATCTTGCGTAAAGAGATATTCAGATCCAACCTTCTTTAGGAGAGCATCAGCTGGCTTTGATGAAGCATATGTTGAGAAAGTCCCAAGAAATAGGAAGGCTCGTAGAAGAAAGGTATATCTTGAACCTATGCCAAACCTTAAATACAGTGCTTTTGTTTTCATGATAACTATTGGTTTACTTCATAGCACATTCCAACCATATTGCTTCTTCGGAATCCATAACATGATATTATTGTGAATGAACTCCTTTATTCTTTCTGAAGTATGATAATAAAATGAAATAATTTAATTTATTTGAAGTACTTATTTTAGCCAAAACTAGGTCTGATAAACTCAATTATTACTTACTATGTCGGAATTATGTTCTTATGATTTATTTATTTATTTATGGGAATTGAGCAGAAGAAGAAAACGTGGCTTAAGAATGGAGAAGTACCTCATGGTGTATCACATGGTACACTCTTATCCAGTCATAGTGGCAGGTATTGTGTGGTGTTCAAGTACACGCTGATAGGAGTTCTAGCATCTGTTTTCATTTGTTTACTCTGAAAGCGTTGCTGGTATGCTATGGTATGATTTTTATTTTGTTTTTGTTATCTGACTATGCAGAATGCAGTATGATTCTCGAAACTTTGATGGACAAACTTCTCCTTCTCAAACTGTCTCAACATTTGATGCTGCATTAAAATCTGAACTGGCAGAGCACTCAAATTCTTTTGATTCCAGAGCTGGGTCTGGCTATATAGAATGTGTTTTCAGTCCAAGTAATTCCATGAAGCCTGATGGATGTGAACCTGAGGAAATATCCTCTCAGTTAAAGCTGCACCATAGTGATACCCTTGATACATCTTCTCTGGGTGAACAAAGCAGAGTTGTAAATGATGAAATTCAGGAGCAAACTGATACCAGGTCATCTTGCGTTACTTGGGATGAAAAGACAGAAATAATGGAGCCTACAGGACTGCAATATCAATTTGATGAAACCACAGAGAAGCTCCCTAAAAACTTCAACCCAGATCCTCCAGTGGGGGAAGCTGTTAACATAAGAACTGCCGATCAGATGGAGTTCAACTTTGATAATGAAAGCATGCTAGCATCAGTCTCTTGTGGGAACCAGCTTGATGACATTGAAAGTGAGACCGACAATTACATGGATGCACTTAACACCATTGAGTCAGAATCTGAAACTGATTTAGAGTGCCAGACAAAACGAGAAGTGGAGCAATTCTCCAGTTTGAACAATAAAGAAGCGGATGGGGGAATGAATAAACTTACACCACCACAATACTTGGACAGCCGTTCTTCAAATTCTGAAACTCATGTTCCTGCTCACGTCTCCTCAACCAAAGCTATATCTGAAGAAAACCACAACTCAGTCTCCCCCGAATCTCCTAAGGCAGCTAACAGTTTCTTAAACAAAGAAACATCCATCGCTAAACCTAACTCTGTACCCTCAGAGTTTTATGCCACTGAACATTCCCCTCAAGAGGCTGGCAAATCTTTGACTCTGGACACCTTGCCTGATATTGATTCAAGTGGAAGTGATGAAATTCTTGATGGTTCAAATGTAGAAACTGTTGTCAGAAATTTGTCATCATTTGTCTTGAGAGAACCCATCTTACAGGCTCCTAAGAGTGATACAATCTTAAGCAGTTCTTGTGAGTCGCAAAAGTCTCCACCTTTGCCTTATGGTGTTACTGGAGTTAACTTCTGGACAAATGGTGGCCTACTGGGACTTGAGCCCTCCAAACCTCCAGATTTCAGTGTATTGAATTCTGGCAATCACGATTCCATGGCCAAAAGTAAAGGGGAAACAGTTTTGCCTTCAAGTCGAAGTACCATTCTTGAGGGAGATAGAAATGCATTAAAATCTAATATCATCGAGAATTCTGACTTTCCACCATAGTGTTGGCTCTAATAAGCCTCAAAAGCTTGTCTTTTCTGAAACAAGTACAAAGATACCAGGAACTGAGGAAGCGATCAATCCAGATGTCCAAGCTACTACTAAATCCTGGGAGTATGATGGCAAAAATTCATCCCGAATGTTCGAATTTAGCAATAGATTACTTGTAAATGGTTTTCAAAGAAAAGTATCTCATTTTGGTGATGGCAATCCTGTCGGCTCTGTTAAAAATGGTGTTTCTGAGCAAAAGAGCGGGTCCCAAGCATATAAAACTTTCCCAGGGAGGAACTTCAAGGAGCAGTTTGGATGTGCATCTCCATTCATGTCACCTTCATCATCACCACCGCTTGAACATATGAAAATATCTTTTCAGCCTATAGATGGATTTGAGACTCACAAACTGAAACTGAAGTTCCCTGATGGAAGTGAGTGTCATGAAAGTAGTGGAGATATGTTTCCTTCATTTCAGTTAGTTCCAGAGCAATCCATTTCACTGCAGGATCTTGGTTCAGACTCTGATGATGACACATTCTGTAGATCTTCTCCTCGTCTGTCTGATGATTGTCTTAGCCATTACTCTGAGTCGGATTCTGAGGAATGGGAAACTGGGGAATCTCCCAGATGCAAGGATCATGAGATATATGATGCTTTGGGCAGAATCTCAACAGCGGAATCCGTTTCTAGCAATCTGGAGATTGGGAGAATGGCTGAGGGAGTAATCGTCGGCAACTATGGACTTCAAAGTCCATTTACTGAGAATGGTATGGAACCTTCTCACTCTGGTCGTCTACTTGATCTGCCAAGTTTTGATACCCTGAACACTTCACTTGGGGAAGAATTACACCGTAATTCCGATGCAAAGTACCCCCTAGAATCGGACTTTTCTAAGGAGCCTACACCCTCACCTCCACCTCTCCCTCCAGTGGAATGGTGTGCTGTGAACCCAAATCCAGATGTGGCAATAGAGAAGCAAGATTCTCCCTTTGATGCCCTCAAACATGCATTTGATCAGAAGCTTTCGGCTTTTACAATCTCCCACCAACCTAAGCCAGCACCAGTTAAGCACGACCAAAATACTGAGGCAATTGCATGTACGACAAAAAGCAAGGTACTTATGGCATCCATCTCCTTTTCGTGCATTAAGTAGATCGTGGCATATGTTTCTGAGTTGGTACTTGTATTAACTAAAAGTAACAAGTAATGAAGCAACTGCAATAACTAACCATGGTCTGTAAATATGCAGCAGCCAGACTTGCAGACGCTCAATGGGCAGAAGGATACTGATCAGCCCTCAAGCAGCAAGGGAGTGGATGAAAAAGATGACTTCCTGCAACAAATTAGGATGAAAGTGAGTAGCCATTTTCTTAGCTTTTAATATCCTAGTGAAGTTAATGCTGTATCATTGTGCTGCATCTTTTATTGCTGTGGGGTTCCTTATGCCTCCATTGCTGCGTCTGACCTGTAGTGGGAGAAATATAATTCTTTGCCTTAGATATCAGGCTTAAGAAACTTAAGATTTAACTAAAACTTCCAAGAATTAGACTTGTCCAAAAAAACATAAAAAATATTTAAGAACGAGAAAATATAAATGAAGATTGCGTTAAGTACTTATGTCCATTACAAGGCAGAACTAGCCTAGGAAGATAATTAAATCTTGTATTACTTTCTAAAAATAAATATTCTTTCTAGATAAGGAGTTCGATTGATTATTGTTACTTGTGCCTTAACCTCTGTCATTTTGTTCCAGTCATTCAGTCTCAGACGCACTATGACCGATCGGCCAACCAATACACCAGGTGCCCCTGCCAATATCTCAGTCACTGCAATTTTGGAGAAGGCAAATGCAATCCGCCAGGTCCCCTCTCTTTCTCTTGCTCTCTATCAACCTTTATCCATCTCCCTCAGCCTTTAATCTAACATCCATCCAATTTTTCAGGCTGTTGGAAGTGATGATGGGGAAGACGATGATACCTGGAGTGATGCGTGATTTTTTGTTAGCATCAGAAACCAACCTTATGGGTTGGACTCCTGAATTTTGGTGAGGCTGTGATATATATGTGAATAATCCCAAATCCTTCTGTAATTAGTTTGTAGGGTATTTCTTGTATCTTCATTAGGTTATATGCATTGATAGATTTGGTTAATGTTGTAAGCATTTGGTTCAGAAACTGAGCTCAACTGCAATGTATCCTTATTAGGATATATCTCGAGCCTGTTGGCAATATATTCATAGTGCCTGAAAAATATAAACAATACTCATATCTCAGTTCTTCTTATTCAATTTTGTAATGATTTTAGGTGATTTAGTGAAGCTTGAGTTATGAATCAAAGGAAACAGACAGAATAAGAAGAAATAAAAATGGAAAGAATTGGAATTGAATAGAATTGTATTGAAGAATGAGCTAAGAGCTCTGTAGTTACAAGTTTTGAGAAAACAGAGAAAATTCAGTATGTTACAATTGATACCCTCTTCTTCCTCTCCTCTGGCTTATAAAAGCAATTCCTCCTTTCCCGCCTAATCCCATCTAACCAACTGATATCTCACCAACTGAGTTGCTGACCTCAGCCTAACAACTTCCATTCCAGCTGTCAAACTAATCTTTCTATTTCTAACTTCCCCCCTCTCTCGCACGTGACTAGCTTTACAAATGACTTAACAGTCATAACATTGCCCCTTCCTTAACAAATCCTTGTCCTCAAGGATCAGTCCTCATGTAAATGGAAATTCTGGAAATCGGAATACCAACTGCTGTGCGTCCTCCCATGTGGCATCCTCCTCCAAACTACCAGCCCATTGAATCAGATATTCTACCTTGGCCTTATTCTTGTATTTAACCATCCTTTTACCCAAAATCTTGTCTGGTACAACTTTGAAGCTGCCATCTTCTGCAGTTGGGGGCAAGGAAGGGCAAATAATAGCTTGAGTGCCAACAGTTTTTTTAAGTAGAGATACATGAAAGACACTATGTATTTGGGCATGGTCTGGAAGCTTCAATTTGTAGGCAACTGAACCAATTCTTTCCAAGACTTCATAGGGCCCATAAAATCTTGGAGCTAACTTGAAACTGGTCCTTTGAGCTAAACTAGACTGCTTGTAGGGTTGTAGTTTAAGGTACACAAAGTCACCAACCTCAAAATGTCTTTCAGTTCTATGCTGATCTGCATAAACCTTCATTCTATCCTGTGCCTGAATCAACTTTGTTTTCAAATCTTGAAGTACTGAACTTCTTTCCTTGATAAAATCATCAACTGCAGGAACCTTAGTGGCTTCTAGCTGCTTAAAGTTTAACTGGGGAGGATCAAACCCAAACAAAGCTTTGTAAGGAGAACATTTTAAAGCTGTGTGGTAGTTAGTATTATACCACCATTGTGCTAAAGGAAGCCAGTTTGCCCACTTCTTAGGCTGATCACTGCACATACACCTTAGATAGCATTCCAAACACCTATTTAATCTCTCTGTTTGACCATCAGATTGTGGGTGATATGAAGAGCTCATGCACAACTTTACCCCCAAATGTTGAAATAAAGACTGCCAAAAAGTGCTAAGAAAAATTTTATCCCTGTCACTAACAATTGTTTGTGGCAGCCCATGTAATCTATATATATGATCCACAAAAATCTTAGCCACAGATACAGCAGTGAATGGATGTTTAAGCCCAATGAAATGCCCAAATTTAGAAAATCTGTCTACTACCACTAATATAACATTTTTACCTTCTGACAGAGGCAGTCCTTCTATGAAATCCATAGCTATATCATCCCATGGTCTCACAGGAATTGTTAATGGCTGTAATAGCCCAGGATATGGCACATTTTCAGTTTTGTTCCTTTGACAAACATCACACTCACCAATCCACTGCTTAACATCCTTAACATAACCTGTCCAATAAAAGTATTTGCTTAACCTTTTAAGTGTAGCTTGTATTCCAGAATGTCCCCCTAATGGACTAACATGAAAAACTGAAAACACTTTCTTCCTGAGATCAGTATTTTGTCCCAATACTATCAATCCTTTGTGCCTTAGTATGCCCTGACTAAAAGAAAAATCAGGATGTACTTCTGCATTAATAATCAACTGTTGTATTAACACTTGGACTTGTGGATCCTCCTTATAAGAATCTGAGATATCTTGTAACCACAAAGGTATACTCCCAGAAATAGCTTGCATAGACCCCTGTGCTATATCCTTTGCAGCATGATCTTGTCTTGAAAGTGCATCTGCCACCACATTTTCAGTTCCTTTTTTGTAAGTAATTTCATAATCATATCCCAACATCTTGCTTAACCATTTTTGCTGCAGGAAGGTTGATAGTCTTTGTTCCATAAAAAATTTTAAACTCTGATGATCAGTCTTAATAATGAAATGGGACCCAATTAGATAAGACCTCCACTTATTCACAGCTTGCAGTATTGCCAACAATTCTTTCTCATATACAGATAGTCCAAGATGTTTAGGTGACAATGCCTTACTCAGGAATGCCAAAGGCCTGCCCTCTTGCATCAGTACAGCACCAATGCCTTTAGCACTTGCATCAGTCTCAACCACAAATGGCAACTTAAAATCAGGAAGGGCTAATACTGGAGTGGAACTCATGGCTTGCTTGAGTTTATGAAAAGCAATTGTAGCTTCTTCAGTCCATATGAACTGATCCTTTTGTAACAACTTGGTCAGAGGTCTAGAAATCTCTCCATAATTCTTTACAAACCTTCTATAGTAACCAGTAAGACCCAAGAATCCCCTTAGAGTTTTAACAGAAGTAGGAATGGGCCAGTTCACCATTGCAGCAATTTTGTTAGAATCTGCAGCAACCCCCTCATGAGAGATGATATGACCAAGATATTCCACCTTAGGCTGTGCAAATGAACATTTGGATTTTTTTTGCAAACAATGAATGTGATCGTAATAGTGATAAGGTAGTGTCCAAGTGCTCTTCATGTAACTGCAAATCAGGACTGTACACTAATATATCATCAAAGAATACCAAAATGAACTGCCTTAGATGTGCAGCAAAGACTTGATTCATAAGTGCTTGAAAGGTAGCTGGGGCATTAGTTAAGCCAAATGGCATTACTAAAAATTCATAATGCCCCAAGTGAGTTCGAAATGCTGTCTTGTGTATATCTGGGGAATGCATCCTGATTTGATGGTAACCAGATCTTAAATCCAGCTTACTAAAGACTTTGGCTCCTTTTAACTCATCTAAGAGTTCTTCAATTATTGGTATAGGAAACTTGTCTTTGATGGTTATATTGTTGAGCTCTCTGTAATCCACACAAAATCTCCAACTTCCATCTTTCTTTTTGACCAAAAGTATAGGAGATGCGAAGGGACTTTGGCTGGGTTGTATAATCCCAGAAGCAAGCATTTCCCTCACTATCTTTTCTATTTCATCCTTTTGTACTTGAGGATATCTGTATGGCCTGATAGTAAATGGATCTGACCCAGTTTTAAGAGGAATGTGGTGATCATGAAATCTTTGAGGTGGTAATGATGTGGGTTCTTGAAATACATCCTCATATTTATTCAACAGTCTACTAATAACTTCTGGTACAACCTCATTAGTATTGTTCCCATTGACTGAAAACAAGCATGCTAGAAAGGAAACCTGATTCTTCCTATAGGAGTCTGAAAAATCCCCAGCTGTAATCATAGAAATTGAAGCATCTTGCCCATCTGTAGTGCCTTGCAACTTAACAAACTCACCTGCTAGAGTAAATGATAGCGTAAGCTGAGCAAAATTAAAAACACAATCCCCTAGAGTTTTCAACCACTGAACTCCCAAAACAGCATCACATCCTTTTAGAGGTATTATCCTCATTTCTGTGTGGAATTTGTAACCTTGAGCTCCCCAAACAAAATCCTTACATTTTTCAGAACTGAGGATCTTAAATCCATCAGCAACACACACCTGCATTGGCTTATCTAATTCCCTGACACAATGAAGCATGTCTGCAGTTTTTGTGTTGAGAAAATTATGTGTGCTGCCAGTGTCTATGAGAATGATTATTTCTTTACTCCCAACTCTGGCCTTAACCCTTATGGTGGTGTCTGAAGTATTTCCATTTAGGGCATGAATGGAAATTTCCATGTCTTGATCTGGTTTATCTAAAGGCAATTCTAACTGCTCCTCAACATTGGAACCCAGTTCTCTTTCATCTAACTCCTCTTCTCCCATAAGCATGAACACTTGCTTATTCTTACACTTATGACCAGGTTTATATAGTTCATCACAGTTAAAGCATAATCCCTTGTCTTTTCTTGCCTGAATTTCATTATAAGTAAGCCTTTTCACTTGTCCTGGCTGAACTGATACTTGTGAATTTGTCCTATCAACCCTTGGCCCAAACTGTGTAGGTGCAATATTTGAACCCATCTTATTGCCTATTGATACTTGTGAAAAATTTCCCCCTTGTTTTCCAAAAGAAACAGTTGGTTTAGACTTCCTATAGATTGCCTCAACAGTACATTCTTGTACTCTAGCAGCTGAGATGGCCTCAGAAAGTTTCTTGGGCTTTAACAGTGAAACAAAACCCCCAATTTCTTCATTAAGTCCACCAATGAAACACTTGATAAAATAGTCCTCAGTTAGTCCAGAATTCTCAGCCTCTACTATAGCTCTTAGGAATTCAAATCTTTTTTGATATAGACTCACAGTGGAAGTTTGTTGTAATCTGTTGAATTCCATCAAGGAACTTGTGACAGAGAAGTCCCCATACCTAACCTCAATATCCTCAATAAATTGAACCCAAGACACATTAGGGTTTGTTCTATAATATGCCAAGAACCAAGTTCCAGCATCACCTTCTACATTTAAGGCGACAGTTTTTAATTTTTGATCATCATTCATGGGATAAAATTGAAAGAAGAAATCACACTTCATAATCCAATTCTTGATATCTACCCCATTAAACACAGGAAAATCGAATCTAGGGTTATTGATTCTAGATTGATTGTGTACAGCTCTTTCCATGGAACTACCACCCATTCTAGGAGAATTATGAATATTATCTTCTAGATTATCAGATGAAGATACATGACCTTTACCTCTTACTGAACGCTGAAACTCTGCCATCATCATCTCCATAGTACTCTGGAAATGACCAAACTTATCTCCAATTTCTTCCACCGTTTTCTGTAAGTGATGGTGACTGTTCATCAATTCTTGTACTCTGGACTCTGTATTGCGAAGGTTTTCCTCAAGAGCCTCTTTGGATCTGGTGCCAGCCGCCATTGCTGTGATATTCTTGTTGCCGAGGATAGATGGCTCTGATACCAATTGTAATGATTTTAGGTGATTTAGTGAAGCTTGAGTTATGAATCAAAGGAAACAGACAGAATAAGAAGAAATAAAAATGGAAAGAATTGGAATTGAATAGAATTGTATTGAAGAATGAGCTAAGAGCTCTGTAGTTACAAGTTTTGAGAAAACAGAGAAAATTCAGTATGTTACAATTGATACCCTCTTCTTCCTCTCCTCTGGCTTATAAAAGCAATTCCTCCTTTCCCGCCTAATCCCATCTAACCAACTGATATCTCACCAACTGAGTTGCTGACCTCAGCCTAACAACTTCCATTCCAGCTGTCAAACTAATCTTTCTATTTCTAACTTCCCCCCTCTCTCGCACGTGACTAGCTTTACAAATGACTTAACAGTCATAACAAATTTATCCAGTATAAAGTGTTTCTCCTTTCATTTCCAGTTATTGCATTCAGCCTGATGTGAGTTTATTTGTTATTGGACCCCGCAAGTCCAGATTTACTAGCCTTCAAATTGGAATAACCCCTTGAATTCGTAAGAGTAAAATTTTACCTAATTTATCTTTCTTCTTCTTCCTCGAGTGCTTTCGGGTGACTCAAACCTGTCTTACGATTGAGGTCTTTCTTCTCGGGATGACCCAAAACAAAAATCTACTTCCAATCAAATGTATCAAAGTTGAGGTACTTGACCGTGAAAAGTGGACTATCATTTTGAGACGACACTTATATATTACTTGGAAATGACAAGCATTTGATTGCGTAAAGTTTTGATGGAACAGAATCAACCAGCTGGAGTCAGAGGGCTAGTGATTGTTCCTTTTTTTAGTCTTTACATGCAGTACTCTCATTGTCAAGATCAAGAATAAGGCAGCCCTACACCATGTGAAGTGAGCAATTGAATGAAAAGTGATCATTTGCTTCTAAGCAAGAATCAAGGGAACATATTATTAATAAGGAAACTTAAAATAGATGGTTTGTCCAACTGTTTCTTTGCAGCTTGAACGATTTTATTGTCTTAAAATAATCATGCCTGCTTAGAAAATACATGAGCATCTATGTAGTGTATGCTGCTTGCTACAATCTTAAATACAATTTGGCTGAAAGAATAATCCAAGTGGCCAGGCTACATGTTAGAATAATACCAACTCCATTGAAATGTGAATCGTGCAACAAAAAAATGAAAAAAAATAAATAAAAAAATAGAAAAGATAAAATTCACTAAAACATGTTTCTGGCATGTAATTTAATTTACATAAAAGACTAGATGTCAATAACAGTGTGCTATCAAATGCTTGTTGTAATATTTCATTAATTATTTCTAGCATTTGTACATTTCTGAGTACTGTACAAGTCTAATCCTGGTCCATATGAACAACTTGATTAAGACTTGCATTTAGTATGGGTGATTGTGTAAAATATAAGATCAAATTTGATTTTTTATGAGTTATTATTAATTCAAATATATATATGGCTTCATTCAACTTTTGAAAACATTAAATCTTTACAATTTTTTTAATTATATTATTCAAAAATAATGAATTGATACTAATTTTGAATTTAAAATATATTTTAAATTAACTTTAAAGAGTTAAAATTTATTTATTTTTATTTTAAAAAGGTGAGTATTATAAAACAAATATGGCATATCAAAAAGATTTGGATGACCTCAGCTAAAAAAAACAAGCTAGCAACAGCTACATGATTCTATGAGCAACTCCTCAAAAACAATAAAAATACATCACAATTAAGTTGGTGAGAAATCAACCCAGTTGTAAACTTTTCCCCACCATCTGGTCACCTGCCATGTGTAAAGGATGAACCCTTTTCCCCTGATTTAAATTAAAAGTAGTAAAAATATTTATAATTTTTATTTTTCTTATAACCAACAAGAATAATATATAATGCATGCATGCATCTAGTAAACATGATTCCAGCTAGTACTATATATCTATATTAAAGAGATTTTTTTCTACTTTTCTCCTTTTTATATATTGAGATGTATATGCTTATAAGTTTCTGTTGGTGCTGGCAGTGCCAATTAAATCAATCGAAAAGGTAATACATAAGTTTATATTATAAAGGAGAGAAAAGAAGAAAAGGGGAGACTTTCTTCCTCAAGTAATTAAAGCAACTTGATAATGATCCACAACAGCAAGCAACATGCTACTTCACCTTTCCAACCCACCAAATCAACTTTAATTAGTTTAATTTCTTATTACAAGATATTTTTTGTGAACAGTATGCGCACCTCTATTTATAGAACTGGACTGTGATCCTCAAGCTAGAAAGACAATAATGTCCCTTCTTTTCAAAATGATTGATGTAGTAGTTAAATTTTTTAAAAAATTCTTCTAGATTTGATCATTAAATCCAAACAATTTATCAATTGCTCTGAAATTAATTATGTAGAAGATTTTGTTTTCCAAAAAACAGGTTGTGAAATTTGAATTGTTATACGATTGATCAAGCTTTTATGTCTTCCATATTTGTTTTTCTTTAGAACCTATCCTGTTATAATATTTTAGAGAAATTTATCTTCTTCATGTAGTGCATTAGTTAATTCTGACTTCTGCTAATAGGTAGATTCGAATTAGTGACAATATTACACACTAAAGGGAAAAGTCTTTAGTTGCAAACTGAAGTTTTGATCCCTAGAGTATAGGTTATAGAAAATGACGCGTCAATCAGCAACCTTCAAATTAAGGTTTCGAACAATCTACAAATTTTGACTTTGACCGCCACTTGATCGCCTTAACTTCACCGAAAAACGTGCAATAAGTCCACCGAGTTGGGGGGCTTCGAGAGGACTCTCCGATACTTAATTTAGAACACTGATATGAAGGGAAAAAATTATTATAAGAGTAAAATAACGTACCTTGAATGTGTTGGAATACCTTTTATTTGTAGCATGCGAGTCATTTCTTTCATGAGTTAGGAAGTAGAATCCTACATGGCTTTAGAGACCTTCTAAGTTGTCAATCCTTAGTTGGTTAAACTTCCTAGCAATTCTATTATTTACTAGATTTAATATACTTCCAGAATACTCAGTAAGCAAAATTATTATATTACCTTTTATTAATAAGGTTCTAGAAATAACACGTGACAACTTGTCATTGGTGAGTTATTTTTACCCACATCATTTGCCTCCTATTTTTTTAAAAATATATTTTTAAAGGAGTAGATAAATAATAATAGAGTTTTTTTTTCTCTGCGCCCATGACGCTAATTCAAAGCCCTCATACCTTAATTCCGGCCTCCACAGTCTTAATTCTTGGCGCCTATGATGCTAATTCTTCGCGCCCATAACGCTAATTTTTGGCCTCCATGGTCTTGATTTTGGGTCACCATGGCCTTAATTCTGCCCTCCATGGCTTTAATTCTTGGCGCCTATGGCGCTAATTTTGGGCCTCCATAGCTTTAATTTTGAGCCTTCATGATCTTGTTTCTGGACCTCTATGATTTTAATTCTGACATCTATGACTTTAATTTGCGACCTTCATAGCCTTGATTCTAGGTCTCCATGGCCTTGATTCTGGCCTACACTACTTTAATTAATTCTAGGCCTCCATGGCCTTAGTTATGGGTCCTTATTTCCAAACTCATAATTTTTTCTGATGCATAAATCAACAACCTTCTAATTAGAGTTTTGGTCAACCCACGAATTTTGACTTTAATCGTCACGTATCCATCTCGATCCCGTCGAATTACATGCAAAAGGTCCATTGGAGTTGGGGGCTCCGAGAGGACTTTCCGATGCTTAAGTCAGAATGTTGATATGAAGAGAGAGAATTATTATAGAAGCCATAATTGTATACCTTAATTATGCTGAAGCATCCTTTATTTATATCATGGGAGTCCTCTCCTATAGAAGTTAGGAATTAGAATCATTCATGAATTTAGAGACCTTTCAAGTTGTCAATCCTTAGTTGGTTAAACATTATGGGAATTCTATCCTTTATTGGATTGAATACTCTTGTAGAACACTTAATAAGCTAAATTATTATATTACCCTTTATTAATAGAGTTTTAGAAATAACACGTGACAATTCGCTATTGATGGGTTATTTTTACCCACATCACTTGCCCACTACTCCTTTAAAAATATATTTTAAGAGAGTAAATAACAATTTATAATTAAATAATTAAAACCCCTATTTTTTTATTTTTTTAATGGGGCCCTTCATTTCTTCACCTTGGCATTGTGCACTCTTAGCGTTAAAATGGAACTCCTTGACGTTAAATTCCTTGGCACTATAAGAGTTCTCCTCGATGCACGCTAACTATTCCTGGCGTCTTACCCTTGGCACTTTTCCCTTACTTTATTGGCATTCTTGAAAGCTTTCTTTGATGCTCTATTTTGATGACGTTTTATTAGGCTACTTGGCGCTAATGGCGCTAATTCTTGCTCTCCAAGGCCTTAATTTTGGGCTCTATGACCTTAATTCTTAGTGCCCATGACGTTAATTCTAGGCTTTATAACTTTAATTCTTGACTCCTATGGGATTAATTCTGGCCTCAATTGAAAGTAGTATGCACACAAGCCAATCATATTTGATATGATGTAGTATATACTTTGTAATCTTATTCGATTGTTAAAGGCATTTTACTTTATCTACATAGTGCTGTTATATTAAATGTGATAAACCCATAGTTTTGAGCAATGCTTTTAGAATCATGATGGTGATCATGCTAATGAGATCTAAATTATAGATAGCTCACAAACTAAAATTGTTCCTAATCGATGGATTACTAAAAAGGGGATTAGTGAATCCGGATAGATTAGTACATACGTTGCTTGCTCTTATGAAGAGGATGATTGATCTCATAATCATTTATGTGGAGACACTAAAGCAAGTATGTAGGTGCTTATTAGAGAATAAGTTCACTGAACGTGGCTCGCTAAGGAATACCTAATGGAGTTTTACTCGCCTATCAATAGGAATTCCTCTAGTGATAGTAGTACAAGTGATCCTTAGACTTGAGATCATCATAGTATCTTGTGTATGATGAGTTATACTTTGACATGTCCCTTAAGACCTTTAGGGTATATCAAAGGGTATGATTGGGTATAATAAGTTGTACATGGAGATAGGTGAATGATCAACAAAGAATCTACCACTTCTAGTAAAAGGAGAGAATGTCCTATGTGATTCGATAAATAACGACTCAGAAGTCTTTGGCCAAAGCAGAATGAAATTAGAAAGGAGTTTCTAATTTGCATTAATCAGAGTTGTGCATTTAAGAATCGAAATACATATAATTAAATAAAATAAGACTTGACAGTAATTCCATGTCTTATATTTAATTGGGACATTGTATGGTAGAAGGATTGAATTGTACGGTAACTATTCACTGAAAGGTTCTTTTGTGATTAATGTTGAAATCTATATTATCTGGAAAGTCGTTGATCGCTAAGGGGGCTTACCCTTATTGTAGAATAAATATTATTTATTTAAATGAATTAAATAGTTTAATTTATTTATTTAAATAAGATTAGAATTGTTCTAATTGATTTATTCACAACCGGTTTAATATGGAGAACCTAAAGGGTCACACCGCAAAAGAAAAATATTTGTTTAAGAAGTAAATGACATAATTGTAATAATAAGTTAAGTGTATTTAATTTAATCTATAGAGATAGAATAAATTAAATAACTTAATATTTATTATTTAATATTTTGGAAATATTAAATATAAATTAATAAGAAGAGTCTTATTATTATTATTACTATTACTATTATTTAATTCCTAATAGGGATTGAGAATTAATTAATAGAAGTACTCTCTCATAAATTCCTAATTGGATTAGGAGTTTAATTAATTAAAGGAGTTTAATTAAAATAAAAATCCTAATCCTAAATAGTTTAGGAGGGTTCTCTATATCTATAAATAAGAGGAGTCTTATCATGATTTAGGGTTAGACAGTTAGACTGTTAGACAATTTACACACTCTTCCATGAGAATTGGAGAGAGAGAGTACTTACAATTTTTATAGAGATAGAAACTAGGGTTTTGCCAACACTCATCTTCTTGAACAACTATTATTCCTTGGTGGATCACCTCTAGAGGCCAAACACTTGGGTGGTTAACGTTGATCAAAGGAAGGAATCTCATTGGTGAAATTCAAGGAGAACGCGAAGGATTTGGAGGTGAACTCGTACCTGTGGAAGCATGGTTCTACAAGGGTATGATTCTCATACTTTATCTCTTTCGTTTAATTGATAATTGAGCACATGGATGATCATGGTGATGGTTTGTATGAAAAATTTTAAAATCCGTTTTATCGCGCTTCCGCACTATTTATGTAATTTGATTGCATGTTTGCGCTATATACAAACCTAACAGTGGCATCAGAGCCTAACCTTGTGTTAATTATCAATTATTATGATTCCATGTATGTATGAGTATGCGATTGGATCAATTTTCTAGGCAAAGAAAAAAAAATTTCGAACTCTGCTACGCAGCGCGGCCGCGCCCGAACCCAGAAAACGTTTTTGGCGGTGCAGCGCGGCCGCGCCGCTCCTAGTTCATTTTGGAGCGCGGTCGCGCCGGTCTGCAGATTTTGAAAATTTTTTATTTTGATTTTATTTATTTTCAATTAAGATAAAAGATTTATTTTTAATTCAAATATAATTAAAATTAAAAGTTTTATTTGAATTTGGAATAGGATTCCATGTTTCTTAGAATAAAGGAGTTTATTCACATATGGAATAGGATTCCATGTTTCCTTAAAAATAAAGATGTTTATTTTGATAAGGAATATGATTCAACATATTTTATTTTCCAACAATTTTAAGTTAAAATAAAAGAGTTTATTTTGAACTTGAAATTGGTTTCAATGTTAATTAAAATAAAGGAGTTTATTTTGATTTGGAATTTGATTAAAAATAAAGGAGTTTATTTTTATTCAAAATTGGATAAAATAAAATAAATAAGTTTATTATGATTTAAATTTTGATTAAAATAAAGGAGTTTATTTTTGTTTCAAAAATTGGATTTCTAGTAAACTTTTATTTGCCCATTAAATGATATCAATACATATATGGAATGGTTTTATTATTCATGAGATGAATGTTATTTATTGATATATATGAAGATATGTATGATAATAAATAAGGATTGATTATGGAGTACTGACCAATGTGTGATTGGATTTATTTTAGTGGATGCTTGAATGAATGAGTTTTTATAAATGGGGCCTGCGTACCTCGTCTTCTCTAATTTTTCTTAATATAAATTCTATCTCCCTCCTATGTACCTCCCCTTGACTGCTGATCAAGGTTTCTATTTATTGTAAATAGTTTATATAATAGGTTTAGTTAGAATTACTTGAAGAATTGGAGACAAAGGAGCAAGGAGTGCTTGAAGACCCGTTTGTAATGGAGCCCGGTTTAAATGTAATAGTTATATTTAAATTTTGTTCTTGCACCCTAGGTTTGACCTTTTGGTTCACTTGGTGGCTCTAGTGAACCAAACTAGAATAAAAGTCCATAATCAATCCGGGTAGAATATAGTATTCTATATGTGCATGCTTACTATGTATATATTATATATTATACAACATGCTTCGCATGTTAAATAATATGACGCGTATTTTATATATATATATGTGCATGCGCGCTAAACAAGATGAGACAAATAATAACAAACCTCTCAAAGCAATTATATTAAGTCCTAAGCGTTCAAAGATATTCGGAATATCGAACGTCACCTTCTAGCATGGTAAAACAATAGAGTATTAAATATTTAATATGAGTTTGTTGTGCACACACAAGGCAAGTATTAAATATTTAAGATGTTGTTTTATCACATGTGATACTTATACATAGACTGAACGATGCTGTTTTGTTGTGCACACACAAGGACAGTGTTTTTCTTTCGAATATATGGAAGTGCTAGGTTGGACTTAACTTAGATTATTTTAGTTCGGATGTGCACACACTTGACCATTATAATCTAAGAGGCAAAATACAAGGAGTTACATAGTGATGTAATTGACAATAGTTGTCTACCTATTTATTTATATATAGTTTGTTGTGCACACACAAGGCTATATACATTTGAAATGGGATCCTTATTCTCACTAGCAAATCTTTAATTAGAATTGCCGAACTATATATTGAGGGTAATATAGTTTGATAAAAATAGTGGGAGATACCAATTTAAAATAAAGACCTAATTTATTTTGGTAATTAATTAAATGAATGTATGCTAAAATATTGTTAAATTACAAATTCATTTTACAGAATTTTACAATGTCTAATTCACTATCATTGCGTAACATATTAGATGCTAATTAACCGGACCAAATTAAAAGGACTGGTTAAAGAATTTGAGAATAGTTCTCAAGGCTGAAAAGTTATCTTATGTCCTTAATATGCCTATCCCTGCAATGGTTGCAGACAATGCCTCTGAGGAAGAGATTGCTACTTTTAGAAAGTAGTATGATGATGCACAGTTGGCTCAAATGCATCATGCTCACATCCATGAGTAACGAGCTTCAACGTCAGCATGAAACTATGGATGCTCCTACTATACTCTTGCACCTTCAAGGAGTTGAAGGGTGAGGAAAGTAGGACTATTAGATATCAGATATCTAAGGAGCTCTTCCGATCTAGAATGACCGATGACACTACAGTATAGACAAATGTCCTAAAATGATCAATATGATTGAACAATTGGGACAACTGGGTTTTAATGGATGGAGAGTTGATCCAAGATTTGATCTTGCAATCACTTCCGGACTCTTTCTCACAAATTGTTGTGAATTTCCACATGAACAAGCTATATGTCAGCCTGCCTGAGTTGCTTAAACATGTTGAAAACAGTAAAGAGTCACTTTCCAACCAAGAAAGACCAAGTCTTACTAGTAGATGATTCTTCTAGGTAGCGGAAGAGGGCCAAAGGATCTTCTGAAAAGAAGAACAATTCAAAGAAGGTATATGAAAAGGCAAAAACAAAGGACAATAAGAACAAGACTGATGCAGATAGCAAAGGAGTTTGCTTTCACTGCAATAAGCCTGGATACTGGAAAGGAAACTGTAAGGAGAATCTTACAAGGGCTAACCAGAAGAAGCTTAGTGAAGCTTCGGTTACAGATATAGGTTTATTCATGATTGAAATAAATTTTTCTATAAGTCAAGGTTCTACTTGGGTATTGGATACCAGCTGTAGTTCTCACGTATACAATCCAATGCAGAGACTAAGCAGAAGTAGAAAGCTAAACTAAGAGTAAGTAATCTTATGTGTGGGAATGGAGCAAAGGTTGCTGCATTAACCATAGGAACTTATAGTTTAGCATTGCCTACGGGCAAGTCTATTAAGTTAATAAGTTGTTATTATGTTCCAGTTCTCATTAGAAACATTAGAACTTTTGTTGTTGGACAAGGAAGGTTCTGGTATTATATTTAAGAACAATTGTTGTTCTATTTATAATGATAATGTTTTGTTTGAAACTGGAAGATTACTTGATAGACTTTGTAAACTTGACTTACATGAAAAAAATAATTTTGCGAATTGAACAAACTAGTAAAAGAAAAAGGAGATGATCATTCAAAGAGTTGAATATGTGTATTTGATGAAATACAAGTCTGAATCATTTGAAAGGTTCAAAGAATTCAGAAGTGAAACAAATTGACAAAGTATTAAGATTCTTTGATCAGATCGAAGAAAGAATACTTGAGCAATGAGTTTCTAGATCATCTCAAAATGGTATTTTCTCATAATGGAAACCTCCTGATACGCAATAATTGATTGGTGTATCTAAAAGGAGAAATTGTACCTTGTTGGACATGGTGCAGTCCATAATAATTTTTACCGACATTCCAGTATCCATCCGGGGCTATGCCCTAGAAACGACTGCATATCTACAAAATAAGGTAACCTTAAAATCTGGCCCTAAGACTCCATAAAAGTTATGGATAGGAAGGATTCCTAATCTTAAATATGTTAAGATAAGGGGTTGTCCAACTTATGTGAAAATGTTTCAAAGATAAGTTTGGGACAAAATCTGACAAATGCAGATTTGTGGAATATCCTAAAGAAAGTTTAGGGTATTATTACTATAATCCTACACGCTGCCTTCTTAGATAAATGTGTTTATCATTGAAGGAGCTAGTGGGAGGGTAATAGATCTTGAAGGAGTTCAAGAACCACAAAGCACTTTAAGTCGAACCGAGGAACCTGTAGATAGACCTATTGTACCACAATCGAATCGTAAATCTGGAAGAGTACCGAAGATACCTGGGAGGTATGGATTCATCATAGAGGATGATGATGAGGTACACATCATAGAGGATGATGATCCAGTTATATACGATGAGGCTATGAGTAGAAGACACTCAGAGAAATGGCAAATGGCCATGAAATCCGAAATGGACTCCATGTATGAGAACCAAGTATAGACTCTGGTTACTCCACAAAAGGGCATAAGTGCCTAGAGTGTGAATATGGGTCTTTAAGAGAAAGACTGGGACAAATGGCAAGGTGGAGATCTATAAGACCAGACCTGTTTAAAAGGTTTTTCAAGTCAAGGAGTTGACTGTGATAAAACCTTATTACCGGGCAATGCTCAAGTCCATTTGGATTTTGCTTGTGATTACAGCTTATTACGAAATCTGGCAAAATGGATGTGGAGACGTCCTTCCTCAATGAAGACTTGAGGAGAATGTATGTATGATACAGCTAGAGGAATTTGTTTCAAAGGTTGAAGCAAATCGTGTTTTAAGCTACAATGATCCATTTATGGATTGAAGCAAGCTTCTCAAAAATGGAACATTCGTTTTGATAAGACAATCAAAAGAGTTTGATTTTATCAAAGACAAGAATAAACCTAGTGTGTACAAAAGGGTCAGTGGGAGCGATGTGACATTCTTGGTATTATATGATGATATACTACTGTTAAGGAATAACACACTAATGCTACAATCAGTAAAGATAAAATTGTCTAAACATTCCTCCATGAATGACTTGGGAGGAACATCCTACAAATTGGGGATATAAATCTATATAGATAGATTTAAAAGGATGTTCGGCTTGACCCAAGGAACGTATATTCATTTGATGCTAAAGGCGTTTAGCATGGCAAACTCCAAGAGAGGTCTCATGATGATGAGCCATGGAGTGTATCTCTCTAAAATTGTCCCCAATTGAAAGAGAGATCGCATGAGTTAATATCATGTATGCAATGAATATACTAGGCTTGATGTTGATCAGTCATATTCTGGAGATGATCACTGTAAGACAGTGATAAACATCTTTAGGTACTTAACCGATACTGAAGATGTGATCATGATTCATGGTAGGTCTGAATTAAAACTAGAGGGCTAAACAGACTCAAGTTTTTCAGACTGACCAAGACGATAACAAATCCACTTTAAGGTAAATCGTTACCTTGAAAGGTGGTGCAGTGAAATGGAAAAGTTCCAAACAGCAAAGAGTTGCTGGTTTAGTGATAAAGACAAATCATATAGCTGTAAATGATGCTGCAAGTTTGATTATTTGGATGAAAAGTTCATTACAGAACTAGGAATAGTTCCTAAGTCTCATCTTGGATTCAAACATGTATTGCGGCACTTTCATTTGATTAGTGGAATCATTGAAAGAGGAAAAGTTACTATAGAGATAGTGGACTCTCAAGAACAACATTGCATATCCATTTACTGAAGCTTATCCAAACAGCAGGATGATCGTCACTTAGAGAAGAAGGGTATTAGATACCATGATGATTGACTTTAGTGCAAGTGGGAGATTGAAAGTAGTATGCACACAAGCCAATCATATTTGATATGATGTAGCATATACTTTATAATCTTATTCGATTGTTAAAGGCATTTTACTTTATCTACATAGTGTTGTTATATTAAATGTGATAAACCCATAGTTTTGAGCAATGCTTTTAGAATCATGATGGTGATCATGCTAATGAGATCTAAATTCTAGATAGCTCACAAACTAAAATTGTTCCTAATCGATGGATTACTAAAAAGGGGATTAGTGAATCCGGATAGATTAGTACATACGTTGCTTGCTCTTATGAAGAGGATGATTGATCTCATAATCATTTATGTGGAGACACTAAAGCAAGTATGTAGGTGCTTATTAGAGAATAAGTTCACTGAACGTGGCTCGCTAAGGAATACCTAATGGAGTTTTACTCGCCTATCAATAGGAATTCCTCTAGTGATAGTAGTACAAGTGATCCTTAGACTTGAGATCATCATAGTATCTTGTGTATGATGAGTTATACTTTGACATGTCCCTTAAGACCTTTAGGGTATATCAAAGGGTATGATTGGGTATAATAAGTTGTACATGGAGATAGGTGAATGATCAACAAAGAATCTACCACTTCTAGTAAAAGGAGAGAATGTCCTATGTGATTCGATAAATGACGACTCAGAAGTCTTTGGCCAAAGCAGAATGAAATTAGAAAGGAGTTTCTAATTTGCATTAATCAGAGTTGTGCATTTCAGAATCGAAATACATATAATTAAATAAAATAAGACTTGACAGTAATTCCATGTCTTATATTTAATTGGGACATTGTATGGTAGAAGGATTGAATTGTACGGTAACTATTCACTGAAAGGTTCTTTTGTGATTAATGTTGAAATCTATATTATCTGGAAAGTCGTTGATCGCTAAGAGGGCTTACCCTTATTGTAGAATAAATATTATTTATTTAAATGAATTAAATAGTTTAATTTATTTATTTAAATAAGATTAGAATTGTTCTAATTGATTTATTCACAACCGGTTTAATATGGAGAACCTAAAGGGTCACACCGCAAAAGGAAAATATTTGTTTAAGAAGTAAATGACATAATTGTAATAATAAGTTAAGTGTATTTAATTTAATCTATAGAGATAGAACAAATTAAATAGCTTAATATTTATTATTTAATATTTTAAAAATATTAAATATAAATTAATAAGAGGAGTCTTATTATTATTATTACTATTACTATTATTTAATTCCTAATAGGGATTGTGAATTAATTAATAGAAGTAATCTCTCATAAATTCCTAATTGGATTAGAAGTTTAATTAATTAAAGGAGTTTAATTAAAATAAAAACCTTAATCCTAAATAGTTTAGGAGGGTTCTCTATATCTATAAATAAGAGGAGTCTTATCATGATTTAGGGTTAGACAGTTAGACTGTTAGACAATTTACACACTCTTCCATGAGAATTGGAGAGAGAGAGTACTTGCAATTTCTATAGAGATAGAAACTAGGGTTTTGCCAACACTCATCTTCTTGAACAACTATTATTCCTTGGTGGATCACCTCTAGAGGCCAAAAACTTGGGTGGCTAATGTTGATCAAAGGAAGGAATCGCATTGGTGAAATTCAAGGAGAACGCGAAGGATTTGGAGGTGAACTCGTACCTGTGGAAGCATGGTTCTACAAGGGTATGATTCTCATACTTTATCTCTTTCGTTTAATTGATAATTGAGCACATGGATGATCATGGTGATGGTTTGTATGAAAAATTTTAAAATCCGTTTTATCGCGCTTCCGCACTATTTATGTAATTTGATTGCATGTTTGCGCTATATACAAACCTAACATCAATGACCTTAATTTTGACCTCTATGGACTTAATCCTAGTCTTCATGGTCTTAATTCTGTACCTCTATGACCTTGACTCTAGATCTCCATGGCCTTGATTTTGGCTTTAATTATAGCCTCCATGTCTTAATTATGGGCCTTCATGGCCTTGATTCTGGCCTACATAGTCTTAATTCTTGGCGCCAAAGACGCTAATTTTGGGTCTATGACCTTAATTCTTAGCCTCCATAGGCTTGACTCTAGGCCTCCATGGCCTTGATTCTAGGCTTCATGACCTTTATTCTGGGTCTCACACTGTAAGACCCCAACTTTTATGAATATGACTTAAATTTTTCTAAATGTTATTCTAAATAGTAAAGTGTTGATTTAATAAATGTTATAATTATGGGTGATATGTGCAAATTATAAATAGTAAATAGTCTGTAGAGAATATTCGTTTTGTCGGGAAATATTCTTTTTGTCGAGGAATATTCATATGACGCCGCCAAAATAACCAATCATTGATGGATCCCGCAACGGAATAATCGTCGGATATAGAAAGCGACAGAAATAACTTTTTTTAAAAAAATTGGCGGCAGAATTTTTACCGTTAACTGTTGAAATACTCGATAATAAAAGAACAGTAACACACGCTATTCTATAGTAGCACGCGTTACTCTACAGTAGTACACAGTATTCCACAGTAACACATGGTATTGTACAATATTTCTGATTATTGATTCAATAATTACTACAGTAGTAGTCACACAGTGTTTCATATTATTAATTCAATAATTGTCACAGTAGTTACTGCATAATATTTCATATTATTGGTTCAATAATTGCTATAGTGACAATTTCATAATATTTCATATTATTGACTCAATAATTGTCACACTAACAACTGCACAGTATTTCACATTATTAAATTTATAATTGTCATGACACAGTAACTCATATTATTAAAAGGATATTATTAGTTAGCATTATTGGCAATGTCTAGAAGTTCTGTCGAGAAAATTTGTTATTTAATTGCACGCCATTTATACGGAAGATCCCCTCTTTCTTGGGAATGATCCGGTTGTCAGTATTGCGAGTATATGGTACTGTGATATTAATACATTTAATACAATAATATAGAAAATGGATATATTAATAATAATAATTTTTGATAATGAATGAATATTATATTTATAAAGTATGGTGGGTTTTTAGCTATAAATAGGAGGGGTTAACATAAGGAAATTCATAACTTCCTTACTTATACTTCCTTCCACTCTCGATCTATATTTTTTTTTAGTGTAAGTTCTCTCTAAGTGTGCTAGACTATCTTGAGTATTTGTGAAGATCAGTAAGAGTACTAGTATTGGTCAAGTAAGTCTTTCTATAAAAGTTGGTCAAGCACTACGCACATCACACCGTGTTTATAATTCTTCCTTTAAAAGAGTTATTTTGAGAAACTTTATTTGAACGATTTTATTGTGAAATATTATTTTTGAAGTTTATTCTGTATACTACACAAAATATACTATATAGTCGCTTTTGATAATTTCATAATATACGAGTTAGTATACACTATATGTGATCGTTACTAATTAAATTATAAATATATTTAGGTTGATAAACTTCATAAAAAGTAACATCCAGTCACTTACTAATTGAGGTAAGAGATATCTTTTCTTTCATACTCCTAAATTTATGGTATTAAATTATTATTTGTTTCTACAGTGTTATTCTCAAACAGTGAATTTGTTTCATCTAATATTTTTTTCACCTGAATCTTTATATTGCATTTTACACGTGCTTTATCTAATATCTTTTCACCTGAATTTTTCTATTGCGTTTTACACGTTATAGTTGAATTGTGAACCTTATTTATTCTATTCTTGAACTCTGATCAAATTTCTAGATATCATGTTGACAATTTAGATATTCTTGGACTCTGAACAAATTAAATTACAAATCTCCAATGTTTATTCTTGATCTTATTGTTCTTATTATTTTTATTTATCTTTTATATCATTGTCATAATCCTCATACTTAAATTGTGGTGAAAAGTTCTATTTGGCCGGAGTGCAAAGAGTAACCGTTGATTGTCATGATTATGACCAGGAATTGTGAATTGATATAATCATGATCTTTGGTGTTATAAGTAAAGGCTTGTGGTGAAAGTTTTCTTTGGCCTGCAGTGCAAAGATGGACTGTTGATTAGCATGATCATGACCATTGATGTTACAAATAAATATATTTGGCTCGTAATGCAAAGATGAACTGTTGATTTGCATGATTATGAACATGAGCTGTTGATTAGTGTTACAGAGATAAAATATTGATGACGCACTTTTAAATTGGAGAAGATTGTGAAAATTATGATCTATTTTACTCGATTGATTATTCCGCTGCAGATGTTGATTTAAAACTTGTTGTCTATTATATCCTATCAGATTTATCACTGGTGAAGATTAAAGATAATTTATTCTTTATTATCTTAGTAATGATATTCTTTACTGGGTTATTTGAGATCACCATTTTTATTTTTGTTTCATTATTTTTCTAAGGAAATGAGAGTGTAGCTGAGACTAGCTGATGAATGGAGTGATGATCCAAGATAGTTACTATAGTAATCTTCACCATGTTGTTAAATAGTGTGACAATAATTATAGTGAAAACTTAGAATGAGTTGTTGTAATTGGTACTATATTATTATAAGTTGATTGTTTGTCTTTTGGCGATTTAAATTAGGTTGTGTGGACCTGATTCTGGGGGCGTCACACCCAGGGCCTTAATTCTAGGCTTCATGACCTTGATTTGAGCCTTCATGACCTTAATTTTGAGCCTTCATGACCTTGATTTTGAGCCTTCATGACCTTGATTCTGGGCTCCAAGACCTTAATTTCGGGTATTCATGGCCTTGGTTCTGGGCTCCAAAGCCTTGATTCTGGGTTTCATGGCCTTAATTATGGTCTCGAATAACTTTTTCACTTCTTTATAGATGCCTAATGTCTTTCCGGTGTAAAACTCCTTTTTCTTTTGTTGGTATTATGGGTCTACATCTTCCAATAAAATTAAGGCTAGTTCCTCTGCAGGTTCTCCTATTTGCTCTTATCCTCCTCTCTTATATCTAAAGAATCAATAGGCAAAACTTGTCCCTCGGTCATTTTCTGATCACCCTTGACTTCTTCTATTCCACTTGTTGTTGGAAACTTTAATTTCATATGATACGTAAAGGGGATAGCTTTAAATTTATTCAGCCATATCCTACCAAGGATTATGTTGTATGATGAAATGACTTTCATAACAAAAAAAAAGTGATCATAGTGGTGGATTGATTTAGTGTTGAAGTGTGAATATTCATCATGATTTTTTAAATTGTGAGAAAGAGAATATGACTTTTTGTTGGATTCCCACAGACGAAGCCAATCTGATACGTTCAAATTAGGGTTTCGGTCAACCCACATACTTTAACTGCCACTTGACCACCTTTACTTCGCCAAAAAATTTGTAAAAAGTCCATCGGAGTTGGGGGAGGGGGGGAACTCCGGGAGAACTCTACGATACTTAAGTCAGAACACTAATATGAATGGAGAGAATTATTATTAGAGTAAAATAGTCCCTTATTTATAGTATAAGAATCTTCTCATTCAGGAGTTAGGAATTAAAATACTACATGACTTTAGAGACCTTTTAACTTGTCAATCCTTAGTTGGTTAAATTTCCTAGCAAGTCTGTTATTTACTGGATTTAATATGCTTTTAGAATACTTAATGAGCAAAATTATTATATTATTCTTTATTAATAGAGTTCTAAAAATAACACATGATAACTTGCCATTGACGGATTATTTTTACCTAGAAAACAATTTCTTTGGACTAACGCAAAAATATTAGGCTGGTTTTAAAAAATATCTTTAATACCTTACTGACTTATTCTTGCTGTATATAATCATATTAGGTAAACAGAGGGTAATTTGGTAACTGGATTCCCAATAATTAACAACTAGGAGTGCCCTGTACCCCTAGCAATATATTAATTAACCTGTTAATATATGCACCCATATCCTTATGGATTCTTTTATATTTCTTAATTAATTGAGTCCGAAAGGGACCTTTAGCCTAAAGCATCCAAAAGAAAAGGTACATAACACTTTCCAACTAAAAACAGACGAAAATCCTTCTTTGGCATACATTATTATAGGATATAGTGGAAAAAGGTGTTGGAAATGAGGCAACTTTAATATTAGTAGATTATATAAAGATTCCTTTATTAAAGTAATCCCATATCAAACCCTACTTTTGGCTATGTATTTGCAACTGAAAATAAGATAAAAAAATGCTGAGTGATCATGAAAAGGTAGTAACAAAGTCTTTTCCAACATGTATACAGATATAATAGATCATATATGCCTAAAAAGAAAAACTTTGAAGCAAAAAGCAACAGCATTACCATATACATTTACCATAATAAGCATCCAACTTTAAGGATCAACGAACCCTATTCTTCTTGTGTATAAAGGTTTTTTATTCCCTCATACTCGGGCTATAAGATCATTGGATCAAGAAACTAAAATGCTTATACATGAAGATTAATACTAAACATATCTATTGATTTAACACAAAAAAATAAATCTTTACAACTCATTCTAATAAAAAGGTTTGATTTTTCGATAAATAATGGACAATTAAATCACAATTTACGTAAAATATTTAGTGATTGTAAAATTAAGTTGATTCTTAGTTTAGGACCCTATGTACTCCCGTTTTAAAGGAAGCAAATATTAATTAAGTTCTTGAATATCATGTATAAGCATTTTAGTCATTAAGGGTGGGGTCAATTAAAATTTTCTTATTAAGTATGAGATAAAAATTGATTCATAGTCAACGTTGGTTATAAGGTCGAATTATATTCTTAACCATATATATCATCTTTAACCATTTTAAATAATAAGTAACAACTGCGATTTAAAATAGTTGGTAACTAGTTTTCGCAATTAACTGCTCCGTTGATTGAAAATAATTCTATAAACACCGGTTATGGATCATTCATTTTATATATCTAGTCATTTAATATAGGTTTCTAAAAGCAGCATATGATGCATAAAAGATTTGCTTTGATGGAAAATAGGATTTTGTATCATCACGCATGCATATTGTTACTGTAATTAGTCGATATGTAAGCATATTCACATTCATAATCTTGCTAAAATCACTTTTATCTATCACTATTCCGAAACACTTTTTCTGATGCATTTACTTGGGTACAGCATACCAATTATTTGATGTTAGTGGTGATCTTATTCTAATATTTACTTAATTATATAAAAACACACCAATTATTTGATGTTAGTGGTGCTTTTTTTTAATTTTCTATCAGTTAATTAATTATTAACCATTGACATGACTCAGAAGTCTACAAGAGCTTAACCTTTACGACTAAAAAGCACATGAACATGATGTGGCAACCATATTCTTCATCTTAATCTTGTACTTCCTACACAAAACAATTAAAGTAAATGGATTTGAAAAGAATTTTCCAACTGAAAATAAATGCCCTTTATACCTTTTTTTTTTATACTTTATTGTCCCTCTAGTCTAATCTTTATGCTCCCACTTCCATATACTTTTCAAGCAACCTACCTGGTGTGGACCCCACACCAAGACTTTAACACAACAAGCTGATGACATGGAGCAACGATGTGGACAAAAAGCTCAGCATCAACTTTTCAAAAGCCATATCTACTTTTTGGCGGCTGTCCTTACGAACTCAATTTGATAATTTCACACTTTCATTGAATTACCAAGAAGTGCGACCCCTTATATTTTTTTTGTTTTCTTTATTTATATTTTGAAGACTTATATTGAATTTTACTGTATCTCACGATGGAGAAAAATTCGGAAGAGGGGGTCGTTTAAATTTTAGATCTGGGACGAATTATAGGTTCAAGAGACAAGAGAATTAAGGATATTCACTAAAAAGATTAATCCAATTTATAATTGACTCTTCTTATTTAATATTGATTTTTTTTTTTCAAAATCGCAGGGTTAAAATTTATTTCCTATATTTGTATATGCCAAAGAATAGGTTCAATTTAAAATTTTGTTAAATAATAGATTCTTTTTAAGTTCAAAAGTGACCTATTACATGTGTCTCGATCTCATTAAAATCACTAATTTTTGTGTAATATATAAATATTGTTGAGATTAGACATAATTTTACGTCGGATAAATAAAACATGAACGTAATATATATATATATATATATATATATATATATATACACACACACACACACTTACTATTGATGGATTACTATTTCACTTATTGTTAATTAATTTTAAAATTGAGAATATGAAAAGAGTCTAGTGTGACCGCATTGGTGCGAGTACATGATTTTTCTCTTAGGAGTTGTTTGTTTATTTTTTAATGAGTCTGAATAAGTTTGAATCTGATCGAATATGTCATTCAGACCGTTTGTTTAACAATTTTTAATTAAACTCTGAATGTGTCTGAATATGTTTGAACGGTATATTCATCCATAAAATTGTGGCTGAATGAGTAACAAGTAGTGTTGAATGATATTTTTATTTGCATACTCTCATAAATAATTAAAATTTACATTCAATATCCATCTTGTTTACTATTGTAAACAATTTTTTTATGTACAAATTGTTTTTGATTTTTGTTTAACAAATTGGATAACCAATTTAATGAATGTTGTTGTAGTCTTTTATTTTGATTTCATGTATTATACAATGTTAAAATATTTTTTTAGTGTTTTATTCCTAAAATTATATTTTATCAAAGATTGTTCAAAAGTTTATATTTAATTTTTTTTAGATAACATTGTTTATTTATAATTACATAATAAATTTGTTCATAACACTCTAGAAGGTTAAAATAGGATAATACACATATTCAAATATTTTAGACAGACAATTATCAAACATATCATTTCATTTATTCAGATCTTCTATCTCACTCAATTCATTCAAATTTTCTTATATATTCAGAACTTTTCATTCAATTTTATCAAACAATATCTTAGTCGGATCATTAGCTTTTCCTCACTTTTAGCTACTTCCCCCCCCCCCCTCTCATTCTCTTCAACTAGTACTTATGGCTGTTGTTATATACATATAATACACCACATATATATATATATAAATATTTATTTATCTATCTATACATATAATATATATACATACATATGAACTGCACAACCTCTTGCCATCAAACATGAGCATTTTGTCTATCTTTTAGACATACCATCTCTCTCTCTCTTCCTCCTAAAATGGCTGAAGTGCACAACAATCAAGATGTAACAGGAGGAATCAAGCTATTTGGAAAAACAATAGCAGTTCATGAGAGAAAAGTAAAGGATGAGGAGCCTGCAGAAAAAGTTGATAAACTTATAGACAAGAGGCCCGATAAAATCATAGCATGCCCGAGATGCAAAAGCATGGAAACTAAATTTTGTTACTTCAACAACTATAATGTTAACCAACCAAGGCACTTTTGTAGGGGTTGTCAAAGGTACTGGACTGCTGGTGGGGCCCTTCGAAATGTTCCGGTTGGAGCCGGCCGCCGGAAAACTAAGCCGCCGTGCCAGGGCCTTGCAGGGTTCCCGGAGGGCTGCGGTGGCTTGTTTGATGCCTCCTCTGGCATGCAACAGTTTGACTTCGATGGGATGGTGGAAGAGTGGCACATGGCGGCGGCGGGCTGCTCAGGGAGACTTCCGGCATGATTTTTCCGCGGCGAAGAGGCGGAGGAGCATCTCAGGTGGTGAAAGTTGTTGATTCTCTTCTTTGTCGGTTAATGATCAATTATTTCAAAAGAAAGAATTATAAATCTTTTAGAAAAATATTGCTAGCTAGTGCATGTCTTGCACGTCTTGTGTATATACAACTTAGTCAAAATTAATTAAGAATAATTATAAAAATCACTCAATTATTAGCGTCGTAGATAATTTCAAATCACCTTTGGATATATATTATTTAGGTCAATTATAAGTTTGCTTAATAAATAAATAAAAAGATACTATTTAGGTCAATTATAAGTTTGTCTAAAGAGAAACTTTATAATTAAATCACCTTTGAATATATACTACTATTATTTAGGTCAATTATAAGTTTGTCTAAAGAGAATATTTTTTGTGCTATTGCAACACGAAGATCAATATTCTCTCAAAATAACCTGGGAATCTGTATTTCTGATAATTTCCAGAGCTCAAAACTTGCTTTAACTGCAATCAGTGTCTTTGAAAAAGTAACGACTCATCTTACGAAATTTGGACAACATATAACCCCAAACAATCGATATGCTAATCCAAAAATTAAAACTTTCTAATAATTAAGGTAATGCTATTCGTCAACCTTCTAATTAGCACTCTCAGTTTCAAAAATAAAATTTTCATTTAACTCTCACTGATTTGTCATATATTAAAATTGTCAGACACGTCTAGACATAATTTTTCGGTAATATAACGTACCTTTTTATGACAATAGTTTTTTATTATTAAAGAATGAATTATCAAGTTAAATGTGAGTAATTATCACAAACCCTGATAGTATAAAATAAATTCAAAAGTCTAAGGAGATTGGAAAAAATGGATTATTTAAAGAGAATGAGAATGTGCGGTGGAATAATAAGATGATTCCAAATTAAATGAAAATATACAGTAAAGTAGGTATGTTAGGGATGCTAGCAATACCCAGCCGGCTAATCACCAAACTTAATTGTATTATATCCGAGTTGAATTTTATGACTCATTTCATAACATAGCCTTAGGCTCTCTTTGTGAATTTTGCTTCGGAGAGAAGAGATGAGAAAGAAAAATTTATTCTTCCATTTTATTTTATTTTGAAAAGAAGAAGTAATTTCCCTTCTGTTCTTTGCCGTTCCTTCCCCCTCAAATAAAACTCACAAATAGAACTCTTACTTTCATTTCTCATAAAAAAGAACTCTCATTTTTTGACAGACGAAACTCACTAAAGTAGTGTTTACATGGCTACTTACAACTGATTAACATTTTGCACTTTCTTTTGCTTGACCATCACCATCGTTTAGAAATGCAGCCTGACAAAAAATATTGCAACAAATTAGATATCTAGAAACGAAAGAATATAATTAATGCTAGTTTGTATATATATACTCCCTCGGTTTCTTAATATCTTACGTTTTAGGATAATCTTTTTATTCCTAACTATCTGTCGTTCTAAGATTTTTAGGAAAATTGATTATAATTTTTTCCAAATTACTTTTAAAATAAACTATCTACAATTTTTAATACTATTTTCTCTTCTTTATGTATATCCGTGTAATTCACATACTATCATCTTTTTTTTTTCTTCTCTCTCCTTCCCCGACTCACTCTCTCCCTTTTCTTTTTTTTCTCTCTCACTTCCTATCTGACTCACTATCTCCTTTTTCTTTTTCTTCTCTCTCCTTCCTATATGATTGCAATTACTCTTTTTAATATAATTCTATTTTCTCCACACAAAAAAGTAGAAGTAATTTTATCTTTTTAATTGCAAAATATTTAAATTTATTTTTTTAATTAGCTGCATATATGATTAATATAGTTTAGTTTGTTCTGTTTTATAAGAACATACATAATCTAAATACTTCATGGAAAAACTTTTTAATTATAAGGAAAAATGGTGGAAAACAAAATAGAGAGAGCTAACAAAAATTTTAGACAAGTAATAAAAAAATAAAATAGAAGAGTGAGATGATGTAGATAGAGAGAGTGGGTGAGAAAAATTAGTTATATGAGAAACTAAAGTTTATGGAATAACTACATATTGGTTAAAGGTGAGAGAGGAGAAAGTAGATGAATAGATAAATGAAAGGATGTTTTGGGCAATTAATAACATATTTAATTAGTAGTTAGTATTAAGGAAACCGAGGGGAGTAGATATGATCATTAATTAGTTTATGAATGATAAGTTAATTGATAACGATATGCAGAATTTCAAATAAATTACGAACTTTAAGAAACTTCAGTCGATGAATTAATAAAAGCGAATTCTAGCAAGCTCTGTACATCAGCAGCCTTAACTATCTTCAATCAATGATTTGCGCTAAGTTCATCATGTGATAAACATCAATTAGTATCTCAAATATTCATGCAACTAATGCATTTCCACAAGTTTAGCTCATTCTCTTGCTATGCTAAGTTGCTTCTTTCTTATAACGGATTTCAATTATTATTTATTGATAGAGGCAGGGACGGATCTAGTGGGATGCAAAATCACCATTAAATTTGTAAAAACTTCAATTAGTAAAGATATTATGGTAAAGTATGACCACTCTTAAGAAAATAGAAATAAAATAACAAGAGGGAAAAATAATTTAATATAAACATCTTCAATCTGATTCTACTCAAAAATCGATAAATGACAACCTTACACCGGAAAAATAGGCATTTGATACCATTGAAAATGAGGCGGTTTTGTAAAAAAATATTCAAGAAATTGGATCTCGCAAAATAATTTTGTAATAATTTTAATAAATTTTTAATGAACTCTACATTTCGTAAATTATATTAATTATTATTTTTACCTGTCAATTTTTTTTAATTATATTTTAGTACTAAGAGTGACCACCCTTGATATAAAAAATCTGGAAATACGCCACTGAATTAAAGAAATGTTCCTCCTCAATTCTATCATATTTGTAATTTGAAACACTCTTGACTAATGAATTTTCTCTCCTGACTTTTTTTCCCATGGTTTTGTCAAACCGAAAAAAAAAAAAGAAAAAAAAAAAGAAACAAGGGGCCCATTGAAAATATCCCAGAAGAATACAAAATGAAAAAAGTTGCATGAAAGAAGAAACTATATCAATTCATCATAAGAAAACATAAAGTAGAACGTGTTTCTAGTAATATTAAAGGGTTGGGATATTACATACAAGGAACTTGGTGTTATATGAGTAGATATTTTTGGCAAAGTTTTTAAATACCAACTGATATTCTGTTAGGCCTAGACCTACGGGTCCAATGGGCCAACAAATTTGGTTAGTTGATTTGTCCAGTAATGGGACACCTCTGGATGGGCCTTAGACCTTAGTTTGTGATGGAAACAAAGGCCTCACAAGAGCAAGAATATCTGCAAGGAGGTAGTCCCCCTCTATATTACAACTTTGATAGGTTTGAAAACAGCTTTCCTAGCTTTTGGTATTAGATTAATTATTATCTAAGAACAATGCTGCATTTTCGATGCTCGTGTTAATATAAAGATAAAAACCAAAGAAATGATCATACATACAATAAATCACCTAGCATTGTTGTTAAATGATTAAAGGTTTCATTATTTTGAAAACGCGTTTGGTGAAATTAAATGTACGTCAATATATAACATGAATAATTAAGATCTTTCTGATTTGTGCTAGGTTGAGTAACGCCCTTGCTTTTACACACTAGTGATGAAAAATAAATTATAACTCTTAATAGTTCCAAATCTTAAAAATTGTGATCCGTGCTAATCTTCAAGGTATTTTTTTTTGGGACAATTCAATCGAAAAGCCAAAAATTGAATTATATAGCTTAATTTCTAGCTAACACACTATGATTCTTTCATTGTCACTGCAATAAATAAATTACTAAAATAAATAAATACATGAATTCCATATCAATAGGGCATAACTACATACTCCCTCCGTTCCTTTAATATAAGTCGTTTTAGGAGAAGTGTTTTTGATATAGGACAAATGGCGTTGGAGTTTGAGGAAGAGCTAGATAGAAAGGAATGCTTCAAAGAAACGCGCGTAACCCTTCGGGTTCGGACGTTGTTGTGGGTTCGGGGTTCGGACAAGTCTTCGGGAGATCCGGTCTCTTCGGATCTTCGGATATGGCGTCATGGCTTCAGGTGAACGTCGGATAGATTTATTTTAATTATTATTAGAATTATTATTATTCTTAGGAAGTAAATCCATTTATGGTAGTAGAGTTTAATTAGGAAGTGAATTCTTTTATGGTAGTAGAAGTTTAATAGAAAGTTAGATATTATTTAGGATTTAGTTTCTATAATTATAGGAATTCTATTATAGATTGGAACTGAAGTCTATTAGCTATAAAAACCCGGCTTATGGGTTATTATTGATTGATTAATAAAATTAGAGTTATTTCTCTTATTTTTTCTGGTGGATTCCAGTTTATGTGTTCTTAGAATTTATGTTGGTAAATTCTTATACTTCCGTTCTGCGTCAATTGGTATCAGAGCCAAGGATTTTGTCTTGCTCGATGACCAACAACGAAGATGGTAGAGCTAACCTTGACGATGCTAGTCGTAGGGATGCACAAATATGGGCAGCGATTGATGAGCAGCGACAGTCGATGGCGAGGGTGGAATCCTTGTTACAACAACTGTTGCTACAACAGCCCAATCCTAACGGACCTGACCAACCCAACAGACTTGGACCCGAGGGAGTTGCCCTTGGACCTCCTAGAGGAGCACGCCAGCCTGGAGCAGCAAGACATGAGCGGTTCGAAGTAGTGAGTGATGAAGATTCCGATGAGAAATTTGCAGGAAATCAAAGAAATCCTCAACAAAACTGAAACCCAAATCAATCTGACTATAGAATACGTGCAGACATACCCTATTCCATGGAAAATTGCAGATTGAAGAATTCTTCGATTGGATCTCTGAGGTGGAAAGGTTCTTCGAGCTAACTGGAAGTCCCAACAGATCGACAAGTCAATTTTGGTAGCATACAAGTTGAGAAGTGGGGCCGCTGTTTGGTGGGAGAAGTTACAGATGGATAAGAGACGACAAGGCAAGACCTTTATACGATCTTGGAGGAGGATGAAAACAACTAATGATGGGGTAGATTCTTACCCTCTAATTATGAACAATTTATTTTTTGGAGTTATCAAAATTGTGTACAGGGTAATCCGAACTGTAGCGGATTATACTAAGGAGTGAGTGGACTAGATTATCAGTTCGTAACAATCTAAATGAGTCTGACGGACAACAGGTTTCCAGATATTTGGAAGGATTGTACCCGTACATTCGCGACAAAATCGAGCTACAAGTAGTTTGGACGGTGGATGAGGCGCACAACATGGCCTTGAAGGTTGAATTAATGGAGAAAACTCCCAAACGATTTCCTTACTATAGGAAAAAGGTGGCGGAGACATCCAATGCTACGACAAATAGAAATCAATTTGCAGCAAATGATGAAAGGAAACAGCCTAAAGTTATTTCGGATCGGGCCCAAAGGGGTTTGGGTTCTTCTAACAATCCTGTGGGAACACGACCGACAGGTACAACGACAAAGGAAACTTTCCGAACGCCAAACCCGTATGCTAAAGTCGGAGATTTTAAGTGTTACTGATGCGATCAACCAGGTCATCGGTCAAATGAATGCCCGACCAGGAAACCGGTGAATTTCGTAGGTGTTAGGGAAGACGAAGAGGAGTTTCAGTATGCTGAAGAAGGAATTGACATGGATGAACTCTTGGATGATACGGAAATAGCAGAGAAACAAGGGGAACATATAAATTATGTAATTCAGCGGGTTATGTGTTCAACGAAACTGGAGGAGATTCTCATCGCAAATAGAAACAACATCTTTAAAGCATTCTTGCAGTGTTCGGGGAAAGGTGTGTGATGTAATTATCGATAGTGGAAGTTGTGAGAATTTCATGTCCAAGAGACTAGTAGAACATTTAAAGCTGCAAGTAGAAAAACATCCGAAGCCTTATGCGATCGGATGGATACAAAAGGGGCCGAAAGTGAACGTGACTGAAATCTGCAGGGTACCTATTTCAATTGGTCAGTACTACCGAGATGAGGTGATCTGTGATGTAGTCAATATGGATGCTAGTCATATGTTATTGGGACGACCATGGTAGTTTGATGTGGATGTCACCTATAGGGGGCGTGATAACGTTTTTGGTTTTCAGTTGAAGTGGCAAAAAGATTACAATGGTGCCGAAGAGAAATACCGAAGAGGGCTTAACGCCGACCACGACCGAAAAGAGCAACCTTTACTCTCTCTAATCACTTCGGCAACTGAGTGGAGTCGGAGTCGGAGATCAAGGGAGCACAAGAGGTTACATGTTTGTAGTTGTGCTGAGCTCTTAGTGGTAGAATAAAGGAAGGAACCGAGCATTGTGATACCCGAGGAGGTGCAATCTATTTTGACCGAATTCAGTGAGCTGGTATCGGATGATCTGCGGAGTGACCTTCCGCCACTAAGGGATATTCAACATCGTATTGACTTAATTCCAGGCGCAAGTTTACCCAATTTGTCACACTATCGGATGAGTCCGAAGGAAAATCAAATCTTACAGGAAAAGGTGGAAGAATTGCTGAAGAAGGAATTTATTCGGGAAAGCCTGAGTCCATGCACTGTTCCAGCATTACTAGTTCTAAAAAAAAAGATGGCAGTTTGAAGGATGTTGGCGTTGACAAGTTATCGATTGTAGCGAATCAACAAGATCGGGTTAGTGTCAAGATACAGCTTTCCCGATTCCGAGGCTGGATGATATGCTAAGATATGTTCGAAGGATCGAAGTAGTTGTTCCTCCAAAATAGATTTGCGAAGTGGATATCATCAGATTCGGGTCAAGCCTGGTGATTGAATGGAAACACAACTTTCAAGAACAAATGATGGACTCTAATGAATGGTTGGTTATGCCCTTTCGGACTATCTAATGCTCCTAGTACCTTTATGCGACTGTAAATGAATCAGGTATTACGGACCTTTCATTGGGAAATTTATTGTCATTTATATTTGATGACATACTAAATTTATAGTTCGGCAGTAAGGAGGGACCATATGAAGCCATTTTTCGGGCTTTGTGTTAGAGGGTGTTATCCGATAAATAAGATTTGTTTATTATTTTAAAAAGTGCACCTTGGCTTGAACAGATTAGCGTCTTGTTTATTCTTGGGATATGTGGTTCAACTTGGAGGGAATTTTGGTGGACGTAAAGACAAGGTTAAGAGTCATACGGGAATGGTCCGACCACCGAAAGACAGTAGGATGAACGTACGAGAAGCTTCTCCCATGGGTTGCGACATTTTATTCGCTCGAATAATTTTATTAGAGATTTTAGTAGCATTATGGCTCCCATCTACGGGATCATGTTTAAAGTGAATGGTAAATTTCAATTGGGGGGAAGCAGCGGGTGAGAATAACTTTTGCAGTCATCAAGGAAAAAATTTATGCACTACTCATTGTTCTTGCTTTACCCAGTTTTGAAAAGTTTATTCGAAAGTAAAGTGTGATGCTAGTGGGCATTCGAAATTAGAGCAGTTTTATCGCGAAGAGAAAAAGACCGATAAGCATTCTTCAGTGAAAAGCTCAGTGCTTACGCGCGGACGAAAGTGGTAGTACCTATGATCAAAGGAATTGTATTGCGATTGTTCGTGCTATGAAGCATTGGGAACATTATTTGATTCAACGAGAGAGTATTGATTCTGTTACACCGATCATCAGGGCCTTTGATGAGTATTGTTGAACAGCCAGACCAGAGAAGCTTAAAGCAATATGCAGTGCTCGATTGGGCAAATTATTTACAAGAAATTTCCTTTTGTTTTGAAACACAAATCTGGGGTTATCCTAAACATGGTGGCAGATGCATTGAGTCGGCGCAGCGAGTACTGTCTGTTAATCACTATGCGTATCAAGAAATTATTAGTTTTGAGTTTTTGAAAGAGTTGTATTCGGATGATGATGATGATTTTTGCCTGAAGTCTGGAAAATTTGTGGTCGTAAGCAAACAGAAGGAGAGAGTTTTTTGCAAATGTGTCCTGATGGTTACTTGTTTCACGGACATAGTTATAGTTTACCTAGGGGTATCTTTGAGAGAGAAACTGATTCGGGAGTTACATGGAGGGAGTTTGAGTGGTCACTTGGGACGTGCACCAACAACCATCCAGTGGCGTTTAGGCCGAACGGTATTATTGGCCTCAGGTTGAAACCGCGACGTTAGTAACTTTGTTCGACAAGTGCTATGTCTATCAGACCGACTAATGGACAAAGCTCAGACTACAGTGGCTCTATATGCCTCTACCAGTCCCGAAGGCTATATGGGAAGATTTGGTCAATGGATTTTGTTTAGGTCTTTCTCGGGACCTCAGCGGTGGAGGTGGGAGCTCTGTTGTTTGTGGTAGTTGCCAGGTTCTCTCAGATGGGACATTTTATTCCTTGTCAGAAGACGTCAGATGCATCTCAGTGTTGCTCAGTTGTTTTTTCGAGGGAAGTGGTTCGGCTCCGTTGGGGTTCCTCAAACAATCCACTTCGAATCGAAAGGGGATTTTCAAATAGTTTCTTAAGCATTTTTGGGATCACATTATGGCGGCGGGTGATGGATACTACTCTGAAGTTTTGTAGCACTGACCGCATCTACAGACATGATGGTTCAGACCAAAAATCTGAACCAAACGTTATGTAATTTTAATCGGAGTAGTATTTCTGGTGATTAAGCGAAGTAGTGGGACGTTAGCGTTGGGCCATAAGCTGAGTTTGCATATAATAAATTGCAGTTTCATTCCGCTATCTGGCCAACTCTCCGTTTGCCTTGGTGATGGATCGAACAAGTTCCTAAGCATGTGTTAGACTTGGTCCGTAATCTACCGCAAGGTTTGTCTGAACGAAGTGTTGCTCTGCCGTGAACATTTATGGCTGAACAGGTTTTGGGATGTTCAAGGCGGAGGTAAAATGTTCTGATTGGAGGGAGGACAAATGCGAAGTATAAAGCCGCAGAACGGATTGCCAAGAGGCATAGTCAAAAAAATTGTTTGTTCGAAGGTAGATCAGGTTATGTTGTAGGTGTTGTTTTTGCGAAAGGACGGAGGTTCCCAATCGGTTCTTATAACAAGCTGGAAGCCTAGGAAATACAGGTCCGTATTATAAGGGTGATCAAGAAGATCAATGATAATGCATATTGTGGACTCGACTTGCCGAAGGAAATGGCTATCTCTCGATACTTTCAATTTGTTGTTGATCTTTATGCGTTTCATGATGATGTCCCGCTTTATCCAGAACATAACCTCGGTGGGTCGAGTTCTTTGCAGGTGGGAAGGACTGATGTAGGACAAAAGACGTTTGGAGTTTGAGGAAGAGCTGGATAGAAAGAAGGCTTCAAAGAAAGGCGCGTAAACCCTTCGGGTTCGTTTGGGCGTTTGTTGTTCTGGGTGTTCGGGCGTTGTTTGTTGGTTCGGGGTTCGAACAAGTCTTCGGGAGATCGGGGTCTCTTCGGATCTTCGGATATGTACGGTCATGGCTGTTTTTCGCTTGAGAGTTTGGAATCTCTGTCGGATATGGCGTCATGGACTCTTGGGCGAACGTCGGATTAGATTTGTTTTAATTATTTATTAGAATGTATTTATTATTCTTAGGAAGTGAATCCATTTATGGTAGCTAAAGTTTAAATTAGGAAGTGAAATTCTTTTATTTTTGGTACATAGAAGTTTAATAGGAAGTTAAGATATTATTTAGGATTTAGTTTCTATAATTGTAGGAATTTTATTTATAGATTGAAAAGGAAGCCTATTAGCTATAAAAAAACTCCGCTTGTGACGTTGAAATCAGAAATTATTATTATTGATTTTGATTAATAAAAATTAGAGTTATTTCTCTTATTTTCTCTGGGTGGGATTCCAGTTTATGTGTTACTAGAATTTACGTTGGTTAAATTCTTATACCTTCCGTTTCGTGCGTCAGGTTTTTGTCTCTTAAATATATGATATTTGAGAATTTCAGAGTAAGCATTAAATTATTTAGTTTTCAATATTAGCCCAAGTATTAAATATAAACTTTGATTTTTTTGGCCTAATAAATAATACTTTCTTTTTTCAATACAAAGACAATATAGGCAATTGATAATTATATTTTAATACTATACAATTATTTTTTCTAATACTTGTGCACAACCACTCCTAAAACCAATTATATTATAGGAACGGAGGATTATATATCAACAAACTTGATCCATTTTTTTTTAATTATTCATATCCCGCATGTGTTTCTTGTTGTACTACAACCTGTAATACATACTAAAATTTAAAACCAAGAGTTAATCCTTAACAGTGTGGCTTAATTCACGTTATTAATTTGGTCTCTGTGGGGTCCTAGATCCTGAAATTTTATAATATTGCTAGACAGAATAATAAGTCCATTCTCCAACCTCACGAGTGGGGGAACATTATCATGCATTCTGTCCACTATTTTATTCTCTTTAGCAGCCATAAAGGTAATGGCATGCATGAAGTGGCGCTACCAAAAACAAAAAAAAGTGCATTATAAGGCAAAACAAAGTATTGCTTTCAAAAAGGTAATATGTTCAAAAAAATGATAACTTGTTCGGACTTGAAATTAAAGTGAAGAATGTACTCCGTTTTTTATATATTTGTTTTTTTTTAGAGAGGGGATTTTTATTTTTTTTATTTATCGTTCTTTTTAGAGAGATTTTTCCTAATTTTTTTATTTGTTGTACGTAGATTTTAAGAAATCATTAAAATATTTAATTTTTTATATTTATTTTTTAAGAGTTAAAAGGCTGGACTTGTTTCTCTCTCATCCTTTTTTTCAATAAATTAAAAA